>CM050398.1:65950263-67150263 GCA_027562975.1 Rhynchospora breviuscula
TAAAGAGCTTAAATATAGTTTATAGTGTTCAAATGACTTAAAATGAATGTACAATCGCTTGAAATGCTCCAATTCTGCCCAGAACATGCATTTTTTGCACTTTATTAGGGTAATTGACAAGTATAATGCAATCCTTTTGAATTTTTAATATCATATACTTATTCTCCACTGTATGAAGAGCATAAATATAGATTATTGTGATCAAATGACTTAAAACGAATGCACAATTGCTTGAAATCTCCAATTCTGTCCAGAACGTGCATTTCTTGCAATTTATGTGCGTAATTACCATGTATAATCCAATTGTTTTGAATTTTTAATATCATAAACTTATTTTTCACTGTATAAAGAGTTTAAATATAGCTTATTGTGATCAAATGACTTAAAACGAATGCACAATAGCTTGACATGCTCCAATTCTGTCTAGGACGTGCATTTCTTGCAGTTTATGTGCGTAATTACCACGTATAATACAATTCTTTTGAATTTTTAATATCATAAACTTATTCTCCACTGTATAAAGAGCTTAAATATAGGTTATTGCGATCAAATGTCATAAAACGAATGCACAATCTCTTGAAATGCTCCAATTCTGCCCTGAACGTGCATTTTTTCCACTTTATGTGTGTAATTGACATGTATAATGCAATCCTTTTGAATTTTTAATATCATAAATTTATTCTCCACTGTATAAAGAGCTTAAATATAGATTATTGCGATCAAATGACTTAAAACGAATGCATAATCGCTTGAAATACTCCAATTCAGTCTTGAACGTATATTTCCTGCACTTTATGTGCATAATTACCACTTATAATCTAATTCTTTTGAAACTTTCAGATCATAAAATTATTCTGCACTGTATAAAGAGCTTAAATATAGATTATTGTGATCAAATGACTTAAACTGAATGCACAATCGCTTGAAATGCTCCAATTCTGTCTAAAACGTGCGTTTTTTGCACTTTATGTGCGTAATTACCACCTATAATCCAATTCTTTTGAATTTTTAATATGATAAACTTATTATCCACTATATAAAGAGCTTAAATATAGTTTATTGCAATCCAATGACATAAAACGAATGATCAATCACTTGAAATGCTCCAATTCTACCTAGAACAAGCATTTTTTGCACATTATGTGGGTAATTGACATGTATAATGCAATCCTTTTAAATTTTTAATATCATAAACTTATTCTCCACCGCATAAAGAGCTGAAATATAGATTATTGCGATCAACTGACTTAAAATGAATGCACAATCCCTTGAAATGCTCCAATTCTGGCTAGAACGTGCATTTCTTGCCATTTATGTGCGTAATTACCACGTATAATCCAATTCTTTTGAATTTTTAACATCATAAACTAATTCTCTAGTGTATAAAGTGCTTAAATATAGGTTATTGTGATCAAATGACTTAAAACGAATGCACAATCGCTTGAAATGCTCCAATTCTGTCTTGAACGTGCATTTCATGCAATTTATGTGCGTAATTACCACGTATAATCCAATTCTTTTGAATTTTTAATATCATAAACTTATTCTCCACTGTATAAAGAGCATAAATATTGCCTATTGTGATCAAATGACATAAAACGAATGCACAATTGCCCGAAATGCTCCAATTCTGTCTAGAACGTGTATTTCGTGCACTTTTATGTGCATAATTATCATCTATAATGCAATTCTTTTGAATTTTTAATATCATAAACTTATTCTCCACTATATAAAGAGCTTAAATATAGATTGTTGTGATCAAATGACTTAAAACTAATGCACAATCGCTTGAAATGCTCCATTTTGTCCAGAACGTGCATTTTGTGAAATTATATGTTAAATTGACATGTATAATTCAATACTTTTGAATTTTTAAAATCATAAAATTATTCTGCACTGTATAAAGAGCTTAAATATAGATTGTTGCGATCAAATGACTTAAACTGAATGCACAATCGCTTGAAATGATCCAATTCAGCCCAGAACGTGCATTTCTTGCACTTTAAGTGCGTTATCACCACCTATAATCCAATTCTTTTGAATTTTTGATATGATAAACTTATTCTCCATTGTATAAAGAGCTTAAATATAGCTTAATGCGATCAAAAGACTTAAAACGAATGCACAATCACTTGAAAATCTCCAATTCTGTCTTGAACGTGCATTTCTTGCAATTTCTGTACGTAATTACCATTTATAATCCAATTCTTTTGAATTTTTAAAATCATAAACTAATTCTCCACTGTATAATGATCTTAAATATAGATTATTGCGATTAAATGACTTAAAACGAATGCACAATCGCTTGAAATGCTCCAATTCTGTCTAGAACGTGCATTTCTTGCTGTTTATGTGTGTAATTATCACGTATAATGCAATCCTTTTGAATTTTTAAGATTATAAACTTATTCTCCACTGTATAAAGAGCTTAAATATAGCCTATTGCAATTAAATGACTTAAAACCAATGCACAATCGCTTGAAAAGCTATAATTCTGTCAAGAAAGTGCATTTCTTGCAATTTATGTGCGTAATTACCACGTATAATCCAATTATTTTGAATTTTTAATATCATAAACTTATTCTACACTGTATAAAGAGGTTAAATACAGCATATTACGATCAAATGACATAAAACGAATACACAATCGGGAGAATTGCTCAATTTCTGTCTTGAACGTGCATTTCTTGCACTTTATGGGCGTAATTACCACGTATAATCAACATTTCAAATATCATAAACTTATTCTTCACTGTATAAAGAGCTCAAATACTGCTTATTGCGATCAAATGACATAAAACGAATGCACAATCGTTTGAAATGCTCCAATTCTGTCTTGAACGTGCATTTCTTGCACTTTCTGTGCGTAATTACCACCTATAATCAAATTCTTTTGAATTTTTAAAATCATAAACTTATTCTCGACTCTATAAAGAGCTTAAATATAGATTATTGTGATCAAATGACTTAAAACTAATGCACAATCGCTTAAAATGCTCCAATTTTGTCCAGAACGTGCATTTTGGGCAAATTATATGCGTAATTGACATGTATAATGCAATACTTTTGAATTTTCAAGATCATAAAATTATTTTGCACTCTATAAAGAGCTTCAATATAGATTGTTGCGATCAAATAACTTAAACTAAGTGCACAATCGCTCGAAATGTTCCAATTCAGCCCAGAACGTTCATTTCTTGTACTTTATGTGTGTTATTACCACCTAGAATCCAATTCTTTTGAATTTTTCATATCATAAACTTATTCTCCATCGTATATAGAGCTGAAATATAGCTTCATGCAATCAAATGACTTAAAACGAATACACAATCGCTTGAAAATCTCCAATTCTGTCTTGAACGTCCATTTCTTGCACATTATGTGCGTAATTACCACGTATAATGAAATCCTTTCGAATTTTTAAGATTATAAACTTATTTCCACTGTATAAAGAGCATAAATATAGTTTATTGGGATCAAATGACTTAAAACGAATGCACAATCGCTTAAAAATGCTTCAATTCTGTCTTGAACGAGCATTTCTAGCACTTTATGTGCGTAATTACCACCTATAATCCAATTCTTTTAAATTTTTAATACCATAAACTTATGCCCCACTGTATAAAGAGCTTAAATATATTTTATTGCGTTCAAATGACTTGAAATGAATGCAGAATCGCCTGAAATGCTCAAATTCTGTCGAGAACGTGCATTTCTTGCACTTTATGTGCGTAATTACCACGTATAATGAAATCCTTTCGAATTTTTAAGATTATAAACTTCTTTCCACTGTATAAAGAGCTTTAATATAGCTTATTGGGATCAAATGACTTAAAACGAATGCACAATCGCTTGAAATGCTCCAATTCTGTCTTGAAAGTGCATTTTTTGCAATTTATGTGTGTAATTGACATGGATAATGCAATCCTTTTTAATTTTTAATATCATAAACTTATTCTCCATAGTATAAAGAACTTAAATATAGCTTATTACGATCAAATGTCTTAAAACGAATGCACAATCTCTTGAAATGCTCCAATTCTGCCCAGAACGTGCATTTTTTGCACTTTATGTGTGTAATTGACTTGGATAATGCAATCCTTTTGAATTTTTAATATCATAAACTTATTCTCCACTGCTTAAAGAGCTTAAATACAGCATATTGTAATCATATGACATAAAACGAATGCACAATCGTTTGAAATGCTAAAATTCTGTATAGAACGTGCATTTCTTGCAATTTATGTGCGTAATTACCATGTATAATGCAATCCTTTTGAATTTTTAAGATCATAAACGTATTCTCTACTGTATTAAGAGCTTAAATATAGATTATTACGATCAAATAACTTAAAACGAATGAACAATTGCTTGAAATGCTCCAATTCTGTCTAGAACGTGAATTTCTTGCAATTTATGTGCGTAATTACCACGTATAATTCAATTCTTTTGGATTTTTAATATCATAAAATTATTCTCCACTGTATAAAGAGCTTGAATATAGATTATTGTGATCAAATGACTTAAAACTAATGCACAATCGCTTGAAATGCGCCAATTTTGTCCAGAACGTGCATTTAGTGCAAATTTCGTGCTCTTTATGTGCGTAATTATCACTTATAATGCAATACTTTTGAATTTTTAAGATCATAAAATTATTCTGCATTGTATAAAGAGCTCAAATATAGATTGTTGCGACCAAATGACTTAAACTGAATGCACAATCGCTTGAAATGCTCCAATTCAGCCCAGAACGTGCATTTCTTGCACTTTATGTGCATTATTACCACCTATAATTCCATTCTTTTGAATTTTTGATATTATAAACTTATTCTCCATTGTATAAAGAGCTTAAATATAACTTAATGCGATCAAATGATTTAAAACGAATGCACCATCGCTTGAAAATCTCCAATTCTGTCTTGAACGTGCATTTCTAGCACTTTATGTGCGTAATTACCATTTATAATCCAATTCTTTTGAATTTTTAATATCATAAACTAATTGTCCACTGTATAAAGAGGTTAGATATAGAATATTGTGGTCAAATGACTTCAAACGAATACACAATCACTTGAAATGCTCCAATTCTGTCTAGAACGTGCATTTCTTGACATTTATGTGAGTAATTATCATGTATAATGCAATCCTTTTGAATTTTGAAGATTATAAACTTATTCTCCACAGTATAAAGAACTTAAATATAGATTATTGGGATCAAATGACTTAAAACCAATGCACAATCACTTGAAATGCTCCAATTCTGTCTCGAACGTCCATTTCTTGCACTTTATGTGCGTAATTACCACGTATAATGCAATCCTTTTGAATTTTTAAGATCATAAACTTATTCTCTACTGTATTAAGAGCTTAAATATAGATTATTGCGATCAAATGACTTAAAACGAATGCACAATTGCTTGAAATTCTCAAATTTTGTCTAGAACGTGCATTTCTAGCACTTTATGTGCATAATTACCACGTATAATGAAATCCTTTTGAATTTTTAAGATCATAAACTTAGTTTCCACTGTATAAAGAGCTTAAATATTGCTTATTGGGATCAAATGGCTTAAAACGAATGCACAATCGCTAGAAATGCTCTAATTCCGTCTTGAACGTGCATTTTCTTACAGTTTATGTGCGTAATTACCACCTATAATCCAATTCTTTTAAATTTTAATATAATAAACTTATTCTCCACTGTATAAAAATCTTAAATATAGTTTATTGTGATGAAATGACTTAAAACGAATTCACAATCGCTTGAAATGCTCCAATTCAGCCCAGAACATGCATTTTTTGCATTTTATATGGGTAATTGACATGTATAATGCAATCCTTTTAAATTTTTAATATTATAAACTTATTCTCCACTGTATAAAGAGCTTAAATATAGATTATGGCGATTAAATGACTCAAAACGAATGCACAATCGCTTGAAATGCTTCAATTCTGTTTTGAACTTGCATTTCTTGCATTTTATGTGCGTAATTATCACCTATAATCCAATTGTTTTGAATTTTTAAGATCATAAACTTATTTTCCACTATCTAACGAGCTTAAATATAGTTTATTGTGAACAAATGACTTAAAACAAATGCACAATCGCTTGAAATGCTCCAATTTTGTCTAGGAGGAGCATTTCTTGCAATTTATATGAGTAATTACCACGTATAATCCAATTCGTTTGAAATTTTAATTTCATAAACATATTTTTCACTGTATAAAGAGTTTAAATATAACTTATTGCGATCAAATATTTTAAAACGAATGCACAATCTCTTGAAATGCTCCAATTCTGTCCAGAAGGAGCATTTTTTGCACTTTATGTATGTAATTGACATTTATAATGCAATTCTTTTGAATTTTTAATATCATAAACTTATTCTACACTGTATAAAGAGTATAAATCTAGCTTAATGCGACCAAATGACTTAAAACGAATGCACAATCGCTTGATATTCCCCAATTCTGTCTTGAATGTGCATTTCATGGACTTTATGTGCGTAATTTCCATTTATAATCAAATTCTTTTGAATTTTAAATATCATAAACTTATTCTCCACTGTATAAAGAGCTTAAATATAGTTTATTGCAATCAAATGACTTAAAACGAATGCACAATCGCTTGAAATGCTCCTATTCTGCCCAGAACATGCATTTTTTGCACTTTATGTGGGTAATTGACATGTATAATGCAATCCTTTTGAATTTTTAATATTATAAACTTATTCTCCACTGTATAAATAGCTTAAATATAGATTATTACTAACAAATGACTTAAAAAGAATCCACAATCGCTTAAAATGCTAAAATTCTTTCTAGAACGTGCATTTCTTGCAATTTATGTCCGTAATTACCACCTATAATGCAATTTTTTTGAAATTTTAATATCATAAACATATTCTCCACTGTATAAAGAGCTTAAATATAGCTTATTGGGATCAAATGACTTAAAACGAATGCACAATCTCTTGAAATGCTCCAATTCTGTCTAGGACGTGCATTTCATGCACTTTATGTGCGAAATTACCACGTATAATCCAATTCTTTTAAATTTTTAATATCATAAACTTATTCACCAATGTATAAAGAGCTTAAATATAGCTTGTTGTGATCAAATGTCTTAAAACGAATGCATAATCTCCTGAAATGCTCTAATTTTGCCCAGAACGTGCATTTTTTGCACTTTATGTGTGTAATTGACATGTATATTGCAATCCTTTTGAATTTTTAATATCATAAACTTATTCTCCACTGTATAAAGAGCTTAAATATAGATTATTGCTATCAAATGACCTTCACAATCGCTTGAAATGCTCCAATTCTATTTAGAACGTGCATTTCTTGCAATTTTTGTCCATAATTAACACGTATAATCCAATTCTTTTGAATTTTTAATATCTTAAACTCATTCTCGACTGTATAAAGAGCTTAAATATTGTTTATTGTGATCAAATGACTTAAAAAAAACGCAAAATCGCTTGAAATGCTCAAATTCTGTCCAAAACGTGTATTTTTTGCACTTTATGTGGGTAATTGACATATATAATGCAATCCTTTTGAATTTTTAATATCATAAACTTATTCTCCACTGTATAAAGAGCTTAAATATAGATTTTTGCGATCAAATGACTTAAAACAAATGCACAATCGCTTGAAATGTTCCAATTCTGTCCAGAACGTGCATTTCTTGCATTCTATGTGCGTAATTACTACGTATAATGCAATCCTATTGAATTTTTAATATCATAAACTTATCTATACTATATTAAGAGCTTAAATATAGATTATTGCGATCAAATAACTTAAAACGAATGCACAATCGCTTGAAATGCTTCAATTCTTTCCAGAACGTGAATTTCTTGCACTATATGAGCGTAATTACGATGTATAATCCAATTCTTATGAATATTTAATATCATAAACTTATTCTCCACTGTATAAAGAGCTTAAATATAGATTATTGTGATCAAATGACTTAAAACTAATGCACAATCGCTTGAAATGCTCCAATTTTGTCCAGAACGTGCATTTTGTGCAAATTACATGGGTAATTGACATGTATAATGCAATACTTTTGAATTTTTAAGATCATAAAATTATTCTGCACAGTATAAAGATTTTAAATATAGATTGTTGCGATCAAATGACTTAAACTGAATGCACAATCGCTTCAAATGCTCAAATTCTGCCCAGAACGTGCATTTCTTGCACTTTATGAGCGTAATAACCATGTATAATCCAATTCTTTTGAATTTGTAATATCATAAACTTATTCTCCACTGTATAAAGAGTTTAAATCAAGGTTTTAAAATGCGATTTATGCGGTTTGACGGTTGGGTGGTGATTTAGCGTTTATCGGTGATAAAATGGTAAAAAAACGGTTTATGCGGTGATAAAACGGATTAAACGGTAGTGCGGTATGAACCAAAACTAAGATATAACGGCGATAAAACGGAAAATCGGAGTTTTTTAAAAGCTTGGTTTAAATATAGATTATTGTGACCAACTGACTTAAAACGAATGCACAATCGCTTGAAATGCTCCTATTCTGTCTTGAACGTGCATTTCTTGCAAATTATATACATAATTGACATGTATAATGCAATTTCTGAAAGCACACCAATATTTGGAGTAACGGATTTTTGGAATGAACTATGACTTCGATCATCCGTGTGCACTTTTCCATAAAGGTTGGATATGGAAAGGGAGATGAAGTGAGCTGAATTTTCTTATAGGCTGCTTTGTGGACCCTTGCAGGACTTTTTCTGAAAGGGCGAGTTCATTTGTTGTAGTATAAATTATTGTTAGGCAATTCTTGGAGTTGAGCTAGAGTGTTTAATTTGGACTAATCTAAGGCTACAGGATTTTTCTTACCTTCTAAAACGATTACATTGGTTTCAGGATTCAGATGATGAGTTATACTTTCATGGTTTGCATGAATATATGTTCTATTATTTTTGACTTTAAGTATGTTTGTAAGAAGTTGAGTTGATGATTTTAATGCTGTTATCTACAAACAGTTCTCATCTTATTAATATTTTGCAAAACGAGTAAAAAAGTTCATAAATTTTGGATGCAGACATCATTGGTTAAGTAAATCAAGGTTAATAGTATATCGAATTTGCCATTTGAGATTCATTTATGCTGATGTTTATGGTTGAAACTTGAAACACCATGTGTAACTAAGATTGCAGATTACGCTGTAAGAACTCTGGTGTTTTCTTTTTAATATTTTCCTTGAATAGTGAGAACTATAGATATCATAGTATTACTTATTTGTACAATTTCGTTTTTAATTATTTTGTTATTTTTTTTCCTTTTCATAATCGTGCTATGAACAGTTGTACAACATCAAGACCGCGAGATTTTCTGCAGCTATCATCTAAGGTCACTGTTGTGTTACTTGTGCTTTTGTTCTTCCCTACAATCCCTGCCGAACGTGAAGTCGCATAACAACCAATGAACCAACGTGAACATTATTAAAAAAAAAAAAAAAAAAAAAAACCATCTTCCTCGTTCCATCTGCAAATTATAAAAGCCTGGTCTACAGATTTTACTGTGGTTTGAATGGATAATAAATCAAAGGCGACTTCGAGGAAATAAGTTCTAGTGTATATGTGATGTAGACCGCGATGATCAAAATAGGGTAAAATTTACAGCGCCGATCACGGATGAAAGATCCGACGGCCAACAGCGCACCGTAATTTCTGTAGACAGTTATCCCTCCTGCATTCCAAGAGAGCGCGGATCTATTGTGGAGAAAAGAGAAGGAAATTCCATACAGCGAGTCGGGGACACACGAAGGAACCTTACCTCACTCAACAGACGTGTCTCTCTAGAAGGTCCATTTTGCCATTATGAGTCCGTATCCGGACGTATCCAGGCCGTGTCTGCACCCATACCCAGCGAACATTTGCATCGAGTGCGCATGCTGTACTGGAAACTACTGGAGCAAGATGGGCCAACAGCGTAACGGTTTCGGCCTCTCTTAGAGCTCCACGTGTCCGCTCTGCGTAACGGCCGTCACGTGAGTCACACGTGCATCCTCCCAATAGCAATTACAGCAGCAGCTCTCTTCTTCAGTCTCTTCACTCCCATTTCAACTTCAAATATCAAAGAAAATACCCCAAAAATCGGAAACTAATACGAGCGCAATTTTCTACTCTCTTTCTTCTGATCTGATTTAGACAAGAATTCGAATAGTGTTTGAATTCAATTGCACGCAGAGTCTTGATTCGTGAGTGTTGATTCGTTGTCATTTTGTCGTCAACTTTGTTTTTGTTGAAACAATTGCACGAATAGTCTCTCTTTTTTCGCTTCCAATTGTTCTTCACATGATCGAAATACTACTTGATTCCCTTTTCTTGAAATCAATCTTTTAGTTTAATTGGTGAAAACTAATTGAATTTCGATTGTAAGTAGAACACGATTTCCTTCTCTGATTATCTAAAATCAATCTTTTAAATAAACAGTATTAGAGTAGTTCATGCCTTATTCTTTTGCATTTCCTTTGGAAACAGCGACTTAATTGAGAGAAATCTCTTTAGTAATATTGTCAGATAATGTCAGAGAAAGTACTACATGAGATGCTTTTGATTGAAACTCCAGTGAATTCAATTCACTAATAATTCTCACCTTTTTTTTAATTTAAACTTTATTTCTAAAAATCAGGATCGAGGAGTGATGTCTACAAGAAAAAGAAGTGATCTTGTGTCCCTCTGCTTCTATGGAGCCGTGCTTCTTCTTTTCATTTACAATGCTTCAGCTTTCACGGATCCCTCAAATGGTAATTGCATCTACTGCTCATCTTAGATCCTAGGGACTCGTAATTTAAGGAGTTGTTGACTACATTTTCATTCATTTTCAAACCTTTGAAATCATGCATTGTCCATTAACGAGCAAGGACAAGAGATTTGCAAATTAACTTTACTTGATTTCTATAACGTAGTGTAATTGTTTCAAGTCCGAATCAATTTCCCATTTGCACCATTTAATGGTCACTTGACCGATTTATAAAGTCACAGAAGGGGGAAGCGCACAACATACACTTGAGGTTGAACAATGATAGTGTTTTGTCTCCTGATTTTGTATATTGCTGTGTCCAGTGAAAGCAATGGAGGATTTCTATGGATTGCTGAACCAGACAACTCAGTTAACTGGTTGGACGGCAACTGGAGGGGACCCATGTGGCCGGAACTGGAGAGGTGTCTCTTGCTCTGGTTTTTCCATCACTTCCATGTAATAATCTCTTCTTGTAATTTAAGCGCAGTGAGATCAAACAACTTAAGATATTATTGCTTGATATTTTGTATTGCCTTTCTCATGTGAAACTTGGACAGAAATATAAGTGGGCTGGGACTTGGTGGAACAATGAGTTCTCAGCTCTCCTCTCTTCTTTCACTTACTCAGCTGTAAGTTTACTTTCCTGCATTATTATTTTCATTGCTTTCGCATATTTCCAAAATTTGGCATTGAGTATTCTATACAAAACAAGCATGTCTATGTAGTGATTGCAAATTATGATAACATATTACAGAAACTTTGAAACTTTTGTGATTTATGAAAATAAAAAATGTAACAACTTTGTCTGTGCTTCTTAAATGGCGCAGGGACATGAGCTACAATAATATTTCTGGGGATATACCTTTTTCTTTGCCCCCAAATGCTATTCTCATGTATGCTTCTTACTCTCTATAATATTTGAAGTTCGAAATTGACATTACACAAATTTTATATCCTAACTGGTCTATTGCTCTGTAGAAATTTGGCAGCTAATAAGCTTGTGGGAAACATCCCTTTGTCATTGCCCTATTTGAAGCATCTCAAGCATCTGTAAGAACCTTGGGTGTGTTTGGATAGGTCGGGAATAGAGAATAAGAATAAGAAATTTCGGTTTGCGTGCTTATTCTTATTCTTATGCAAAACAAACGGTATAAGAATAAGGAATTTGGGTCCTTATTCCTATACTAACAAAATCATGGTATAAGAATAAGGAATAAAGATAAGCACACAAATCGAAATTTCTTATTCTTATATCCTATTCACGGCTTATTCCGTTGCATCCAAACACACCCCTTATGTTTAAAACTAAAAAAAAATTAAAGGAAAAGGAAAATAATAGAAAATGCCTTCAAAGATATATTTTAAAGATCATGATGCATTTCTTCTTTTCTTCAATTATTGCAGAAATGTGAGCTCCAATAATCTGTCTGGGATAGTTGGAAATGTGTTCACAGATATGACAAGTTTAGAAAAATTGTATGATATTTGAATTAGATATTCATTGAATAAGACATGCGTATTGCAATTTTTAAATCCTTAATTTTGTAACACATTTCTTTCAGGGATTTGTCATTCAATAGTTTCTCTGGAGATCTGCCCAGTTCATTTGGTTCATTACAAAATCTTCATTCTCTGTGAGTACTCTCTCTTTTAATGTACCTTTTTAATAAATAATAATTAATATTCTGACACTCTCTTATCCCCCTTCTATGTCAGCCACTTGCAACATAATCAGTTCACAGGGTCAGTGAACTATTTAGCAAATCTCCCTTTAACAAATCTGTATGTATCCTAAATTCAATTTTTTAATTTATTTCTAAATTTGTAAAGATATTATAAATTTTATATTTGTTATCTAAGCTGTGTATTTTTGTTCTCAGTAATATCGAAAATAACAACTTCAGCGGTTACGTTCCGAAACAATTTGAGGTCATATCTGAACTCAGGTATGGCATGATAAAGGAGAAGTTAATCGTTAAATATAATCAGTAACATATAAAATAAGATGAAATAATTTTTTGAGATGGAACTTATGATCTGTACATGAATCTGATAACCTGCCAGAGATGTCCAATAGAATTATTAATCTGGAAAGTTTTTACTGACTGGTATTTATACTAGTACCAGGCTTGACTACTTGGGTTTCTTTTCCTCAATTCTTGATTGTTTATACAACTGGTCGACACATTACACACATGTTTCGTAGAGTTAAATTATAGTCTTTATTTAGTGCTCTCAATCTGCATAATGTAACAAACGTTGAATTATATTATATATATTTCAGGATGGAAGGAAATCAGTTTGAACCATATTTCCTGAACCGAACCAGAATCTTTTTTCCTCCTCTCCCATCAGCTGACCAAAATGTTAGTCACACCCCTATAGTTACCCATGAAGTTCTTCACCAACATCCCCACAAAAAGAGCAAGGTGGCTGTTGCCCTCGCAGCAGCTTTCAGCACTATCTTTGTCACATTTGCAATCTCCTTGGTTGTGGTTCTACTGTATCGGGTAATTGTTTATCCAAATATTACTGATTTCTTTTTCTTGAAATCAATCTTTTAGTTTAATTTGTGAAACCTAATTTATTTCGATTTTAAGTAGAACACGATTTCCTTCTCTGATTATCTAGAATCAATCTTCTAAATAAACAATATTAGAGTAGTTGATGCCTTATTCCTTTGCATTTCCTTTGTAAACAGCGATTTGCCTGGAGGAAGGACAATACTGGTTGGTACGAACTATCACCAAGCACACTTCCACCCTGCTTAATTGAAGGCTCTTTTTTTTGTTTTAGCTGTGGTTATACGAATTTGGGATTGCTTCGTAGCTGCGTTGATTCTGGTCATTCCATAATGGATTCGAGAGAACACTCAAAGTTAACGGAGATGCAATCTAGAAATGTACCTGTATATTACATGAAGCATCCAGTTCATGGAAAAGAAGTGTTGGTGGTTAATGTTGATGCATCTTACATTGAAGGAGTCGGAGCTGGTCTTTCGGTCATTTTGAGAAACGGTTCACTTGAATATATTTATGGGTATAGCAGATTTGAGCCTGCCCATGAGAGACCGCTTCAAGACTCTTCTACCTTAGCCGAGGCTGATGCTATTTGTTGGGGAATAAAAATTGCCTATGATTTTGTGGAGAGGAATCCAGGGCAATTTACCAGGATTGTTTTATATAGCGACAGCAGGGTCTGTGTAGAGTCATTTAAAACTGGGGAAACAAATTTTCCAGACTATGATGATAAGATTCTTTTATCATATGTCAATAAAATGAGGACTATGGCAAGACAGCCTATTTGGGATGCAAAACACATCATGCAAGAACCTACCCATATAACAAATAGAAAACCCCCTGTAGAACTAGAAATCAAATGGATAGCTCGTGAAATGAACAACATCAACAACATCTCCAATTGCTGGTTTACGAATTTGCATGAGATGGCCTCTCCTACCCCTTCACATCAACAACATCTCCATTGGGGACAAATACCTGACTCGGTTCCGCGAAGATAAGTGCGTACCTTTTTTTTTTTATTTCTGTTTTATTTCTTTAATAATAACTAAAATGAAATTCTTCAATAAAATGGTATAAATTGTGAAAATGTAGTATGTCAGAATTTGACAAGTTTGTATGTCACAGGAATTTAGTCTTGGTGCATAATTGTTGTGTGCGTTCTCTTATATGCATAGATATTTCTTTCTTTCTGTACTAATTGAGTTTTCTTTTTTTTATTACAGGAATATATGAAGAATTAGAGAGTGAATACTTTTGCAAACACTTTGTGTTTTATAGATTTTGCATTGGAATGCAACAACAAAACCATTCCTTAATATTGGCTTTTTAGCTTTACACATTTTATTATTGTATATTTTTTTTTCTTGATTTGCTTTAGACCGCGTTGAATTCTTGGATTTTGACCAGGACTAGCAAGTGGGATTAACTCTTTTACCTTTTTTTTTCTTTAAGGATTTCTAAAACATCCTTGCATTATCCACAAATTGCACAGAAGTTTTTATTGAGTGTAGTTCATAAGAGAAATATTTGAAGATAAGGACACTGACATATACTACTGTGGGCTCAGCTCAAAATTTAATCTGCTAATATGATTTTTTATGAGAACAAACTTCTGAGTCCAATATAAGAAAGAAAACTAATACTGGCACCTCAGTTTGTTAACTAGTCTCTAGTTAGGAATATTGAGCTTATAATTTTCATTTCTCTCATTCTAACTTCTCCATCTGAATGGGGTTTTGAGAAACTGGTTTATCGTGTAAAAACCAAATCCAAAGGCTACCTCATCTACTCAACTAAAGAGTTGTCTAATTCTAAACTTAGCAAAACATGTCTTTTTTCCTGTGTTTCTGCCTTTTCAAAAATACAACCCTTTATTTTTGCACGCAAAGCAGACAAAGTACAATCCAATTTCAAAATAGTAAAAACAGCTCCTTGTGATGCCCATGAAGCAGTAAACTCTCATGCTGCTACTGCTACTGGAATCCCCAATCCTGCACTGCCTTGGCTCTCCATATCTGCCCCTTCTGATGCTTAATTATCTTCAGTCCCTGCTGGCAGCCTTCCCCCTGGTTCTATCATCTGAATCGGTATCAAATCCCAACTGGCTGGTATCTAGTTTTTGATATAGCTTTGGACTTCCTGCTTGGTTAACCCTGCCCAGTAAACAATCAAAGCACGAATACCTATTAGTGTTTGCCTCATGGTTTTGGGATGACTATTATTAAATATGCTATTATTTCTATCAAACCAAGCAGTCCGACATAAAGCACTGTAAACGATTAAAAAAACATGTTTAGTAATTGCCACATGGCCCTCAAATAAAAAAAAAAAAAGCATGTTTGTTGTTCTGTTGTAGCTTTAAAGCAAATTCTATAACCTCCTACAAATTATGCCAAGAAAGAAACACCTCTTGACAATAATCCATCCAATACTATACTCTTTGAATATTAGGACACAATAAAAAAAGATGTTTAGTATTTTCTTCTCTATTAATGTCTGTACAATTTCAAAATCTATTTGCACCTGCAACAACAATGAACTCCATGGCACACATTAGACAGTGAAGGAAAAGAGAAGGATGGTACCTCTGATATAGCTAGCACAACTAATTTCAAAATTAGAGACGTACCTGCTCAATGTAGCTGAACACACTGTCATCGGTGAGTTTGCAACTATACTGGTTGATGACATGAAACACATACATGAAACAGTGACCTTCGGATGAGATATACCTTTCTTGATAGATAGAAATTTAAAGAGGTTAAAGCAATCTTCCCTGCCCAAGCTCCAATATCGTCAGTGTAGTTGAGTTTTTTTTTTTCTAAATTAGACATTAATTGAGTCTCAACTCTACAATTAATTGGATTAATTTAATATTTAACTACACAATATAGGAACTATTTCATCTGACAGTAAAGTGCAACTATTCAACTGTATCTTCTTCTTTGATGATGCAAAATTCACAAACAACTCCAAGTACAATGATCATAAGATAGTAATTTCATGCAAAAACCATGTTACCCTCCAATTCCATCTTAATTTTCCATGGAGTAGTGTGCGTTATAATCAACAACAAAATCTCACCATTGCAATCTACATATAAATGTGATCCAATTAAAGATATCTGACCTAGAGCTTTACACAAAGAAAGATGAACAAAAAATAATAAAAAACGTAAATTCCATGGTTCGACAAAAGAATGACCAATTACAATAAAGAAAAAAAATATGTTTAATGTAAGAGATTAACAAAAACAAAGACCCAGCTCCAAAGATAAATTAGAAAAAATGCAAAAAAAAAAAGGTTTAAAAAAAAAAGAACCAAGATTATGCAGAGAGAGAGAGGTTGGTTGGACAAGATGGTCAATGGAGGCGGTGGGGGCAGACCAGAGGGGCTGAGGATCCGGCCAAGAATCCGTCAAGGGTTGTGGGGTGGCGCGAATTCGACAGAGAAGAGGATGTGCAGCATTGGGAAGGAGTTGGAGCGGGATAGACGGAGGTGGCAGAGAGAGAGGCGCTCGAAAGGGATGATGGGGTGCGCGAGATCGACGGAGGAGAGAGTGCAGAGAGAGAGAGGAGTCCTTTTAGCATAAACTAACGAACGACTCAGATTGTTTTCGCTAACGAAAGCAATAGCCGTGTCGAAATTGAAAAAAAAAAGGCTTAATTTTTGGGAGAAATCTTTCCGTGCCATCCAAAATTTGCGAAATTCAGCTATTGCCACTCGGAAGTTAAACCTTCTGATTTTGCCACCCTGAAACTATTATATTCAATATTATGTTCTATGTGCACCCCAATTGTGTACCCAGATTAATAATTAATCTTCCCTTATTCATTAATTATAAAGGTCACATCTACTATAGCCTCACATTATCGTGTTACCCGCGATCTTCCCTTTCTCATTAGGTACTGTAAGGCAGGATAATTCTTTTGGTTATTTGTAAATTCCGACCTTAAATTAGTGTTTTTAGGTTGACTAATTATTTTATAAACAATTTTATTCCTTAGGTTTAAACAATTTTTAATTGGTTTGGTATAATATTTCCCTAATTTGCCTACCTAGAATATAAGTAAAATTTAGAAAGCCATAAATTATTAAGAAACAAACCTTGCTCTGATACCAAGAGGAGATGAAATCCCAGGAGATTTCGCTACTAACTCTGACTTAGAAAAAGTACTGGCTAGAAGGAAATTTTATTGCTGTTTTATTGTACAAGAGGAGAGAGGATGATTTCTAGTTGTGAGGAGATGCCTCTACTAGTGAACCATCATACTTCTTATATAGAAGGAACATTACCGGTTGGTGAGTTCGATAATTGAATGCGGGTGCTCATTGGGCCCCATCGTCCAGTTCAATTATTCGTCTACCACAGTTGGTATGTCCTTATCAAGCTATTAGTGGGCATATTTGGTACAATAATTGCCCATAAAGAAAAATAGACTGATGCCATTCCAAAATGGCAGCCAACTAAGAAAAGATAAAAGAATAAAAAGACAAATGCGCACTACCATAGTGGCACTGAAAGTAAACACATTATTGAGATTCCCATATGATGGTGGGTCTCTCTAATAGTAATGGCCTTGCTGGATGATGCAAAGTTTTTGATGGATTGCTAACAGCTCATCAATGTTATGATTAACTGGTCCCAATGCGCTGCTGGCCCAGTTGTCTTTAGATGCCCATTGCTCAAGTCGTATTTTCTGCAGATAGCTTAATGCTATGAGCCTTTTTACTTCTCCTATGGTCTTTTGTATTTGTTCATTATGAATTTCACCAAGCCTGAGTTGCATGGCTCCTTCCCAATGAAAAGACCTTGGATACATTGTTAGCAAGTCTCCAGTAATGACTTCATAATCTTGAAGAGAGTCTGGCTCTCCTCCTGAGGTCGCCCATCTCTCAGCTTGCTGAAAAGCTTGCCGTCCTCCTGGCGTAAAACCAGTGGTTGGACTTCCTTCATGGATTCTCATTAATCTTCGCAAATGATCAAGCACCATTTTCTGTAAAAGATAAAATTTCAAACAAATTATTAGAAAACTAAAAATTGTCAGCAGTTTTCCGTAGATTACTACCAGACAGTTCCTAAGATACAAGTATAGTGGGTTTTTCCAGCGGTCCACCATGCCCGCTTGCTTCCATCTAGAGGTTCTAGTATGGCCCAAAATCTAACATGTTGCCGATGTGACCGACAGTTGTTGCTAGATGAGCTAGAATATCATTTGGTGCGCCTCTAGTTTCTTCGAGCACCTTTTCTAAATCTGCCAACTGCTCATCAACAAAATAACAGTTACCGGTTTTCACCATTTTTGCTGTTAATCGTGACAGTGAATCAGCTAGCACGTTCATTTTTCCATCTATGTGCTCAAAATTAACTTGCACTCCTGTTCCTGTAACAAAGTCAATAAAATTAATCCACCGAACCCTTGACGGTTTGTTTTGTGTTGATTTGTTGTAGAAACTGATTATAGCCTGACAATCAGTTCTGAGAGTGATCTCCTTCTGATCCATGTAATGAATTTTGAGTGCCTTCATTGTTTCCATGCATGCATGTATCTCGGCATCGATTGTTGACTTAATCACCGGAAATTTTCCACTTGCATATGCACACACCTTCTCCGTACTTCTGGGGTCATGTTTGAATTTCTTCCATTTACATACGCCACCCCATCCTTCCATACATCCATCAGTTTCCAGGATGATGTAGGATCCTTCCGGAGGTATCTCGAGGTCTGGGAGCTGCTGTACAGCTTGCTTGCCTTTTCGGATAATTTCATAATCCGAACTTTTGAGCCTCTTGTCACCATGTTCACTTGTTTTTTAGTACAGTAGCCCAAGCAGTGTACCCAATTTTGGAATATATGACCTGGCGTAGTTGAGGATGCCAAGCCATGATCTCATTCCTGTCTTTTCCTTCAGCTTCTCTTCATCAAATGAGATAATTTTCTTGATTATGTGCGGCTGAAGTTTGATCTTTCTGTTTCCAATAACTGCACCTAGGAATTCGATTTCCTGTACAGCTATTTTCATTTTTGTTGGGGAGAGAACAAGCCCCCCTTGCTCACAAATTGATAGCATGGCCTCCAAGTGCCTGGCATGCTGTTCTTCGTTTTCAGAGAATACTAGTATATCATCAATGTAGACTGCTATAAAACTCTCTGTTCCTCGGAAGCAGTCATCCATTTTTCTCTGAAAAATTGCTGGTGCATTCTTCAAACCGAATGGCATGACCAGCCATTCATACAAACCATTTGGAACGACGAAAGCCGTCCACTCAATTGATTCAGGGTCCATTGCCACCTGATGGAACCCGCTTTTCAAGTCAAATTTTGAGTAAATTCGACTATTACCGACCTTCTTGAGGATGGTATTGATTCCTAGCAGGCTGTACTGATCCTTATGGGCGTTATCATTGAGAGTACGATAGTTGAATACCATACGCTCTTTTCCTTTAATTTCAGTGCCAGTTTTCGGATCAATAGATGTACCCGAATTTACCATCATTGCCATGGTTCTGTGTCGGCTCTTACTAGGTCGTATCACTCCAATTTTTAGCAGCGCTTGAACATGCTTGTCAAACTGTTCCTTCATTGCTGGTGTTACATGTTTTAGCGGCTTGTCTTGGATCGTGATATCCGGGTTAATAATATCAAGTTTGCATTTTACTCGATTTTTCTCCCAGTGTTGAAGAGGATTTTCTCCAATATACCCTTGTTCTTTTAGTCTTTCAAGGATAGGTCGAAACTTCCCCCGGAATTTTTGTGATTCTTCACCACAAGAGTATGCTGTAATTCTCTGTATTTCAAAGTACTCGAGTTCAGATAGATCCAGTTCTTCAATTGCTGCTGATGCTGCCACCTCAGCATCCACCTTTGTTGCAATTGTTGTGACATTTTTGTAGAATGTCACCATTTGCCCTTCGATTCTGAGTCCTCCTTGCATGGCTCGAATAAAATTGCAACCAATCAACATTTGAATCCCATCCCTTTGTTCCATTGGGAACGCATAAGTGAATGGAATTTTGAACCTATTTTCTTCGATAACCATCATTCCGCCTTTGAGTTTTTGGTTAGCTATCTGAGAGGAATTCACCCCGTTAATCTGAATGGGGTAAGCACTTGGTTCTAGTGCTTCTTTTGGAACTACACTTTGGTCTACGCAGCAGACTGTTGCACCAGTATCCAGGATTGTTTGAATTTTGAATTTCTCAACCCCTGGTATTTCCATTGTTAACTCAATGTTGTAGAGTCTGTTTAAGACCCTTCTTCCTTTCCTTGGATCCGGGACTTGAGTACTGATATACTCATTTTCTTCAGTCATCATTTTGATAATCACTCCTTTTTGTTTTTGGATGTGATTTTCAATTACTTCATCATCCGAATCCATTTTCTCAAAAATTGGCTTTTCGGGAGCTTTTCCTTTTGTTGGATCTCGCATCTCGCCTAGATCCTTTCTCATCTCCAATTCTTCAATCCTTTCCTTCAGCCTTTGATTTTCGGCTGACAGGAAGTTTGTATACCCAATCAATTCGTTGATTAGAGTATCCTTACTGTCATACTGGGGTTTTGACCTTTGAATTATTATTTTCCTTCCCAGATTGAATCTTGAACACATTGGACAGACTGTCAAATGACACAGGCTGCAATGCGCTCGCATCCGTGGATTTGTCTGCTCCTTGCAAAACAAACATCTCATAAACTCTTGCGCTATAGGGCCATTGTCTTCCCATTGGTGCGCACAATTTTTAACTTCCTGAGGTAGTGAGACTGCTACTCGCCATGAGACTTCTTCGTTTGTCATCATCATCGCGGTTTCGTATGGCATCTCACCTATACCAATCATCAGAGAATAACTAGTACCTCCTTTCCCTTCAGAAAATGAACAGATCGCATCGCTATCTGGTTCGTTCTGATCAACCGAGAGCACATCCCAGTCGTCATCTAAATCTAGATTTTCGACTATTGCTACTCTTGCAATGTTGCCCTTTTGCCTTGTGCAGTTTCGGGCAAAGTGTCATTCCTCACCACATATGAAGCATTTACATTTTCTTATTTTATCAGCATGCTTCCTTTTGAATACTCTGATGTGAGTATCATGTGGTTTTCCTCGGTATGTCTTTGCCTTCCGAAGACCATACTTTTTATTTTTCTGATAGTAGCCTGGCACTGGTATGCGGTTACAGAAATATAGATCCTTGAGACTCCTCTGGAGTGCCACTCTTTTGCATTGTTCTGCCAAATACTGATAGGTGAAGTGTATTCTTGGAATAACACCTACAGTATTGCCTGGGTATTTTTCAGCAAATGCCTTTTCAATTTCTCCGCCAATGATGGGAGGTATTTTCCTGAAAAATTTTATCGAAAGCTCGGGAGATATAAACATCCTTCCCGATTTTGCGGCCAAAATCTTGTAGTTATTAATGTAATCGAAAAGATCTTTCACATTATGGCATGAAAGTCTCTCCAGATCATTGTATGCTCGATTTTGCTCCTCTGTGGACCCGGTTGTCGGATCCTCCAACAGAAACATTCGCCTGATCTGAGATAAAACATTCTGTGGATCATCAGCGATGTTTACCAATTCTTCATATTCAGTGGGGTATGCCATTCTCCACTGAATCCAGGTCTTTTTCTCCGTTTCTCCTAGGAGATTTTCAATATAATTGACCTTTGATTTGTTATCCGCCTAATTTCTTTCATTGATGAGATTAAGGGTAATGGATTCCCAGCGGGAGATAACTTCTGAATATAGCCAAATGTCCTCTGGTAGGACTAGGATTGCGCCTTGACTGGCTTGGGCTGTTGGCAGGTTAAATCTTTCATTCATTTGTCTTGCATAGCCACCACGAATATTGTCTAGTCTTGCTCTTATCTCCGGGACTTGGAGATTCTGTGGCTGTCTTGAACCAGGTGGGTACATAGCAGGACCCATGATTGGTTCTGGTGGTATTCTTGTGATGAAAGATTCTGCTGACGAGAGTACCGTCTCCACTTTTTCTCTGAGATTTTTGAATTGCGGGTACTCCATTTCTTCAAGCATGTAAATTGTCTCTGATGGATATTCATCCCACTTTATCTCAGCAGAAGTTTGGAAACTGGCATCATTCCCACCATCTTTTGCCAAAAGACGTAACAAGTCTTCGTCTTGGTCTGTGGGTGCATCCAGTTGGGACAGGAATTGCACCGTAGAGAGTAGATCATCCTCTATTTCGTCGTCTGACTCATCCCATTGACAAGTCATCATCAAGGCTTGCTCTTCAGACCATTCAGCCTCTGCTTCTACAGTCTCTAGCCAATTAAACTCTGCAAATGTCATTTGCACGAGTTCGTCCTCGGTATTCATCTGCTCTATAGCAAACCATTGATACGGGTTTATTGGTTCCATCATTTCAACTGTTGGCTCAGCTTGCTCGGCTTTTAGAATTGCCAGGAACCATTTTCCCAGTAAAAAGTCATCATCTTGTTCAGCCTCATCATCATTTTCACTGAATTCCTCAGGATCTGTATAGATTTCTGGGAATTCTGGATTATCATCGAAAGACCAATCATCATCTATTGTAAATACAAACGGCAATTCATCATCTATTGTAAGTAGATTGATAAATTCTTGTTCGAGTTCTTCCTCATCATTTTCTCCTCGAATGACTTCTTGCTCAGGAATTGTTGTTGCATATCCTGAGAATCTGACAGACAATGTGCCGTCTGTCCTTGCTCGGATTCGTGCTGCTTGAGGATTCTGGATTTGTGAGATAACAGCTGGTCTCACAAGCCACTGCCTTCCTTTAAGTTCTGCGGTTGTTCTTTGCGAGCCAGGGATGGCCCGAACTCCTCGGCTTGCTAGGTGGTCTGCCACGTTTTGCACATTATAACGAAAATTTGTGTGGCTGGTATTGGACAATCGCCCAATGAGTGATCTCGAGAGTAGGAGATTACTCTCACCACCTTGCCATCCTTCATACCCGTGAGTTTGAATCACCAGTTGAATGTGATCCCTAAAGTCACGAATACTTAGTGTCATATCTGGAGCAGTATATGCCAGCTGCGTTCCAGATGTGAGATCCATTTCCATAGAGCTAATAACAGCCCTATCATCTCGCCATCTAGTGTCTCTGATTAACACTAGCGCATTCACACCTGCACTCCGTCTGTGCAGCGTGTATAATCGAACCATAATTAGTCCGATATGCAGATGTTGGAGTCCTTCTTGTAAAAGCCTGTTAAAACTTTCTTCAGAGATAAATGGTAACTCCACTTGTTGGCCGTCTGTGACCAATGTTCTTTCATCCGAGTAATGTTGGTATACCCGGTGTCTGTTTTCTGTCCATCCAGCTTGATACAGAGTCTCTGCTGGAACCTGCTGTGCTCGTCTGTATTGAGATATGTTGAGCTCAGCATCAGGATTCATTTGTGACTCAAGGCTTCGCTGGTATCGTCTGGATTGACCAGGTAGCCTTCTTTGAGCCTCAAATCTGAGTCTAGATCCTAAGCGGTAGCCACGGATCTGGTCTTCAACAGTAGGAGTTCGGTTTGTGTCTCTCTCAGACACTGATGGCCTTGCCTCCTCTGTTGTTGTTTGTGTTCTGCTCATGTCGCCTTCTTTTTCTCGGCTTCAAATATTTCTTTTGGATTTTTGAACACAAAAAGTTTGGCTTTCAATTTAGGCACTGCTGGCTTACTAAATTCACCTAAGCTCAGCTTCTGAAGTTGTTGTTGGATCTGATCAAGGGAGTCGGATAGGTCGTCAGGCCGAGTGACTTCCTTTCCTTTCACAGTCTCGAGCCTTTTAACTGCTACCTTCAGATCTTCAACTTCTTCTGTTAATTTAAGCAACAATTGTATAATTGTGTTGTTTTGCTTAAATTGAACGTCTGTTGCCCTTCCGGTGATGTCTTGTGGTTTGACAAAACCGGTTGCCGGTGGCTGGATTGTTTCGGTTGCCTTGAGTGCTTCTTTGTAAATTGTACTGTTTGCACTGAGGCGCCAATCGCTCATAAAGAAGAAATAAGTTCTATAAGAATGTAGGGATTATTACAAGTTTTATTCTTAATTTTTAAATGACCTTTAATTTCATATATCCTAGGCTTAGCATTTCGGGTTCGATTATACCATCTGTTAATGTTTTATCCAAATTCCTAAGTTACACATCTAGTTTTTCCTTGGGGGCTGTTCTTGGGGACCTACAGCATGTTGAATATTTTAATTGATTTGTCTTATATGGTGCGGGTGGCATTTTGCTAAGAAAATAGTTTGTGGTGGCAATTTGCCAATTTTCCACTTTTGGGGTGGTATGAGCCTAATTGTCCCTTAATTTTTTGTATGCCCTCAAACTCTTTCATATTTGTTTATTTCTCTCTGTACTCATGTGTATTTCTTATTTGCCACTAAACTGTTCTAAATGATTTCTTATTTGCCCTTCAACTTAACCATATAGTATTAACTATGGTTATCTTATAAAAAAACTGAAAATTAAGGAGAAATAGATTAAAAGGACAGAAATACCCCTGACTATTTTTTTATTTTACCTTGTTTGTCCCTTCCTTGCTCCAGAAAATTTCCCGTTAAATTCAGAGAGGAGAGAGGTTGAAGAAGACAAAGAAATTGTAATTTGTAATCTTTATTAATTGGCTTTCTTGCCTTTTACAAAGCCTCACCGTCTATATATCATATCAGAGATGATCTTGTTGAAAATATGAGAAAGGAATCTTCAGAGCCACCCAATCTAGATTATCAATTGTCTAGTAAATAGACAAATAATGTGTAATTGATTTAGAAATCAAAGAGACAACTTAGATGCCATATTGAGAGAGAATATAGGAAATATTCTGTATTGGCTATTTAAGCAATAGACAAACGGGTAATAGAAGAATGTCTATGTATAGCTATATAAATGCTTCTGTAAACAGAACTTTTCAATATACGAAATACAATTTTCTCTCATTCAAAACTTATGAAATCTCTAGAAATTAGTTACAGGAAAAATCTAGAAAACATGTGAAACAATCAGTTACACAATTAGTCCATGCTAAATTGCTAATGAATTCTATTCCTCATCTGAACTTGGTACAGGTGTACTAGTAACTGAGCAAGATGCGCCAGAAACCTTATTAACGTTACATGAGTGAATACTAGTACCTAAGGCCACATTTTTCGTGGTGATCAAAGGTTAAATTCAAACTACCAACACACAGTTAGATTCACTATATGAAATTGGCGAGAAAATATTCTGGAGCAAGGGAAAAATAAGGAAAAGGGAAAAATGGTCTAAGGGTATTTCCGCCATTCTAATTTATTTCTCTTTAATTTTCAGTTTTCTTATAAGATAACCATAGTTAATATTGTATGGTTAAGTTGAAGGGCAAATAAGAAATCATTTAGAAGAGTTTAGTGGCAAATAAGAAATACACAGGAGTACAGGGAGAAATAAACAAATATGAAAGAGTTTGAGGGCATACAAAAAATTAAGCAAAAAAAAAAAACGGAATCGGACACCACGAGATTTAATTAATTAAAATACTATAGATTAAGGGGCGCGCTCTGACTTTTCTTTGACCGAACTATAGGTAAACAGTTCTTCGGACAGTAACTAATCGTGGCCGTTTATTTAGGTTGGGTGAGATTGGGTGGCTACGATGCGCTGCTTTCCGTCCACTCGATGCTGCCCTTCGTAGTGGACAGGACCTATGCGCTGTCTTCGATCACAACTGTTGGGTTGGTGCTATCCTCCGTCTGATTTGCTTTTGAGGAGATATTCTTAGGTGGCTTTTTATTTCACTGTTGCTGGCGTTTTATTCTGCGCTGCCTTTTCTCACCTGTCTTCGGAGGTATGGCCTCCACTGAGTGGTCATGTGGCGTCTGTACGGAGCTGTTGTGGTGCCTGCACTTGGTTGGTGGGCTCTTGCCTCTCGGTTTAACCCGGTGTATTTCAGGAGTTGCGGAAGAGATGCGGGCAGGTGGAGTCGCGATTGAGTCAATTGTCGCTGAGGAGTCGGTGGGTTGATGCATGGATGAGATGTCGGCAGAGAAGTGAATGGGCTGAGGCCCATTATGTTGTTGTGTCTCTGAATTTTGAATAATCGGAGAGGAGCTGAGTTGAGCACTCAGAGGCAGAGGTGAGATGTGTTGTTCACCTGAAGAGGCATCCCCTATTGACTTGTTTGGAGAATGCTCATTGTTCTTGAAAGGAAAATTAGTTTCATCAAACAACACATTTCGAGAAACAAAGACTTTGTTAGAGGAAATATGCAAACATCTCTGGCCTTTTTGTGAAGAAGAATACCCAAGAAAAACACAAGGAGTGGACCTTAATTCTAATTTGTTAGAATTATAAGGCCTAGTAAGAGGAAAGCAAAGACAACCAAGGATGCGAAGGAGAGAATAATCCGGTTGTTTATTGAAGAGTGTAGTAAAAGGAATGACTTTGTTGGAGGGAAGCCGATTGATTAAGAAAACTATACTTGAAAAGATCTCGTCCCAAAAAATATGTGGTATTGAGGCATATGACATAGTGGCAAGTGCAAGTTCTATGATATGATATGCAACTTCACTCAAGCCAACAGTTCAAAGGAGTGGAGAGAGGCCATGGCAGCTGAACTACATGCTTTAGCCTGTAACAATACTTGGTCCCTAGTGCCTCCTCCAAGTAACCAGAAAGTGATTGGGTCTAAATGGGTCTACAAAATCAAAAGGAAGCCCGATGGTTCAATCGATCGGCTCAAGGCTCGTCTTGTAGCAAAAGGCTTTCATCAGGAACAAGGTATTGATTTCCTTGAAACATACAGCCATGTAGTTAGGCCAACAACTATTAGGGTCGTTCTCTCCATTGCAATGTCTTACGGCTGGCCAATCAAGCAACTAGATGTTCACAACACCTTCTTACATGGAGACCTTTCTGAGACAGTTTTCATGTCACAGCCACAGGGCTTTGTGGACCCTAATTTCCCTAACCATGTGTGTCTCCTTCATAAGTCCTTGTATGGTCTGAAGCAGGCCCCACGTGCTTTGTTTCACAAGCTCAGCACGGCCTTAATTGATCTGCAATTCAAGCCTTCTAGCTACGATCCTTCATTGTTCATATCTCAACATGATGGCCATAAGCTGTTCATCTTAGTCTATGTTGACGACATAATCGTCACTGGTGATGATAGCGTTTTGGTTGCACAATGCATCTCACAACTGAGCTCTCGGTTTGCAATCAAAGACCTGGGGACACTACATTTTTTCTTGGGAATTGAGGCAAATTTCACAAACCAAGGTCTTCTTCTCACTCAGTCCAAATATCTGGTTGACCTCTTGTCGAGAGTGAACATGTTACACTATAAACCAGTGATGACTCCAATGGCAACATGCATTGCACTGTCCAAAGATGATGGTGTACTTTTTGATGATCCACACCTTTTTAGAAGTGTTATTGGGGCTTTACAGTATGTTACATTAACCCGACCCGATATCTCTTTCGCTGTCAACAAGCTCTCTCAATTCATGCATAATCCAACCCAAAATCAATAGATGGCAGCTAAGAGGATTCTTAGATACCTAAGTGGCACATTACACCATGGCATCTTCCTTCACTCTAGCTCCTCTCTCACAATTCATGCGTACAGTGATGCTGACTGGGCCGGTAACATAGATGATCGCCGTTCCACTTCTGGGTTTTGTGTTTATCTTGGAAAAAATCTGGTTTCATGGTGCGCAAGGAAGCAGCCAACAGTTTTCCGCTCAAGTACAGAAGCTGAGTATCGCAGCTTGGCCCTAACCTGTACGGAAATTCGGTGGTTACAGTTCTTGATTCAAGAACTAGGTGTCTCCATGACTGATACACCTTGTCTCTGGTGTGACAATATAGGAGCCACCTTCTTGGCTGCAAACCCAATGTTCCATGCTCGCACTAAGCACATCGAAATTGATTATCACTTTGTGCGAGAACAAGTGGCTGCAAAAACACTAGAAGTGCGATTCCTGTGTTCTGCCGATCAACTAAGTGATGTTATGACTAAGCCTTTACCCCTGCTGCGGTTTCAATACTTAAGAGACAAGCTCAATGTTCTTACCAGACCATTGGCTTGAGGGGGGTGTGTTATGATACATGAAGTGTTTCAGAGTCAAGGCAACAGAAGATCAATTTCAATCAGCTCAGTTTGTTAGAGGATTAGTTCTGTAACAGCTAGGTAGTTAGTATGATTCTTGAGCGATACTGGTAGAAGAGTATACTATATATACATTGTACAGAACAACATTTGTATTCATTCAAGAATTGAATCAATTACAAGAAATTCTCTCTCTTTCAATTGTTCTCTTTACTTGTATCTCATTACATGGTATCAATAGCCATTAATGGCGCCTCAGCCAACACCTACTCCTTCTCCCTCTTCATCTCTATCCACTGGAGTCGTCTCTGATCCAGTTATTCTCATCACTTTACCAATCTCAACTAAGCTCACTGCTTCCAATTACCTCTCATGGCGCTCCAAAATCCTTCCGCTTCTTCATGGCTACAATCTCGCCAAGTTCATCGAGTCACCACCACCCGAGACCACTCAATTAGCTTCTTCTGGTCAATTGGAGCTCAATCCGGAGTATCTACCTTGGCATCGGCAAGATCAGCTCCTGCTCGGCTAGTTAAGGTCCTCCTTGACGGAATCTGTGCAGTCTCAGGTGGTTTCGTGCTCTACAACAATAGGGATCTGGCTCGAGCTTCAGAAGTTGTTCGCTTCCAATTCCAGATCCAGAATCACAGAACTGAAACGCCAGATTCAATCAGCAAATAAAGGTACTTCCTCTTGCTCTGAGTACCTTCAGAATCTTAGGAGAATTGCAGATGAGCTGGCTTCGATTGGATCTCCTCTACCTGATGATGAGTTGGTAATGGCTACGATTAACGGGTTGGGATCCGATTACAACTCCGTTGTAGCAGCCATCAACACAGCCAGCGTGCACTCACCCTTCTCCTTCTCCGACCTTCACGCCTTGCTCCTTGGCCATGAGGCGATGCTTAAAACTCAGTCAATCTCTCCTCAGGCCTTCTACACGGGTCGAGGTGGTCATGGCAGAGGAAGAGGAAGATCTTACCCGAATCAGTTTCCTGTTGCAACCCGACCCGCTAACAACCAGTCGTACCCGGCTCCTTTTCGCTCTCCTTTCAGGCCGAATGCTCCTCACACTGCTGCTGGGCCCTCGACTCAACAATTCTCTACCAATGAGAAGCCCATCTGCCAGATTTGTGCGAAACCTGGGCACAGCTGATGCTATTGTAGATCTTGTCAGTAGTGGTACAACCTTGCGTGAAAATAATTTGGAAGAAGTTGAAGGTGGAACTGTTTTACTGCGCAGTTGCAGATTTACTGCGCTATATTTTTTTAGATGACAGTAATTGAACATAATTTTCAAATATATTTAATTATTAATTATTAAATAAATTAAATAATGATTTATTTTTAATATATTTAACCAAAAAAGAAAAAAACTATTTTTAATTATAGAAAATGCAAAAAAAAAAAAAACTATTTTTAACTTAAAAATAGAAATAGAAAACTATAATATAGATAGATATCCGGTTTTAACTAAAGAGCAGTCAAAAAAAAAATGCAAAAAAAGCGGTCAAAAATAGAAAAAAATAGGTCACGGGTTTTAATATATAAAAAAATAAATAAATATATATAGATATAGATTACCACAGAGGATCCGTCACCGTGATCGATTAGGTTAGAGGCTAGAGACTTAGGCTGTGCTCCAGGAACCACTTATTAAAGGAAAAGAATGTAACGGAATGGAAGGGGTGACCGGATATTTGTACCCTCCAAATTGGAGGGTAAGAGTTGGGAGTAAAGTTTTAACAAATTTACTCTATATCTTCCATTGTGTTCCTTTCCATTCCACCCTTTTAATTTAATTCTGGAGCAAGTAAACGGATGGAAACCAGTTCGGGCAGCTCCATCTTCCGTTCCCTTCCATTATCTTACTTCCCAAATCAAATCCTGGAGCACAGCCTTAGGCGGCGAAGGTGCGTAAGGCGAGAAAAGAAGAAGAAGAAGAAGACCTTTTTCTGTCTTGAGAGGAGAGGAGAGGAGAGGAGAGGAGAGGAGGAGACGATGTCACTACCAACGGCAACATCCGACTCCGGGGTTCAAATTCCTGAGTGTGCGTTTAAGGAAATCGAGATGTTGGAGTACGCATACGAAGATTCAAAAGGGGATCCATGGCGCGATCATCCATGGATCGATGGAGAAGCCCTCTATAAGAGCTTATATAGAGACCGACTTACCGAGACAGGTAACTAACTGTAACTGGCAATCGTGTATATCTTTTCCTGTTCTTCCCTTCCCTTCCCTCCACTCTCTGTTTCCCTTAAATCAAATCCCCATCAATTGTAATCGTATGTGTAGTGTAAGTAAGAACTAATCTGGGGTACCTCCGTAACTGTATGCATGGGCGTTCTCCATAGACATAAGACACAGGATATGTAATGTATAGTTGTATACTACAAGTTCATACTTCCAACTCATGGTCGTGGGGCGTGGCAGATGAATAATTTATAATTTCCCCTCTGTTGATCACACGTTTATGGTGTTAATTAATTAATGGATTTTTAATCCGGGGAGGGTTTTGAGTGGGACAAACAAAACAAGATTGGACTATACAGTTTTTACCTCACTCAGTGAATCAGGCATCACTTACAATTTTTTCGACTTGGAATTTGCAGTAAAGGATGAATTCTTGAAGGTCCAAGTAAGCAATCTCAACATTTTCTGCAGCAGGCAGGATCCTGATGCATCCTGGTTAAGGGATTTCCTCTCAGATGCCGTCATGTTTTTCAAACTACACAAAACATGGCGGGTCTACATCTGCCCCAGCTGCGATCCCCTTCGTTGGTTTCCACACAATGATTCCCTTGTTCTGCACCTCATGTATGTGCACTCTCATGCCTTGCCGTTCCTTCGAGTGAACCCGGCTGAGGTACGCTGGTGCTCTCAGGTCCTTCATGGTACAGTGTGGAAACCTATAGATGTCAGGGCTGCGCTCAACACACTCTCTACAATAAACACTCGCCTCGATACTTATCACCTATGTTCCTTGGAATGGCCATTGTCCGAAGATTGTAGGAGGTGCGAACTCCTGGCACAATTACAAAAGCTATTCGAGGTGTTATTGGACTCTCGAGATCAGGATTCCTTTGCCCTAATATCTGGCGGCTGTTTGAGGGCTCTCATTGCCGTGGCTTCTGAGCAAGTCCTTAGACACCTTGACCCGATGAACATTCTGCCACCCCCTTTTAGATCCCTTCTCTGTTGCTCTCTCCTCTCCTTCCGTTTCATGGAGGAGGACCCTCTTGTCCGTTTTGTTAGCCTCATGGAGGGGATATGCAAGCCAACTCAAGCTTCTCACAATATAGAATTGGAAGGGGGCAAAGATGATGATGTCAGCTGTACCAAAAGTGAATGCCCTGATGCAGTTTCCTTTTCAGCTGATCCTGATTACTTTTTTCTGGATCCTGCGAAGTTAAATTTTTGTGGAGCAGATGATATGGGCTCATGGTTGTTCAAAGCACCTTACTTTCCCACGATCGAGAAACTCCCCGCCAAAGCTTCTGAGATCCTTCAACTGGCAGAAAAGAAGGCAGTGTCATTTTCTGAATGCCTCGGAACTGTTCATGCAGAGTCTGATTTGAAATTACTTACCTCCTGCTTGAAGATTTTGAATATGCGGCACTGGCCGATACCTTTTCTTGACACGTCGTCTCCTGAGTTGGCATCAAAATGTGAATACAGTTCTGCTGTTGCCAAAGACACACCGTCTCCTTCTTGCTATTCTTTTAGAGTGCCTTCTAAACGACAAAGAACTGAATTTGATTCTGGGGTTCGTGCTGAGATCTTTGAACACTTTCGTTTTCTTGTACTTATTTTTTCTTGTCCTTTGTTTTTGATCCAGTAACTTAACATGTGGTTTGCTCATGATGCAGCCCTATCTTGAACTTATCAAATTGGCTTGGGTGCTGCAATTCTTCGAGCTACAGGTCTGCCGGCTCTGCGATTTTGACCTCCGTGTGTATGTTTTGCCTCTTTTGAAATCTTTCTTACGGGTTTGTAATTTCAGTTTTATATAAGCTTTGGGTTGTTTTTCTTCAACACACTAGATTGATGTTTCACATTTTCCCTTGTAGATGAAATCCTATTTGTGCATCAGAACTGGACCCGTGTTTGTTCCAGAAGAGGTCAAAGAAGAAGATGCCAGTGAGGTAAGAGAATTTCCTGTAAAGTCACGTCAAACCAAAGCCTTACTTAGTACTTCCTACTTTCTGTACATGGTCGCTACTTGTTGAACACTTTCCTTTAGGATCTGCATTGAACCTAGCTGAGGTCTGTTCAGGTAAATAGTCGTCAGTACCGGGTCTGATTGGTTCGATATTAGAAAAAGTCATATAATCTTTCTGCTATGTTAGACACACCTTTGTTTTGTCTATGGGGCTCAGGACGTTATATTAGCTTTTATGTCACTTAAACTGCAGGGTAATAAATTGTTGGAAGGTTTACGACGAGTCCTCCCTGATATGATATCTATTGCTACTCCAGAGCTCCGGAGTAGTGGCATCATTGCAATTAGCGTACCCGGTGATTCCGCTCATTATCCCATGATGATACACGGTGGAGACAGCAGCGCATCACAGGTTGCAAGTCCACATGAAGCTCTCTCCAGGATGAGAACTAGCATGGCGGCAGCTATAGCCGAATCAGGGGCCATACCCGAAACCATGCCCGAGTCAGATGCTGAACCCAAGTCCAAAGCTGAAGCCAAGTCTCAGCTGTCACAGGACGCCCAAGGCCCTCTCTGCTCTGTGTTTGATTTGTTCCCTGATTCCGATAGCATATACTGATCTGAAGTTCGATCTATAGATGCTGGTATCGAGATGAAGGAATTCCCTGAGAAGAAGTTATTTGAGATGAAGGAATTCTCAACTGTAGCTTGGCTCATGAGAGAGCAATGTGCTTTGGAGAACAAAGAAAATGGTCTCTTTGTTTGCATGACGGTCAACGATGTCATGAAGCATTGCCTAGAAGGACACGACTCGAAAACAGCACATACTATTTGGGGTTGGAGATCCATCAGGACTCGGAATCACTGGCGCTGCTTTGAGTGTAACAAGAGGTTCCCAGATCAGAAGTCCCATATGCTGCACCTTGGGCTTTCCTGGGATAATGACTTGTCGGGGCCTACTATTCAAGTCCAGCAAGAAGGTCAGTCAGGAGTGAATGAGGGTTTTAATGAAAGTACTCGTAGACTAGATGACTCGATTACTGTAGATTGCAGTTTCAGAAGATTTATTGTGGAAATAGGAAAGTTTGAAAGTTCATGTCAGGATGAAGAAGGGGGCCAAGAATTAGGGCAGATATACAGTGACAAACTAAAAGAAATCCGTTTCTTGGAGGATATGTGTGCCGAATCTACTTCTGAGGTTATGGTCCCTTTGTTACCTTTTTCTCTCATACAATTGATACCACCACCCCTCGTGCAACATCTTTTTTTCTCACTTATGAATTATTTCTTTATTTTTTGTGTGCATAGGTTGATGATGAAGATGCTGAAATATTACAAAAATTTGCAAAATTAAATACGTCAAAGCAATATCTCTCCAATTTTTGTGCGTCTGACTACAAGGTTGAAATCTTGCCTTCTATCCATTCCTTCATGAAGGTAGATATTTAAGCTTCCCTGGCTTACCTATATTTCATTTTTTTCTGTATTTTGATATGTTGATTGATGAACTCATGCGGGATGTTTCGTTCTGCAGAAACACATGGATAGTACGGTTAGGTCATGGGCACTCCGGAGATTAACTGTATGGACTACTTGTTTGCTTGCTACTCATCTCAATTCTCTGCATATCTAATTTTTTGTCGTTTCATTTGGTGAAATGAAATGTTTTATTGATTTTCAGTAAAGTGTTTTGTTATATTTTCAGATATTGCTTCGTGATGTCAGATGCCCACGCCTTGGCCTTCCTCCCTCCTTCTCTATAGATCTAGAATCTCCTGGCCAGGTGGGTGGTTGCTATATATTACGAGTATCTCAACCTTGAAAAACTCTTCCGAACTAAGACTAAATTAAATGAACAATAACCGACAATAATTGCTAGTCTGAGGTGCGTTTTTCTTGTATGTAGCTAGGCCCTGTGTTGGCAACAAACCAAGGTAGGGGGTTTGTGTTTAGCCTGTGGTGTGTTTCATTAATAGGTTTTCATTCCTTGATAATTGTTATGAGCAGGTGATTGTTAACATCGAGGAAAGCAATGCTGGGATATCATTTGCTTATCTTGGGATTAAATGGAAATTTTCTGGTTAGGCTCCTTTATCTCATGTTTCTATGGTTTCTAAATTTAGCCTTTCTATATTTTAATGAATGTCAATGCCTATTAGCAGTATCTTTATTTGCTTGCTCATTTGTGTTGTTTCCAGGCGATGTTTCATTTAAAGAGCCGAAGAAAATCAAGGGCACCTTTATGTATTCAGGGATTTCAAATGCAGATGATTGTTTTCACTATAGCAGTGAAGTTATTCTAGATGAAGAGATTAAGACGATGAAGATGTTCTACTTTAGAGGCACCCTTGAGACGAACCTCGAAATGGATCTGAGCGATAAGTTGCTCCAGTTCCAGGCTGAGTTCAGGGAGAAGTTCCAAAAGATTTAAGTCATAATAGTGCGTCTGTATGAGACTTTATGGTGTATAATTTTGCTATTTTAAAGGATATTCTCAAACTAACGATACAGCTATTTTTTATGATTTTTTCTTCAATTATTTTAAGATGCAGTGTCATTTATGTTAGGGAAAATTGGATGTGTGCCACTCCAAAGTTGGAAATTTTTTTTAAAAAATTGTCGCTTCAAAATTGATACTTTGAACATTGCCATCCAAATTCTAATTAAGTTTAGAAAATTACCACTATTATTTCTCTCTTCTCAATCTCCATACGGACTCAAACACGCACAAAAAATAAATAAAATCTACTGGTCACGAAAGCCAAACCTTAAAAACAAATTCCCCTTCAAAAAATAATTCTTGTTTCTTTAGATGTAGAACTAAAGATGGATGTCAAACAGTAGTTAATAAAATTTCGGTAAACAGGTAGGCCGATTGTTTAATTATCCATTTTTAAAAGGACAATAACCTCAGTGAATTACAATTGTTTCTAATTTATATTTTTAAAAAAATTTTCTGGCTATGATGGGCACCAATTTGTTTTTACTACTATTCTTAAGCAATACACATGGCAATCCCACGTAATTCGACCTTATTGCTTCTTTCTAATTGGGTGCGGCCGGATCAGTATATGAGATATCTGTAGACTACAGATATCTCATATGCATATAACAAGTATTGAAATTCCGTCAATGTGTTCCCCTGCATTGAAATGTTGATAGGTTATCTTTCATGTTATCGGGAGATTCATTATTGTTTCCCCTTCTTTTAATTACCATATCTATGTTCTGATAGGTTATCTTGTCTCCATGGATTCTTACATGAATTTGCAGGCACTTGTTACATTTATAGTTATAAAATGATTCCTTATTATATCTGATAAACTTTACAAAATGATCTCTTATTGTAACAATTGGATTATTTATATTTATAAGATGATCCCTTATCGTATCTAATATATGCATTTATAAGATGATCCTTTGTTGTCCAATACGATCTTCCTATTGAAATCTCTATGGAGACCAAATTTTACATTTTTTTCAAAATTTGTAAGTTTTTTTTTTCGGATTTTTAAAAACTATTGTTTTTGAACGGTTCAGAACTAATTAGATTAACGATTTTTTAAAATTTCAAAAAAGAATCATCTTATAAGTGCATATATTAGATATGATAAGAGATCAACTAATAAGCGTAACTGATCAGTTTGTCGCAACAAAGAATCATCTTATAGATGCATACATTAGATACGATAAGAGATCATCTTATAAATATAAATGATCGGATTGTTAAAATAAGGGATCATCTTATATAGGAAAGCTGTTATAATAAGTGATCAATTAATAAGCGTAAGTAATCAGTTTGTCGCAACAAAGGATCATCTTATAAGTACATATATTAGATACGATAAGAGATCATCTTATAAATATAAATAATGGAATTGTTATAATAAGAGATCATCTTGTAAAGTTTATCAGATATAATAAGGGATCATCTTCTAACTATAAATGTTCAGTTAGGTGTGACAAAGGATTAACTTATTAGTACATATATTAAATAAGATAAAGAATCAACTTGTATGCGTAAATGTTAAGTTAGATGTGATATACAAGCGATCATGTTTTAGAGTGTAGACGAGAGTCGAGAAACAGTGAAAACGAGAGAGAGGGAACGCGTCAGAAATGGAAAGGTGCACCCAGTGCAGCGCCAAAAATGGAAATTTAGGGAGAGGAATGCGTGTGAGATAGAGGAGATGAGAAGGAGGGAGCGAGATTAAAAGGGAGAATTAATAATGATGGCACCAAAAAAGAAGAACCCTGTTAGAATCAGATTGATGCACTTTCTATTTTTGGCTGGGATGATATAGGATGACAAATTTTGGGATTGCGCTTATCATTGGCGAGAGAAGATTAAATGAATATTAATATTGATAAAGAAATTATGATTAAACTAGTAATATATATAGTAAATTTTGCATTGGACCAATTTTGATATGTGAGCTGAAAAACAAGACTTTTCTTATATAAAGTTTTGAATAATTTTAATTAATTAGGAGTCAAATCGGGCTGCAGAAGTTAGTGCACCGTATTTCTATATATTTATTGAATAGCAGGAGTAATATTTACTATAAAATAGACAATAATATTATTTACCTCCTAGCGTACAAAAATATATTTTGATTATATAATATTCATCACATGTGTAAAAAAAAGTTGTGTCAATTTATATCGGGCAGCCCGTGGTAGTAGAGACAAAATCTCAGTCGTTGGATTAAAAATGGGCCACGGGATTGATGATGCCCGTTGCGCTTATCTGGTAATTGAAGAGATAATGATAAATTGATAATTGAAAACTCGCCCCCTTGGAAGCTTCAGTATTCAAGTAGCAATAGCAGACTAGCAGTGATAGTACAGCTAATACCTCCACAGAAGAAATATTTTGCATTAAAACTGCGCAATCAATCTACCATTCTCTTTATCAATCGATCGAATTCCTTTTGAGATGGAGACGATGAAGGGGTTGTTCAATCCTACGCTGACGCCACAGCAGCAGATGCGCCGCCTCCACGCCGATCGCCAGATCCAAGGTTTGGTTCTCTTTTTCCCTTTCTCTTTATTTCTTTAAGTTGTGATATCATTTCTGATGGATTTGATGCTGTTGCCATGTTGGTCGTGACAATATAGTGTTTGGATCGAACCAGACCAATAATATTCGTTAATTAAAGGTCGGGCTGCTTAGTACAGTATACATACCATCAGTTCTCCTACTTTGCAATTGATGACAAATCAAGTTAAAATTGCAACAACAACAACTCAATTTTATTATATTTTTACACTTTTAAGTGAAAATATGCCTGCTGCATTGGACCTGACAGGGGTAATTAAGTCCTCTACCTCTCCGTATGTTGAAAAAAGGAGGCAATTTAGGAGGCCTTCTAGATATGCAATTGCTTGCTGCTCAACTGTCACAGCCATTGCTCGAGATGCAGCTCCAACGGCAACAGCGCAGGTGGAACGCAGTGTTGTCCGCCTTGGGCTCCCAAGCAAAGGTCGCATGGCAGAGGAAACCTTGACTCTCTTAAAGGTATGTTTAATCTTCACTGTGAGCCACGTGCACTTGCATGTGTGAGCGTGTTGAAGTTTTTCTAACTAAGTTTTCTTGTTTTTCAGAGTTGCCAATTGACTGTCAGGCAGCTGAATCCAAGACAGTATACGGCTGACATTCCACTGGTAATATTTACTTCTTTCTGTTCTTTGAAATTTATTTTGTTCAAGTTTAGTTCATTTTCTTATAATCTCTTCTGCAGCTGTAGGATTTATAAACAAAATATCTCTAGTCAAGGATGTTAGTTTTAAGTTCTGTATGCTGACCGATTATCTGTTAATTGTGATAATTTGTCTTTTCTATTATATTCACTAAAATTTTTAATTGGATAATAAACGGGTACAGTTATGATCCTACCTAGCTTTTAGCTGTCATCAGTCTGCAGAACTCATTTTTCTTGCAGCATTGAAATTTGATCTATTTGTGTGGATCCTTTTTTCTTGTTGGGTTTCTTTTCTAGCCTACCCCAACTTGTTTGGGACAAAAGGCTTACTTGTTGTTGTTGTTGTTGTTGTTGCCTGAACTACTGTCACTTTCAGTTCTTCACAGAGCATTTAGCATTCTTATATCCTTATCTTTGCTTGATGGTGTTTAGGTTCATGTAAAACAACAGCATGTACCATTACTTTTGCTTCAGGTTCTCAAATTACATATGTTAGAGGTCATAAAACTAGTAATTGCTGATATTTGTTATTATGCAGCTTCCAAACCTAGAGGTTTGGTTTCAAAGGCCAAAAGACATTGTGCGCAAGTTGCAGTCCGGCGATCTAGACCTTGGTATAGTAGGCTACGATACGGTCAGCGAGTATGGACAGGTAGATCCCAAAGGATATAAATGATCAATGTATTATGCAGATGCTGATTTTGTCCTATACCAGTATGATCCAGTTAGAGTTGACCAATATAGGTTCTGTTTATCTGTGTTTTTTTCCTTATACTTAATACCAGTGTTTTTGTTTGGTTATTATTGAGTTGAGACTCAATTGCACATTGATGCTTGTTTAGACCTGATCCAGCATCCAGGCTTCGCATGGCCGGTACTATTCTATTACTTATCGATTTATGGTGTGTCATATGAGATGGTTATCTTAGTTACGATTGTTGTTTATTATGTTTCTTGCCAGTTCCCCAACCATGCAACCATGTAATATGATAACTTTTTGGCCCTATTAATTGCTTATCCAATATATTCAGGTAACAGTCTGTTTTTTTTTTTTCATTTATAAGGGCAATGAGGATTTAGTTATTGTTCACGATGCACTTGAGTACGGAGCATGTCACCTAGTTCTTGCGGTACACAAACTCAAATTTTGCTATTGTTTACAATATTCAGCATTTTCTTTAACCTACAGAGCTTAGTACTATAACAAACCTGTTAACTTTGATCAGATTCCAAAGGAGGGTATTTTTGAGAATATAAATTCCATTGATGAATTATCAAGGATGACTAAGTGGACAGCAGAGAGACCACTACGGGTCGTCACTGGGTTTACATATGTATGCTTGTTTGTCTTTTACATTTGGATGATATTCCTTTTTCCTTGTACTATATATATTTTTTTTATATGCCATATTTTCATATAGTTGGGCCCAAAATTTTTGAAAGAGAAGGGTTTGAAGCATGTGGCTATCACCACAGCTGATGGAGCATTGGAGTCTTATCCTGCGGTAAGCTCTTTGATAATATTGACAGACTAAAAAATATTTTAAGATTTCTGGAACCAAACTCTTGCTTTATTACATTCCTATGCTAAAAAAAGAGAGAAAAGAATGGCTTGGGACCTTCAAGATAAAATATTTGATACAAAAAAGTAAGTTAGGATCTGTAGTTCTGTTTCATGTTTATCTTGTTTTCTATCTAGGATTAAATGAAGTCCTGCATTGAGTCTTTAAATGTTTTATCCAGATCTATTTATGACCCATTTTTAACTCTTTATGTTTTCTGGGGTATTAGATGGGCACAGCTGATGCTATTGTAGATCTTGTCAGTAGTGGTACAACCTTGCGTGAAAATAATTTGGAAGAAGTTGAAGGTGGAACTGTTTTACTGCGCAGTCGCAGATTTACTGCGCTATATTTTTTTAGATGACAATAATTGAACATAATTTTCAAATATATTTAATTATTAATTATTAAATAAATTAAATAATGATTTATTTTTAATATATTTAACCAAAAAAGAAAAAAAAACTATTTTTAATTATAGAAAATGCAAAAAAAAACTATTTTTAACTTAAAAATAGAAATAGAAAACTATAATATAGATAGATATCCGGTTTTAACTAAATAGCAGTCAAAATAAAAAAAAATGCAAAAAAGCGGTCAAAAATAGAAAAAATAGGTCACGGGTTTTAATATATAAATAAATAAATAAATATACGGGGCTGATAAGGATTATTCCCTAGATTCATCATCCACATCATCCTCTCTAACTAACGCGTTTCCAATAGACTCATCGTCCGCATCATCCCTTCTAATTAAGGTAAACGGTCATCCTATCATCCCCACTGAAAACGATAATCCACTAAAATCCCTTATTTTGTCATCCTGATCATCCGCCCCAGCATCTCCATAGACGCGTTTTCCATTTTGAGAAACGCGTTAATAACTGCTTTCCAATTTTGGAAAGTTTTTCGAATAATCCCTTGGAACTCATCCCCCATTTCCCTCTCGATTTCGGTCCGTCCGCGCTCCCCACTTAACTGTTCTACTTAATGTGACTAGGACAATGCATTTATTTTTTTTGGAGAACAGTTACTATCGTTAACTAGAACAGTTACTTATTTTTTTAGAAATGCTAGTAATATTAACTAGAACATTTAGTTATTTTTTTAAAACAGTTAGTAACATTAACTAACTGTTACTAATATTAAATAGAACAATTTGTTATTTTTTTAGGACAGTTAGTAATATTAAGTAGAACAATTCGTTACTTTTATGTAAACAGGTGCGTGCAGAATGGCTGGCTCCTCAAAAATTGTATCTGTCAAAACATATAAAAAAAAATAATATCGTAATCATCATGTAAAATATATATAACTGTTATACTTAACATGTTTAACTGTTCTACTTAATAGTCTTGACTGTTCTAATTAATTTTCCTAGTTGTTGCAGTTTTGTTCCTACATGATAGGCTGGAAAATTAAAATGTGTAACTGTTCTACTTAAAATGTGTAAGTATTCTAGTTAATAGTCTGATTATTCTATTTAATTTGCATAGTTGTTGCAGTTTTGTTCTTACATGATACGCTGGAAAATAAAATGTGTACCTGTTATACTTAAAATGTGTAACTATGCTAGTTAATAGTCTGATTATTCTATTTAATTTGTATAGTTGTTGCAGTTTTGTTCTTACAAGATAGGCTGAAAAAAGTAAAATGTGCAACTGTTCTATTTAATTTGTATACTTGTTGCAGTTCTGTTCTTACCTGATAGGGTGAAAAATTAAAATGTGTAACTGTTCTATTTAAAACGTGTAACTATTCTAGTTAGTTGTCTGACTGTTCTATTTAATTTGCATAGTTGTTGCAATTTTGGTGACCAGCGCCCAATTAGGCAGACTAGTGCCTATCAGTTTGCTCAACGAACAAGACAGAGTCGACGAAGAAGGAGAAACCGTGGATTCAGAAATGTGGTTTGTGGAGAGAGGAGAAGAAGCAACAAAAAGGAAGAAAATGTGAATGACTTCTCTTTAGGAATCTTGCGAATCTTGGAGCGACATTTTATATATCTTTAGGATGATGAACGAGTAGTTCTTTTTTCTGGAAATATACTAATTGTTCTAATGAAATTATTTTATTGTTCTAGTTTAGTACTATTTTTTGAAAAAAATTCTTTCAATACTCATTTTTAAATGAATAACAGAATAACAGACTAATTAATTTTCCTAATAAAAAATAATTAATTTTGGTTGTTAATATGCTAACTGTTCTATGTGAAACAGTTTAGAACAAGAATTGGAAATTGTGAAACAGTTTAATAAAACAAGAATTGTTCTATGAAAAATTATGAAAAAACTTAGAACAACTATGAAAATTAACTAGAACAGTTAATGCAAAAGTATTAGAAAAATTAAGTAGGAAAATTATACTACAGTATTAGTATAATTCTCATGTTGACGTTAAAGCATTGAAAACAATTTACAAGCACAATAATGATTCTACTATATATTTACATGTTCCACAACTCAAAAAGAAAAAAATAACAAAAATTCAGTTCATCATGTAAGTCATCCTAGAAATTTGGTTGTAAGGATCTTCCAAAATATTATGCATCAGAATATATCTTTCAATCTTCATGTCAACCTGCCAAACAAAAAAGAAGAGTTTTACAAGGATGATACAAATAAAAGTATTTCTATCTGTGAGTATATATGTGTGTCATTTGACTGTCAATGTGTTTCATTTAGTTGTTTATTAAACACTCCTGTCTTAATTAAACCTTAATGATATCAGTTGGTATTTGCATGAAACCTTAAAATAAAATCAGCTCTTAATTAACATAGCTGTTAACTGTAATATGTTTACTGTTGTGAGTAATATACACAACTAGTATTCATTGAAACTAGTATTCAATGAAAAATAGTTAATTGTTCTGTTAGTATTCATTGAAGACACTAATTAGATATAAAAAAAGAAAATTTGTTGAAGTAACTTACATTCTCAAGAAGATCAGATGCATCAAATTTTTGGCCAAGAGCTTTGGAGACAAGGTATCTGAGTGCATAGAGACCACTATCCGACGAACATTTATGCCTTGGTATGCCTTTGATGAATTCGACCTTGTAGCAGAGAAATCGCTTGGTGCCATTGTGTCGCCAAAATAAAAATCTCCTAATCTGCTATGCCTCCTTTTGAACAGTGGCAATCATGTCATCACTGATATCGTCCTCATGCCTCGATGTATACACCAGTATTTTTCCTCCCACTGGAAGTTGTACAATGTATAGCCACCAGTGATATTCATCGTCAGTTGAAAAAGTTGCGATGAACATACGGCCAGCCAAGTAACTGCTAAAAAGGCCAATAGCTTGGTTGTGTAAATTCATCAAGTCACCATTAACCATGTGGTTCTGTAAATGAGAAAAAAAATATTGTCAATTGGATGCTTTAAATTAAAAAACAGGAGCAATATTGAACAAACAAAGTTACTGTCAATTCAATCTAGTCAACATTAGAAAAATGCACAACTGTTTTCAAACAGAAAAACAGTTGTTGTGTTCTTTTGATAATTCAGAGATACGTATCACTGAAATGACACTTATTATGAATTTCTATAACAATAAAATCAAACTGATTCTATACTAGTAGGGTAATATAAAGAAATATTATATTATCAAACAGCCAATGTTTGCAAATACACTTTGAATTTGGAAACATCTTTTAACTGTTGTAGTCAATGAATTTGGGCTCACATGTCTAACTGTTCTAGTTAATAAGTGTAAATATTCTACTAAATAGCATAATATTTATAGGTAAATTACTGTGATAGTAGGGTAATTTAAAGAAATATTACATTATGAAACTATAAACAGGCAATCTTTGCAAATACTGTTGTAGTAAATAAGTTTGGCTAAATATGTCTAACTGTTCTACTTAATAAGTATAGCTGTTCTAGTTGATAAATGACTCTCAATTTGACAATCTCAGTCAAACAACCATGTGGTTCTGTACAATAAGAGTAAAAGCACATGTGCTGCTTTTACTGTAACTGTTCTACTTAATACGTTTAACTGTTATAGTAAAAAACATAACATTGATAAATAAATTGCTCTGATTTTTGCAGTTTGCTTCACCTATTAAATTATGGACAATTTATGACACACAACCCCTAATATATTATGAATTTGCAAAATAATAAGATGAAACTGATTGTATAGTATTGAACTTTAAACTAATATGATATAATTGAACTCTAAAGAAATGACGTTTGTAAAATCACTTTTCTACTTACGAATGCTCTTGGTGTCAGAGGCAACCACAAGTCTGATGATGGAACTTCCCTGTGTATTTTCTCCATCAGTATTGACATCATCTGCACAACAAAGATATAATGAATATTCGCAGAAGTATGATGATAATACTCTAAATAGATAATGTTTGAAACTCACAAACTCAACAATATTCACCTCAACTAAAAGATTTGGGAAAACAAGAAGTACATTTCAGAATAAAAATACTTAGAAGTTAAGTTCTCTATTTAGTAAATTACAGAATAATACTTACATTGCAAGAAAGATCGCCTCCAGTTAGGAAATCTTCAACTTCATCAGAAGTAATTTGGTAATTACTATTGTTGAACATAACTATATGCTTGTCCTCTCCAGAGAGTTTGATCAGCTTCTTCAATAGCTTCTCTGTAACTATAACCAGCTGCTCAGAAGGATGAACCTGAGTTGCAAAACGAAAGTTTGACTAGAAATCATTTGCTTTGCCCTTCTTCTTGCGCCCTGCTGCAGCAGCCACGAAAGGATCATCGTATGGGCTCCCATATCTCTTTACTTCTTTTATCGGCCGTCCCTTCCTACTTTGTTTCGGCAGGTTCTTCCGTATCCATTGCGTGCATGTCAGGTAATCAGCTCCCTCTGGATCATATGGATCACATTTCTCCAACCGTTGGCCGAATGGAATTCGAACTGGAGGTATTGAGTCTCGTGCAAGAGATGCAACAGGAGACCCTGATGTTTTCTCTAATACATGCCCTACTACAATCGGTATATCAGGGGTACCTAGGTAATCATAATATAAATAAGACTCAATCATGTCACACACATCACAACAAATATTAATGAACCCATCACTTAATGAATCCTGTTCTTTTTTATTTTCAGAACAAGGATATCTACAATCACTATTTACATTATCTTGTGACAATCCTAAACCTAAACTAAAAGTGGGTTCATTTTCAACTGGGTGTTGATCATGGTACAGCCCTGCAAAATAAATGTAGAATTTGTAATACAATTTTACTATGACAGTGGTAACAAAAAATTAAGCTCAATATAGAGTACAAATTGAATATCACTAACATTCAGAATACAATAGTCATTTCATACTAATACTATTACATCAAAAAACACTAAAAACCAAGTTCAACTAAAAACAAAATTAAATTGTATAAACTATAAGAAGTGCTAACAAGTTTATAAATAAACTATCAACATTTCTCTATATTGAGAGCAGCAGAAGAAAGTTGTGTTTTATCTGCAATACGAAAAAAATGATAATATTTTACTGCGACTTTCAAACGAATTATTTATAACATTATTTATTTCAAATAAATAGACATAATAAAAATACCTTTCTTGGATGTTGTTTCTTTGTTTCCAGCATGCTCGGTCAGTACTATTGATGACTCCAGAATAGCTGTCTCCATAACTGTATCTACCAAAAAAAAAAAAATATCAGAATTACAATTATATTTTTTACAGGTATGCAGAATTATAATATACAATATGTGTAACTGTTCTAGTTGAAATGTGTAACTATTCTAGTGAATAGTCTGTTTGTTCTACTTAATTTGCTTACTTGTTTCAGTTTTGTTGTTAAAAGGTCACTGTTATTCTTAACAAAATAAAAATTTGCAGTCACAAATGAGCGTAAATTAATCTTTGTAATTGCCCTACTTAGAAAAAAAAAAGTTTGCACTTAAATAATTTTTTTCGAGAGTTACTAGAAAAGTCAAATTATAACCTGAAGCTCCTGCTTTAGAAGGAGACGCATGGAGTGCAACAGATATAGCACCCGTCTGTACTGCTGTAAAAACAAAATAAATAACAGAAATTATTTACCATCACAGTAAAACCACATATTAAAAACCTGTATAAAAAATAGTAAAAATAAATAAATAAAGTGAAAAAGTAATAACTTTGATGAATTTCTAGGATAGGTTGGTCAACATCTGCCTGCAGTATACAGGCACTGACAACAGGTGTTTGGAGAATGGACGGCTCCACAGAAAATAGGTAATTACTACTTACCATCCATTTAATTGTCATCTGTTGGAGTTGTGTCCTAGAAGTCAATATTTAATGACTAAATTTATTAGTTTATGTTATTGATGATATTTAATCATTTGTTCCTAGAGTTTATTACTGACAGATCATTCATGTTGAGGATCTGAATTGTAGATCTCTGTGGATCATTCACTAGAATGACAGTAATAAATCTAAATCGTCCGTAATCTTGATAATTAACAAGGAACATTAATTATCATAAAAAGATTAGTATGCAAGTTAAGTGATGATTAAGTTCTACAAATCATAGGTAAGGTGTTACCAACTTAATTGCATATGTGTATGTTATTAGAACATAGTACAGGACATGACCCAATGAAATAAACATATGGATTGTGTTATGTGTCATTGTTTATTTCATATGAGTTTGATTCTAAGTTTGAGATGGTTCAACTTTTCCACAAGAGGATAGGTTCAATAAATATCGTCTACCGTTGATTCCTGATAAGGGCTACTATACGGACTTTATTTATGTTCTCTTGAATTGTGCGGGAAAAAGTTGTTCATCAAGAAAATCGTATGTCCCTCATTAATTCATTTAGTGAGTGATGATATCTGTTTGGGCCCCTTGATGGAGTTGGATTGTTTGGCCAATTTGTACAATCAACTCTAGATCAAGAAACGTATAATCTGCAAGAATGACACGTTCCTATCTTGGATTATACGATGATATCATGTGACATAAGAATCAGACAAGGAAATACTTTTATTTCTTATGCAGGATTGAGATATTGTAGCAGTACACTATTTATGCGAATTGGGAGTCATAACGTGTTGCTAGATACCGCTTATGATTATTGGAATTAAATAGCGATTTAATTCCATGGCCAACGTAGCATAAATCCTCAAAGGGTCACACAAATAGGACTTTAGCCATATAGTGTATTAATTGATTTATTTGCATTGGAGAATGCAAAGTATGATGTGTTGATTAATTAATTATATATCGTTGCGAACCGTTATAATTAATTATATCAAAATGATCATATAAAAATTAATTAAATACATATGATAATCCTAAAATAATTATCAATAAGTTGATAATTAATTTTGCTCAACAATATTTAATATAATTATGGGAATTATGTTGAATATATAGGCTTAATTTAATTAGCCGTTATGAGCCGAAATAATAATCAATTGAATAAGCCCATTATATAATTGATATAATAGGTTTAAGAGAGAACAATTAAGAAGTGTAAATGGCCCATTAAAGCCCTCTATTAGGCCGGCCCTAATGAGTGGCAAACTCGTAAATAGGAAGGTGAGAAGGTAGGGTTTGATCTCTATATAAGGACCACTAGTTGGTGCCTTCTTCTCCAAGTTTCTCTCTCCTCCTCTTGCCTCCTTCCTAGCCGCCATTTACAAGAGAGAAAAATGGTTTTCTCTCTTCCAATTCTGCTCTTTCCCATTGATTATTGTTAGGTCTCATGTGTTGAGAATAGCTATTCCAAATTGATTGTTGAATTAATTCAAGAATAGCAAAGGGATTAGCTTCTCTTGTTCCTACTAGCATAGGAATTAAGAGATTGGTTAACTCCTTGGTGGACTCGAGGCGGCGGCGGCGCAAGGAGATCGTGGTGGAGCGTGCAACCTCGACATCGACGGATTCGAACCTCCTAGTTGCGAGTCTAGGAGAGGTACCTTCCTATTCTCAATCTCTTGTGTGTGAATGCTTGGACTAGATCCATCGAGGTCTATATCGTTTGGATTGTTAATTAAATGGTTAATTAGCATAAAAATTTGAAAACTTAGACTTCCTAACATCATCACCGTCATCCACGAGCGACCAAGGCGCTTCGATCTGATCCGAGCGATCTGAGCTCACGCACCTCCCTCACCCAGCGATCCGAGTGCGCGTTACCTCCCCTCACTTCTCTCTCCGCTCCCAGGCACGGCTCCCCTCCCTTCTCTCTCTTCCTTCTTGAGTTCCCCTCCCTCCCTTCTCTCCTTCTTCTTTTCCCATTCTTCTTTCCTTTTGTACTGTCTTTTATCCCTCTATTTATTTTTTTTTTCGTTTTTCACTGGCCCTTTCCTTCTTCTTTTTTCTCTCCCTTCTATCCCATGTTACATATGTTCGATCGATTTGTTATAACTGTTCAATTTATTTTTTTATATGTTCAATTTATTTGCACATCTGTTTTATACACGTTCACTTTTATTTTTTTGAATGAGTTCAAATTGTTTGTAATATCTGTTCAATTTATTTGTCATTCTGTTCAGTTTATTTGCTCACTTTTTACTTTTTCTATGAATCCACATTATTTGTTACATCTGTTCAGTTTATGTGTTATTACTATTCAATTTATTTGTTATTTATGTTCAATTTATTTGTTATATCTGTTCAATTTATGTTAACTATTTATTTTTTTATACGAGTCAACATGTTTATTACATCTGTTCAGTTTATTTGTTATAACTGTTCAATTTATTTGTCATTGATGTTCCGTTTATTTGCTCACTTTTACTTTTTTTATGAATCCACATTGTTTGTTACATCTGTTCAGTTTATTTGCTATTTACGTTAAATTAGTTGTTATATCTGTTCAGTTTATGTTCACTATTTATTTTTTATACGAGTCATCATATTTGTTACATCTGTTCAATTAGTTTGTTATATCTGTTGAATTTATTTGTCATTTCTGTTCAGTTTATTTGCTCGCTTTTACTTTTTGTATGAGTCCACATTGTTTGTAATATCTGTTCAATTTATTTATCATTATGTTCAATCAGTTGTTATATCTGTTCAGTTTAAGAAGGCAGGATAAAGTGTGAGGGAGAGGAAGGTAAAATAGATCACCAAGGAGGAGGGAGAGACAGAAGGGAGGGACACTGGCGAGGAAGGAAGGTGCGTCTGGAAGGAAGGGGTGTGAGGGAGGAAGAGTGCGTGAGGAAGGGAGAGGCGCGTGAGGGAGGGAAGGGGATGTCGCGCGAGAGAAAGATGGAGCGCGAGGGGAGGGAGGGTTATGGTTGACGCGGATGATTTTTTGGTGGATGACGGTTATCAATCCTGCAGAAAATATATCTATCAAAACATATAACAAAATAATATTCTAATCATCCTGTAAGATATATATAGCTGTTATACTTAAAATGTGTAACTGTTCTACTTAATAGTCTGACTTGTAATTAATTTTCCTAGTTGTAGCAGTTTTGTTCTTTCATGATAGGCTGAAAAATTAAAATGTGTAACTGTTATGCTTAAAATATGTAACTGTTCTATTTAAGAGTCTGACTGTTCTAATTAATTTTTCTAGCTGTTCCAGTTTTATTCTTACATGATACGCTGAAAAATTAAAATGTGTAACTGTTCTACTTAAAATGTGTTTGCACTATGGTAAATTTGTTTGGAGAGTTACTAGAATAATTAAATTTTAACCTGAACCTGCTGCTTCAGAAGGAGAACCTTCCTGTGCAACACTTGTATCATCCATCTCTTCTGCTGGCAAAACAAAATAAATAGCAGAAATTATTAACCATCAGAGTAAAAGCACATATTAAAAAGCTTGCACATCTTTGTAATTATCCTACTTAGAGAAAATTTGCACTTAAAAAATTTGTCTGGCGAGTTACTACGAAAATTAAATTTCAACCTGAAGGTGCTACTTTAAAAGGAGATGCATCCTGTGCAATAGATGTAGCATCCATCTCTTCATGCCTAGCTGTCAAAATGTATCAAATAAACAGAATATTGTTATAATCAAGTAAAATATGTGTAATTCTTATAGTTAAAATGTCTAACAGTTCTAGTGACTAGTATGACTCTTGTAGTTATTGCACTATTCTTATTACATGAACGTGGTTCTTCAGGACAAGACACAATCTCTCCTTCGGATCTGCAATCGATTTGTTTTCCTGGTAAAACAAAAGAAATAACACAATATATTAATCATCAATGTAAAAACAAATGTTAGACAGCAAAAATAAGAAACATTAAAAAAATAAAATAAATATGAAAATATTTGTAACAGTTCTAGTTTATACTCTTTGTGTTCTATTTAACTGGTCTTGCAGTTTTGTTAACAAAATTTACCTCATCTGGAAAATAAAAATGACCATAAATAAATCTTTGTAATTGTGCTACTTACACAAAAAAAGTTTGCACTTAAAAATTTTGTTTGGAGAGTTACTAGAAGAATTAAATTTTAACCTGAACCTGTTGCTTTAGAAGGAGAAGCTTCCTGTGCAACACTTGTATCATCCATCTCTTCTGCTGGCAAAACAAAATAAATAGAAGAAATTATTAACCATCAGAGTAAAAGCACATATTAAAAAGTTTGCACATCTTTGTAATTATCCTACTTAGACAGAGAAAAATTGCACTTAAAAAATTTGTTCGGCGAGTTATTACAAAAATTAAATTTTAACCTGAAGGTGCTACTTTAGAAGGAGCTGCATCCTGTGCAACAAATGTAGCATCCATCTCTTCATGCCTAGCTGTCAAAATATATCAAAGAAACAGAATATTGTTATGATCAAGTAAAATATGTGTAATTGTTCTAGTTAAAATGTCTAACAATTCTAGTAGTTATTGCACTATTGTTATTACATGAAGATCACTGTTATTTCTTACCTGAAGGAGGTGGTTTAGCACAAGACACCATCTCTCCTTGAGATCTGCAATCGATTTGTTTTCCTGCAATGACATTGTGATCAGCAGCACGATTCTTTCTTTTCTTGAAAGCTTGAGCAAACTTTTTAGCATTACTTATGAAACGTTTTGTTGGAGGTCGGCCTCGCTTGCATTTCTTCAATGGGTCTCTCACAGTAATTTGTTGTGACACATCAATATTTGAATCAGTAAAGTTTGCACCATCATTAGCATCAATAACATCTGAATTCGCATTTGAAACGACATTGCGATCAGACACATTAGATTCATCAACACTAGCCGCCATTGTGTTATTCAGAACATTGTTCTCTCTGGTTTTTGAAATGATTAATCTCAATGTGTTAAGACCATCAACCACAGACTGCTTGGTTGATTCATCAATAATTGCAAAATCTATGAGATCCAAAAAAACTGGTTGAAGGAGTGAGTACAGATCATTGTGTTTATTACGCCTTTCAGATACCTTTGAGGCGATCACTTTTGCATTCAAGTGATCCCTGTTGACCTTATTGCACTTTGCCCATCGATCTAGAACATATAAATCTGGGGCAAATACAATACCCTCCTCTCTATAAACAAGAAGAGCATGGCGACATATGATACCACCAGTTTCAAACTTATGACATTCACATTGAAAAGTGTTGTCATCAGAGTTGAACTCTATTTTGTATTGCTTATCACCATCTTCAACAAGGTACACCTTCCTGCCATCACAAAAATATGAATGATACTTTAATTCGATGAGGGCAAGAAGCTCAGCTTGAAATTTGAAGAAGATCTTGCGGGTATATATTTCAGAAAATTGCGATTCAATAGGAAAGCCTGAAATAAGTTTTGGTCGACCAATCAAGCAATTGCAGTCCTCATCGATCTCACTTCTTCTCAGTCTTTGCAAAGCCGATTCAAATGAGCTGACAAAACAACTAAAATAAAACAATAGAAAAATCCAGTTAGATTATAAAAAAGGAAAAGTTAATAATACAAATTGAAAAAACACAAACAAACGATAATATTTAAAGGTATATAGAATAATTAAACAATAAAGAATGTCATTTGTATAAAAAATTGAAAAGAAAACAAAATTACCTTAAGGAAGTTTTTGAGTTAACAAACATATCAAGGAAAGAATTCATGCTTTCACTTCTCTGTGTTGAAGACATCCCTCCCCAAAAATATGAGGTAACAAAACAAGGAATCCATCTAGTTCTAAGATCATAGATACTAATAAGCCATGCGTTGTCTGCAAAAATTAAGTCATAAAGATGAAAAAATAATATGATGTACAAAGAAATGATGTTTAGGAACAATAAGCTAAGAAAGAATAAAAAAATTGTACTTACGTTGCAAAGAATTCCTTGTCAAAATATTATGCCACCGTTCCTCAAATTCTGGAACTGTTTTTGAATCATAAACAACATTTTGAATTGAGTTTCTAACTTCAGAGGAATAATTGGAGAGCTTGAATTTAAGCTTGCTCATTATGTGCCAGATACACAATCTATGTGCAGTGTTTGGAAAAACTTCAACAATGGCATTCCTCATTGCAAGACATTAATCCGTCAAAATTGATTTAGGAGCCTGGCCATTCTTACACTCCAACCAAGTTTGTAAGATCCAGTTGTAGCCGTCAGTATCTTCACATGTCATGATAGCACATCCAAAAATTATTGTTTGCCCATGATGATTCTGACCAACAATCACAGAAACAGGTAGGTCATACCTATAAAAACAATAGGAAAAGAAGTGAACATTATAAAGCAGTGGTAACAGTGTTAGTTACTTTCATAACTGTGCTACTTAATTGTGTAATTGTTTAACAGTGCTAACTGTGCTACTTATTTTCAGAACTATGGTACTTATTTTGACAACTGTACTACTTATTTGTGTAATTGTGTAGCAGTGCTAACTGTGCTACTTATTTTCATAACTGTGCTACTTATTTATATAACTGTGCTACTTATTTTCATAACTGTGCTAACTATTCCTTTAATAACTGTGCTAACTGTTCTAACTGTTCTTGATTCTGACAAAGAAGCATCTATTGTGTAACTGCACTTGTTGTGTGTAAATTTCTAAAAGATTAATTTAGAAATAGCTATATAAAAGAAGAAATAAAAATGGTTACTTGTTTACAATGTAGGTTGTATCAAAGGAGACAACATCTCCGAAGTAGTTGTAAGAAGAACGGCAGATTGAATCAGCCCAAAATACTCTCTCAAGCCTATTTTCTTCATCAAACTTAACATGGAAATAGAAGTTAGGATCAACTGATTGATTCTGTCGGAAGTACTTCATCAAAGCCTCAGCATCACCATTTTTAAATTGAGCCCTTCTCATTTTATTAAGGCAATTTCTTGCATTCCTTTCAATGAATCCACAGAAATCTGGGCCTCCAGCCATTTGAGTAACAGCATTAATATTCCCTATTACTGGAACACCAGAATTATGGTTTGCCTCAAGCTGCTTCTTCACATGGTCTTTCAATTCTCTAAATGCAGTCAACTTGTGTGAGTATTGTGGACAAAGATCATGTGTATGATCTAGTTTAAGTGAGCTAACAAACCAAATATCCTTAGTTGCATCAAACAATACATTAACACAGAACTTACACCCTTGTTTTACAACCAATCGCTTCCTCTCATTCACTAGTTTCTCAGTAGAATGCTAGGGTTTATCATGTTTGAAGCACTTGAATAAAGCTCTGGGTTTTCGTTTTTTCTTTCCAGTAGATGAACTTTCGATACCACCACCATTCTTCACAATACCAAATCCAATCTGGTATGCATAATTCATCATGAAACCATGCGCATCATCTATACAAGAAAAAACCATCCCTTTTTTTGGAGGAAGAACATTGCTACATATAGTTGCCTCTCCAGCCAGAAAATAATGGATTGTTGACTCTTCTTCAGAAATTGAATGTGATGTTCTCTCTACTTCACCACTTACTACTAATTCAGATGACAAGTTTTCCATCTCATTAATCAAGTCAGTGGACTCCACAATAGGTTCTTCTAAAATATGTTCCTCCACAATAATTGTATCTATCAAAAAAAAAATAAATAAATAAATATTGTTTTATTGCTACTGGGATACACACATTATCTTCTGTTTAATATCTGTAACTGTTAAAGTAAATATCTGTAACTGTTAAAGTAAATATCTGTAACTGTTCTAGTAAATAACCACTGTTGAACTAAATATATGTAAGTGTTGAAGTTAATAATGTAAGAGTTCTCCATAGTAATGTAACTGTTCTAGTTCGTAATGTAACTGTCCTAGGTTGCTCAATGTTCTAGTGACACATACTAAATAATATCACATTCAATATCATCATAACTAGGAAAATTAAATTTCTACCTGCAGATTCTCCTTGTCCATAAGGCACCATTTATGTTACAAATCTGCAATTGCTTTCTACTTCTTCCAAAACAATAGGTGCATCCAATAAAGGTGGCTCCACAATTATTGTATCTGTCAAACAAACAATATTGTAATTATTCTTATATTGTTATTGGAATACAGACTAACTGTTCTACTTAATATGGTTAACTGGACTAATAAATAACCTAACTGCTCTAGTTAATATAGATAATTCATTCAATTTTCATAGTACATGAAACATCACAGTTCTAGTCAGTAACCTATTATGTCTAACTGTTCTACTTAATAGACTGAAACATCACAGTTCTAGTCAATAACCTATTATGTCTAACTGTTCTACTTAATAGACTGAAACATCATTGTTCTAGTCAATAACCTATTATGTCTAACTGTTCTACTTAATAGACTAACTTATTAATCGCTATTTAATTCCAATAATCATAAGCGGTATCTAGCAACACGTTATGATTTCCAATTCGCATAAATAGTGTACTGCTACAATATCTCAATCCAGCATAAGAAATAAAAGTATTTCTTTTGTCTGATTCTTATGTCACATGATATCATCGTATAATCCAAGATATGAATGTGTCATTCTTGCAGATTATACGTTTCTTGATCTAGAGTTGATTGTACAAGTTGGCCAAACAATCCAACTCCATCAAGGGGCCCAAACAGATTTCATCACTCACTAGGTATACTAATGAGGGACATACGGTTTTCTTGATGAACAACTTTTCCCCGCACAATTCAAGAGAACATAAATAAAGTCCGTATAGCAGCCCTTATCAGGAATCAACGGTAGACGATATTTATTGAACCTATCCTCATGTGGAAAAGTTGAACCATCTCAAACTTAGAATCAAACTCATATGAAATAAACAATGACACATAACACAATCCATATGTTTATTTCATTGGGTCATGTCCTGTACTATGTTTTAATAACATTCACATATGCAATTAAGTTGGTAACTCCTTACCTATGATTCGTAGAACTTAATCATCACTTAACTTGCATACTAATCTTTTATGATAATTAATGTTCCTTGTTAATTATCAAGATTACGGACGATTTAGATTTATTACTGTCATTCTAATGAATGATCCACAGAGATCTACAATTCAGATCCTCAACCTGAATGATCTGTCAGTAATAAACTCTAGGAACAAATGATTAAATATCATCAATAACATAAACTAAGAAATTAAGTCATTAAATATTGACTTCTAGGACACAACTCCAACAGCAACAACTATACAAATTAAATAGAATAATCAGACTATTAACTAGAATAGTTACACATTTTAAGTATAACAGGTACACATTTTATTTTCCAGCGTATCATGTAAGAACAAAACTGCAACAACTATGCAAATTAAATAGAATAATCAGACTATTAACTAGAATACTTACACATTTTAAGTAGAACAGTTACACATTTTAATTTTCCAGCCTATCATGTTAGAACAAAACTGCAACAACTAGGAAAATTAATTAGAACAGTCAAGACTATTAAGTAGAACAGTTAAACATGTTAAGTATAATAGTTATATATATTTTACATGATGATTACGATATTATTATTTTTTATATGTTTTGACAGATACAATTTCTAAGGAGCCAGCCATTCTGCACACACCTGTTTACATAAAAGTAACGAATTGTTCTACTTAATATTACTAATTGTCCTAAAAAAATAACAAATTGTTCTATTTAATGTTAGTAACAGTTAGTTAACGTTACTAACTATTTTAAAAAAATAACTAACTGTTCTAGTTAATATTACTAGCATTTCTAAAAAAATAAGTAACTGTTCTAGTTAACGATAGTAACTGTTCTCCAAAAAAATAAATGCATTGTCCTAGTCACATTAAGTAGAACAGTTAAGTGGGGAGCGCGGACGGACCGAAATCGAGAGGGAAATGGGGGATGAGTTCCAGGGGATTATTCGAAGAACTTTTCAAAATTGGAAAGCAGTTATTAACGCGTTTCTCAAAATGGAAAACGCGTCTATGGAGATGCTGGGGCGGATGATCAGGATGACAAAACAAGGGATTTTAGTGGATTATCGTTTTCAGTGGGGATGATACGATGACCGTTTACCTTAATTAGAAGGGATGATGCGGATGATGATTCTATTGGAAACATATTAGTTAGAGAGGATGATGGGGATGATGAATCTAGGGGATGATCCTTATCTTTTTTAATTAGAACAGTTACTTATTTTTTTAACTAGAACAGTTAATTAATTCTTCAAAGGGTTAATTTAAAAAAAGACCGGTTAAGGTATTATATCTCTTTCAGAGCTTCAAATTAAAAAAAAAAAACATTTTACAAAATATAGCAACTACACAGAAAGATTGAGAGATGTTTCAAAATTTTTTTAAAATTAATGCGAAGAATGGATAAATACGCAAGTAATTAATTACATTACAATTTCAATTTTTCACTCACCACTGAATGAAGCAGATTGCTTGGGTTCCATTTAACTCTCCCCTCTCTATAGATGAAGCAAATTTTTCTTTCGAAGCAGATTTAAGTGCTTATTTTTTGTTTTTATTTTAATTATACGAATTCTGGCCTTTTTCCTTTATTTTCCCAGTTGACGTGAGGTTTCTACTCTCATGTTTTTTTTTATGTTTTTTGTCATGTATCAGGATTGATTTGAGGGTGAAAATGGAACATTGATTTATTGAAAATTGAAGAAGAAGATAGCACCTATGGTTTCAAACCAGTGAAGTCACCTCAGCTCCTCCAGCTGATTTGCACCATAAAGGTCATGTGCCTCTTATTTATTCTGTGTTGTTTGTGTGTGTGTGTGTTTTTTAAAATTGGTTTGAAACCAATGATTTTGCGTATTGCTTACTAAATTTCATTTTTGTGATTTTGATAAAGTACCTTTTCTTCCTGTATATAATGCACAACTTGGTGTGCTCTATATAGACTCTTATTTTGAGACGCAATCAGTTCGGAGACAGATCATCATTAATAAGAGAAGGGACGCTTTCTTTATTTGCAATTAGAACAATTTTAAGAAAGTTGAGTAACAAATCAACTTTCTTTATTTGGGTAATCGATAGTGACTGATGTGTCTAACAAATCAAATTGCTAATAAAATCAGCCATGTTGCTCAACTTGCACAAAAATTTAAAAAAACAAATAGGTCGTGCAACGCGCAACGCCGCACCTAGTTATTAAATAAACTCCTGAAAGATTTCTAATTATCAAAACAATTAGACTCCTATACAGCTGGTATATATATGTAAAATATGTAAACTCTTGTGTGAATACGGATCTAGACTTTTACTCGTTATATTAAATTCGAGGAGATTCGCATAGTTTATGGAGGAAATAAAAGTAAAACTAAGAACTTGAGAGAGAAGTCAAGTTTTTTCGTTGCCGCGTACATAATTATTACCGCAGATTAATTATATGTTGATTTAATTCTTGTGGGTGTAGATTAACCTTTACATTTGCTATATATGCACGTAACAACTTGCGTTAATAAAAAATATTTCTCACAGTAAATTCATGCCCTTTTTTACTGTAATTGCACCGAATCTAGGTTTTTAGATATCAGTTAATTTTATGCAAAGTGAAGTAGCAAAATTACTAAAAAGACGTTGAAAATGCTTTTGACTCTAACATAAGTTTTCATGTTCATCAGTTCATGACAACTAACATTATAGCTAATATATTAACACCAAATTACGATTTATTAATTGCAGATTTTGGGGGTTTTGCACACAAAGTATGTACAACTTTTATTAGAGAATTAATTTGCAAGTAGGAAACCGAACAGCAAATATTTTGCTACGTCTCATTGTTCACATCAATACATTTTCTAGGACCAAGTTACGAATACTCAATTTATTAACATACATAATTTAAAACGAAATACAAAACTTGTCAACGAATAAAATATTGTTAGGATAAGATCTTATAAAATCTTTGCACATGTTAAATGATTATTTTATTAATCTTGGATTTGGTGTCGTCTCTTGACTGAGTACATTATATGTTCCTTAATTTGGGTTATGAATCACGTGATATTATACTCTTACTCTATACATAACTTGCTTTCATGGTGTACGTACGGTTAATATTACTAATTTCCTACACACATATCATAAATAATGAACTATATATATTTCCCACACGTCAGCAAAATTATATACACGTTGGAATTGCGGTGGATCTTATCCATTTGCCATGGTGCAAAAATGAAAAACTACTACATCAAAACAAATTAATTTAAAGATTAATGTCGATCAAATGTCATGTCCGAGAGTGGAAATTTTTTTTCAACGCCTCCAGGCTCCAGCTAGCTTGGAATTATATGATAAATAAGTATGTATAATTAACACCTTTTCTCTTACTATTCCTCCAATATTACATAATCAGCATTTTTGAATTTCTGCAAGAAATATTGGTCTCACATACTAATAAATGCGACTACATATGCATTCCGCGCCTTCTCTTATTTTGGACACAGGTTATTTAGTCTGGTTTTCTTCAATAATATTCTGAGAAAGTTTAGCTCGGCAATGGGGAAGGTCATGGATGGGACGATGTGTTATTCCCCTTTTGTCTTTTGTTTTGTTTTGTTTTTTTTTTTTGTTTAATTTAGTCAATAATTTTTGTTTTGGATGTAACGGGCCGACTAATGGACCCAAACCTTTTCACTTTTTAAGTTCTTTTCTGCTTACGGGCCTCATTAAAAAAAAATAGTCTGGTTTTGATTTCCTCTGCATATTTAATTTACTCCGAATTTCCAAGTTTTAAAACCATAACAAAATTGAATCAAACACATTAAATAAGTTTTAATGACAAGCAAAAGTTCATGTAAATTAAAAATGTAGTACAATACTTGGTTTGCATATATCTATTGATGTTATCAATAATAATTGGAAGTATAATCATTTTCGAAAAAAAAAATTCAAGTATAATTTAAGATGAAATAATGTATTCGCTTGTATAAAATCCATTAAAACGCGTCTTTTATTATTGTGCCAACAAAACTACAAAAATTGGTTTGTGTTACACATTATTTTAATCAATTCGAGTGTCTTTTTTTAAGTCATACATTAACCAAAGACGATAATAACTAAAAAAATATTTTAATTTTTTCTTTGTACGTATCAGAATTTTCTTAGGTTTTCTTTAGACGGGCGCATTTAACTAAAGATATTTTTCAGTGATGGGTGCGTTGACCATTTATTTAGCGAATGCCGGCCATGCTTTTAGATTTTCTTTATAATTTATTTATTTTTTGGCAGCTAGATTTTATATGGTTGAAGAACATCATCTCTCTTTTAGCGGGGACACAACTTCACGGGACTGGCTTTCAAGTTTTGTCATGTAAGAGAAAGACATATGATGGATAATAATATATTATGATTCTTCGGAGACACGCTTTCATTGATTAGTTTTGAATTCTTAAATTAATACGGTATTTTGTATTAGTTTTCGTGTATCGTTTTTTATGTGGATCATGTATAGTACTAAGTCTTGAATTGAGAATAATTCGACAAGATTAAAATGAACTTTCAAATATAATACGATTATTATTTAAGAATAGTGCGTAATTTGGTATTTTTATAAAAAAAATGTTTGTAATTATTTTGAATTAAATGCGATAATAGTGCATTCAATACACGTTTTGTCCATTTCAAATAATTTGAAGAAATGTGAACAAAGAAAAAAAAAATCGTAAGTATACCGAAATCTTTGGTAGACCGACTCACACACAATTACCGAAATCGCTTTTTAAAAAAAATCCGTAAACCAAAAATAATAAAAGAATAAAAGATATCTAAGATATCTAAGGGGGCGTTTGGATCGGCTAGGAATAGCTTCTTCCTAGGAATAGCTTATTCCTAGACATAAAACTCTCTCACAAAGTTACACACTTCCCAACGTTTTTGATAGAGGTTTCAGAACCTAGGTCAAATGAATTTATATTTCTTCGTTCTACCCTACTAGTCGTTGGGGTAAAGCTAAGGGTCGAACCCAAGGGACGGTAAAAATGATTACCGGACTTAATCGTTCTTAAAAGCTAGACAAGATAATTTTTGTGAAGTTTTGGATTAAAAAGGCAACTTTAAATAACAATTAAAATTGAAGAAACTAATAATAAAATATTTTGGGTTAGTTTTTATGTTTTTATGGACTTAAACACATGAAATAAAATGTCCTAAGGTTTCGGGTTCATTTAATTTGGCTCTGGAGCATTGTTGTCACGCGCTTTTGCACGAAACAGACAGGATTTCGGACCAAAATATATAAATTTCGGACCGAAATTTATAGATCATCGTGCCGAAATTCATTCCAGATTCTTTGTTTTGACTTGATATTTTTAGATAAGGTTGTGTGAAGGTTACTTGTCGACCAAACCTAAGTCCTAGCCTCAGCCGTCGCAATTTTGGTTTTAGACTTGGTTTGGAACTCGATTTTTACCACGTAATTGACTAGTCCTAAACTTTCGTGTCGGAATTTAGTCAATTAAGTTCTTTGTGTTGGATTTCTAGAGGTATCTAAGTCCTTTCGGATCATTTAGAAACTACACCTGTCGGTCGTAAGTTAACCTCCTCTTTCGAGCATTTGGCTTACCTCAATTACTTAATAAATTATGTGTTTAGTCTAGTTTAATGCCCTAAAGACGTCGCGATTCATCCATAGGTAAACATCAAGCAAACAAATAATTTAACTAAGCATAAATAATAATTCTCAACACATCAAAATCACATAGAAAATACCTAATCGTATCAAGTCATCACAAATACTAAATTAAATTACTACCTAACCCTAAGACATAATGAAATTTAGCCAAACATGTTTATGAGACAACAAACAAATATTATGCAAAAAGTAAGATACAAGCCCATAGAATTCAAAGATAAAAACATGTAAGAATAAACCGAATTGTCCTTTAGCTTCACTTCTTCTTCTAGGGCTGGAAATCGATGGAGAGTTGCTCGCCTTGCTGCCGTCGCACCCAAAGCTGCTGCCTTCGTGGTGGTTGATGTATGGTTTTCATACTCAATTTCCAACCAGATTAAGCCCTAAAATTACGTTCAAATGCATGTGTTTTTATCAATTTCTGCTAACTTAGGTTGTAGAAAAGTCCAGCCGTAGCCCGGCAAGTTTATTTTGCAGGTTCAGCATTTATTCGGCATGAAGAACAGAGGGAAAAAGCAAACGGGAGTTGCTCATACAGAGTGGAACGGACCGCCCGCACAACGGAACGGTCCGCCCTGACCAGAGGAACCAAGTCCAAACGGACTCAACCAGACTTCAGACGGACTGCCCTGACCAGACTGGAACGGTCCGCCCCAGACTCAGAACGGGCCGTTCCAGCTATCTTTGGATTGCTAAAAATAGAAGGCTATGTTTGTCAAGTCGGTTTCCTCTATTACCGACCTTCCAGAAGCACGTCTCCCACGTTTGAAGCCACCATTGCCTCATTATAAAAGCTCTGTCCTGTCTTCAATTGAGGCAAAGTTCGAAATTCTAGGTTTTAGCCTCTTTCCAACTCAGAAAAGGAGACAGCCTGCCGAGACGACCAACTGCATCTGGAACTGCCCGTTCTAGAGCCAGGACGGTCCGCCCCAGACAGGACAGAGCACAGAAACGTGGAGTTTTAAAGCGCAACTTGTTGTAAACTTGATTTTCCTCTTTCTATGTCTTTGTATTTGATGAAACCTGCTTGTTCTTGCATGGATTTGTTAGAGTAGAGTAGTTTTAGGGGCTATGGTCTGAGAACCTTTCTCTAGTTGCTTGTTTTTTATTTGAATCTTTAATTATTAGTTAAATTAAGTTATGTTATGCTTCTTGCACTTTAATTTTCTATTTAATTGCTTAAGTTTGTCTCTGTTTGATCTGATTACCTCGTTAAACAAAGGCCTAGTTTAACTGTTAGGATTAAAATCAATCGCAGCCACATTAACTTAGTAATTTTACTGTTCGGTAGGCGATATCCGGAAGGATTAAACCAGACCTTAATAAACTAGGGTTTAACTTGAAATCGGAAGATTAAAAGTTTACCAAAACTCGAGAAGTAGACTAGAACAACTAAACCAAGAAACGGAAGTTGAAATTTAGGCGTTCTAGGAGTTAAACAATAAAACTTAATAGCTTGACCTGAACGGGAGTTAGAGTACAAGTCTTTAGGTTACGTATTGTTTAATCTCGCATAAAAATATTTAATTAATAATTAAAACTCATGACAAAACAAGTATCAATTGATCGGAACGGACCGTTCCAAGGTCAGAACGGACCGCCCGGAAGGGGGAGTCTGGCCTGGAACGACCTGTTCTGATCAATTGACAAAGTCCAGAACGGACCGTTCCAACTTTGACACAGGGAATTGTTCGAGGATCTAAACCCCTAATTTTCATTAACTTGATTATCTTTAGTTCGAGTTAGAAATTGGTAATTTAGGGATTGAACTTTACCTTATTATTCTTTATTTTAGAACTGTTGAAACTTATTGATTTATATTAAAACCAGAATTTAGTTTGAATTGTTTAAACTGAAACTTAGAAACAGAATAGTCCGTCCCCGAGATTCGACCCTTAAACTGTATTGCAAACGAATTCGCATCGGTAATTAAGGATTAAATTTGACCCGTACGCACAGAAGAACCGATCAGTGGTTCGCGTGGAAAAGGGCCAAAAACACTTGTGCAAGAGGTGGAAAAGTATGTAGGAGAAAGTAGGATGCCTCTCTGGTCGAAATTCGTGCTTAGAAATACCCAGGGAAAGTCTAGAAGGCGGCTAGGGCAAGAGAGAGCCTTTCCTTTCTTGCAGAATTACCAAATTCCACCTTCCATATATAAATTTCGGACCGAAATGTCGCTATGGTCTCGAGGTATGGGCTGAAACTTGGGCCTTCGTGAGGAATTTGATCTGTCTTGGTGCTTGTGGGTCTTTCCGGGTCTATGTCATGCGTCTGTGAGCCAGGAATGAGTCGTCTGGCTATGGGTTAGGCTCAAATCCTTCTTGCTTGTCGTATCTCGTCTTCAATTTCCACGAAAATTCTACAAAATAAATAAGAAGCGGCGGCAGTACCAATATCCTAGAAATCACAGTTAATTATGAGATAATTGCATTGGTTTGAGTGTAATTTTGATGCTAAGCATGGTCAAAATGAGTATAAAAATAAGAGATATCAGTTTTATTCCTAAAATCCTTGGGGCCGTTTGGATCGCTTAGGAATAAGAGGAATAGCCTATTCCTAGGCGAAAAACATTGGGAAGTGTGTAACTTTGTGAAGAGTTTGGATGGTTAGGAATAAATTTCCGCCTAGGAAGATGCTATTCCTCTTATTCCTAAGCGATCCAAACGGCCTCCTTATTTCTTCCTTATTCCCATACTGTAAAAACCCAGAAATTATAATTTATGAGTTAATGTAATTAATTAAAAATCTTCAAGCAAACAAATAAATATATACAAATACTACTAATAATCATACTCAGTTAATTAGCGGATAATCAACTCCCATTAATTTAGAAGCCGATTGCGTTTCGAATCTGACTTAAAAATTTAATCTTCGGCCATGTACAAAATTTTCATGAAAATCATTTACTCAAATGTCTAGTTTAAATTATAGAAATTCAAATAACTATTTTAATAAAATCTTTATGAGTTGAAATTGTGTTAAAAATCTAAATTCTACTGTTGATTTAATCAATTCCAAAAATTCTCTGTTCTGGACCGTTGGATTGAGTCCTAAATTCTCTGATTTTTCTGAGTCGTCCGATTGATCCCTCATCCCTCTCTTTTATCTCTTCTCTCCCCCATCTTCCACCGAGACGGGTCATCTTTTCACCCGTTCCCCTCTTTTCCGCTCTTCCTTCGCTCTTCTCGAAGGATCCGCTCGATCCTTCTCTCTCTCTCGCCCCTGGCCGAGGCACTCGACCCCATCCCTGGCTCTCTCCCCAAGCCGTTCCCTCTCTCTCGCCTCTGACAGAAGCCCTCTCTGTCCCTCCTATCAACGCTCGACCCCATCCCCTCTCCTCTCCTCAAATCACTCGAACCCCACAGCAGCCCCTCAAAACCCTGGATTTCCGCTTACAACTTCCCCAAACCTATTGGAAGCACGACACCTGGCACCCCTGTCGTTTGACCCAAACCTTAGCACCGTCCCTCTGCCCTCTCTCCCTCTGCCACCTCAGCAGCTCGACCCCTCATCTCCATTCCCATTCCATTTAAGCCATCCCTCTCCTCTCTCTCAGCTCAGACCCCATTTCAAAGATAAGAACAGAAAAGAGAAAGGAAGAGAGAGTGAGAGGTGGAGGCTGTTGGATTGGAGTGGAGACGGCAGCGATCGACGAGGCTAGGTGGTGGTGCTGACGGTGAGGGCAGTGGTGGAGTGGCTGAGCTTGATTTCCCCTTCCCGGCTTGCTTCTTTTCCCTTCTCTGTTGGTAACCCCTTTTCCTTCTTCTTTGTTTCTGTGTGCTTGACTGTATGTTTGATTGAGGCACTGTGTTGATTGATTTGTGATAATGTTTAAAGCCTCAATTTGAATGTGTGTTGTTGTGAATGCCTGATCTGTTTGTTAGGCATATCAAAGTGATTCTGTGTTTGATGCTGTCTCTGATCTGTTATGTTTTGGACGCCTCAAAATTGTTGTGTGCTTGTTAATGTTGGCTTGGATATCTGTTAGAAAGGTTGGTAGAGGCTAATGTATGCTCTGTTAGGTACCTGATATCTCAAATGAATTGTTTATACTTGTTGTTTGTCTGTTTGGTAATTCAGAGCACTTAAAAATCTGTTTGGATGTGAATGTTGGTTGCTAAAGCTTAGGATTTGAGATGTGAGGCCTCTCTGAGGCTTCGTGGTGTTGTTTGTTGCCTCTGGTACGTGGTACAGGGCTGGTTCAGGCCCTTGTACCAGTCTGGTACACATAAAAACCTACCCAGGGACCTCTGTGTAAAGTATTTGATTACCAGGGACCTTTTCTTAAATATTTTTGAACTGATTTTGGGTCTGTTTAGAATTAATTTTGTTAATAGGGACTCTTAGGTAAATTGTTAAGTAAATAAATTTTAATTCAGGGACTTTGGTGTAAAAGTTCAGAGCTTTTGGGTTGGATTGTAATTTCTGGTGTTGGGTTTCGGACTTGATCCCCGAAACCCGTTGTGATCCAGATCCGTTTGGATCCTTGTTTCCGTGTGGGCTTGTGTGTTTCTCCTCTGGGCCCGTCTGGCCTGTTCTCTCTTTGGGCTTGCTTCTCGGTTTTAAACCGTGTGGATTTCTTTGGGCCCTGTTATATTGTTTTTGCGTGGCCCAAATTCTGTTTCTGTTTTAATTAAGCTTAATGCTGGATTTAATTAAGTTGGATTTGAGAAATAAAACTAGAACTTGAGAATTAAAACTAGAACTATTTGATGATTTGATTAAATAGATGGAATATCAAAGTATGAGACTTTGGCCGAAACAATTATGTCGGATTCGAAAATTAAATCGTTGCTTTTTAAATGGGAGATGATTAAAATGTCCGCAAAACAAACTTTACAGATACTATGATATATAATCGGACAATATATGATCCCAAACCCAAATCATTTAACTTGAGTTTATTTTCTTATTTTATTTTATTTTTATTATTATTTAAAGTTGTTTTTAGTTTAGGAATTTAAATTAGAATAATTTCATACTTGATTAAAATACTGTTAGAAAACTGATTAAACTTGTTAACTGTTTTTCCAAACCAAATAAATGTGACGCGTCTATTTATCGTGTAGCTAAGACTTGTAGGATTCGTCACATACGTCTATTTACACATTGATTTTATAAATCAAATCTTAACAAATTAAATTACAAATGTATGTATAATATTATCAAACTTTCCTACTCTCTAATTTTTATAAAACAAACGATAGTAAAATAATTCTAAAAATGTCTCTCAGGTTAGCATTTCTTCTCAACCAGTTTCAAGCGGAATTCTGTCAAATTGTTCTAGAAATTAACTACTTAAATTAATATATTTTAAAACAGAATCCCTTATCAGTAATCCAGAACTTCAATCCAAATAGAGGGATAACTTAGTAATCGTTAGTTGAGTGTTTTCGAGTAAGTGCTGTTCTAATTAGTTAGTCTTTCGCTCAGGTGAGCAGCAGGAGTACTCAGGACCTGCAGACGACTACTACCCCGAGTTTGAGGCAGTAGAGGCTGGTCAGGATTTCACCGACCATCCGGAGGAGTAGTCGCTTCACCTTTGACTTTTTCAGGTGTGGTAGTCTTTTTATGACTTATTTGGTTGCCTTAGGTTTTGTTTAATCTTTAGTTTAGTAACTAGATCATTTATTAATTGTGTGCATATCATGTCATTAACATTAAGTAAACAGTTAAGCGCATGGCATTAATTAAAGATTAGTATTGCATATATAGGAGATGCATTCATATTAATAATGTGATTAATAAACTTAAAAGTGCTTAAAGCAACACTTGCATCTGGTATGGATCAGGATAGCGAGACCGAGTGAGATAAGAGCGTTTTGCTTGCGGTCTCTATTATCGGGAGATTGCACCCCAGCCATTGCCGGTGGTCTTCTTATGATGGCGATCACGGGTAACGCTTTTCTGATGATCACTCAGCAGACCGACCGTCAGGCGGTACTGCGGTCACTCAATGGTTATTTGTTTTGCACTGTAGTATTATATCTCCTTTTTGAACTTGACTTGGACTATGGATGTATGCCATTATAATCAGACATCTTCTCGTCTCTCCATGCGTCAGTTTACGGGTACCGCGTATTACTGCTCATTCCCTGTGGCCCGGGTTTGAGGTAGGAGCTTCCTTTAGGGACAAGACGAGCTGGCTTCGGGCTCCTGATGTTCTGTAGGCATAGCTGTGATATTTTGGGATTTGTGAGATTGATTCTGGATTTATGTGACTTTGATTGGACCATTGAGTGTGGGTGCTTGATTCTCGTATCACATTATATTTATATATCCGTATATTAGTATGCTATTATATCTCCTCTACTTCTCCAGATATTTTTTTTTCAGATTTCTTGGCATGTCATCACATGTAGAATAGTATTCTACCATGTACAGAATTACACATAGAATTGCAAGTAGGAATTAAAAGTGATTAACTTAAGTATGGTTAAGTTCTAACTAGATGTTAACCAAGACCTTGTTGGCTTACTTTTACCACCACTGAGTATTCGCGTACTCAGCCCACATAATTGCTTGTGGTGCAGGTTCAGGTTTGGTAGACACAGTGGAAGAAGTTGTTTTAGAAGACCAAGCCCAGCTGGAGTAGACGTTTATATTATTATTTTAGAGTTTGTTTATCTTTTGACTGGTGATTTTGTTATGTACATATTATAACCAGTCCTTTTGTGTATGAACAATACCTCCTTTTTTTATGTGATGTTATTTGTGGATTATTTTGTTCTGTGACACTGTTTATTTTAGCCTTACGTGTGTATAGTAGAGTGTGCATGCGTGGCGGGGCTGTCCTCCCCAGATTATGGCTTGGTTTGGGGTGTGACACATACGATCCAAACGAGCCCTAAGATATATATTAATTCCCGTGGCCGCATTAGTCGTCCGCATTGATCCCTCTTCGAAATAAATCTGAGCCGTCCAATTTTTTTCCCTGATTGATTGATCAATCTGATCCGTTAATCAATTTCTTTAGCTTCTCTCATTTCCTCCTCTCTCTCGATATTAGGGTGTGTTTGGCAATAGGTGAATAAGCCTTATTCCGAATAAGGCTTATTCGGGATGAAACCAAACGTGTTTTGAATAAGCCTTATTCCGAATAAGGGCTTATTCATCCCCTTATTCTAATACCATCTATATGATGAAATTAGATCCTTATTCGGAATAAGAGGAGAGAGGAGAGAGGAGAGAGAAAGCTTATTCAAAACCTTATTCATTCTTATTCACTCTACTTCCAAACACACCCCTAAGAATTCAGAAATAACAAAAATAGTTTTCTCTCTTTCCTCTCTCCTTCGCCAATGCCGCTGCCTCCTCCGCCAACCCCTCCCTCCTCCATTGACTTCCCTCAACCCCAACAGAAACCACCCGTCCACAACACGCTGTCGCCTCCTCCTCCACCACAACTGCATCTACGTCTCCTTCTCCGCCAACTCCCGCCTCACCCCCAGCCACACCTCTTCCTTAGTTAACTTTCCCCCACCCTAACGGAAAATCACCGCTCCGACCCCTCCTCCGCCAACCCCTCCAACCTTCTGCTCTGTCGAGAAGCTTCCTGAGCAGCAATCCCCCCCAACATCTTCTTCTCTCCATACCTTTGATCCCTCGACACATCGCTGGCTGATCCTTCTATTTCGACACACCCCCCAACATCTCCTTCCCCGCTGGCTGCTTCTTCACCGATTAGTTCTACAAAACTCAATCTCCTTGCATTCTGGTACGTAGCCTTTCTTTAGAATCCATTTTCTTATAGTTTTGGTTTAATTTACGCTGCCTAAATATTTGCTTTCTTAACCCTTAAGGAGTGATTTGGTTTTCCACTAGAGTCAAGATGCTCTTACTCTTTAATTAGTAAGTTCTCAAATTTTGTTACTTTAATTACTACATAAGTTGTTTGACAATATGGACATAAAGACTTTTATTTATATAGGCAGTACATTGGTGAACATATTCACCAAATAAATACTAAAACTGAGACTAATTTCAGTATTTGTTCCTTTTTACTCTCTTAATTGAAGTTCAATTTACGCTATTAAGTAAATTTTGGAGATTTTAACAAATTTTCATCTTATTAAGCTGTGATATCCTAGATTATCATCTAATTGAGATGTGCTGAGCTTTACCATAAGTTGATGGAAGAAATACCGTACAATTTGGTAGGTATTATTGCTTTGATTGCACATATTACATCAGCTTGAGTCATACTGGTACGTTGCCTGTGCCGATCTGGTCAACTTCCTAATTTTATTTAGCTTCAGTTTTACAACGATGGGGCCTCAGAAATACGAAAAAAAGCCAAACACTGCACTTCTATTACAACTTCTGGTTCAATCGACCTCATGAAAATCGCCTCAAAGCAATCAACCGATGTCAGCGTACCCATTACAAGAGTTACTTGATAACTTCGATGGTCAAATAAATTTTCTCTTGATATTTTTTTCTTAAATATGGATCAAATGAAATTTACGATAGTTATTATTGCAAAGATTTGGTACACAGGTGGGTACCACATGCTGTACATACTATGTGGTGGCAGAGGGCTGGGGGCAGGGAGGAGATTGACTTGCTACAGAAATTTCTGAAGATCAAAATATGATGCTTTCAAGAAAACCGATGCTGTGTTACTGAGGTCAAGGTTGTAATTTGAGGTAAGAAGTTTTGCAATATTCTAAAGACTTTGTTTTTGCTTATATTTGTGTAATTCTTTTCACTTTCTGTGTCTGGTAAAGAGAACTAGCTACAGGTAAGTAGTTTATGTGCTAAACATAATCATGCATTATAACATTATTTTTTTACTTTGACAATGCTTGGCGGGATTCTTTTGTAATTGATTGTGTGAAATATGTGTTTTTTTCTTTTCAGATATCTAAAAAGGAACGAGGGACAATTATCAAATATAAGGACTTGACTTTTGCACAATGCAGACCTTCATAAGCTGAGATCTAGACAAAATATACAGGTAATGATTGGTAAATTTCTATCAAACATTATATTATATGATATAAATAGTAAAAATTATGTTTAACAGTTTTACCGTCACTTAATCTCTGAATTTTTGCTTTTGTCCTCACCTTTTATTTTTTTCTGCTTCTTTTTTTATTTTTTTTTGTTTTAATTTGATTTTGAAGTTCTCAATACTATTGTCTTTTTAGTGTATCCTGCATAGAAGATCTATGTTATCATATGACCAGTGACAACTTTGCATATGTCATTGCAGAAAGCATATCCCGCATATATTCATTTCCTTACTTTTTATAATGTATGTTTGGATTATTAATTGAATAATCCAAATTCATGTTCTCAAATTTTATTTTTGAAACAGTAGCTAATTTAATTTTTAGTTAAAAAAAAATTCGTAGCATTATTTTTTTGATAAAATGCAAATCAAGTTCAATAAAGCAGAAAGCAAATTTTGTCAAAGTCGTTAATTGCTGTAATTTTTTTTTTTTTTTTTTTTGTTGAGGTACTCATGATATCACACTCAAGTCAGTAAATTTTTAAGTTAAAATCAACCTTGGTAGCGGTATAATAAATTTGATAAAATGCAAATCGATTTTAATCAAGCATAAAGCAATTTAGTCAAAGTATCAAATTACATCAGTTTGTTTTTATTCAGGTACTCATCTTTTTTTTTTTTGATAAAAATTTCCTTTCATCAAGATATATGAGAACAATCAGGGGGCAAAGAAAAGATCAGATACCCTTTTCATACCCTTTGCACTTATATGTATTTCGCACACAATTTAGACTTAATGACAAATTATTAGTGGTTCTTAAAATTGAAATACCAAAAAGATAGCTAAGGCGCGGCGAAGCCGCGCTTTCCCACCTAGTATTATTTTAATCATGACATTTTACACCACATAATAAACGAAAGACAATGTTTCGTTGCCACCAATCATTTACATTAATTTAATTTTATTTTCTTGGTTCAGATATCATTTTATCATGATCATTACAGGAAGTAGGAATAGATAGTATATATAGATCATTTGCGTCTGTTGGGAGGAAATCACTCTATCCAGTCGGACCAGTCCTTTATCAATTATCATCCATCAATCTATCGATTTTTATCCAATAAAAAAATCTCCTTGGCCCTGGAATGAGATTCTCTGCAGGTTTTTTTTTTTTTAAACTCGCAGTGCAAATTTTTAATCCGTGATCGCCCGATCAATGATGGATGTTTTATGATTAATATCAAGTACGTTAAGATTAGTGCGGTTCGTAAAATTTATCTGTGAAAATTAAATCGTACGGCCAGGAAAAAAAAAAAAACTTGCGGTGCGTATTTATACCCTGATCGGAATCAAAATTCTCCGTTGGAATTGGAATTCCGATTCTCGTATCCATACGATTCTCTGATCGGAACGAAGGAGGAAACGAAAAGGAATCGGAGTTGGTGAGAGTTTTAGGCGTTGAAATCCCGTCGCCAAATTCTCTCCAAAACAAAGAAATTTGGTGGGATTTCGTCTCTGTGCTCGTGCATCCCTTCGATTGGAGCAACGGAGAGCCAAGATGAACTCCGCCCAAATCAATTTCGCCCCTTCTTCTTCCTTTCCGATCAGAAGAGAAAATTTGAAAAATCAAATCCGCTCCAATCAACTCCGCTGAAATCAAATCCCTCGCCTCTCTTCTACCATTCCGATCAGGGCCTTAGAAAGAACACGCAGAGAATTCGGTCCCCTTGGCCCCTTGGTAAAGTAATTAAATTTCTACGGAAAGGAGAGAAAATGAAAGAAGAAAAAACATACAAGAGAAGAGAAGGGTATTATCGGAAATGAGAATAAGGTCAAAATCTTTTTTCCCGAAAAGGCAGTCGCCTAGATGCGGACGCGGGGGACAGCAGCAGGTATTAAATGCCACAGCTGTCGTATTCACCGTATCGTATCCTCCTTGCACCAAAACGTAACAACATCAAACACCACATGACTGACATTGGGACCCACAATTCTGACAATTGTCGAGACTCGAGAGGCGACCAATGGCGTGAGTGGAGCGGTCAACTTAAAAGACCTCCTTTGGACTATGATTTTACTTTTCATAGACCGGAGACGAGGTAGGCGGCTTGACAACGGCGATTCCTCCGGAGTATTTGTTTCTAGCTGCACCAATACCATATTAATAACAAGCACCATACCACTCATTAAAAGAGAAATAGAAAGAAAAATAGGAAAAGGAAAAACAAGCACCACACGCTATAAATTTGATGACTCACAAGTCACAACATTATATTGATTAAATCTTCTTAAACTAAAAAAAATAATAAATAAAATTTCTTCACAGCTTGGTTTATCTAAAATAATTTATCTTTCAAAATTAAAAAAAAATTGCATAAACAATATTTTGGGCAGATATATGAGTTAGTTGAATTTTGAATGATAATCATGAGATGATGGATATTTGGAAGGTTAAGGCCAGGCCAGCTATTGAATTGATGCATTCATTCTTTTTATTTATTACTTGTGACTATGTGTTAGAATTCATAGGAACTTGTTATTTTTTTAATATTCTATTTTAAATGCATACGGCAACAAATTATTTGTTGCATCAAGAGAGGCGTGTGTTTTTCAAAACTCAACTCTCCTTCAGATTAAAGCTTTCAGGATTCTATTTTCTTTTTGTTCTTTTGCATTTTTTTTTTCTTTTCAAAAGAACATTTTGTAATTATTATTTTTCTGAATTGGTCTCTTGACCTTGTTAGAGATAAGTGGTCCTAGAATTGATTGAATAAATATGATATACGAGCATAACTTCATTTTACCACCAAACACATGATGGCTCTCATCATTATTAGTTCTAACTTTTTACAATAAAAACTTTTAGTGTATGAAATTTTTATAATCGAAATTCTTTTGTCAAGACCCTTATTCTTAAGTCAAGGTATGATAGTATTTTACAGGACTTTCTAGTCATTATTCTACAAACATCGATAAAGTATAAATTCCATCCTATTTTAATTATTTTAAAATGTTACCATTAAAAAAAATTAAAAATAAAATTTTACCTTCATTAGCAGTTTTCATAATACAATCTCGTAAAGTTAATAATGAGTGAATACTCAAATTAGAATATAATAAAGAAAAAAAAATCAAACCATTCATCACCTCGTCTCTTCCTTCCCCTCTTGCAAATTGCTAACCAATCATCAAACATAATAAATTTTGGAGACAAAAGTAGGAGTCATTTTGGAGGTGGATAACAATTTCCATTTGGGATTATGCTGTCGGACCGGGTGTGCTAGGTTCAGCGAAAGAGAATTTCCCGCCGAAAAAGGCAAAAGAAAAAAAGGGAGGCTCAAATACACTCTCCACGGTCTCTCTCGATTCCCGAGCTCTCCAATATTCCTTGAGCCTCCGACTCTGACCCCTAACCCTAATTCCAAATCATTTTATTTTTTTATAATTTTCTCATAATCGCATGGCGGCGATTGCCTTCTCCTCTCCTTCCTCTTATCCAATCTCCGCTAAAGGTGGCGATGTTTCTTTTACCACGGCGCCTCGATTGGTGCGCTGTGCGGCTGTTCCTTCTCAATCTCCAGTGAGTTCTCTCAATCTCTCATTTTTGTTTTTGATGATGGCGTTCTCACATTGTACTATGATTCTGAATATTCTTCGTGTATTATTATGTGTTGATTGATTCTGTTGCCTTTTTGTTTTGGTTGGCCTTTTAGGAATGCGACATAACAAAATTATTGCAACTCCCAAGCAATGGGAAAGTTTTGTCGTCTGGGTTGAGTGGCATTGCTCCGTCACCCAATACGAGAGCTCGATTGCTGGAGAAGGAGCCGGCTCGAACTCCTGACAACCGCTTGCGAATCTTCTCGGGTACCGCTAACCCGAGTCTTGCGAAGGTTACTCCTTTATGTGCTATCATCTAACAGACTAACACTTGTTACTTATTCCCTTGTGTCGGTACAAAATTGCTTGCTGTTTATTTAATTTTGTAATTGACTCTTATTTATTTGTTTGACACTTGTGGGGCCCTTTGCCCTGTGCAGGACAATTGTTAGGTCAGGAAATCTCATGGGTTTGATACTGGTTGTAATGGTTGTCGGGTTGGGTCAGATATGCCAATTTCCTTGATCTTTTACCTGTATATAATATGGCGGATCTTTGTTTTATTAATTTAGAAAAAGTGAAAAGAAGATCAGAAAGGATGTGAAAACAATTATGTCAATTCAGATGGTAAATTGCTGGGTATCACTGTCCTGTAGAATTAGAACCGTTTCTTTGATATAAATTAATTTATACATGCCACTGGGCAGGGTGTTGGGTAAGACTGCATGGAGGTCAGGTGTAGGTGTGAATTGTTCAATCCTGTAGTGGAACTGATTAATTATGATATAAATTAATATTTGCTCCTATATCTGGTTGGGTCTGTGTTGGATTGTTTTGAGGCTGCCCATAGTGGAACTGATTAGATAATTAAAACTATCAATCCTAAATCATAATGGTATGGCTCATATTGGCACATCTCAGCCATACAATCAACTGAGCAGCTCTGCTGGAAGCGTCATGTCTGGTTGAAAAATACCAGATAAGTGACTCGCACTTTGTCTACCACTTTGATTTGTGTAATTGCACATAGTGAGAAGATAAAAAAAAAGACAGTAAAGAGAGGAAACAGGAAGCAAAATGGACCTGGTTTAGTTGACTTGGAAACCTTATCCTGTGCCAATGGCAGTCTCAATTTGTAACTATATCAGGCGCCGCTACCACTGTAGTCCTGGAACTTTTGGTTTTCAACTTGATGACCTACTTTTTACTTGCTGGCCTTGTCAACCATGTGACGTTTTGTCAACCTGTCCTGAGGCAATATATTTATAGCATCAATTCAACCTGACTGACTTGTTGTCAGTCCTAAGTCTGCTCTGTTAGATTGTCCCTATGGACTGAGCTAAAGTTTCTCCTATCTGAGACCAATCTGAAACAAAAATGAACCTTTTCCTCTATTTACCGAACCTTAAATTGTATTTGTGTTTTGATTTAAATTTTGGGTTATCAAATTGCCTGAAATGCACTCACGTGTTTGCTGCCTCTACTTATAGCTTACATGTACTTATTGTGGGACTTTTGTGTAATTTTCAATAACTTCTACACTGATAATAGGAAATAGCTTGTTACTTGGGAATGGACTTGGGTAAGATAAACATAAAGAGATTTGCTGATGGAGAAGTGTATGTGCAATTGCAAGAGAGTGTTAGGGGATGTGATGTATTTCTGGTTCAACCCACATGCCCTCCTGTGAATGAAAACCTGGTCGAGTTATTTGTCATGATTGATGCATGTAGAAGGGCATCTGCACGATCTATTACAGCTGTCATTCCCTATTTTGGGTATGCTAGAGCCGACAGAAAGGTATGCTACGTATTTTATTTTATTATTATTATTATTTTTTTTTTTGAAATTGTTGATGAAGAGTGACATCAAACTATGTGCATGATCATAATATTTTGAGAAATGGCACATGCTATGTCTAACACTAGCATGGATGAAAAATGCCACTGATAGCCTTTTTCTATAAAAATTCTTGAACTAACTCTATATTGTACCTTGTTGGACTTAAAAGCACATTGATGATAGAGTAGTAGTTTTGCCATTTCTAATTAGCAAGGAAAGTGTGATTGATATCTGAAAATTTATTGCTGTATCTTCTTTTCTGGTTGTTTTCTGCATTAAGCACGAGATTTCCCATTTTAAGGCAACTAATGATATTTTGCGAGTTTACTGGTGAACACGAGGGTGGCTGCTTTAGATTGCTGAATTATATATGTACCATATGATTGTATCTGGGTGGGACCAGCTTGTCATGCTGTTAAAACCAAAGCAAAGAGAAATAATTATAGAGGGGTTCTGTCAGTAGAGTCTAGTTTAGCTCCTTACATCCTTACATACTTGTCTAGCCTTGCTCCAAGCTCATCAAATCAATTCATTGTGACGATTACAATATGTTCATGGTATTGCCACAGTCCACATTGGGTGTATTGTGGTGTTTTTCACCTTGGTTTACTGCACACATGTTGACCTCATCTAGACTCATATTTGAACAATAATTTATGTAATAGAGAAGTTGGTTGCAATGAAACTCAACTGACAATGGTTCAAGACATGGAAGCAATGACTTTTCCATGTATTTATTTATTTATTTATCTACTTATTTTTTTGTAAAAATGTTGGATGAAACACTGGGTAGCAGATGCCAGCAACTGTGGGAATTGAATCAGAGAATTTTGGACGATGGATATGTTAGGCATTGGGTCTCATTTTCTGACGTGTAATTTTTCGTGTCATAGGAATTAGAAAGTACTTATCTTTATATTTCATTTATTTTGACCTTTCTATATTTGATGGTGTAGACGCAAGGAAGAGAATCTATAGCAGCAAAGCTCACTGCAAATCTAATAACTGAGGCAGGAGCTAACAGAGTACTCGTGTGCGACCTTCATTCGGGTCAGTCCATGGGTTACTTTGATATTGTTGTTGACCATGTCTATGGCCAGGTATGTCTTGACAAATTTTGTTGTACAAATGTTGCCAAGATTTTCCACACTCTGCACCCTGATAAAAAATAATTCAGGCTATTCTGTTTAAAGTGTGCATCCTTTCATAGTCTCTTAGGTTTTCCTACACAATTAGAAACATTATGTGTGCCCCCAAAATTCCTCACAGATGTTATAGCTAAGGAACTGCATCATAAAACATGACAAATCCGTAAACTTTGTTCCATTTTTGTTTAAATATTTTCAATATGTTCCTCCATCATCTCTCTCTAGATTACCGAGAAAAATAGGAAGGTAATTTCAGCCCTGTTTGTTTCTGAATCCTGTTCTTTTATTGGAACAAATGAGAAAAAGTGTACTGATAATATTTCTTGATTCTCATGCTTTTTATGTGTGAATGCATGATAATTTTCTTTTGTAATGGGTTAAGTGATGTTTCAAGGTTTCTGACTTGCACAAAAAAAGAAAAACAGAGTTTCCAAGCAACATGAATCTTCTAAGATTTATTCCAATTTATGTATGGGCATTTAGCCGGTGATATTGGAGTATTTGGAAGGCAAGCAAATAAGCCGAGACATTGTCGTTGTATCACCAGACGTTGGTGGTGTGGCGCGAGCCCGTGGTTTTGCCAAGAAATTGTCTGATGCCCCGCTAGCTATTGTTGATAAGAGGCGTCAGGGCCATAATGTGGCTGAGGTATTTGTTCTCTATATCTAAAGCACCGTTTGTAAAACTATTATATACTCAACATCTTTTCCTGAACAAAATGTGTTATGTAGGTTATGAACTTGATAGGAGATGTGAAGGGAAAGGTTGCTGTCTTGGTGGATGACATGATTGATACTGCAGGTAAGTAGAATCACTTTTAGTTTTTCTTAATATTTTTGAATACTAAGATGCCAAGATTTACGGGACATTCCTATTGTTCAGAAGAAACTTCTACAGGCATAAGTAACCTTAGTGGCAACTACTTCCCGTATTACAGGCACTATAGCAAATGCTGCAGCACTGTTGAAAGATGAGGGAGCCAGGGCTGTCTATGCATGTTGCACTCATGCTGTTTTTAGGTACTCCAGTAATTTTATTTGTGTAATACTTACTGTGCTGTCGGATAATGGACCCATTTAGTATGCTAAAGCATCACTACCATTACCTTAGACTTGGGGTGACTATTTGATTTTTGACAGTAAGTGTTCTTTTCTTCCAAAAACCTTAATTTGAGATAATATCTCAGATGTTATTCTTAAAAGTGCGAGGTGGGACCATTAAACAGAAATAAAACAGTTCAGTCTTACTATGAAGGTTTCTTGAAGAATGTGTTTGACAAGACAATTCAGGTTTCTTTGTGATGTATTGTTGAACGTGTGCATGATGTTGTTTGAGGTATGGACCTGATATTTCGACATTTTGCGAGGGTAGACCTGATTAATTAAATGCCATGGTACTTAAATTTGTGTATCATTTTGTGCAGCCCTCCCGCAATTGAGAGGTTGTCGAGTGGTCTATTTGAAGAAGTTATAGTCACAAATACAATCCCCCCAGCTCTGAAAAACGATTTCCCTCAGTTGACAGTGCTTTCAGTTGCAAATCTACTTGCTGAGACGATCTGGCGTGTTCACGGAGATGTCTCTGTTAGCAGCATATTCCAGTAGAAAGTTCATTTTTAAACTCGTAGTAAATTAATATACCAAAAAAGATGGCAATTCCTGAAATAGCGGCTTAGGTGTTGCTTGAATAAGTAAAGGCCGCAGGCCTGGTTACTAACATCATTATGATTTCTGCTGTAGAATAAATGAGAGCTCCGGTCTAGTGCATAATTATTTTTGGTTGCTGCTACTGCTTTTGTTTGTGGTCTACTATTTTGGTCTCTTGCAAAGTTGCAAGAGCATATTTATTCTTACAGCGAATCCAATTTCTGAAAGCACACTAATATTTGGAGTAACGGATTTTTGGAATGAACTATGACTTCGATCATCCATGTGCACTTTTCCATAAAGTTTGGATATGGAAAGGGAGATGAAGTGAGCCAAATTTTCTTATAGGCTGTTTTGTGGACCCTTTGCAGGAGTTTATCTGAATGGGTGAGTTCATTTGTTGGAGTATAAATTATCGTTAGGCAATTCTTGGAGTTGAGCTAGTGTGTTTTGGACTCTAATATAAGGCTACAGGATTTTTCTTACCTTCTAAAACCATTACATTGGTTTCAGGATTCAGATGATGAGTGAATCTTTCATGGTTTGCATGAATATATGTTCTATTATTTGTGACTTTATAGTATGTAAGAAGTTGAGTTGATGATTTTAATGCTGTTATCTATAAACAGTTCTCATCTTATTAATATTTTGCAAAACGAGTAAAAAAGTTCATAAATTTTGGATGCAGACATCATTGGTTAAGTAAATCAAGGTTAATAGTATATCGAATTTGTCATTTGAGATTCATTTATGCTGATGTTTATGGTTGAAACTTGAAACACCATGTGTAAGATTGCAGATTACGCTTAAGAACTCTGGTGTTTTGTTTTTAATATTTTCCTTGAATAGTGAGAACTATAGACACCCGGAGTTCTATCAAATACATTCTATCAAAAAAATGAAAGATAAACCAACAACTAATTGCTTTGCATTCACTTCGGGAGCTTATACAAATAAGCGGATATCATAGTATTACTTATTTGTACAATTTCGTTTTTAATTATTTTGTTATTTTTTTTCCTTTTCATAATCGTGCTATGAACAGTTGTACAACATCAAGACCGCGAGATTTTCTGCAGCTATCATCTAAGGTCACTGTTGTGTTACTTGTGCTTTTGTTCTTCCCTACAATCCCTGCCGAACGTGAAGTCGCATAACAACCAACGTGAACATTATTAAAAAAAAAAAAAAAAAACCATCTTCCTCGTTCCATCTGCAAATTATAAAAGCATAAAAGCCTGGTCTACAGATTTTAATGTGGTTTGAAATTTTGAATAGATAATAAATCAAGAGCGGCTTCGAGAAAATAAGTTCTGGTGTATATGTAATGTAGACCGCGATGATCAAAATAGGGTAAAATTTACGGCGCCGATCACGGATGAAAGATCCGACGGCCAACAGCGCACCGTAATTTCTGTAGACAGTTATCCCTCCTGCATTCCAAGAGAGCGCGGATCTATTGTGGACAGACGAGAAGGAAATTCCATGCAGCGAGTCGGGGACACACGAAGGAACCTTACCTCACTCAACAGATGTCTCTCTAGAAGGCGATTTTCCCATTATGAGTCCGTATCCGTACGTATCCAGGCCGTGTCTGCACCCATACCCAGCGAACATTTGCATCGAGTGCGCATGCTGTACTGGAAACTACTGGAGCAAGATGGGCCAACAGCGTAACGGTTTCGGCCTCTCTTAGAGCTCCACGTGTCCGCTCTGCGTAACGGCCGTCACGTGAGTCGCACGTGCATCCTCCCCATAGCAATTAGCAAGAAGCAGCTCTCTTCTTCAGTCTCTTCACTCCCATTTCAACTTCAAATATCAAAGAAAATACCCCAAAAATCGGAAACTAATACGAGCGCAATTTTCTACTCTCTTTCTTCTGATCTGATTTAGACAAGAATTCGAATAGTGTTTGAATTCAATTGCACGCAGAGTCTTGATTCGTGAGTGTTGATTCGTTCTCATTTCGTCGTCAACTTTGCTTTTGTTTGAGGTGAGTTCTTGAATCTCCCTTTCTCTCAATTTCTCTCTCTTTTCGCTTCCAATTGTTCTTCACATGATCGAAATACTACTGATTCCTTTTTCTTGAAATCAATCTTTTAGTTTAATTTGTGAAACCTAATTGAATTTCGATTTGAAGTATAACACGATTTCCTTCTCTGATTATCTAAAATCAATCTTTTAAATAAACAATAATAGACGAAATCTCTTTAGTAATATTGTCAGATAATGTCAGAGAAAGTACTGCATGAGATGCTTTTGATTGAAACTCCAGTGAATTCAATTCACTAATAATTCTTACCTTTTTTTTTAATTTAAACTTTATTTCTAAAAATCAGGATCGAGGAGTGATGTCTACAAGAAAAAGAAGTGATCTTGTGTCCCTCTGCTTCTTTGGAGCCGTGCTTCTTCTTTTCTTTTACAATGCTTCAGCTTTCACGGATCCCTCAAATGGTAATTGCATCTACTGCTCATCTTAGATTCTAATTTCTAGGGACACGTAATTTAAGGAGTTATTCAAACCCTCGATTCTAATCTCTTTTGACTAAATTTTCAAACCTTTGAAATCATGAATTGTCCATTAACGAGCAAGGACAAGAGATTTGCAAACACTTTACTTGATTTCTATAATGTAGTATAATTGTTTCAAGTCCGAATCAATTTTCCATTTGCACCATTTAATGGTCACTTGACCGATTTATAAAGTCACAGAAGGGGGAAGCGCACAACATACACTTGAGGTTGAACAATGATAGTGTTTTGTCTCCTGATTTTGTATATTTCTGTGTCCAGTGAAAGCAATGGAGGATTTCTATGGATTGTTGAACCAGACAACTCAGTTAACTGGTTGGACGGCAACTGGAGGGGACCCATGTGGCCGGAACTGGAGAGGTGTCTCTTGCTCTGGTTTTTCCATCACTTCCATGTAATAATCTCTTCTTGTAATTTAAGCGCAGTGAGATCAAACAACTTAAGATATTATTTCTTGATATTTTGTATTGCCTTTCTCATGTGAAACTTGGACAGAAATATAAGTGGGCTGGGACTTGGTGGAACAATGAGTTCTCAGCTCTCCTCTCTTCTTTCACTTACTCAGCTGTAAGTTTACTTTCCTGCATTATTATTTTCATTGCTTGCGTATTTCCAAAATTTGGCATTGAGTATTCTATACAAACAAGCATTTCTATGTAGTGATTGCAAATTATGATAACATATTACAGAAACTTTGAAACTTTTGTGATTTATGAAAATAAAAAATGTAACAACTTTGTCTGTGCTTTTTATATGGCGCAGGGACATGAGCTACAATAATATTTCTGGAGATATACCTTCTGCTTTGCCCCCAAATGCTATTCTCATGTATGCTTCTTACTCTCTATAATATTTGAAGTTCGAAATTGACATTACAAAAATTTTATATCTAGTTGGTCTATTGCTCTGTAGAAATTTGGCAGCTAATAAGTTTGTGGGAAACATCCCTATGTCATTGCCTTATTTGAAGCATCTCAAGCATCTGTAAGAACCTTATGTTTAAAACTAAAAAAAATTAAAGGAAAAGGAAAATAATAGAAAATTCCTTCAAAGATGTATTTTAAAGGTCATGATGCATTTCTTCTTTTCTTCAATTATTGCAGAAATGTGAGCTCCAATAATCTGTCTGGGATAGTTGGAAGTGTGTTCACAGATATGACAAGTTTAGAAAAATTGTATGATATTTGAATCAGATATTCATCGAATAAGACGTGCATATTGCAATTTTTAAATCCTTAATTTTGTAACACATTTCTTTCAGGGATTTGTCATTCAATAGTTTGTCAGGAGATCTGCCCAGTTCATTTGGTTCATTACAAAATCTTCATTCTCTGTGAGTACTCTCTCTTTTAATGTACCTTTTTAATAAATAATAATTAATATTCTGACACTCTCTTATCCCCCTTCTATGTCAGCCACTTGCAACATAATCAGTTCACAGGCTCAGTGAGCTATTTAGCAAATCTCCCTTTAACAGATCTGTATGTCTCCTATATTCACCTTTTTAATTTATTTCTAAATTTGTAAAGATATTATAAATTTTATGTTTGTTATCTAAGCTGTGTATTTTTGTTCTCAGTAATATCGAAAATAACAACTTCAGCGGTTACGTTCCGAAACAATTTGAGGTCATATCTGAACTCAGGTATGGCATGATAAAGGAGAAGTTAATTGTTAAATATAATCAGTAACATATAAAATAAGATGAAATAATTTTTTGAGATGGAGCTTATGATCTGTACATGAATCTGATAACCTGCCAGAGATGTCCAATAGAATTATTAATCTGGAATGTTGTTACTGACTGGTATTTATACTAGTACCAGGCTTGACTACTTGGGTTTCTTTTCCTCAATTCTTGATTGTTTATACAACTGGTCGACACATTACAGACATGTTTCGTAGAGTTAAATTATAGTCTTACTTTAGTGCTCTCAATCTGCATAATGTAACAAACGTTGAAAAACAGCTTCTTTGCCTCAATCCTTTTATCACTTGTATATATTTTATTGCATGTTATCAAGTTAACAATAGTCTTTCTTTAATGCTCTCAACCTGCATAATGTATATATATATTTCAGGATGGAAGGAAATCAGTTTGAACCATATTTCCTGAACCGAACCAGAATCTTTTTTCCTCCTCTCCCATCAGCTGACAAAAATGTTAGTCACACCCCAATAGTTACCCATGAAGTTCTTCACCAACATCCCCACAAAAAGAGCAATGTGGCTGTTGCCCTCATGGCAGCAGCTTTCAGCACTATCTTTGTCAGCTTTGCAATCTCCTTGGCTGTGTATCTACTTATTCGGCGGGCTCGCAATAATGAAGAAATTGTAACTATTATTATGTCATCCCCTTCAATCATGTCACCACCAGCTGGTAAATATTGAATAATTTCATTTGTCAAGTGTCAACCGTTTTGTATACTACGAGAAACATTATTTTTTATGCAACTAAATTTGTTGCTCATCTTCTGTGCATTTGTTATGATTTGCTACCAAATAATTAGTGTAGCAACCAATAGGAAAATGTTGGGCTGTTACTGGTACCTAGCTCGAATAATATGGGCATGTATGAGTGTCATGATGGTATTTTAGTCGGTCTTTAAAAGGAAATAAAGCATAAATCCTTGCTCATCATATGGCCATGTATGGGCATGTAGAGAATTACTTTCTTTTCTTCTCTCATTTGGCTTGTTTATTTTTTTTTTAGGATCAATACATACTTCCACGACAGGCATACACTCTCCTTTCCTTCAGGAAATAAATACTAGAAGATGTCATAACATAAGAGGAAGGATATCATTCTCTAATAGGTGTCGAAAAATGCCGCTTTCTAGGCAATATTTTGCTTCAGACCTCTCAATAGCCACAAATGACTACAGTAGAGGAGCACTTATTGGGGCAGGCCCCATTGGTTCAGTTTTCAAAGCAATATTTCCTGATGGTCAGGTTAGTTTTAAAGTTGTGTTACCTTTTCTTTTGTTATAGTACTGGTAAAAGGATCATTTTATAGTTGGTAGTACTGTGAAGTCTGATATGTTACTAGTCCGGCTTGGTTCCATATAGTTATTGACCTGTTCAAATTTTAAAAACACTTGAAATTAGTGTTGAAGATAAAATATTGTATTGCAAATGGCCCACAAGCCTAGGTATGTATGAATCAACATTTGTCTTTTATTTTAGTAGTCTTCACTACATATCAATTTAGCCACTTTTTTTTTTTTTTTTGGATATAATCTCTATAATATCTCCCTCTTAAACCAGGTGTTGGCATTAAAGAGGATAGAGGTGGTAAACAAGGAACTATTGGAAGTAGAACAAGAGTTCTTGGACTTGGTGTCTACCATGTCTGATTTAAAGCACCCAAACTTATGCGTTCTTCAAGGCTATTGCATAGATCCAGGCCACCATGCCCTATTATATGATTTTGCACGAAATGGGTCACTTCACAGTGCCTTATTTTCCAAAAATGGAGATTCTCAGAAGCCTCTTTCGTGGAAAATGAGGCTTAGAATTGCATTGGGTGTCGCGCATGCTCTAGAGTATGTATTTTAAAATAACCAGATGACAATGATAACTTTCAAGATGCTTTAGTCTTATTTTTTGTTTTAGTGGGGCAAAAAAGGTCACGTGCTAAATGTGTCTGATGTTGTTGTGTTTTACAGGTACATGCATGAGATATGCTCACCTCCATTTGCTCATGGGAATATTAAAGCTAGAAATGTTTTGCTTGATGAGGAGTTTGTACCACATGTTACTGATTTTGGCTTGACCATGCTTTCTAGCATCCTCCCCACCACCAATGTGGTATGCCACTATATGCTTATTAATATGATTAAACTTTCTTCTTTGCTTTCATCTTGGATTCTGAGTTGCAAATCATCTTTCTTTTGCTGTTTCTCTAATTTTATTTTGGGAAGGAGAAAATCTACAGTAACTAAAAATTAATTTTCAATTTTCTATGAAATAGGATTTTAAAATGTTTGAAGGTTCAAAAGGGTACACTGCACCAGAGATGAGCAAACCAGGTTCAGATAAGATAAAGGGAGATATTTTTAGCTTCGGTGTTCTTTTACTCGAACTAGTGACAGGACTCAAGGCCTTCGATAGGTAATTATTTATTTTTTTGGGTAATTTAAATTATAATCCATATTTTTTCATGAAGAGAAATAAAAACCAACTGCAAACAGGTCAGGCACATATATCTTCAGTAAAACTAGATCTAACATTTGATTACAACTTATTACTTTTTTTAATGGAAAAAGTAGTGGAACTGGGGAAGAAGAGCAGTATCTGGTTCAGTATGCATCGCCCCATCTCCATGACCTGGGGTCTTTACAAAGAATAGCTGACCCCACCATAAGTGAAACAATCCCATCAGACAGTCTTTCCCGCCTGGCTGACATAATCGTGCTCTGCATACAAGTACTTATTTTCCCTATTCTTTAGAAAATACTGTACTTTCAGATGGAATCTTGAATACTACCATAACTCGTTTGTGAAAAGTGTCCAATTGTCCTTATAAATATCACTTGAAATTTTACCAGCTTCCTATGAAAGTGAGGGAAAAATTGTCAAATATTTATGTTTGAATACCTTCTGCAATAGTAATATAGGAAGCTATTTCCAAATTCTACAAAAAGAGTTGAAGTTCAGTATGCATAAAGCAGAATATCTGAGAATCTTGAAAGCAATAAAATATTGAAACAGAATTGTCAATTCAGAAGTTATTATGTTGTGGTATTTTTGTTTAGCCCTAATTTTTTGTTATTTCTCTTGAAAAAACAGCCAGTGCCACAATTCAGAATGCCAATGAGTGAGGTAGCAGAAAAACTGGTAAAACTTGTTCAGAAAGTTGGCCGCCAGCATAATTGCCAAGACGTCAGCTCTCAGTCTGAGCCTCCAATGGTTGACATAGACTATGGACACTCTTTCAGGACCACCCTCTCCCACTTTGATCCTTCCTCTTCTCCCTCTACTGCCCGAGCAACATCTGTCGGGCTGGTATCAAAATGTATGTGAGGTCAAATAACCATAGTCCATTGACCAAAACTTTACTCCATTTAGGAGTTCAATGGAATAACTTGGACTTGTATATGCTGGTATTGATTTTTTTCGTTACTTTGCACTGGTATTCACAAACAGCAGTGGTACCTGTCATGCTCTTTTAGCCGCATTCTTTGTTACATTTCGTGACATTCACATTCAAGGATGTTTCCAATGAACTCTCTTTAGGTAGTATTTTTTTTTTTTTTGTAACGCGTGTGCATGTATATGATATTGGCCGCCAAATATTTCTTTTTTACTAGCTTTTTCTTATTGAAATAATGATATAGATCTCACAGCCCTATGCAGTATGCATTTTCAAACAGAGCTCATTCAATGGCTTTTAAACATGCAATTGGAAATATTTTTTTCCTGTCTTCAATTTTCCAGATTAGCGAGTGTGAAGTTGTTGTGGACTTAGATTCATGCTATTATTTTTTAGAGTATAAATAATTAATACTTGTTGCTGATAAGTTACAAAATATTAAAATAAGTTCAGATTAACACAATGCGTTGGAAATTCATTATTACGAAGATGGGGAAGGAGTTTAAGTCAATGCTGCTGATAATAAAATTTAGAATTTCAAACCCCATCTTCATCTGCCCCTGCCACTGGAGATGTTATTATATTCCGTACTTTTTCATTTTAACATGTATCGTATATCAATTAATAGGAAGCTGAAGATAATATTTAATAAACTCCTTTAGTTTAGTTAGGAAGACAGTTAATTTGGTTAATATGCAAATCCAAAAAAGTGGCCACTGGGTATAGCATACCACAATCTCAACATTCTAGCTAGGCATTTCATCAAGCACTTTGTAGACACGCTCAAGTTTAATTCAGGAGATTGCATGATTTTCAAGACCATTTGCAAAGCAAAGTTGACAGAGAAATAAGAACGAGTCATGATATTAGTCTCTTGGGTCCTGGATATGGATCGAGCGGTGCGTAGATTACTAGATTTTATCCGATCAGTTAAATTCTAGGAGAGAAAATATGGACAGTATTTTGTCAGATTCTAGCCTCGGTAATTCGGTAGCCATTATCCTGGGCTTTAGAGAGAGATGTACCCCCATAATTTAATCCCAAACGGGTATTGTCTAAATTGGGCAAGCCAACGGGCCTATTTCTGCAAAAAAAGGTAATTTATCGGTACTCATCAAAGAGTCTCTAGTTGCACATGTGTACGCTTATTACTGAATGCTTTGGTGCGGAAGCACAAAATATAGAGTACCAAAACTCTAGCTGCAATTATAATTCGGCCGAGCAATGCCTTATTTACTGGAATTGATAAAAGAAAAAATACATTTTCTTATTGTTTTTTAATATATATATATATTTGTCTCAAATAGAGACGCTGTTAGGAATTCCCTTTCCAGTAACCCCTGGTCCGGAGAAGGGCTTGAGCAATTCATAAGGAACGATCCCTGCCCCACATCTATTCAACAAATTTGTGTCCGAGTTTCTTGCATCTATTATCCCCTCTATCTCCTTCATTCTCCCGTTGAACCTCTCGAATGCCGCATTTATCACCGGATCGGCTTTCCAGGAAAGTTCTGGATTTTCACTGATATACTCTTCATCTGGTGAGTGAGATGACAGTATATCCAGAACTGACATCACGACGGTTGCCTGAATTTGGGACGGGAAGCACTGCATCAGTGCATCCTCGGGTTTATTCCAGAATTTCTTGAAATATTCCAACTTGGTATCCTCAACCGGCATGTTTGAGCGGGCTATGGTCGGTCTGTTTGGGAAGTATCCAGCAAAATGGTATTGACCGAAATTGACAGCTGCATGGTGGCCTGAGCAGACCCACATGATGGTGGTTAGAATATGGACTAGGTCACCTTGAGTCTCCAATTTGGGCCACCAGGGCTCATCCTTTTTGTCGGCGTGACCCTTTGTTCTGATCTCTAACCACCATTCCTGGAGCTCAGAGTCTTGCAAGACATCATTTGGTGTTTTGTAGTAGTTATTCACATAATCTGTGACCCATCGCTTAATTGAATCCCATATGAGTAAACCGTCATTGGCAAATGGGTAGTCTTCTATGGTCAGCTTTAGCCCATGTTCGGCTCTTGGATCCTCCTCGGCCATCCCTCTAAAAAAGCATGAAAACCAACAAGAAAAATTAGCTAATTATGCAGCCCTCTGTACGTAGTATGCATGCTAGTGAGAATTTTTCTCAAAAAAAAAAAAAAAAAAAAAAAGCCTAAACAATGCTTAATCAAGGCGTGTACATTGCACGTGCATATATATATCTAGTTTGTATCTGTAAAATCATGATAGTTGTCTACCTTCTGATGAGATCAGCTGGGAGGGCCTCCATATCGAACTGCCATTCCAAGCCATATGCCACTGAACTGATCTCCATAGAGTACTTTCCTGGTGAGAAACATGACTCAATGATGCCTCCACCGCTAATGAGATACTCCCGTGCAAGTGAATTGATTTCCATTGTGTATCTAAAATGAGGGTGCAGCAGTCTATATATAGGGTGCATTGCGCTCAGTTGTCGGTGTGATGCTATAATGTATGGCTCAATGCAACAATGCGTCCTCAACCTAGTAGCACCAGATAATTGGAAAATATTAATTTTGGAATTAAAAAAATTTGTATGTTTTTCCATGATCATAAGATCACTTTCTTAATCGAGTAAATCAAATATATATATGCAAAGCTAAACAAGGAGACAGATCCTCTGAACTTTTGAACCTCTTTGTCTGGATTTGTTCGATTTGTACTCAGAACATACGTAATCGTGTATTATTAAGTATTGCGCTCAATCTTTAGCCACGCAACCATGGTTTTCAAAGACCAGCAGATGAATGTCTACAGTTAGATTTAGTGCATTGTCAAAAGAAATACGAAGATGTGGTTGTTTATTGTCTTTATCAAGGTGAATTAATTCTAAGAATTTCTTATTACACATGCAGGCTCAATTAGGATGTTTGGTATGGAGGGTCAGAAATGAATGTCTGCCAACAGGCTATATACAACTACATATGTGGAGTTCAATATCTTTTGTCCTTACCAATGGCTGACAAGTTGGTGATAGCCGGAGTCATGTGCACAAACGTGCACTTTAGCTAGCTTCCACAACCATGCAGCAGTCGCATCCCAGTCATCCGTGAATACTTGCTTCCATTGTGGTTTTGTCGGTGAAGCAGGCCGGGTTAATTCAATGGCTATTGGCATGAGAGTGCCTTCATGTGTGAGAAAGAATACCGTCCGTGAAGCGTACAGAGTTGTGTTCTCCAACTCCCGTACTTTGTGCACATATGGAAGCAGAAGGTCGTGGTAGTCTAGGATGAACAGTTTCTTCTGCTTGATTGCCTAATTTATGTTATCATTAGAAACTTTATTAGTAATTGCACAAGATACTAATAACTGATTGAGTGAAAAATAAAAAAAATGGTTTCTACTGAGGAGAATTCAAGAATCTATAATAGTTCCAAATCTCTGTGTCAACTGATAACTTTATAAGCAGCATTGGTTAAATTTAATCAGTAGAGTTTTTGATGCAGAGTTTCATTTCAGCAATCTTTTTAATTGTACCTACTTTTTTTTTTTTTCCTTGTAATTACTTCTATAACTTTGGACTATTTAACTACTTGACAGCTACTGTCAAGCTCTCGAAAAAAAACTTTGGACTATTTAACAGAAATGGCCAAAAGTTGAGTTCTAGTTTGATATAATGCTGCTTATTATTCGAGACTCTAGAGATGATTGGTACAGCACCACTACACAACAAAATACTAAAAATACGCAATTTCAATCCGTGAGAGTAGAGACTCCATTGTCTTTTAATTTTTGGGGGGTTGGGGGCGGGTATGGGGCATGAGTTTAAGAATATATATAATAGGGGGCATTTGGATCATATAAGAATAAAAATAGGAATAGTTATTCAGAGTAAAAAATATTAATCCCAAACGATCAAGAATAAGATATTTGGGGTCTAGAGAGTTATTTCTAAGTGGTCCAAACTTTGGAATAATTTTTATTCCAATATAGTACTATCATCCTTTTGTACCTCTTGTGCCGTCATGGCTCCCTTTATTTCTTGTTCAATGAGTTCTGCAGTGATCAGAGATTCTGGTGGGCCGTAAATTGCAGGATCGAGCTTGCTTACTATAGGAAGTTCCTGATACACATACAGTAACATAACAAGACTTTCTCTTTCATACCTATGAATTCATTGTTTCAAAAAGCTAGAGAAACTGAGTTGTGATGAACAATCTTTGAAACATCATTCAAATTTAATAAAAATTTTTCTTTACAAAAGCAAGCGTGCTCTAGTGACTTGCTTGAAAACTGATGTAACTGGATACTACTGCAACTGTTTTATTTTAAATTTGACCAACTTCCAATAAAAATAATCAAATTTTAAGTCTACAATTTCTATTTTATTTCAGTTCAAGCAGGGAAAAATGGCATCAATAACCCAAAAATTGAATCCCTGGCCAATTGACTTACTGTAAGCAGTTTGATGCTGTAAGGATTGATACCAGCTAAAGTTTGCCGAGAGAACTCCTCGTCTCTGAACCATGCGAACTTATCTCCTGCAATTTCATTTTTTTTTAATAGTTACATCCTAGTTTAATAGCTTTTACGTTAACTGCAGTTCCTCTCTCTTGTAACATTACATTCATATATATATATATAACAATTTTTTTTTTATAGGAGGTTTGAATATATAGGATGCTTATAAATTAGAAAAGCAGATCCTAAACAGAAAATTCAATTTACCAGAAAAATAAATTAAATGTTTTCCATATTTTCCTTATTAGGAAAGAACAATAAACGGGTAAATAGAAAACATTTTCGAGTCATTCCTTAGTTTGACCTAATAAGGTAGAAGATCATATCCTTTCCATTAAGTCTCGCCTAAATAGAAAACAGTCAAGAATCATTTCTTACACTTGGCTGTAAAAGCCCTCTATTTTGAAATATGTTCCAGGTTTATAGGTGATGGCATGGTACCGATTGTACAAAATTCTAAACAAGAAAGGAAGAGAGGATATACTATCAATCATCTCTGGAGTCTCGAATAAAAGAACATTTTCAGTGGTATCTCTTAATGCCTTGACGATTCGAGGGACCAGAGTCCGAAAAAAACTTAGCCCCTCTTGCTGGGGTAGTGTAACGCCCTCGTCGTACAACGAATCAATTGCAGTGAAATATGGAAACCCTAGCTTGGCATCATAGATGGCTGTCTCTATTGATGGTACAACTGCATGCAAAACGGAACGTAGGGTTTTCACGGAGAAGGTCGTGTTTTTCACCTCTGAGAAAGCCTCATCTCTAGGGATGTAAAAATTGCTGCCCCTCTGTTCCGAGTGTGGATCTGCATAAGAGAACGCATGCATTAACTTCAATTTGAAAATTCAAATTCAAGATGTAGGTTAGTCTTTTCCTTCCCTTCCTAGAAAAACAATTCTTGTCCTTTCTTTTTCTCGATTTTTTTATTTAATTATTTATTTGTAAGTGGGAGGGGATCGATATACTAATTAATTATATAATGACTAACGATCATATTCTGGCTTCACCATCCAGAGAAAAACATATTTATTCTTGCAAATTTTTTGTTCAAATAATATATATATATATATATATAATATCTATTGTGAACCATGATGCATAAAGGGCTCCGTGCACCATGACCGTTTGATCGGCGATTTTGCAAATTGACAAATCTAAATGAACAAATCCAATCTATATATTGAAATCTCATAGCAAACAAAATTTTACAATTTTTGAAAATTTTTTTACAATTTTTTCGATTTTTTTAAAACTTGTCATTTTTGAAATATTCTTACACTAATTAATAGAAAAAATGGCAAGTTTTAAAAAATTCAAAAAAAATAGTAAAATAATTTAAAAAATTGTAAAATTTTGTTTGCTATGAGATTTCAATATATAGATTGGATTGGTTAATTTAGATTTGTCAATTTGTAAAATCACCGATCAAACGGTCATGATGCACGGAGCCCTCTATGCATCATCACAATAGATATTCTCTCTCTCTATATATATAAAAGGCCTTTCTTAATTGGGTTATGTAATCCAACATTGGCCATACAACTGCCAACTGGTGAGCATTTCCGTGATAGTTGTTCTTAGCAAAAAAAAAATTTTTTTGCTTTCCCCCTGTAATTATGCTTTTGTAAAACATTTATTACCTTAATACAAAATTGCACGGTGGCATTTCGCCACCATGCCTTCAAAAAAAATAAAATAAAATCTTAGCAAAAATAAGCAACTCATCATGATCCTTTTTGAAAGAGCTAGCAAATAAAATGAACTTTTCCTCCTACCAAATATATAATTAGCCTTTATCAGTTTATCTTGGCCATTCATTGAATACTTTTAATAGGTTAATTGCGCTCCTTGACGATGTATTTGGTATATTTACTTGCCAAAAAGGTGAGATATTTATTGATAGAAAATTTTATATGTTTTTATTTGGGGACCACTGAGATGAAAGAAAGTCCATGAAATTAAGTTCTTGTTCGTCGTTTTTCACTTTTTCAGGGACCACTTAACTTGATTTGTATCTACTAGTACTATGTAAGACCTCTGCTATCTGTCATTTTATAACTGGCCTAAATAACATGTGCATCCTGTGTTGGTGTTTTCCTTTCTGAGTCCATTCACAAAAGCTAGATGACACTTCAATTTTATAAGAACCGTATGCGTGTAGACATGCATGATGTAGACACGATGTGGCTAAAAACCATGCGTTTCTCATCCACACCATTTCTATCCTTTTATCTTATTACATTCTTATGGTGCTACAGTTTTCAGATTAAGGGACCATTACCTATATATACGCCATTAAAATATTATTTCTACTTATCACTTACAGTTAATTAGTTTCTGTTAAATTTTAAGGGGATGCCTCCAGAACACAAAAAAAAATATGGATATAATTTGTTAATTATTAATTTTGGTCAAATGACTTTTGATAAAAAATTTTCTGAAGATGACATTATATCATATTTATACATCCAACACGATTTAAGGCAAAAATACAAAATGGCTAAATATAAAACTTCTTTGTTTTTTATAATTATAAAAATTGTTACCAGAAAAGTGTAGTTGATTATATATAATTTTTCGATATTGTTCTCATTATATCAGATAATTAAATTATTATTTTTAACTGAGGATTGGATATTGTAACAATCCTCAATTTTTAATACAACAAAATGAGTTACATTGTCCCTAAAGAGTTCTTATGCAATATTGTTATTTTTCTTTTCCATTTTACACAACATGCTTATAAATATTTCACCTACAAGAATATTCCATACTTATCTTTGTTTTACGAAAACTAATACAAAATATATATAGACACTTGAAGAATGAACAAAACTTTTTCTTAACAAATCACTTCAATAATTTCATCGCATATTATTTTTGGTTTTATAAATTATAACTGTTTAGTATACATATAATAGTTATGGAAACATTCTCATTCTTTGCTTAAATGGTATTTTCCTTAATAATATTGTTCCATTTTCTGAATATCTTCCGCAAAATTTTGACCGCCAATACTTTTTTCTTTACCAATGCCATTATTGAAAAAATACTGACAGAAATTGAATGTTTAGAAATGTTTCAAGTGTTTAAGTTCTGATGTCTGACCTTTCTTGGTTCTAGGTCGACCAGTTCGACAGCGTCGTGGATAAGGAAACTCCTTGCTACCACCAAGTACGGGTCTTGCCATGTCCTCATTTCTATCTGGGTTTCCCAGATCATTATAGACATCATAGTTATATATGCGCTCAAAGCTCTTGCGCTCTCCAGCGCCATCGCCTCGTACACTTTCGAGATCTTTGCCTCTCAGCCTCACAAGGCCTTTGGGAGTTTGCGAAGGTAAGTAAGACTGCAATATATTATTTTACAAAAGGTTGATAAATAGAATGCAAAAAACATATATATATATATATATATATATATATAAAATGGTAAGATGTTTTTATAACTCCATTTTAAGCAAGAGATTGTTGTACTACTTTTGAAGTTATGATGACTTTATAACTGGTAACAAGAAAATTATCTGCAATAAAAGGTGTTAGAATTTTAATTGTACTGTCCAGATTTAGAAATTTCTCTTTTATTATGTATAGACCATTATATCTATATATATACCTAGTGCAAAGGAACATATATATATATATATAATTTTTTTTAATAAACATTGGAAATTTTTTATCTTCTTTTATCTAAAAATGAATTAAACGTAAAAAATATTGTTTACCATATCATATGTAAATTGATCGAAGCAAAATAATAGGCAATCTATTTGCTACTATATATTGGACATGAGTTTGGAGTGGAAGAAAGCTATGGCAGAACCTTTGCACTGAAGAAGATTCTCTTCTCAGCAGGGTTATCAAACTTGGAGTGCACCCACGATTCACAAACGAAGGTAATTTTGCTAGCCTCATCATTGCTGGTGAGTAGCACAATGTTCTTTAGGAACATCTCCTTGCGGTGCTCATTCTCCACTAGAATTGCTCCGACTTCACCAAATCCTGTTGGAACCTTGAACGATGCCTCGTACTTGGCCTCGTCGCCGTCCTGGCTCTTCTTGTGTGCATATGCAGATACAGGCTTCCATTCCTCACCCGTTTCTACAAAATAACAAACAAAAATAGACATATTTCCTTCTAGCTAGCTAGGCATTACAAAGAAGATTAATTACACTATAATTAATTTGAAATAAGGGTGACTATATTATATATCATGTTCATATTTTTTTACTTGTTTTTTTTTTTGAAAAATTGGGATCTGATCCTCATCATTCTATTATGTATTTTTACATTAGTCGACATCAATTGGTTAATTCCAGAATAAATGTACCCTAATCTAGCCTTGGAAAAAAAATCTACTCCTATTTTGTCTCCGACTTATGGTGGAAAAGACACAAGATGAATAATTAATTATTTTTTACAAAATTAGGGTTCCGTAGATATTTAGTTGCAACCCAAGACAATTTCAAAAAGGTTATTAGCAAGTTAATTACATCCTAGCTAGTAATTAATTACCCATTCGTAATCATGCAAATTAACTTTGTAAATATTTTTACTTTTTTAATGAAATTTGTCGGTGTGGTAACTGCCACCTTACCCTAAAAAAAAAAATCGTGCAAATTAACATGCATAGCTTTTTGAGAGACGGTATGTGTGGGTGTGCGGACCAGAGCGAACATGCTGTGCCCCCATTTAATTTGTATGCCTTATCTTTAAGTAGTCAAATTAAATTAGTTCTTATTATAAATTAAGTAGTGAAAACAGAGGCATGACTGAGGTGGTGGAGGGATTGGGTGGTTAATTATGTTTTCATCCAGATATGCATAAATTATGTTGCCAGGAAAACAGGCGGATTTTTTTTTATTTCTTTTTCCTGAAGGTGAGAAAACACTAGGGGGCCGTTTGGATGAGTTGGGAATTGGAGGAATTTCCAATTCCAAGCATAAATTTTATTATAAACAATTCAACCTCTTCACAAAGTTACACACTTCCCAATAAATTTATGCCTAGGAATAGGCTATTCCCCAAATTCCTAACCCATCCAAACGGCCCCTAGGATAATTGAACCAGATAGATTAATTATTAGGTCTCATAATTTCCTCTTATTAGCAACGGAAATGTCTACGGATATTGGTCATAATATTATTATAAACAAATGTTGATCAGTGATAATGATTAAATAACCTACTAGTGCATTATCGTGACATGAGAAGATTTTTTTTGTTATTTTCCTAAATGGAACTGTACGAACGAAAGGTCACTATAGCTAGCTAGCAAGCTAGTTTGTCTTGCCTATCGTGTGCCTTTCAACAAAGTTGATATACTGTTCACCTATGACCGACTCCAATGATTCACTTTATTGAGTTAATATGTGGTGCCTACGGGCTTTCATCAAAAAAAAAAAAAAAAAAAAAGTTAATCTGTGGTGCCAAACTTCATTTTTCCTTCTTCTATATGAAATCTAAAATATATACTCGGACCTTATTATGCGCGCCTCTTATATCCCATTGTTGCATAGGGTCATATATATTTGTATATTGCACTTCTACTTTTATTTATATCTGCATCTAGTCATCTACCAAGAGCATTTAAAAATTAAATTTTCTCTCCAGATCGATATTGTGGCGGTTTTTTTCTCCTCTCAACCCTCAAAAGCATAACATCAGTCAGCATGATAATATCTTCATTCGTGTTTGTAAGCAGATTATATGGACTTCTTTTTTTTATATATTTAATTTAACTATTCACTATTCCGGTAGATCTAATTATAAAGTTCCATGTTCACTAATGATCATTTTGCATGTTTTTTTCCTGAAGTGATCAAGAACTTCTACTCTAATTATTTACGAGATCCGATAAATATTTGTCAGTAATACTATATCACACATATGGTATTTTTACATGTTAATGTAACATGTAAAATAATTAATGGACAAAACATGACAAAAATGTAGGTGTTTCATTAATTTACAAGAAGAAATTCAGTTACAGATAATCAGATATTTGAAATTCATCTACTTTAGTTATTTTGTAATATTGAATTAAATGAAATGTAATGTTATGTTAAAAAATTTTACTTGAGTGATTTTACAAAACAATTAATAAAATATGGTACAGAAACAAAATTAAAAATTAATTGATCGAATTTTTTTTAAGGCCTAATTGATCGAATTTGAAGGGGCATTTTATTATTGATTAGAACAAGTTTGTGTTCCAGTAAAACTAGAAGTCTAGAACATATTTATCACACATGAGACTTCAAACCATTTTCCAGTACTTATTTACATACTTTGTTAAATACATAAATAAGAGAATGTAAAACAACCGTCCTTTAGAAACTAGAAAGTTTACTAGCTAGGAAGTCAAAATAATTACTCATGCTTGGAAGTTGGAAAGAAGGGAAAAAGACAAAGAAAAAAAAATTTCAAGTTAATTAATGCACAAGGCATTTATATGTGATTATTTACATGTGCCATAGTAAGATCTTCTAGATAAAATTTTCTTGGAGAATACCTATGCAAGGTGGAATATATAAGTATTTCCACACCTCTGTCTGTGGACATTTCTCGCTGATTGTTTTTATCTTATCCAAGCTCTAAGCCAACTTGGTATACCATATAATATATTGACATTACAAAATAGAAGACTACTCATCACCAAAAATTGAAATATTTCTTAATTTAGAAATTATTTGTCTTTTAGTTATTAAAATAATTATCTCAATATATTAAGTCGAAGATCGAAAAGCAGATTGGGAGAGAAAAAAAATAATCGACCGAATGATTAATATATAAACCAGATAATACCATACTTGGATCAAGCTCGGCACTGACGAGCTCAAGTAGGAGACTCTTCCCTAACAAGTCGGTTATGTCATCCAACCCTCGCTTCAACCCTAAATGTGCAAACACTCCTCCAATAGTCATCTGCACACTCACGATTGCCTTCAATGTTACTTCTGCCGGAGTTACCACCGACAGATTATAACCAGACTCCTTTTCACATTTTACTTTGTAACTGAGTCTCGCTGGCCTTGATCTGTTGCTAGGCACTATGCAGTGCGACGTCGATAGCGGAGTCCATAGCGAAGAGGTAGAGGGACTTGGGGATAGGAGAGAGGGGGATTTTGGCTGAGTGAGAGATAATCTAGTGTTTAACATTTATTTTTATTTTCTTCTTTTGTTGCAGTGTGTAAAGAATACAATGTTTAGGGCTTCTGGCAGTTGTGCTTTCTGAGGGTCTCGGGAGTTCAAATTTATATAGAGAGATATATACTGTCAATTAGCACGTGACAGTATACAAAAAATATCAGGGAGGTGACTGGTGAGGGTGTTTAATTTATTAGGGATGAGAAGATAAAAGTAAATTGATAGTACTTACTGAGGTAAAGCGCTGCTATATAGTAATACTCAGGTATTTAGTTTTATCCTTTAGTTTGTAGTAGCTATTATTGCAAACTTAATGAAATGAGATGATATATAACAATTAATAAATACTTGAGTATACACGTCACTATATACAGCTTGTATGTTTTAATAATAAGTTGAATGAAATCATAATCAAAGTTGTGGCAGATCGATCACATAGATAGCATTTAATTTTACTGAACCCAATTTGCTTTAAATCACAAACAGCTCCTTGCCATATACTGATAAACATATAAGAAAAAAAGTTTACACGAGCATTACTATTTTGATTGTCAATTTGTATTCTGATTGCACGTGATGTGAGATTGTGCTTCGTTTATTGTTTTTTCTCTATTCTGAAATAACTAACCTTATTGCATATGATTATATATAGCAAGTTTTCACTAAAATTCACGCAATTTCAACAACACGTGATCAATGAATTAATGCTTGCAATGATCGTAAAACAATATGAGTAAAATCATGTTTATTTTTGTAATTTAGAGAGAGAGAGAGAGCAACTCAGATGAAGTACTAAGATACTAATTATTAAGTGGGTTACTAAGAAAGAGAGAGGGAGAGAGAGAGATCAGATGGAGATATATGAGAGATCAGAGAGAGAGAGAGAGAGAGTTGTACATTGGCAGTCTCTACCAATTTTCCAAGAGAGAGAAAGAGAGGTGTTGCTTTGTGTCTCAATCTTTTGTTCGTCAAATAAATTTTGTTCTTATTAGAAGAATACAATTTGATCCGCATATTCTTGGTTTAGCAGCTACTTAATAATGATTTGTGTTCAAAATAAATATATAATTTTATACATTCTGACCTGTTATTTTCCACTCGTGTTCTTTTAGTAAAACATGTTAGGTACTCGTGAAAATCACAATAAGCATGAAGATACGTACAACTTTGGGGGTCCAAAAACTAATTTGAGGTAAGCTTCTTAATTATTGGTAGATCTTTTATTTCTTTGGTTTCATTTTTAGCAATTATCCAGCGAAGTAGTATTGAGTAGATTGCACTGCAAACATACGTACAAATGCACGCAGACGTACTCTTCTTATATATAAACAGAAATCATTATTGACATTTCAACTTGACGGGTTAATCCCTATCAAATTTATCTCTGAATTGGCATATATAACGTACGTATTATATTAATTAATGAAATAATCAAAATATATGAGGTATGAAATTTGATTTATAGCATTATAAAATATTCAAATATAATTACTAGAGGAAAGTCGTATAGACACACATACCATAAATTTCTTAGAAATGTTTGACATGGCCAATGCGTGCGTTTGTGTAACTCAAGAATTTTACAAGTGATAGTGAACAAATTAATAATTCATTTTTTTTGGTTTCGAATCAGATAATCAATATTGACAAATGACTACTACAATCAATTGAACGAAGTACGTACAATATACAGAAGCAATAATAATTCAAATGTACAATGCATTTGGAGAAGAAACAAAACTGCTAGCTGTACCACTTGCATGCATGTTACGGGATTGACATTTTACTATTTTAGGCGCGCATATTGCTAATTAATTTAATTCCGGGCTAAACATATATATTTGGTTAAGAAACAAAATTAGTCCTGTACACTGCAAAGATATCTAATTAAAGTGATAGGAGAACTAACGGTTGGCTGACAATTTGACATGTGGAGATGCGAACAAAGCGGATAAGATAAAGCTACCCCACAACTAAAAGACACCAAAAATTAACTAAAATCTTATAAAATGAATGGTTATAAGTACTTGTAGATCTTTGAATAATATACGTTCTTACTTCTTAGGCATCACATATTATTCACATGGCAATTAATGTGGACACCTATATCACGTTAGGTATACAAGCTATATATATTGCACATTTGCACTATTGAGTATTGACTATTCTTCTATAGCAAATAAGAAACCATGGATGCATGCGATCAGCAATGGACACAATGTGCTTCATGCATGCTCATAAGCTGCTCAAGGCCAAATCTGATTATCACATCAATCATTTTCTTTTGATCTTGACAATGCTAATGTTTTGCGAGATGTATATTCCAGGTTTTTTTTTTTTTATAAGGATTAATTATTCGAACCCTAGTCTCCATGGAACTAGGCAAGTGCCTTAGCCAAGGCTCTACATTCCAGATCTACAAACCATTTAGACGTCGCTAGTTGTTGATGTAAGAGTTACTACAATGTTAAATATCTAGATAAATACATATCAAGAATAACTAACTAATCGTCTATGGGAAGATTATTTTGGCCAAAAATTTATAGTGTGGGACGTCCAAAGTTACAAATTTGAACATAAAATTGAATTGGTTTCTTATTAATTATACATATATATATGTATCGCTGATGAATATATATGTTGGTTCCTACTTGCTCTTAAAATTTAGAAAGATATTATTAATTAATAACTACATATTATATATATAGATGATAGAGGTACTGGTTAAATGACTGCAGAGCAATGATAGGTTGTTAGGAATATGAGGCCGGAGGCCATCAGACCTTAATTGCCTTTTCACCAGGGGATAATTGTTAAGGAGCAATGACTGCATATGAGATTTGTACAATATACAATAGTCACTTCATCAAGTTCTAAGTTCTAACAATTAATTAGGTAAATGTTAATAATATCATTCTAAATGTCAAGTACAGTTGTCAATAACATGCATGTATATATTTTTACAAAACAATTGGTACATTCGTTTTTACAATTAACATGTATATTGTCAATAACATGCATGTACATAATTTTTACAATTCAATTTCTTACTTAAAATCGTAAATTTAGAATTGGTAGATTCCTTTTTAAAAAACAATATTTGAGAGTCATACTTATGATTTAACTAACTATTATCAACATTTAAGTAGCCATTTCATTAACTTAAAATATCCACAGAATAGATACTGGGTGAACACTGGAGGTGAACATTGATCAATCGCCATAACGCCCATAAATTAAATAGTATAGAAGAAACCTTCCAAAAACAAATTATGAGAGAGAGAGAGAGATGACAGAGCAACTGCTGTGTCGTTTAAAATGCCGATTTTTTTTAATAAGAACAATTTTATATTAAAAAAATTTAAAAAGAATGATTTTTTTTAGGGTTAATTAGGTTTATGCCATTGTAAAAATCAGAAATTAGAGAAATGTCATCACTAAATGACAAATTATTTTTATGCCATCAATAAATGATAAAATTAGATTTATGCCACCAGATAATTAATTTGACAATTATACCCTTTTAAATTTGCCATTCTAAAATAATAAAATTAGAAATCTATCACTATAAAACATTAAAATTTAAAATATGTCACCATTAAATAAATAAGTAATTTTACGCCTTCAACAAAATAAATAAAATTTCAAAATTTTAAAATTTAAAATCCCAAAAGTTGAAAATTTTAAATTTTAAATTCAAATTTTCAAATTTTAAATTCAAAATTTTAAGTTCAAAATAAAAAAAAATTAAGATCCAAAATTCGAAAATAAAAAATTTGTAAATCTAAAATTTTAAAATTTGCAATTTGAAATTTGAAATTTAAAATTTAATTTATTTTAATAAATTTCTTTGTCATTTCTTAATGAGAGGGTATTTTTGACATTTTTAAAAAGTTAGAGTGGCATTTCTCTAATTTTCACCAAAAATAATGGCATAAAATTAATTTTAACCATTTTATAGTGGCACAAAACTAATTTACATTTTAAGAGTGGCATATCTCTAATGAGCAAGGTTCCGGTGCCACACTTTTTAGTTGCCACAAATACCACACTTTGTTTTTTTACTTAAAATTTTAAATTTTAAAATATAATCGTCTGATCCAAACTAGCAAATTTTAACTTTGGCAACTTCTGTTTTTTGCCCATTTTGTTTCGCGTTCGTATAATAAATTAAATATAAAAAATACACTCTTTGGGAGGATGGGGGTTTGGGGGGGGGGGGGGGTCATTCATAGACTTGTGAGAGAACAGAGAACTTTCAAGAGGTAAAAAGTAAGTAAAAAGTATTTTACTAAGCTTGCCAAGATTGAACAAGACGATTAGGTTGTCAGAACTCAGGAGAGTCATCCGGAGCTGATATGCGGCATCTCAATTTTTTGACATCCCTGCCATCCCACGCACCAAAGCCCATTTCCAGCGCAAGTCCATAACAGTCCAGCGCTCCCTCCTTTCCGCGCTTCCTCCCTTCTGCTCCCTCCTTTCCGCGCTCCCTCCCTCTCTCTTCCGTTCCCTCCCTTCCGCTCCCTTCTCCTCCCGCTCTCAACACCCACCTTCATCAATTCCTTCTTCCTCTATCTCACCCTGCTCTCATTTTCCTCTGTTACCATCATCCCTTCTACCTTTATTTTTCTCATTCTGCCTCTTTTTTCGTATACGACCGCATAGAATATATTAATATACTCCCTTAATTATAAATAAACACTCCTTAATAAATATATATATACTCCCTTAGATAAAAAAAATATACTTCTTTTTTTTATAATATAATAAAGTACTCCTTTACATAATTATAATTACTCCAGTAAGACAAGTTAAATACTCCCTTAAAATAAATTGATAATCTTTTATGATATATAAGTTGCATATAATCCAATAAAATCCTCCCTTATAGCTTATTAATTACTCCCTTTTAACTCATAAGTTACTCTCTTAAAATAAATTGATAATCTTTTATGATATATAGTTGTATATAATTCAATAAAATACTCCCTCAGTATAAAAAAATACTCTCTTTTAATTTATAAGTTACTCTCTTAAAGTAAATAAATAAATACTCTCTTAAAACTTATTAATTACTTCCTTTTAATTTATAAGTTACTAAATTGATAATCTTTTATGATATATAGTTGCATATAATCTAATATACTCCCTTAAAACTTATTAATTAGTCCCTTTTAACTTATAAGTTACTCTCTTACAATGGTTAGTTCAGGGAGTATATATTATACACTCCCGTAATAAATTTTACGTACTTCCTTAATAGTATTTAGTTACTCCATTATTGTAAATTACGTACTTTCATAATAAAAGATGAATCATAACATATTTAACACTTCCTTAATGAATCTTACATACTCCTTTGTGTATAATATATACTCCTTGATTTTTATTAGGAGAAATGATAATTATAAGAAGAGATAAGAGAAGATAGAGAAGAAAGAGGAGGAGATGAGGGAGAAAGGGGATGAGAACAGAGAAGAGGAGAGAAGAAGGGACGAGTAGAGAAAGTGGTTCTGAAAGAAAAAGAGAGGCGGAAGTAAGAGAGAGGCGTGCGTGAGAGAGAGATTGAGAGAGAAGGTGAGAGAAAAGGGGCGAAAGAAAGAAGAGCGCTGACTTGTGAGAGAAGGACGGAGGTAAGAGAGGGTGGAGAGAAGATAGACGGGGCGAAAGAGCGGAAGTGAAGGTGTCGGACTGAATGCTAGACTTAATGGGCTGCAAATCCGTAGGATGTTAAAGATGACACGCGTATAGAATGTCAGTTAGAATATCCGAGAGTCATCTACTCATAGGGCTGCATAACATCTAAAACGACCACGAAAATGGTCAATTTCGTTAACCGTTTCGTTTTGAAAACGAAATTGACTACCCATTTACGTTAATCGTTTCGTCCAAGACGAAACGGTCGAAACCACGAAAATACACATGGACGAAACCATTCAAGCTTTCGTTAACCGTTTCGTTTTTGAAACGAAACTGAAATCCTTGACCGCTACCGTTGCGTTTTGGACGAAACGAAACGAAAGAACGGTCTAAACGACTACCGTTTTCACCCCTATCTACTCATCTCATGAAAAGTCCGAAAAAATAAAAAATACGTTTACTGTTCATTCGAATTTTAAAAATCGAATAAAAAAATACGGAATTTTAAAAATACGGTTGCAAGATCAGATTCCTAGAATTCGATCAAACAAATCGCTTAGATCAGATTCCAGGAATCCGATCAAAATTATGCTTTTAAAATTTAATTAAATATAATTTAAAAATTAATTAAATATTAATTGGTGCTTAGATCGGATTCTGAGAATCTGATCTAAGTTATATGCTTAATATTAATTAAAATAATATAAAATATTAATATTTATTTAAAAGTAATATTTATTTAATATCTATTAATAGAAAAAATTAATATTTATTTAAAAGCCTCACTAGATGAGGGGAGGAAGAGTCGTAAGAACTCAAGTGGGATGATGGGGTGGTTTACTAGAAGAGGCTCCAGAATGGGCGAATGCACGGTGAGAGATAGGTGCGAATGAGTCATCTAGTGGGGTGGGTACCGTATACCTAGTAATAAGCATCAGCCTGACTAACCGTATACCTAGTAATAAGCATCAGCCTGACTAAGTATAGAAGGTGTGGGGGTAGGGGTAAGGGGCTGGCTCCCCATGTGTGGATGATGATGGTTGTACCCCTTTCGTACTGAGCCTGAGTCTGAGGCTAGTTGTACCCACCTAAAAACTGAGTCTAAATCTAGCTGTACCCCCATCCGAGTACGGTGTTGGCACGACATGATCATGTTGGCACGGCACGACATGACATGAGTACAGAATTAGCACGACACGATCGTGTTATCGTGTCGTGTCATAATCGTGTCGTGTTGACAATCCTGAAAAATTAACACGATTTGATACGACACGATTCGACACGCAACACGACACGAACACGAACTAACACGACACGACAACACAAATTTAATTTTTAATATTTAAAAAATAGCATCATTGTTAATTATTATCTAGTGAGGCTTTTAAATAAATATTAATTTTTTCTATTAATAGATATTAAATAAATATTACTTTTAAATAAATATTAATATTTTATATTATTTTAATTAATATTAAGCATATAACTTAGATCAGATTCTCAGAATCCGATCTAAGCACCAATTAATATTTAATTAATTTTTAAATTATTAATTTAATATTTAATTAATTTTTAAATTATATTTAATTAAATTTTAAAGGTATAGTTTTGATCGGATTCTTGGAATCCGATCTAAGCTTTGATCGGTATCCCAAAATCCGATCAAAACTTAAGCGATTTGTTTGATCGGATTCCTGGAATCCGATCTTACAACCGTATTTTTAAAATTCCGTATTTTTTTATTCGATTTTTAAAATTCGAATGAACAGTAAACGTATTTTTTATTTTTCCGGATGAAAAGTTCTCCTACAAAGTTGTGCCTGGACCAAAACCCTTTCCCTGAATAGGCCTTAATTGGGCCTAATAAGACCCACTATAACTGGGTCTTAACTTCATATTAGGCTCCGATCTCCATCCTGAATTTCTACGGTAACTAACTAGTTACCCAGCACAACAGCAAGCCCAAAGACCAATAAATCTGAGCCGCGTGTCAAGTCAACCCAAAATAGATATGGCATTTACTCATTTCTCAATTCTCACTCTCCCCCCCCTGACCTGACACCATTTCCATTTCCTTCTGTTTGTTATCGGATCTTTACAACTCCTCTGATTCTCTCTGACCCCAATCCCTCTCTAAAATCCGACAAGCATGAACCCGGATCCGCCGGAGACCACGCCTGCGATCTCGTCGGAGATGGCGCCGGAGCCATCAACTCCGCCTCCCTCCGCCCCATCCACCTCTATCTCCGCCCCGCTCCTCCGCCCCCGCCGAGAGGTCTTCGATCATGGCCTCCTCCCTGTACCCAAGTTCTCACTACCCGATCCTCTGACCCTCCTCTCTCCTCTCAAACCAAAGCTCACCGAAGGATGTAGCCCTAGCCACCGCATTGACGCCGCCTCCCTCGCTGACTTCCTCCAGATCTCAACGGAAACCTCCTCATTGATCCTTCAAACCCTAGCAGGGGTGTTGCATTGTGAAGACAAGGATTTGGGGGTAGATGGAGAAGGTACTGCTGATTTCAGAGATGTGCTTTTGTTTCTCTATGTACAAGGGTACAAGAGATTGGTACCTCGTGCCAATAAGGATTCGCCTGTCGTCAATGAAGTGTGGCCCCATGCGTCAGCATTTGATGGATACCTATCTGCACTTTCTCCAATTCAGGTTATAACAAGCTCATGTTATTTCTTTTTTTTTTTTTTTTTTTACACAAATCTTCCAAAAGTTGGATTATCTGATAGCATCTTCAAAAGTCATAAACTTTATATTCACACCCCTTAAATTGGCGACTTGTTGGGTACATTGTCATTTCTTTTCTGATGATGTTTGTCTCCGCATGGAAGCATCTTAATGGCTCCGGTCCTTGTTTATTTTTTTCTATGTACCATGCAAGATCTGTTTATTGTTTTTAATACCCTTGTAAGGTTGACGTTTAAATCGAAGGTACTAGCCATAATATATGAACATATGGGGCAAAAGTCATTTGTGGATGAGTCATTGTGAAATGGTGCTTAGATACCTTTGAATGATCAGATACTAGATTTAGATTGATTCCAACGGCTGCATGTGGTACTAGCAACGTATTGTTACCATGTGGCAGGTTTCTAGTGGAAGTCCGTTGCATTTCTTTTAATCATATTATCTTAGGAGGTTTCTTCATATTATAAATTAAAAATTAGTTAACCTATTTTTTCAGCCACATGTCTGGGCAGTTCATTGTTTGACTATGTGCCACGTGGTTTTAATGGAAATGTTTATCAATTTATTGGATTAGTTTTGTATGTTAATGTTGTTATTTATTTATTTGTTCTGTTCGTTATTGGCACAGTTGGTCAGGAGTAATAGCAGGAAGTTCGTGCCTTCACAATCTGACGAGGAGGCCCACCAGCTCTCTTATCTGCAAAAGCACATTGCAAACATTCTATCCCTTCTCTCTGATACCCTTGAAGGAGTAGAAGGCGATGATGCTCTGGTTTGTATCTTTCTTTCTTTCTTTCTTTCTTTCTTTCCTTTTCTATGCATTTATTTTGGTAATAACTCAATTCGATATTTTCCTTCTGTTTTGCTTCTTTTTTTTATTAATTTTCCTATGATGCTTTTAGGGAATTTAGTTATGAGGTCATCATGAAGTTAATCATAATCAAGATTGATATACCCCATAAGCTGATCACAAAATGTTTTTAAAATAAAAGGGTTATTTTTTTCCACACCATTTATTGGAAGATTTCTTCATACCTTAGCCTTGCTGCTTGAAGTAATCCATGTTTTAGTAGTGCTGCAGATGACTTAAAAAAGGTGCAAAGTTGAATGTGATATTGGATCTATATTAAGTTTGGAAGTCTATTGACCAACAAAATGATAAGTTATTGATAAGCTCTGTAATTACTTGGCAGGTGATAACTCAAGACACATTTGACCACCTGGGGTTTATTATGCAATTCTCAGAGGGTTTATCTATAACCCAAGCCTCCCCTTTCTTTGCAAATTCAGATCCTGACATGCCAGCTGCACCCATACCTGCTTCTCAGATCCATGAGTGGATCTCCCAGCAGATTACTGCTTCGCTAGAATATGCCACTGAAAAGGAAAAGGGGCCATCTCCCTTAAAGGAGACCAGTGTTCCTAATGTAAGTGGCGGTAACGCTGATACGGATATTACCATGGTGGATGCACCCCCAACTAATAGTGGTGCGGGTAGTAATAATTCAAGGGGGCAATTGAATAATGGGAGCAATCCAACCTATTATAGAAACCAGACATTTGTTGAAGGGTTTTCGAAAGCTTCAGTGGTCAAACATCCGGGAGATATAAAGGGGCATTCTATAAAGGTATGACACCTGGGGGTTTTTAAATGTGCATTTTCTTCTGGTTGATATTTTATTTTCTTGTTTTCCTTTGGTCTGTGTTTATCTCATCAATTGTCGTATTATGCTGGGAACACCGATTATGATTGGTCAAATTTTGTACCTTCTATATGAGTTTATTTGTATCGTGCCGTACATGCAGGGAGTACCAATTATGTTTGTTCAAAGTTTTTACCTGCACTATGAGTTCACTTATAAGAAGCATTATTTCAGGTTAAAGTTTTGTTGATCAGACCTTAAAAAAAAAAAATTAAGCACATGGGGACCATGTTTGGTTTGAAACCTCTCCTACCCTGACAAATGTACTATGGCACTTAGTGGTCAAATTGATGATGGTAAGACTGGTTAAAACAAACCTCCCAAATTGTGTGTCTTATTTGCTTAAGATATCTTCTCGTGAAGGTGCTAAACTGTCATGATTCAATGATATACATACTGGCCCCGGTGAGCTATGCTACTGTGTATGGATGTTCTGATGCAACAATTGTTCTTGGTGCCATTGGCAAGGTACAATATATCCACAGCTTCTGAAAATAACAATTTCAAGTTTCCCTCATTTGTGAAATGGGCTATATTTCATATAAAAATAAACAACTAGTTGTTATTGTGAACAGGCAGTGAAGATTGAACATTGTGAAAGGGTGCAAATTGTCGCAGCTACAAAGCGAATCTGCATTGCCAATTGCCGTGAGTGTATTTTCTACTTGGGGGTCAATCAGAAACCCCTCATTGTAGGCGATAATCACAAGCTTCAGGTTTATTACTGTTGTTGTTGTATTATTTGTTGGTTATAAGGTTTTCACTGAAATGAGTTTTCTCAACTTTGTTAAGCTAAAATTCACCCAGAAATCTAAAACAGAAGACATTAGAAGTTAGAAAAACTAACACGAGAAAAGAAGTCAAAAAACAATCCACGTCTTCTTGATGTATTTCTGTATTAGAATGGTACTTTACCTGACTGACGTGATACTCATATCTGGTAGTGAAAACCTTGGTGCATGAACTAGTGATTGTTCTTTCTGATGACATATATAATAATATCTTGTGTGCTGACAGGTAGCTCCATTTAATACATACTATGCACAATTGGGGCAGCACCTGGCTCAGTCAGGAATTAACCCAAATGAGAACAAGTGGGATCAGCCTTTTGTTTTGGGTATGGTTGATCCACATGATGCACTTTCTCACCCTGCAGGGGTCTCTGATGCGCAATCAGAATCTTCCACATGTCTCGATCCTGACCTCTTCACCAACTTCTTGGTACAAAAAGATATTTGAAAACATGTTTACCATTATAAATGCATACTATTTGACTCTTCAATTTTCATTTGAAGAAACTTGTGAAGTCTAATGCTTATTCTTCTTTAATTTTATCTTTATGTACAGATTCCTAGTTGGTTTTGCCCAGAAGTGTCAGAACCAACAATTATGAATCCATTTGTATTACCAGAAGCTTATAGAGAAGCTCAGAAGAAGAAGGTAACAACAGTGAACAAAAAAAAAAGCTTTTGAAAGATCTGGCATCCAAATAATTAAATTTGAATTTTACCATGAGAATAGTAAAGAGAATGTTTACTTCTGTGGTTATGGAGATTTTGATACAACTAATACTTCCAAGTAAAATCATATTATGAATGTCTCAATTTCATTTCAGGAAGTAAATTTGGCAGAAACTGAACAAACCATAAGAAGTTTGCAACTTGATGAGAATAAAAAACGAGATTTAGCATGCGCACTCCACGCCCAATTCAAAGACTGGCTATATTGTATGTATTTGTTTCACATCCTTCTTATAATTCTTATAAGTATTACAAATGTGAAAATGAGGGATCCAACACCCATGTTAATTCAGAGGGATCATTCTTATATTAAGAGATCCAATAATCAAATGAGAGATCCTTCTTATATTCAGAGACCATTCTTTTTGTTCCATTTACTAGTCTAAATCAGAAGTTCAAACCAAAAAATGTTAAATGTTGATTTTGTTCTATTTGAGAGTCGTGTAATAACATCAAAATTGTAAAATTTGGGTGTTTTTGTACAGAATGAAGAGTATAAAAGTTCAACATATCGTTGTTAGAAATGGTGTATTGATTCTTTACCTGATGATCTTTAACACAGAACCAAATTTTGTGAATCTTGACAATCAATAATGGATTATTCTTGGAATAGAACAAGATCAACTGTTTACAATTTTGTATGAAATTTAGATTTTGAACTATTAATGGATGAAAAAAGAGCTTATGATGAGGCCAGAAACATGGGGTATTGGATTCCTCTGTGAAAAGCTATGGCATGTGAACTTAAAAAAGCTTGAGAACTGCCATATGTTTTTTGTTTTTAATTGTTTTTATAGAAACATGACCAGAAAATACAATTTACTTTGTTTATTTTTCTTTTTTTTTCTTTTTTTTTTTGGGGGGGGGGGGGGGGAGTGGATTTGCAGGATTAAGGGATGGTGTATATTTTATTTTGAGTTTGCAGCAGTCTATATTGAAACTTTTCTCTCATCGTATTCATTAGAAAAATTCTTTAACTACCTTTTCCCCAGCCCCAAATAAAATAAAAAGAAAAATATGACAAGCTTTTCCTGTTAACCTCATAAACTTTCTTAATAATTGACCTTTTGTTATCTTTGGACCTTGATGTAAATTTGACCAAAATTTAGCTCTCTTATCATTATTATTTTTTTGTTTTTTCAGCTTCAGGAAATATTCGCCAGCTATATTGCTTACAAGCTGATTAAGTTCAGCTTCTGTTTATGATTAGTTTAATGTTGCGAATATTTGTATTGACCAGCTCGTCCTGTACCTTTGTCCCTTTGCAAAGACTATGGTGTGAAAACTGAGTGTTTGCATCTTAGCTTTATTTTTATTATTTTTTTCTGTATTGTTTTTGTCTTCTATTTTTCATTTTGTATAAGAGGATACATTGACTTAAAAAAATTTCTTATTATGGTGAATATTTTTAATAGAGTTGTAATGCAAGTTGCAACCAATCAACCAATTCAGTTCCCTTTTTCTTCCGAGAGTTATGTTCCAAATATACATATCGATGCGCATTTTGCAATATATTTTGTCTGCGGCATAATGAGAACATTCCTCTAGTCAAGTGGGTTTGAGTTGGGTTGGCACAACATAAAAAAAATTATAAATAAGATGATTATTGGGTTGTAGTATGGAAAGGTAAGTTTTTTTTTTTTTTAAAAAAAAACATTTATGTCATCATTTGCGGCGCCTGCGTCCATTGCTCAATTTATACATTTTTGTCAATTAACCTTGATTTAATGGTTTGTGTTTCTATATTTTCCTCATTTGAATAAGATGATTATTGTGTTTAGTTTGGAACAAATCTTGTTTTTATTACATGAATCTTCATGTGACTTATTGTTTTAATTTTATTATATAAAATATGCAGTACTTTAAAATAATTATTTGTGCACAATTGCTAACTGTAAGATTTTTTTTATAATATATGTTGTTCAAAAATCTTAATTATTAGTTAAAAATTTTATTTACCGGAGTTAAAAACAGCTACTTGACATATTTTTAAGTGTGGTGAGAATATATTCTTCAGTGCTTTTAGTCCTCACATTTGTTGCAACTCGGCATAAAGGCCATGAAAAAATTCGCTCTTTTTTCTAAGCTTATTCAACAAGAGACCCTTAAAGCAACTTTTAAGCTCTAATTCGTGCGCCCCATGTACAAGATTCTCTCTTACGTGTCGGAGCCGTTTACTTAACTGTTTAACCCAGATTCACGTGTTTTGACAAATGACAAGTAAAGCCAGCCCTAGAAATCTTCCTCGTTCCCAAAATCCAAAAATCTGGGAGTAAGTTAATTTTGGGGTTTTGGAGGTTGCTTATGAGATGTCCTTATGATTTCCAATCCACTTTGTTACATACGTCTAATCAAAAACAGGGTAATTGGCACAAATATTCCTTGCTTAACAAAACCGGTTAAGAATCAATTCCCCTTCTTTATGTCTAGATCTCCTTATTTCTGCAATCATTTGAAGGGAGGTGTTTTTACATTTGAAAATGATTAAAAAAAAAAGTGTATAATCGATCCTTCTGGCCTCCGGTATTTAAGAAGAAATTTCATTATTCTAATTTTTAAATCGGTCCATATTTGCATATATATATATGGTCACATGACATGAGTGTGACAACTTTCAAGAAACTAACAAACTATTGTGATGGAAGAAATTTGTGGTTGTAATCGTTATCATTTAAGATTTAGCGGGAAGCTTTTTAATTTTTTCATATTTGAATTTAAAAAATAAAATTCACGGACCGTTGGGTAATTTAATTATTTTTTAAAGTTTTAATGGATATATATATATGGTAGAAGTTTTTACCGTTAGCTGTATTGTATTGAAAATAATTAATGTTTTAATAACAGTAAAAATCCAATCCCGGGTTGTACATCCAGAAATAGCATGCAGATTCTTTTCAAATCATTTAACGGTTGTTTGACTTTGCAATCTTAATTAGGCTTCACTTTTCCTGGTTTTACCGCGCAGTAAGGAATTGTGACCTTCATGATTCATGAAGCCTCTAGCCAATGGTTTTGGATGCAAAAAATAAAAAAAAATTGGCTTTTGCATTGTTAGACCTGCCTCTGTATCCATCAAATCAGCAACTTGAAAACGAAACTCTTTAGTTAATTCGTCAAAACATTCAGTTAAAAAGTTCAAAATGGATATAAAACTGGGAATTGAAAAGAGAGAGAGAGAACTGAATATGATTATATTCTTTTTTTATAAAAAAAATGATATGATTATGTCATAATATATTCAAGAATCACATCTAACATGGTTGATTAAGGCAATGCCCTCTGCATAGGAGGTCACGGGTTCAAAACATAAATAAGTGCCTAAGCATATCCTTTACTCAAATAAAATAGCATAGTTGTAAAATGTCTAGGTCTAATCCCAAAATATTTTAGTTTAAAAAATACAAATATCTACCAATATTGTTACGTGAATGAAGTTATAAACTATAATAACTATTATAAAATTGTAGCTCCTTGTATTCTTGACTAAAACAATTAAACACCATGACGTAAACTTGTTTCAATAGATAGGGAACAGGACAACAGGTGATCCGATCGAGATGACTTATTTTCAAGAAGTAAAGAATATTAATATTACCAATAACTTTTACATTGGTGCAAATATTTTTTTTACCTAATATTGCTTTACTATTTATCGTAAAATCTGAAATGAAATTTCAATTAAAGATTCTGAACATATTTAGGACACATAAAGCCGAGTGAATGACAAAAGTTGACTAGATAGTATAGTTGATTGGCATCCGATGAAATTTATTAGGTTCCCACTTCCCACGCTTTTTCATTTGCCTAAAAGCTCATTTTGCTCTCCTTCAAGGCAAAGTGTAGAGAGAGAGAGAGAGAGGCAACACCACTCCTATGCCTTACTTCACCAAGGGCTGATCCATTGCACAAACTAGAGGCAAAGTCAAGTCTGAAAAGGGAAAAGCACGTTGATCGCTCTCAGACTGAAAGTTTGTAGGTGGGTACGTTATATTTGAGTCTCTGCAATACTATTCGCGCAAGCAATTTAGTGTCGCAATCTATTTGTTCGTTGCCGTCTCCTAAATAAGGTGAGATTTATTTTCATGTAATATACGATTGCTAATTATTCAAGTTTAGTTTGTTGAAAGTAACTTCAGTAGAAACTTTTAATTAGAAAGCTTAATATCTAAATAAATCAAAAGCAATATAACTATGCATGTCATACTAGCAAATTAATTTACTAATTATTGAGTCATATAATTTCTGTTACTTTTTTAAAAAAGTTTTTCCATTTTGACAAATGGAAAGCTTAATCAGACGTGGATTTTCGCACCCATGATAGTTACCACGAAGATGCTTTCTTAAACCATATTTGGTAGCCACCTCTTTTTTTTTTTATGTTCCCATTTGCTTATTTCTCTTTACATACGTAACCTTTGTTTTCTAGGGTTAAAAGACAATTGTAGTAAAGAGTAATCAGAATTTGCAATGAGCCACCCCATTATACATCATAACGATGAACACCACCATGAAGACTTTCAATTGAAGGACACCCACCCACTCTTGGGTGAGCGATGGCCGGCGATGGGTGGGGTTCGCGGCAACGACAAGCTCACCAGCACATACGACTTGGTCGAGCAGATGTACTACCTCTATGTCCGAGTTGTCAAAGCCAAGTAAGTGTGATTAAATAATGCATCATGATCATTAAATTTTCCCAGTGACATATTCTTGACATAATTTTTAATAGGCATGATTTTTTGCATGAATATTTTGTTCATATATCAGGTTACCCTTCTTTTGTTATCTCCTTTGCAATTGATGAGAAATGCTAATTTTGTAAAAAAAAAAATGAATAAATAAAAGTTACCATCTCAAAATGCAAAAGTTGGTTTCATATTTATTATCTCATTTTTTTTCCCCTTTTTCAGCCATGCATCAACAGAATAATAAAACATAACTTTAAAGCAGCACTAGAACTCTAGAAGGATGATTTTACTGTTTGCTTCAACACAGGGATCTGCCCCCAAACCCCCTAACGGGAAGTTGCGACCCCTATGTGGAAGTGAAGCTAGGTAACTACAAGGGCACAACACGGCACCTTGAGAAGCGACCAAACCCCGAATGGAACCAAGTCTTTGCCTTCTCCAAAGATCGAGTCCAATCGTCATCTCTAGAAGTTTACGTGAAGGACAAAGAGATGGTTGGCCGGGATGACTACATGGGAAAAGTCGTTTTTGACCTCAATGAGGTTCCTACAAGGGTTCCACCTGACAGTCCACTGGCCCCACAGTGGTACCGACTGGAGGATCCCCGACGGGTTGATGGGTTGAAAGTACGAGGTGAGATCATGGTGGCAGTTTGGATTGGTACACAGGCGGATGAGGCATTTCCAGAGGCATGGCACTCAGATGCAGCATCAGTACATGGGGAGGGTGTAGCAAGCGTACGTTCAAAGGTTTATGTGTCACCTAAACTTTGGTATCTTAGGGTGAATGTTATCGAGGCACAAGATGTGCAACCGGCCATGCGGGGCCGCACACCAGAGGTGTTTGTCAAAGCCCAAGTTGGGAATCAGGTTTGTAAACTTACAAAAGTGTACATTTACATATGAATGTTAATTAGTTTATGGAATCAGCAACAAAAGGTGCTGTGATGACAATTCATACTTTCATAGACAACTGATGTGCAACACTGATCTTGAAACACTCAAAAGAAATACATTAAACGAAAGAAAATTTTCTTATTTAAAATTCTTATTATTAGATGTGGAATTTACGTAATTATGAAGCTCCAGGAAGTAATTTGTTTCCAAATTGAAAGGAATATTTATTCTTTGTGCGCACTTACTTCAGGTGTTAAAAACACGTACAAGTTTGTCGGCCACGCTAAATCCTAAATGGAACGAAGACCTTCTATTTGTAGTAGCTGAGCCATTCGAAGAACAACTAGTGTTACACGTAGAAGATCATGTCAGCTCAAGAAAAGATGACTTGTTAGGCCGGGTGACACTACCACTAACTATGTTTGAAAAGAGGCTCGACCACCGGCCCTTTGTGCATTCTAGGTGGTTTGACCTGGAAAAATTTGGGATACCGGCACTGGAAGGCGAGACAAGAAGGGAGCTTCGGTTCGCAAGCAGAATCCATTTAAGGGTTTGTTTAGAAGGAGCATACCATGTCATGGATGAATCAACTATGTACATAAGTGATACCCGGCCAACAGCACGACAGCTATGGCGCCCACCTGTCGGGGTGTTGGAGGTGGGTATGTTGGGTGCAAAGGCATTGCTCCCTATGAAGAACCGGGATGGCAGGGGTACTACTGATGCATATTGTGTAGCAAAATATGGTCAAAAGTGGGTCCGCACAAGGACATTAGTGGGTACATTTAGTCCGAGTTGGAATGAGCAGTATACTTGGGAGGTGTATGATCCTTCCACTGTCATAACAATAGGTATGAGACATAAATACTGCTAGCGTGGTCGATAGATAGGTCCCTATTTATGGATGTTAATATGCCAGTTTTACATATTTGTTGGTACTCATCCTTGCTTAATTTTAGGTGCATATGTTATACAACAAAGTATACTAAAATAAAATAAAATATTATTATTATTATTATTATTATTATTATTATTATTATTATTATAATAATAATAAGTAAAAACTGACAGTAGAACCGACCAAAAATCACGAACCCTTTGTTAGTGCCACTATACCAGTCAAGACTGAAACAGAATCAGGATTCGGTTCTGAAATATCCACAAATTAACAGGTGTATTTGACAATTGTCATCTCGGAGGGAATGGGAACTCAGCCCGAGACTCTCGGATTGGAAAGGTCCGGATCCGACTTTCGACCCTTGAAGCAGATCGGGTCTACACACACTCCTACCCACTTGTCGTTTTGACGCCGTCAGGAGTTAAGAAGATGGGTGAACTTCAGTTAGCAGTACGATTTACTTGCCTGTCTGTCGCATCTATGCTGCACCTGTATAGCCAGCCACTACTCCCAAAGATGCACTATCTCCATCCTTTTACTGTCAGTCAGCTTGACAGTCTTAGGTAATATTTTAAGCTTATGGAATGTAGCTCAAAACTTCGAGCACTTGCATTATGGCACAAATTTACAGAAAACAAACGTTTGTTAATTGGAAAGAATTTCCCATCCACCTGTAAACATATATTAATACTCTCGCAGTACATCCTTTCATAACTAAAAAATATATCAAGTTCCTTTATAGAAAAGGTGGCATTTTAAGTTATGCGAGGATCCAAATAGAACTCTCCTGACTGTCAAACTTTTGAATTGATAGGTACCAAGCAATGAGCATAGTGGCAGCCCGGCTGGGCCGCACTGAGCCACCACTCCGAAAGGAAGTTGTTGAATACATGCTGGATGTTGAATCACACTTGTGGAGCATGCGCAGAAGTAAGGCCAACTTCTTTCGTGTCATGTCCCTTCTCTCTGGCTTAGTTGGTATTTTCTCATGGCTGGGAGATGTTTGCAAGTGGAAAAATCCTGCAACAACTGTGCTTGTGCACATACTGTTGTTGATTCTCGTGTGGTATCCCGAACTTATCCTCCCAACAGTCTTCCTCTACATGTTTTTCATCGGGCTTTGGAATTATCGATCACGACCTCGCCACCCACCACACATGGATACCAAACTGTCATGGGCTGAGGCTGCTAGCCCTGATGAGCTAGACGAAGAATTTGACACTTTTCCGACATCAAAACCACAAGATTTGGTGTACATGCGGTATGATCGGCTTAGGAGTGTAGCAGGGAGGATACAGACGGTTGTTGGTGACATGGCGACACAGGGGGAGAGGCTGGGTTCCCTGCTGAGCTGGAGAGACCCCAGGGCCACATGCTTGTTTGTAGTATTCTGCCTCCTTGCTGCCGTGGCACTTTATGTGACCCCATTTAGAGTAGTTGCACTAGTGACAGGGCTCTATTTGTTGCGGCACCCAAGATTCAGAAGCAAGTTACCACCAGTTCCAGTCAACTTCTTCCGACGGTTACCATCAAAGATTGATAGTATGCTATGACAACACATACTTGAATTTGCAATTTGGCTTCCTTGTTGGTTTGCTTTTGTTTTTGTTTATTTTGAGTATTCATCTTCTTTCTTCATTTTGTTATATGGTGGTACAGGGATTAATACGATGTTTGAGAAGTTTGTGTAATTGTATCCTAATAAGTAATGAAGCAGTTTCTTGTCTCTAAAAATGATAAATCCGTGCTCCTTAATGAGTTCAATAATTGAACTTCTTTTTTTTTTTCCCCCATCGGCTGCCAAAGTTACAAGTATGCAAGACACAAAGTGGGGATTATAATTTTTCTACAAAGTGATATTTGGCTGAGTTCTTTGTTTTAAATAATAGTGCCCTTATTACTGAGGTTTACAACATGGAATATACAATCTCCAACCAGTGACCAAATTAAATAAAGGGTAAAACTCAAATAAATGTAAATCATACCAAAGAACGAATTCCCTAATGTTATGGGGAAGATTTTCTCCAAGACAATCTATTGAGGCCGTCAACAATGGCCTTGCGAAAAGCATCTCCATGTAAGAAAAATGATGACACATGGCCCCCAGTGACCCATCGCACCTCAGACCCAGGCCAAGCCTTTTGCAACTCTAATACTGAATGTTTTGGAATGTACCCATCATCCTAAATTTAAAAAGTGAAGCTACATGATTCACCGAGCTTTTTATAGAAAACTTAAGGCAGCAAATCCTGAATTCTGGTGGATTGACTTTTACTAAGTTGTAGCTCATTTCAGGTTCGGGCAAGGAATCAAACTTAAACACCAAAGGTTCAACAAAGAAACGTGAATGTGAATTCTTAGTATTTGTAAAATCAGTAAAGGTCAATTTTTCGGTTCCAAGTAAAAGTTATTTAGGTTCCAACAGTGCTTCATTAGACAAAAACCATTCACCAAAACTTTAGGCTAACCATCTTGCCATTTTAAATTTTAATTCCAAAAAGTGTTGCTTCATAGAACAATCAGCTTAAGGTATTAGCCAGTTAACACACATTTATCAACCCCCCAATGCATGGTAAGGTAGCACAAGTATAATTATAAAGTGAAAGGGGAAAAATAAAACAAAAAAACTCACTGTTGCAGCCACAAAAATAACTGCATTTGGGTCTTTTGGCACAGGAAATCTGGTAACATCAGTGAGAGAAAGCACCGACCGGAGCTTCTCTTTAACCTGCTCGAGTGTCACTTCACCATTGCATTTGGCAAGGGGATGTGATGCATCCTCCTTCAGTGCATCCCATGCCGTAACATGCTGGTACAGACCCTCACAGAATGGTACAACAGCAGAATGTGGAGCCAGAAATGGTAGAGTGGCAACTGGTGTAGGGTGGAGCGCCCCCACCATTGCAGCATGGACACCACCTATTGTTATTTTAGTATCAAGGAGCCAGTAATGAGCCTTATATGAAAATAATCCCCACCCAAATTAATGAGCACAACAAGCCCCACAAAAAAAAAAAATTCAAAAAAGTGACCATGGTGCTCTAGAAACTACTTTTATGTGTTCTTGCTTTGTTGAAACAATATAGTTCTTGTAAGCCAAAAAAAAGCTTTGCTGTTTCAGGTTTTCAAACATATTAAGTTTTCAAGTTTCACTGTATCTGATATTAGAGAGGCCCCATTAAGCCCAAAGCCATGAAGGTTGCTCAGAAAATGGGTTTTCGCAGGACTAGACTATTACTTTGAGAGAAAATCTTCCAGAAGTAATCTATTAGTTAACAATATCAGACATACATGGTTTCCAGAATTATGTCAATATTATGCTAAGGTAATTATAAAATACTGTTGTCCTGCAAATCCGTTTATTTTCTTCGAGACATTGTTCTTAATTCTTAGCTTTGGCCTTATGCAGCTCAAATTTCACTCCAAAAACTCATAAAGAAAGAACAAATGAAGCAAGTATAGATTACTCTACAGTAGCAATATAGTTATGTACCCAACAGGTCTGCGTTAGCCAGGTATAACGAGTACCACGTACCAGTAGGTCCAGCACCATATTCAAACATAATAAATGAAAAACTTTTAGAGAGAGATAAATATAGATGATTTCTTACCCATGCTGAGGCCACAAATGCCAGTCTTAGAAAATCCAGCCTCAGCCTCCAACCAGTGCAACAGACTTCTAGACTCATCTATAGTAGCTTTACCCAAAAGAAGCAAGTCACTAACACAAAGCAGTTTTGAGCCTCGTTGCATTATCGGTCGCCGGTTCCCATAATAGGGGCTAAACATTATTAAATTAAATGGCAGAATAATTACATGTCATCATCATTTGTTTAAAGGATTTAGAGAGGAAAAAAAAACAAGGATGAACATATTTTATGTATTTTCCAGAAAGGCTACTGATATGTCATTATATGTGGTATTTGGAAAAAAGAAGAAAAAGCTATTCTAACATCCATAGATACAAAGAAAGTCAGCTTTGGTGACTTTGGCAATGACTCATTAACAGATTCCAGAGAGAACTTCAACCATTACTTTTCACATCAGAGCCAAAAATTTTCTCATAAAAATGAATTCCACAAATATTTTTCACCCTCTAATTCTTCTGTTATCAAATAACATAATCGAACCGCCCACGCAAAAGAAAATTGCATACTTTAAATAATACGAGAAAGTCAGGAGGCTTGGGAGATGACACATAACAATCAGGGACTACAATGCAGACTAATCAGAGTAACAGACAAGCACACAGATTCATGCAGGGCAAAGTTATCACGGGGTATAGATGCAACACAAGTGCAATTTCAAGTAAGGTAACTTAGGAAGTGTTAAGGAGTGGGAAATGGTGCCTATAGATGGTGTCAGACGAAAAAAAATAATATAATAGCATCTTCTTACAAAAATAAAATAAAATAAATCCCTTTTTCACTTCCCACTTCCATTTCATGAAGCTCGTAATTACCTCTCGAGGACCATAGTTGCAATGTTTTGCTTTAAAAGAGGTGCACCAAGCTTCAGTCTTCTTTCAAATGTATGATCCCCCGTCCCTACATTAAAGTTATTAAGAAAATTATAACTTTTCAAGTTGATATTAAAATAGTGCTTATCATATAAACCAGTCTGTTATTCCTATGAGCGTAGAAAAGGTACTCCATCCTAGAAATTTGTTTCTTTTGAAAAATCATCACCAACTAAGCATCATATTCCTTTACAATTATTTTGATGTAATTGCCAGACTTAAGAAATGAAGCCAATCATAGATTCATGGCACCAAAACAGGAAGGTATAAGCAGTGAGAAATTGTTTTTGTCCATAATGGTACCAGCTTCTAAAGACTGCCCACTTTATAATACCTGCAAGGTGAACCACACAAGCCATCTTCTCAGCTGGTACAGATTTAGGTACCAGAAATGCAACCCTAGCAGTACGGCTCTCGGGTGGCAGAGCATGCACCAGCTCCTCCTCGCATGGAGTCGCAAAACTACCCTCCTTGAGACAGGCATTGTTCGTCTCCCACTTGGTTTTCCAGGCAGGTTTGATGACAGCCGGTGGCCACGCCAAGCAGGCAGCGTTAGGAAACAGCTGGTTTACCATTCGCTCCAGCAATTCGAGGTTGGTATCACCCCATCCCTTGGAGAAAAAGGGGGTGCCAATCTTCGTGCGGTGTAAAATCGTACAATATATATGGTCGAGTACATAATGTAGTACACCAAGGTTCACTGATACCATCTCCCAAGTAAATCAAACCTTGACCATTGAAAAAAAAAAGAAGAAGAAGAAGAAGAAGAAGCTTTCAATGAAATGGAATATGCAATTGGTTTTATGAACAGATAACGGATCGGTTTGAATTTTCGAAGATAGGAAAAAAATCTTGACTGAGCTAGATTATTTCAGTTGGCCACATTTTAACAACGACGAATAACAGAATAGCACCTTTCGATTCTTCCAAATTCACCAAATCCGAGCGATTTCGGGTGCGATTCAGCTGGGACTTGACGCCGCCCAGATGTTGTTGAATTTGTTAAAAAATCGCTTCCTTCATAACGTACCTTTGATAACAAAATGGAGCAGAAATCTGTGTGGAACGAAATCGGTTCGGATCAGACCTGACCTTGACAGATCACAGAGACACAGATGCAGATGTGAGAAAGGGAGGGAGGAGTGAGGAAGGAACTTTTTAGTTACAAATACAATATCATTCCCATTCTTCTTCGGTTTTCCAAATTTCCAATTCCAGGGGAAGGACTGGGACCCGGCTTATCCAATTTTGTAAAATTGACCGTAAAAAATAAAATTGATCCTTACTTGTCTCTATTTTTTTTTTTATCCATTCAATAACATAGAATAAAATATACTGATTTACAAATTACAATAAAGAGTCAGGATCAAGCAACGGAAAAGTTCTATTATTTTTTTTCGTGCATTTATTGTATGTTATTTTTTTTTCAGAAAAATGGTTAATGTAAAACTGAAAATTAAAATTGCAGTGCCATATAAATTATAACTCCTTTACTCAATTGAAAGCGTAATTTTTTTTATTAGTAAGTAATAATGTTACTTGGCATGTGCCTGCTTTTGTCATAAAAAAATATTTAGCGCTTTGTACTGACATCATTGCATTATATTATTTTACCTGGCAGTCCTAGAGGCCTAAACCACTGTTGGCTATCCTAATTCAGAATTTTTCACCTTGTTAGTTCCCTTCGAACTTAATAATATTGAAATGTCAATTTATGTAAATTTTAACAATAAACTAACTACAAGCACTTATTTTATTTATTATTTTTTTAGTAAAGGATGAGCTTAGACTGATCTTTTTTCATAAAAATATGATCTAAATTTTGTTTCAACCCAGCACAAAGGGGGAAAAAATAAAAATAAAAGGAGAGGCGAGGAGGATACGACCTATGTTGAGTTGCTTAGTTTGATCAAATTGTTGATTATTTGGTAGAATATATGATATACCAAAAGACCTTTCTAAGTGTCTCCTACCAAGTCATCACGCACAGGTGGCCGCAGGAAATCCGTAAGTGAAAGATAGTTACGTGTATATGTATCAATTAGATCTCCCAAATATTATCTTATGAGTTATGACAGAAAATGCCACCGGATTACCAAATGATTATCACCTAATGATAATGACAAGTAGGAGCCTGAAATCTTCAAAAAAGGAACAAAAGGATTAAAAAAAACAGAAAAAGAGAGAGAGAGAGAGAGAGAGAGAGACTAGCAACTAATAAGAGCTTGTGGGCACACGGGATGATTTGGATTTTAGATTCCATCCTAATCCAAATTAAGGATCAAAAGTTCAAAACCAGTCATTTCAATGGAGACTTTCCTCAGAAGATTTTAATACTACATTTACACGTGGTAACTTTTAATTGGACATTTTTGGTTTTATATATTAGTGAAAGATGCCACATCAGATTCCGTAAAAGGTTGTGAAGTGTAGCTTGTCGGTAGAAGCAAATGAGGTCTGGCTAACTGCTCGATTGCGGCGAATAGGGTCATTTAATACGGATTAAGTTGCTTTAGTTTTGACAGCCGCTGTCAAGTGTCAAATTATCCAAAGGAAAAATAATACGGATCAAGTTTAAGGATGCATTATTTTTCCAGTATTGTTATTCTTGATCCCAGAGCAAAGTAACTAAATACTTAAATCGCCAATAAGTATTTGAATTCCAATCATACATCATACAATATATTAATTCCAGCGGGTTCTACAGTTTTCCTTGGAATCACATCCTCTGCCAACCTTAAAAACATTAGGAGGGTGTCAATTTTTTATCTGAATCGTTAAATCTAATCTCAATGGTTAATGAGAGCCCCGTGCATGATACCAGATTGATAGTTCTGAAAAATTTGAGCCGTCCAGATTAGATCGAACGGCTCGGATCAAAAATTGACACCGTGCAAGGTTGGGAGAGGATACTCTCCCGTTCCCCTTCCCCTCAAAGCCTTCTGCGGGATTTTTTGCGTCCAATTCACAGGACTTTAGCGCAACAGGTGAGTTTTTAGTTTTTATAGCACATAGATTTCCATTTCACAACACAAAAATTATATGGAATCCTCTTCAAAAAATAAAAAAGGGTCAAAGGACATCCCCATATGCACGGTTTTGGGATCATTTGTGGAAACTTCTTATATTTATGTGTAGTGAGTCTCATGTAATTATCTTTTTTATGTGCAACATTTAAATCTATACAATAGACATGCAAGAAATCAATCAAAAAAAAATTTCCAGCGGAATTGTCCATTAGAGAAGTATTGGAATTTTATAATTTGACCCTAAAGTTTTTTATATTTCCATCCAATTTTATTTTTAATTTTAGCCCATCTATTTTCTTTTATTACATAATCAATAATCTTCATATAAATTTTTATTATTTAATTGTTTACAACCATTCGAAATCATTTTTAACATGAAATTTTATGAATATTTTTAACAAATTACAAGAAATTAAATGATATATTTTTTTTTCCCCAAAAATTTTAGATTGATATCATTTTATTTATATTTTATTTAAAAAATTCTATTACAAACTTTGCTTAACACATCTTAATAAGACTATTATTAATTATAATTATATTATATGAATATATTTTTCTATACAATATATTAATTGGCATCAACTATAAAATATAAAGTGATAGAATATTTTAATTCTGGATTATTAAAAAAATCCTTATGTATTTTTTACTTTCGTTAAGTTGTTTACAAATTTTTCTCATATCATTTTTGGATTAAATCTTATGAATATTCTTACAAAATTTTACTTAAGCTAATAATATATATTTAAAAAATTTTGAACTTCTAAAATTTTGTTTAAATTTTTTATATTATTTTTTATATTCTGAGTTGTACAAAATTTTAAAAGGTCGATATTTTTTGCAAGAATAAAGAATAAAGAAACCAATTTTAATCCAATATTCTTCCGCGCGATAATATAGCTACTTGGCATCACCGAACTCAAATTACGTTACTATTGCCAAATTGCAAATCTTTGACGACAGTATAGAAACAACACCATTTAGACATTTATTGCACTGCATAAGATTAAAATATTTCCATAAAGAGTTAAAGACTAATTGATTATTGATGTACTAACTTAATTCCGTATTCTCCAAAACGAACTACTAAATGCTATCTCTACTACTTATAAATGCACCCATAGAAAGGTCATAACATTCTAATCATTAGGGGTTGAAATATGTGTTAACATTAATTATAAATCATTGATCTGTGCAATTTGATATGATGTGCGGTTTAGATTTGTATTTTTAATAAAGAGTCAGATTTTTTTGACAGAGAGTGTCTGGTCGCTGGATGGTATTAAACAAACTTTCGGAACCACTCTTCGCGAGTTCGAATCCCAGCCCCGTTATTTTTTTTTTTTTTGGATGGACATTTTGTTATTTAATTTTTCCGCCGCTCCTTCTAAAATTTCCGTACCCCTCTCCCCCCTCTTCTATTCTATCGCCATATCTCAAAAATTCTCAGAAAAGGAAATCTCATCACCAAATCTATCGCAATTCTCTGACAAATTCACAGAAATTCTCGAAAAAGGAAAGCCGATGTGTACCCTCCCCCTAACCCCGTTTCCCCTCTTCGCGTGTGCCCTAAGGTGGCCGTCTCTTCCTTCATTTCCATTTGAATTTGGAAAGAAACCGCCGCCTCTTCCTTCGCTAACCCTAAGAAATCTGAACCATAATGTTCAAACGAGAACGAGCGACGGCGCTGTCCACTTCCAATGAGATGGTGCTCTCGATTGGTGCGAGAATCCCTATCACGGGGCACAAGATCGGACCTCCTGAGCGCATGGTGGACGCCACGGCAGAGGAGCTCCTATCATTCTTCCGGGACACGCCAGAGTAGGTCGTCCTACGCGCATGGTCAACGATTTCTTTCGGCGTTGACGAGTAACTATGAATTACAAACCCTAGGCGAAGAAGCTAAGACCAGAAGGAAACCCTAAAGGTAAATTTATTTCCCCCCTCTCTGATTTGCTTTCTTTGACCTTAGCTTAGTTAGAATTTTTCTGATTTTGTGTTATAATTTTTCTTTAACTCAATTGTTGTTCAAATATGGGCATATGGTTTATGTCCACTTTTTTTTTTTTTTACTTTTCATTTTGTTCTCTCACAAATGTCGTATTATATATTTCAATGGATATAAAGTTGTTATGGCATTTTTGAAAAGGCGGTTTGAGTGGGACCTCACTGTTTTGTATTACTCCGATGTTAGGAAGTATGCCATTCTTAGAGGACGTTGTCACAAGGTAGCTTAATTCATCTCTTGTGTAATGATGAGCAACAACTTTTATGAGCATTCATCTTTCTATTTAGATTTTACTTGACGTGGGTGGAAAATTGATGGATGTAAAATGCAAAGTATTTAGAGATTTGCGAGTTTCATTGCATTTTTAGTGTCTGGATTACAAGTATGAAACTTATTTGGTCTGTTTGACTATATATTTTAAAAAAATTTCCTTGTAGGTGGGTATAGAGTGACTCAGCATTTCCCTTTGAAAAGCAAGATAATATCAGTCTTGTACCAGTACACGAGATGAGAAAGGCCTGGTTTGATTACTTCAAGCAATTTTAAAATTGTTAAGTTACTATTGACACAGAATAATAAATTTTAGCAAGTTGCATGCTCTTCAGCTGATGGTTGTCAGCTCTTGGAATCATCAAAAACATCTCTTGACAAAGCCAAGCTTGAAGATGCTGTCAATTATGGGACAAAGGTAATATACAGAATCAACAACAAAAGTTAACTATTTTACCAGTTGCATGGCGCACTAAAATTTTTTAACTAATGCAGGCTCTTGCTAAGCTTATAGCTTTTTGTGGACCACACCATTGCATGACAGCTGGAGCATATAGCCTTTTAGCTGTTGTTTTGAGCAACAAGAGGCTGCAAGAAATGGAGGGAAGACAATCTTGTGTCACACAACCACCACCTGGTGAGGACTCCTCACCTTCAATTGCTGTTGTAAACTGTTAATATCCTTTTCTTCAATAAATTTGATATTTATATTATTTAAGAAGAGAATATTTCCATGTGTGCAAATGAAAGGAATATCACTATGGCTATTTTCTATATTGTTTGCCAATATTGTTTGTAGGTTTGGATTGGCTGACTGCAACCAAGTACAAGGGCCTTGTTTGTGCCCAGCAGCATAGGAAGAGAATATCAGTGATATGTTCATAGAGAAGCCGGATCCTCAAAAGGCACCGTGTATGGAGGCATGATTAGGTGAGTAACCAGCTTTAAACTATTTTATTTTTGTTGTCCTGCTGTTTTTTTTAAAACTAATTTTCTCCCTTTTCCTTTTGTTTGCTGGGAGTTGCTCATTGTCTTTCTCAGAGCCACAAATATGAAGCTTGCAAGAATTATCTTTTTCAGGTTGCATTACATCTATTGAATGCTGTAACATGTGTGCATTCTTGAGTTCTGCTTTACTTTGTTATGTAGAGTAGTTGTAGAATCTGAAGTAGAATAGATATGCTTAATTTTGGCTTGTTATCCCTCTCTCTCTCATCTATGTTGGTTTTATATCGTTTGAGAATTTGTTAGGGCTGGTACGAGTTTGGTACGAGTCCGGTTTGCCTTTGTCTCACCTACTGGTACGCCATTATGGCACCAGGGACTGATCTGGAATTTTTTCTGGTATTAGGGGCTGTTTTATGTGGAAACTTTGTTGCCAGGGACTTGCTTATAAATTTCTTAGAACTTTTGGCCCTATTTATCAATTCAAGGTGAGATAGCATCTGGTTAACAATCTACTTTTATACAACTTACTAAAATTCTAATAATTATATCAGGCAACAATCTAGAATTTTTTTTATTAATGATAGCATTTTTCATGTGGTTTACTGAAAATGCAGAGATTAATTTGAAATTTTATAGGAATTTTTTTCTTGAAAAATCTTCTATAGTTGTTTAAGAAAATTATGCCATTCCCAGTTTTTCTTTTTTTGTATAAAAAAAAAAGAACGAACAATCAGAAATAATTGTGGCTAAAAGATTAGTTGACGTTCATCTATGGACATGGGCGCCTATTGTGATGCAATGCAGAGTGAGCCCCATAAACCAGTCAAGCAACATAATCAGTCAATACTAGATCGAACAGATCTACTCAGTGCATGCCATGTGTCTTAAGTACCTTCAATGAGAATTGCAAATAAATCCAGTGGGTACAATATTTATTATGGTTGACACAACTTCATGAGTTAGCTACACAAATTTTTTTATTATTTTTTCTTTTTTCTGTTTCTTTCTTGTTCCGTATTTCTCTTTATATATTGTTATTTTTCTGTTTTTTTCTTCTATTTTCGCACTTTGTATGGGATTTTGCTGGTATCTACTGGTGATCAGGCATGATCTCCATGATATGGATCTTTGGAATTTCATTTGCAGCTCGATTGGTGAATTTGAGGGGAGGATTCTTACCGAAGCTAAGAAAGAGAACACAGATTGGAGAAGACTTGTCAGTGAGGTCCAGCAACGGCCATCTTCCTCAAAGCTGCCTCCCCTGTTGCTTCTCCTTTGGTACTTTATCCTTTCTTATTTTGTAAACAAATTGCAAAGTATCTTGCATATATATGTACAAAATGAATGCATGGTTATGACATGAAATTTTATTCAAGGGTTTCCGATTGGGAAATAGACAAGATATGCTTAAAGATGGGTGAAAAAATTGCTTCTGGATCTTGTGGTGATCTGTGAGTGTACCATTTTACTACATCTTTCTTGTTCTGATATTTTGATCTTTAGTTGACTGAGAATTGTACTCTATATTTTGGTTCATTCTTTGTAATTTTTTTTTGTGCTTTGTTTAAGCAACAGACTTGAGAAGACTAATTAGAATATTATAATGAAAAAACCTGCTTATAGATTTATAGCATAAAAGTTTAGCACATTGGTAGCAAGGGGGAAAATTATTTTCCTGCTGAATCTCCACTGAGAGCATGCCTTTCTTTCTCCGTCACTCTTGAATTACCTCTGTCATTTTTTTTGTAATATACTTTTGCCCACACATTGGGCTAATATACTTTCCCATCTTACTTCCACTATTCAGAATTTGAAAGTTCCTTTATAAAAAGTACTACCTTGATGATTTAGCAATACATATTTTTTATGCAAATGCTGGTTAATTTAAGTGTCAGAGTAAACTGAATCTGGAGGATGAAGGCCTCTATCCCTTAAAAATGATGAATAAGTTTTTTTTTTTACATATTTAAACAAGGGGAGGGATCACTTGTCTGTAGTTGGGCCTGAAAAGAACTGAAAAGGAAAAAATTGCAATGGATGCAGGTGGAAGATGTTACTCTGTAATGTAATGTTTATATCTAAGAAATTATTTTTTATTGATTTTCTTTCTATTTGTTGTGTTTGAAGCACCAACAAGTTGTAGATTGCCAAAAGATTGATGTAATTGTTCACCAGTTGAAGGAGAAGAGCGCAAGAGCGCATGGTTAGATTTTTTTTTTTTAATTCAAATTGGCTTAATTTTTGTTTAAGTGCACAAATCTATTATTGGTTGTCTTACCTTGAATGACATTTTACTTTTCAAATGCAAAATTATTAGGTCACCTGCACTTGCTGTTTTTAAGGAGGTTGCCTCGTCCTTGATGTAAAACAGATGAGCCAAGTCCATGAAATTGTTGGGAGGATCAAGGGTCTATTTATAATTTATAAGACTAATAATTCGTCCAATATCTGTCTACCCTTCTTGATTCAATATATTTTGCTAATATTTAACTAAATATTTGAGGACCGGTCTCTTGGTTTTCAAGCTTTGTGTCAATTTTCTTTCGTGTGCTTTTTGGCAATTAAGCAATGCCAACCCACGAATAAATGTGAGGTTTGTTTCAGAAATGGAAAGATTGTTTCTTAAATATATCTTTTTTTCCTTGAGCCGTATCCTACTTGTGAAGATTGTTTCTTATTGAAAATTGAAAAATAATAAACTAAATGATGATCATGCACCAAATATTTCCTTCTTCTTTCCTTTGCTGCTTAAAGAAAATTATAGTGTTCCTTTTTTTTTTTGGATTTCACATAAGATATAATGATCATGCACCAAATATTTTGTTTTGTATGGAAGGTTGATTCAGCGTCTTTCTTTTGAAATCTTATTTAAAGCTGAAGCTTGTAATAGAACCGGAATCTATGAAAATTTGAAAGAGTAAGGTTGAGCCGAGTATAATTCATCGAGCAGAAAAAATGTATCCACATGATGACGATGAATTATCTTGTCCCTGCCAACAATATATTGTGAACTTATATAGTTCTATTAAGAAAGTACGCCTGCGGTTTGTTCCTACCTTTTTTCAAAGCAACAATGGCGGAGATGACAAAAAAAATAGAACACACCAGATTTATTATGCAGCATGCATCCAACGGTCAACGTTGCCTAACTATAATTGAGGATAAGGGCACACGTTCTGTTACTGACACAAAGAGAGCTACATACAATGGCGTGGGATTTCTACTTATTTGTGCTTTTGGCATTTCTACTTTAATCTTGTTTGTTTGTTTTTATTGTTGGTTAAGGTTGATTTAGGTTTGTTTGTTTCAATTGTCTTGGTATTTAAAATTATACGTACTAGATAGATAGTTAATGAAAACTTATGAGTTATTTTATTTTGTGTTTTAATTTAATTTAATTTTATTATTTGGTGCTTCAAAATTCTTTCGCACCAAATTTAATTTTTGCCGTCATAATTTCGAACAGGAATAATACATTTCTACGGGAACATCTCTCTCACGGCAGAAACAAAGTCATTTTTTATGATGAAATATTTGTAAAAGTTGACATATGTATGATTTTTTATTGAGAAACATATTTAGCGCCCATCGAATTATTTGTTTGGATTGTTCTCATGTCTACTTTTATAAATTCTATTTGTTTAAATCGGTGAAAACTATTGTTACATTTAGCCGATCAAGACAACGTCGACCTTAAAATATTGAATATGGACAACATACCTGTGTCAAATAATATTTTTATTTTTACATATCACATATTAACGTCCGCCCACACATTGGGTGGGCACTGCTGCTAGTTGTATGTAAAACAGGATAAGAATCTAATACTTTTCTGGATAGAACAACAGAAATTAAGCAATCACAAACTCGAAAGCAATAGATCGAGGCGTGGCACAGGCATGCAAACAATTGGCTTAGCCCGGGTCAATGTTAAGCCAGGACCCTCGGCCATGTCAACCAATCCTCCACCACTCAACTTCCAATCAAAACACTGTACCATCGCCGCGAGCGTGCTCTGTACCACTAGCATTGCGAGTGTTGCACCAGGACACATTCTTCGTCCTGTCCCAAAAGGCAATAACTGGTAATGCTGCCCCCTGACATCCATCCCACTCACTCTGTCTTCGTTGATAAATCTCTCTGGATTGAAATCTAATGGATTTGTCCAGGAGGCTGGATCTCTGCTGAGGGCCCACACATTGAAGAATACAGTCATGCCAGCTGGCACAGTGTAACCATCCACCGTGCAAGTCTCTGTGCACTGCCGGGCGTTCAGTGGTCCCGTAGGATGGAGCCGAAGGGTTTCTTTGATGACTGATTGTAGATAAGGGAGTCGAGGAATGTCAGTTTCATCCACTAGCCTGTCCTTGCCGACAACTGTGTCTACTTCTGCTGCAAGCTTTTTCAGTACGTCAGGATGATTTATCAGCTCTGATAAGGCCCACTCAATTGTCAGAGCTGTTGTGCTCGTACCAGCTGCCAAGAGATCCTTCAAAAATTAAAATCTATTAGTAAATTAATTACAGAAATAACTTTTGTTCAATGCGGTCAGGTGTGCATGCATTGTGCTCAGAGATCCTATAATTCTGGAATACTAGGATCTCGAAATTCCACAAATTTTACTATAAGTATCATCAACTGAAGGTAGACAAAGAAATACTAAATAAATGAGCTATTATTTATATTCAGGAAGCTAAGTGCTTCCTGCCACAAAATAATTCTGCAGTATAACTGTATAATGGTTTTTAATTTTATGGTGATACTTGTCTCAAAAAAAAAAAAAAAAATATGGTGATACACCGTTTTTACAACAGCTGACCAAACTTTTTTTTTTTTAAGTGTAATATTGTAATGTCTTTTAAATTTTTTATTGGTAAATTTTTCTCCTTTCATCAGAGGCGCCTTTTTAATACTTTATATCTAACATAAGACCTTTAGAAGTTGGCTGCATTACATGTGGAATTTCTAGCCAACATTTGAGACCAGTACTGCTAAAGCTTTGACTTCAGAATTTTATGGTCTAGACTTATTTAATGTACTTGGTCCCTCGGTGAAATCAAACCCAAATGGTTTTCTGCATCTAAAGTCATATCTAACTGAGAAGATCATCCTTTTGATAGTTGGTTTTAAAACTTACTAAAATAAAAGCCTTGATGTTGTCTCTTGTAAGCCTCATCTCGGCCCCATCATCATAATAAACATCCATTAACATATCCAATATGTCCATGCTGTCCTTCATCATTCCCTCTCCACAATCTTCCTCACCTCTCTTCATTTGGCGAGCTGCTTCTTTCTCTCTCAACACTCCATCCACCATCCGATCAAATCGCCCCTTCACATCCTCAACTCTGCGTCCGATCCCTTGCAAATCAAATCCTAATTTTTGGAGGATCCATATGTAGTCCTTGAGATTAAACAAGCCCAGGAGCTCCTCCACCTCTGCTACCACCGTCTTTAGCTCTACTAGCTCGTCATCGCTTCCAGCCCATTGCCTACCAATTGACATACGCGAGATTATATTACTTGCTAGTCTGACCAGTTCAGTCTCCAACTCCACCTCCTCAACTCTCTTGGACTTTTCAAACAAGGTTCTGACCAGTCTCTGGATCTCATCACGCCTAATTTGGTGGAGGAGATCTAGGGTTTGGCCTCCAAAGAGCTGAGAAATGCATAGCTTTTTTATGAAGTTCCAATAAGGGCCATAACGGGCAAAACTAAAATCAGAGCCATCATACAAGAGGGTTTGGATAGCTGGTGATACAGGACGGTCAGAAAAGAAAGCTTCATGGGTCTTGAGAAAACTTTTAACCAGAGAAGGTGAACTGACTACTATGCAACTGACACAGCCGAGGCGGAGACGAAAGATGGGCCCATATCGGAGAGCTAGGCAGTGGAAGGATTGGTGTGGGAGGGGGCCGAGGAGGTGGAGATGGCCTATGATTGGAAGAGCTATAGGGGAAGGAAGGGTAAGGCTACGATTAGTTTTGGAGTTCAAGGGGAAGAGGATTTTGAGGAAGATGGCTGTGGCTATGACTGAGATCATCAGGGAAAATAGAATATGGGAACTGATCAGTCCCAGTATTGACGCGATTACCTCCATGGTGAGAGAGAGAGAGAGAGAGAGAGAGTGAGAAATGTGATGTACAGCAGGATTAAGTACTGTCGAAACTCGAAAGTGGGAACTCCCACTTTGTGGTAGTCTAGAATCTAGATTCAGCAAAAAAATTTATTATGTTAGTTTTAAAAAAATATATATATTTTGCTTAACCAGGAAATGAGTTAGAAAGTCAACGGTGTGAAAGCAATAGATGGTAGGAACTTCTACTCAGAACATAAATTGTCGAAGCTCCTTTCTACTATACTTGAGACGATATGGTATACTTGAGACGATATGGGTCTAAGAAGTATATGAGATCAGACCTAAGGAACTAAAAACAAAGTACACGACGGTTAACAAGACAGGGTTTGGCATCCAACATTCTTCCAAAAACCAAAACGAAACACGACCATTTATAATTCCACCAATACAAGTTTAAACAGAAGGCCTCATGGTACCTAAATTTGAACAGAATATACACTTTAAAAGTCTATTTCCTCTTCTTAGAAGGCCGACGGCTTTCAAGGCGTTGCCGTGCCTTTTCAAACTCTTCTTCTGTTGGTTCATCTTGTGAATTAGGGTCACACTTTGACATGATAGAAGAAAGAATAGAGTTAAATTGTTCCTTTCTTTGGCTTCTTCTCTCAGTTATTGCTAAGGCGAGATCATCCATCTCGTTCTTCTTTTTCCTAAAAGGGTAAAATAAGCAAAAGGCGAGTCTGAGTAAATACTTAACTTCAGGATGGTTAAATTGTCAATTTAATATTAAATATGCATGGCTTAAGGATACAAGATTATTTTTAACCATTCCAATTTGTACTCTTAAGTAACCTCAGATTAGTTTAAAATTTCCCACACAAGTACCGGAGTATCACTGTCAGTTTATATTTATTTCACATAGTTTTAACACCTAGATTTTTATTCCTTTTATCGGTCTAAATGATTTATATGCATAAAATGTCTGCTTCTCTTATTTACCCCAACTTCCATCTACTCGTACAATTGATTAATATTCCCAATGTTCTACAATTGCGAAGTGACCCTGAAATTCCTCACCTACCAGCTTTCTGAAAACCATGATAGGTCTCCTTTAGAACTTATTCCACAAAGAAAAGATTTCATAAGTTTTACCAGGGTTATGTATATAAATTTCTCAAAAGAAATACATATGTAGTTTAGAAATGCTAACTTGGAGGGCCTAGCTAGAGGATTTGTAGGAGGCTCAGTTTCAGAAACCTTCTTAGCCCACTTCTTGTATGCTTTTGTAGCTTTCAGTTCACCTGTCAACCGAAGTATAATTTCTTCAACACAAATAACTTACAAATGAAACAAAGTAAAATGAAATAAGAAACTAGAGACCCATCAAAATAAGCCTCCAAATAAGAGTTTGAGATGATTAAAGATCTCAAAACTTTCCAGAGAACTTCTAATCCATACCATTTGAGACATTATAATCTCAGAATCTCAGTACTATAGCACACTGGTTTGTCCTGGATCATAATAATTTGGTACAATAAAACATCGTCCTTTTGTCTAATTGCAGTTGTGCATAGAAAGAAAGCCACTAGATTCGTGAGTCAGCAAAACAAAAACCATCATCCAAACACCTGAACCACAATAATTATCACATTCCTTTAGTAGATAGTTCAAAACTATCAACACCAATTCTTCTCTACCTAAAAGATCTGAAGACAGAAAAAGAGTATTTTGGGTGTTAAAATGCATCTTTTGACATACAATATTTTCCTCTCAAATATTTATGAACTGTGAGAATTATCATATTCTTAACTAGATTTTCAAATAATACCCAAACCACCCCTCAACTCCTAGAAAAAGAAAAAAAACAGAGATAGAACGAATTAGTTTGGGCATCTTTTGATTTACACGATGGATTCCACCTTTTGCAAGTTTTTACAAGTATTTGCTAAATAATACTGATAAATAAATTAAATAAAAACCTTGGGATATAGCATCATCAATTATATCTTTGAACCGGTGTGAATCCAACTTTTCATCAGAACAAATCATTGAACAGAAAAGCCTGAAAATGATAAAATGAGTTAATCACATCAAGTTAGGAATTAGGGGATGATTTCAATACTTGCCCTATGAAGCACAAATCTATGAGAAAATCAGACCAAGATATTAATTAGGGTATATTTCCTCAATTATATATAAACAGTCCATTAAAGAGCAATTTGCAAATATTTAAAGTTTTACTTTTGTTTTTGTTTACCCTTTTTGTATAGACCGTCGCATTCTGTTTTAGAATACATGAGAGATCTTGACACTTTGCAGCAATACACGTAAATTAGTACATTAAACAAGGACCTATACTTTCTGATAGGAATGTACCTGTTCATATCACCCTTGAATTTTTCATAGAGTTCCTTGAGGTCCTTTTTCTCTGAATCTGAGCCTCTGTAGTTAGCCTCAAACTCTTCAATATCCTCCTCTGTGACCTAAATTGGGAAACGGAAACATTCACTTATGCATCTATCACCCTTCATAACTTTTTCAGATTGCTTCCTTTTCAGTCACTCTCAAGATAAAAACTGAACAATATGTACCAAAACCAACCTGAACAAAAAACTAGCTAGCAAAGTCATCTGGTCAGGATGAACAAGGTCAGGTGACTCAGGTCTACTATATGTGAAAACCTCATCCTACCTGATATGATTTCTATCCAATTTAAGATGAAATTTGGAACTTCTGCAAAAATGGAAAGAAGGGGACTCTCCTGACAGACGTCGGATCACTAATTTAAGGTTAGAAACAATTTTGAGAGAAGATAAAATTTCATTAAACGATAACAGAAAATTTCAGAATTCGATGATCTTCTTTGGTGTTAAGCACCCTAGATATAGAGAGATCTCTCATTCTTTCCTAATACAACATTCTAAAAATAAAATAAGAACTTTCCTAATACAACTTGCTGAATTAAAGAAATAATACTTTCTAATTTTCCATACTAATGCAAATTAAGGCAATAAACATTTCTGAATAATAATTCTTTTCTTTCCATATCTGAAAGTATTGATCATTTGTGGCTCTGGTTCCTTGTATAGTACTTTGTCACAGGTGGTTTAGTGGGTTGTTGTGGCACATCTGTCCCTAGATCAATTTTAGGTGGATCTGAACCCGATTTAAAGTCAGTTATGTTCAGCTCTGCATCACTGACTTTATCCATAGACATATTATCAAAGGATTGGATTACTTAAAGATTTTTCTCTGAAAAATCAGAAAAAGAAATCATTTATGCCCAGCCCCAAGTTTTATGTAACTTATCGACATTAAACCCCCACTACGCCTTCCTAATCCCTAAAAAGCTTGGTGATTTGGCAACATTAGGAAGAATCATTTTAAAAAAACCGGGGCAGACAATATTTTTCCTGTTTAGTAGGGTAACACCTCAAATTTTAGTAGGGTTAGATGTGCTTAACAGGTCCAGCTCTTCCATACTAAGTAAGGTCTCAATCAAATTTCCAGTACAGTATCACATTTCTCGGATATATGGAAGAAGAGCCCAATGAAACCTTCGAGAACAAGAAGGGGAAGTAAAAACTTATTGATCTAAGATCAAACAAACCTTCTTGTACATTGCTCTGAAATAATCTCGGAGATCAGCAGCAGCATCTCCAACAAGTGCCTATAACCAAAAACATAAAAGAAGCTTTCTACATTCAGTTTCAAGTTCAAGTTTTCTGCACTGAGGTGAGTTCCCTTTTAGTGAAATAATTAAAAAAAAATAAGTTAATGATTCCTAGATCATAGCGATAGCACTAGTAGCTGACCAATCATCTAGGTATAGCTTGTGTCACTTGCTGGAAATAAAAAAAGGCTACTGCAGCATTATGGCACTGCAATGTGGAAGATATTATGATATAGGGGGGACAGAACAGCTGTAGGAAAAGTCAATAAGACAGCAGGTAACAACTTTCATGCCATGCCACTTGGGTTTCATTTACGACTAACTCGTGCAAAATGAGCTATGACCTGGTCTGATATACCAGTTGTTTCTGAAGTGTTTCTTCAAACATTTTTTGGAAGAGGAAGGAACATCCAGGTCTTAAGAAGGCAGATATGAAAAACTTTTTCGTTTGTAAGAAATCACTTACATCATCATCTGTGATGCCAGTTTGGTCATATAAGGTTCTCTTTTCTTCATCTCCAAGTATTGAAATAACCTTTTGCAATAGTTGAAATTTTGAGCTTGCATCCTGAAAGAAAAAGATAACTAGATTTATGCCATTTTAAGAGATTTACCATAAAACAGGCTATAGAGATTAAATCAAATATCAGTACATGTAAATTGCTACAAATCAGTACTGTACCAGGTTTACATAGCAGTACAGGAACATATTACTAGACCAGTTATGTACCACAATAAAATTCGACAATGAACAGTTCGTAAAACTTGATAAGCAACAGCCAAATCAACTTGGGCTATCTTTGTTAAATTCCCTTTTTTTCTGATAGAAAACAAATACGAACAACAACAAAACACTAAAAGAACTCACTTTCAGTTAGGAAAAATTAATCAAAAGTTAATTGAACCATCTTCACAACAAATAATATAACAATGTGATATTAAATGCAACTCACAAACATCTCAAAACAAAGTCATGCACAGGTAGCAAACACCTTACTGGTAGTATATGCAAAAGAACTAAAAATGAATACGGAAATACAACAGTAGTGTTTAAATTACAAAGTACCTCATCTCCAGGGTTTTTATCAGGGTGAAGTTGCAAGGCCAATTTGCGATATGCCTTCTTTATCTCTTGTTGTGTTGCTGTTCTTTCTACCCCTAAAATCTGTACAGAATAATATTAGTTATGATTTCACCTAAAATTTACTCCCTTCTTTATTGCTCTAGTATGTGCTTGTTTAGGTTCATAGTGGTCTATCTACTCATTGTTAACAGATTAACTGAACTTCAGCAAAATTACATCAGAATACAATTCGAATCTACCAACCATAAAGCTTCAACATATACGCAAAATTTTTGTGCCCCTAAACTTGTTCCATTGCACTACAGTCCCTTAAATGACAAAAAATTGTGAGGTAATATAAATTAACATCTAAGGATTACCAAAATTTGGTACCCATGTATACTGATCTCTGAGAGAAAAGAGGATTCATAACTTATATAATTGATTTAGAATGGCTTCACCAATTCCTTTGAATAATATTGACATATTATCCTATTTTATCTACTTAAATCAAATAAGGCACTCTTTTAATATATTTATTGTCTCTAGAAAATTTCCGAAGACTCTATAGTATAAGACAAAAGAAAATACGGTATCATCTCTTTTCTTTTACTTCATACAAAAGCTCAGTTTCAGCGTATACTGGCATTGCCTGGCAAAATCAATTTTCTAATTTAGATTAGATTAGAACAACGGGAAAGGACGAGCCTTGATTGGTAATATAGGGTTTGAGCGAATACCTCGTACAAGCTCTTTCCACTCGCGGCGGATCCACCTCCAGCGGCGGAACTCGTCTCCGCCTTGTCGGAAGCCCTAGTTTTGCTCTTTCTCACCATTTTTCGTCAGATACTAGCTATCTCTCAGTATCGCAAGAAGGTAACGATTCGAAAAGTATGAGGGTTTGGACTCGGGGAGGGGGGGGGGGGGGTATACGAAATATAACCGACTCTCCTCTCTTTTTTTTGTTCGAACTGGAGACACCTGGGACTGATTAAGTGTTGACACAAGCGAGACCTGAAAGTGAAACGTGACTCATGTGAGTGAGTGTATAATCTATGGATTTTGCGAGTTCTAGCCTCCGTTTGCGGGAAAACTGGATGGGCCGAATATCCTGGTCACGCGTCACGCCACCGCGGGAGATATCCCGCTGTATTTTCAGTTTCCCGCCGCCGAAGAGTTGATCCACTGCTTGTGGGCCCCAGCAATCAGTCGCATCGTCAGAAATATGTCGTTAAAAGATCCTAGAATACGACCTAATTTATCATTCTTGTTCCTCTTAATCAAGCAAGGGTCTTGACAGGAGATAAAAGTGGATGAAACAATTTTATAAAAAAAAAATGTAGAAAAATGTTACAATCCACTTGATTGATCGCTCTATCAAACTCGTTTAAAAATTCAAATTGAAAAGTTTAAATGATTAATCCAAACCGTTTAATGTGATTTTCGTATTAAAATCTCATTACCAACGAAATTTTACATTTATTGGAAACGTTTTCTAATTTTTAAAAATTGATGATATTAGAGGGTTCATTGCTAATTAGATTAAACTCAAATAAAAATAGTAAAAAATTTTCTAAAATATAAAATTTTGTCCGCAATGAGATTTTTTAATATTAAGCTCACGTCCAGCTATTCTGTTTAGTCGTTAAAATTTCTTTATTGAAGATCGAATTTGATTGTATCATTTTGCAATATACATAGGGAAAATTAGATATTTGCCACCATAAAGTCAAGATTTTGAAAATTGCCACCAGAAAATTCAATCAGGCCTAATTACATCCTCCTCCTCTAGGATTTTTCATTCCATCATCATGTTGACCTTTCATCGCATCCTCGTACTGACCTCCCATCCCCTACCAATGATTTTCTAGGACAATTAAAATGTATATGAAGATAATTAGTTTTATTTTTGTCATGTGCATGACACTGCCAACAGAATGTGGTTGAACCTAAACATCTGACTCGAGTCTAGTCCCGATCGAGTAAAGCAAATAAATTGTTATTATTTATAGCCAATAAAAAAATGTTATCGAGAGTATACCCAGTTGAGTTTTGACGGTGAAAATAGCTGACGAAATCAGATTATATGATCAAGAAATTATATAATCATACAAATATTTATTGATGATAATATCTAATGATCATCATTCAATTTATATAGCATGAATATTGTTTACAATTATGTAACAGTAAAATCTAATGGGAATCATGATCCAAGTACAATGTTAGAAAAATGATGAATCAAATAAAATTATAAATATATTATTTTTGACATTTGGACATCAAGGTCGGTTCTTCTCTAAATATGGAGGTAGTGCAATTGAGAGTCTGAAAATAACAGAAAACACGTAGAGGTGGATGCAAAACTGACTGAGCTAATTCTAGAAAGAGGTTTCTCCCTCCCCAGCCGGGCCTCGTCGATGCAAGTGGCTCGCTAAGGTTTCTATGTCACCAGTCTCCTACTCTCCGTTGCGCTCTTCTGTGGGTCGCCAATTAGTGTTTATCAAAAATTTGACGGGCCAGACCTGACCCGCGTTAAACCTATCCCATGGACCGGACCGCCCCGGACTGATCATGGATCGCGATGGATCGAAGTGTTAGACCGAGATGGGTTTACCGAGAGTTTGGTCCGTCCTTCCTGAAACCCCGCATTAATCCGCCCGCCTTAACCAGTGGACCAGACCGCGAACCCGTGCTAAACCCACCTTAAACTCGCCTTATGTAATTATATTTGAATTTTTTCATATATTAAAAAAATTACAAATGAAATTTAAGTAAATAAAAAAACTAATAAAAGAAAAGGAAAAAAATAAAAAACAGCGTTGTATAATATATATATTTTTACGTGCTATATTTTTATACATATTTTTATATATCATAATAAAAAAAATAAGTAACAAAAAAGCAAAAGAAAAAAAACAAAATACAGCAAAAGAAAAATATGCGCGGTTGCATGAACTAATAGTATATTTTTCTACATTTTTTAACTTATAATGATGAAAAAATAATTAATGAAAAATAAAAAAACAACAAAATAATAATAAAAAATCGGCGGACCGGACCGTCATAACCCACGCGGGTTGCATGGGGCGGGTTTAGCAAGGGTTTAGGCCAAGGTTTCTACGATGGACCATGATAACCCGCCCCGCGATAACCCATCAACCCATGGAGGACCCGATTGTCATAATCCATGGACCAAGGCGGGTTAGACCGGACCGTCCCGTTTGGTAAACACTATCACCAATCATGATCAGAATGGTGACTTCTTCGTTGTTTGAGTAGCCACATTATGTAAATCCTGTACAAAATCACAGTGGCCATATATAGCAATACCTAGCTTTTGCCCTAAATTATCAAATTAAAGTCAAGAAATACATATAATTCAATGAAATTAAGGCCTAGACCTGGTTGAATGTATACATGAAAACCGCTTATCAAAATCCCCCATGCTTAAACCTTGTTTTTTTCCTCAAACAAGAACCTAAGTTAAGAAACTGGTTTAGGGCTTAATTACAGTTAAGTATATGTGATGCCTACAAGTCGGAAAGTCAATTAACAAGTAAACCAAACTAAGACTCGAGCAATTCGAAAACTTTGTAAAATCATTCCGCATTCAAAAGTTCAAAATCAAGTTTGTTGTTTCAAAGTTCAACAATTCAATTAGAATTTACAATTTTATAATTACATTACATATAATAAAGACTAGGTGTGAAACCGCGGCTTCGCCGCGGATTCGTTGTTTATTCGTATTTCAATTTTAAGAAGCATATCTACCATATATTATTATATGTCAAGAGTAATTATTGGCCTTAAACAACACTGTAAATCTTCATAAAAGTACTATGTAAATATGTAATACTATGCAAGCGGAAATTTTATAAGTTCAAAAATTAGATGAAATTTTATAAAAATTAGAATCTAAATCTTTCTTTCTAATAAAATTGGATTATACTGATCTTCTCTCGACGTGATTAGGCCTTTGGTCTTGTTAAATAAAATTGGATGCGCCTATCTTGAGAAATGCTAGTGTCCAATAAAGCAAAATTAATTAAATTTTCATATCGAACTCGATTGCGTAACATTTTATTTTTCATATACTTAAATCGGTGTACATCACATTAAATATGCATACATCAATATACATCAGAACTCTTATTATTTTGTTAGTAGAAGAACATGACATCTACATTTATTACAATAATAAAAAATTATTTCTATTTTTTTTGTCTTTTTCCTTTTTCACTCAATTGTCTTCAATCCTATTTCATTTATCTCCACTCTTCCATTTAAACATTATCAAAAGTGTGACAGAGTTTGCTTGAGAAATTTCTAGTTCTCCATTCATTTGGTCAGAAAAGCATGCTACGTGTGTTGGCTTCTTATTAGTTCCACCGTGATCAGAGAGAGAGAATATATCTCAACAACTTTTTTTTTTTTTTTTTTTTTTTTTGAAAAAAGTCGCCCAAAACAAGGCAACCAGCATACTTTTTGATGCAAAGAGTCTTACAAGTAAGTTCACCAGAGGTGAACAGAAAAAAACATCAAAAAGAAAACAAAAAGGAAAAAGTCAAGTGTTTAACGTTTCACACACAGAGATAACCATAGGCAACATAAAAAACCAAAGAAAGACAGCTAATCCCCCAAGAGGTCTTCGTCCATCTCCATCTGGGTTCCAATGTTTCTTCCATCAGTTGTGACTCGATTGGCAAGTTGCCCCCCTGCGTTCCCAGCTACCTCACTTCCATTAAATCCTCCATTTGTGTTACTCCCACCTACCGCCGCACCAGAGATGTTATTGTGAAGAGCACCCACATTGTTAGATCTAGTAAAGTTGTGTTTCAGGCCAGTAGCATTACCTGTCCAAATATGGAAAAGATGTAATGCAGCATGAACAGAAGTGAGAGGACTTTTACCAACTATATTGTTAAAGGTTCTATCATTCCTTTCTCTCCAAATTGTCCAGAGCCAAGCAGCAAACAGCTTCATAAAATAAGTCTTAGAATCATTATCTAAATCTAAAATTGAATTCCAGAATTCTTTAGCAGATCTGAAATTCAAAAGCAATCCTTTTGGATGTGCAATTCTGACTATATTCCAAAGATAATCACTGTAGGGACAGTTTAAGCAAAGATGATTCACATCTTCAACATTATTGCAAAAGCTACAGTTAGTTGACCCTATCCAACCTCTAAAGGAAAGGTTTTCTCTAGTGAGTAATTTATTGTTAATAGCTAACAAGACTAAAAGTTTACACTTAAGAGGAATTTTTATATTCCAAATGGTATCTTTTAAGTTTACTATAATACCACCATTACATAAAAAATCATACATAGATTTAACTGAGAAAAGACCATTCTTTTCCCAGCACCAACTAGCACTATCTAAGTTATTTGAAAACTGAATACTATTTAAAATGTTACAAGCTTCAATTTTCTCTTTTCTAAGTTCAGTAGAAGCCCCTCTGGTTAGTTTGAAATTAATGTTACCATTGTTCCAGACTTGAGCCAAGCTAGAACTAACTTTTTTGGTTTTAGAATAGAGATTAGGAAACTTATTGGCCATGGTTTCATTTTCAAACCAAATGTCATGCCAGTAAGCAATTGAATTTCCTTGACCTATAGTTCTGGAGCAACCTATTTTAACAAGCTGCATATGTTCCAAAACACTTTTCCAGAAAGGAGAGAGATTATAAGTGACATTAAACTTATATTTTGCTCTAACTATATCAAGCCAAACACCTGTTTTGCTATTATGTAAATATTTCCAAGCCCATTTGAAAATTAGGGCTTTGTTCATGAGGTTTAAATTCAAAATACCCCAACCCCCAAATTTTTTACTTCTGCAAATATTTTGCCAACTGACTAAATTATAACTTCTGTTACTAGTATTAGTCTTACTTCCTCCCCATAAAAAATTCCTCCTAGCCTTATCTATCTCTTTAATTACCCAAGTGGGAGCTTTAAACATGGCCATTTGGTACAGGGGTATAGCTGACAAAGTAGAATTAAGCAATATCAGCCTACCTCCCATTGAAATCATTTTGCTTTTCCAACTAGGTAATTTAGCCTTGATTTTATCTATGAGATTACTCCAATCACTTCTACTAGGTGCCCTCCAATGAAGAGGCAGGCCCAAGTATTTCATGGGTAAATTACCAATTTTGCAATTTAAAAGATTGGCAAAAGAAGTGGCAGTTTCATTACTAATGTTAAGAGGGATAATTTCAGATTTGGCAAAATTAATTTTCAAACCTGATGCCCCTTCAAAGGCTTTAAGAGTCCACTGCATTTTACCAACCATATGCTGATCAGCCTTTAAAAAAAGTAAGGTGTCATCAGCATATTGTAATTGGATAAGTTTTTTTCCATTATCTAAAGTAGGCCCTAAACCATTAAAATGCCCATTAATTACTCCTTTGGAAATGATTTTAGAAAGTCCTTCAGCTGCAATTATAAAGAGGTAAGGAGATAAGGGATCTCCCTGCCTTAATCCTCTTTTGCAGCTGAAATATTTTCCCAGGGAGCCATTAATATTAATTGAAGTTCTACCCCCGACAAGAGTAGCTTTTATCCAATTTACCCATCTGTTACAAAAGCCTCTTTGAGAGAGACTTTTGAAGATGTAGTTCCAATTAACCATGTCAAAGGCTTTTTCAAAGTCGATTTTCAATAAAATACCTTTTTCTTTGGTTAACTTTACATGGTGCAATATCTCATGGGCTGCAACAGCTCCATCCAGGATATATCTATCCTTGAGATAAGCACTTTGAGTAGGTTGAATTATTTTATTAAGGATAGGGGCTAATCTATTTGCAAGTACTTTGGTGAAAATTTTAAAACTACAGTTAATCAAACTTAAGGGTCTAAAATCTTTAATTTTATTTGCATCAGTGATCTTGGAAATGAGGCTAATGACTGCTCTATTCAGTTTAGCCAGTTCAAGTTTTCCTTCATGGAAATCTTTAAACATTTCAACAAGATCACACTTGATAACATCCCAATAAGTTTGATAGAAAAGCATTGGGAACCCATCAGGTCCTGGGGCTTTTTCTGCTCCCATACCAAAAACTGCATCTTTAATTTCCTCAAGGGAAAAAGGAGCAGTTAGAGAGAGATTATCTTCAAAAGTTATTTTCTCTTCAATTTCCCAACTCTCATCAGAGAGATGGTTCCAGGTAGAGCCCTGCTAACCCATTAAATTGGCAAAAAACTCCATAGTATGGGCATGTATAAAAGCAGGATCTCTGCATTCTACACCATCAATTAACAGATGGTTAATAGTATTTTTCCTATTCCTATAACTGGCTATTGAATGGAAAAATCTAGTATTGGCATCTCCTTCATTAATCCAAGTAACCCTAGCTCTTTGTTTCCAATGGGTCACTTCTTCACTATAGATATCAACTAGTTCTTTTTTTTTCAAAAAGAGGTTATTGATTTCCTCATTATTTAAATCTCTATTTTCACTAATTACATCTAGTTCATTAATGCTGTTCAGCAAAGCAGCTTTTTTATCTCTAATTACTTTATTGAGGTTTAAGCTCCAACCTCTTAATTTTCTCCTAAGAGTAGCAATTTTAATAGACCAAGAATAAACTTTGTCAGCTCCATTGTAGCATTCAAGCCACCAATCCAGTATTCTATCTGCTAACTCCTCTTGGTTGATCCAATTCTTTTCAAACCTAAAATTAGTTTTCCTAATTCCCCTACCTCTTATAGAAGAACCTAAGAACAAAGGAATATGGTCAGAAAAGACTCTACAATAGCTGGAAGTGTAAGTTGAGGGATAACTATTCATCCAGCTAGTATTTGCAAAGAACCTGTCTAAGCAAGCCTTTTGTCTGCTATTTCCTCCTCTGGCCCAAGTGTACTTTCTATTTGGACTTTTGAGATCTGTTAACTCAAAGGCATCAATCCAATTATTGAATAACCTCATTTTAGAGGGGTTAAAAGAGACACCCTTTTTCTCATTTCTCCATCTAATTAAGTTAAAGTCTCCTCCTATTATCCAAGGGATATCAATGGAAGCCCCTAAATCAGTTAATTCTTGTAAGAAAGCTACCTTGAACTGATTTAGTACAGGGCCATACACTGAAGTGTACATCCATTTTATCTTATCTACTTTATTTTCTAAAGTAATAGTAATAGAATAGTTCCTAATATCCCAATTTATGCAATTGAAGTTAGAGGAATTGAACCCCAGCAGAATTCCACCAGAGTTACCTCTGGAAGGTAAAAAATTCCAAGAAAAATTATTATTAATAGCACTAAGGAATCTGTTAGTAAAAGATTCCTTTTTGGTTTCTTGGAGACTAACTATATTAATACTATCTTTCCTAATTACCTCAGAGAGGTAATTTCTTTTTTCAGCTAAACCTAGTCCTCTGCAATTCCAATTAAGAATACTCATTGAGAACAATTAACTACTCTAGGGAGAACCTGAAAAGGTTCCTGAGTCATAATGGTATTTGAAATACCTTCTAAAATGTTAATCATTTTAGATGACTCCATTTTTCTTAAACTTTTAACTACATTTCTACTTTCATTATCATCTACTCCTACTGAAATTCCCAGATCCTCAAAAAGATCAATGACTTGGGAATCATTAAGAACTCCTAAAGGTAAAAAATTTGCTAGAAGGTGTGTAGGTATACCTGAGATGTTTGACTGGCCAACATTGGTAGTAGGTTGGGCTGCTACATATTGCTTCTCTTTCTTCCTCCTTAACTGGGATTTGAGGGCTAGGTTTGCTGCTCTCAACTCTTCCAATTCACCAATTTCCTTGTCAGACTCACCTTCATTAGCCACACCCTTGCCTTTACCAAACACTTCAGCTTTCTCTGGGTTTGGGGCACTTATGACATTACTGCTAACTTCCTTAATCATCACTCCTCCTCCTTTTTTCTTGGACTGTGAACTGGTCCAGTATTTTTTTGTAAACTTCTTTTTTTTCCCCATCTCCTTCTTTCCCCGACCTTCATTACTAAAGGTTCCTTGATTGAAGTTTTGACCAGCCCCAAGATTGAAGTTATGAGGGTAGCATCCTGTCATACCAGTGAAGTATGCAGGATGCACAGAGAACGGTGGAAACATACCAGCAGGGAAAGGTCCCTAAAAGTTACAAGAACCGCTGGGAAAAGAAGGGTCGTTCACCTGATTATTGAAGTTCTGATTCGACATTGTTTGACCACCTCCCGAGTTGAAGTGGTGCTGCTCAAAACCAGGAGGAGCTGAGTTCTGACAATTGAGGTCACTCATGGCTCTATCTAACTTGCCACATGCATCAGCAAAATCTTGGTTTGTCCAGTTCAAGATCGGCTCGATGCGTCTCAACTTTTCATCTTCTTCTATGTACTAGACATTCACCAGTTCCTTCTCTCCCGAATCTCTCGTCAACTCAAACGTATGCTCAGCAGGAATGATTTCATTCCTCTTGAGTTCTACTTGCACACGAGCCCAGCGAAGATCTTTTCTAATGGCTGTCATCTTGTCGATGTCGACGATGTCACCAAACCTTACCAACTCCTTGATTGATGGCCAGGCAAACCATCCATACGGGGCACCTTTGATTCTGATCCAGGTGGTTCTACGCTTGGCGCGCGGATCAAGCTCTTCATCATCTTTGCACACCTTCATCCAGAGTAGACCAACCATGATTCGATCTTGCTTTTCCACCTTATTCTTCCACTCGATCGTTCCTTCAACTTGAAATTTGTTGGAAGGAAGAACTCTTACATTCCATGGCACACCAAGAGGAAAGACATTTCGCATTCCAGCCATGACCTCAGAAACCGAAACGTCGCTTTCTGCCTGGAGAACAACGCTTCTTTTCAGCTCCATCTCAATCTCCTTGGTCTGCTCATTCTCACGAATCTGAGACAGTTCTCTTTGCGCCATGGATCTAGGGTTTGAGATCTGAAATTGACTAGGAGAAATTTGTGGAAAAGAGAAAGGGGGTCGGCGTAGTTTCTTGCAAGAGGGGGCTAAATGGCCTATTGCTTTGCAATGTTGACACACTTTGCAATTAACGCAGGTCTCCGCCTTATGGTCTCTATCACCACATCTAAAGCATTGACCTTTTTCTCTTTGAATTCTCCGAATGTCTCTGAGCCGTTGGATTCTCGTCACCGCTTTGGTTCTTCTTTCTTTAAACTTCTCCGCTGGCACAACATACCTTTCTTTCTCTGCCGGTGGGGTTCTCACCACCTCAGCAAAGGTACCAGATGCAAGAGTAGAATTGCAAACCGGAGAGGAGGTGATCGATGAGATAGCGGAGCTTGGGCCGCTAGAAATTGATTCTTGGGCCACCAATTTGATCTGGAGAGTGCTCAGTAATTCCTCTAACGGTATGTTGTGGCCCGGCGCAGAATCAAGACTAGAGAAAGATTCATCCAATAACTCTAGCAGAGCAAAGGAGTTGTAATTTCTGTTTCGGCGTAGTGACGTAGGATCTCTAGTCACCAAACGCCTTTCTAATCTTACTCCAAGGTTGTTAGGTAAGGTTAGAAATAATTTTGAGATAAAAGATAATTTTTGTTAAACAATAACAGAAAACGTTTTTTTTTTCAGAATTCAATGCCCCTCTTTGGTGTTAAGCACCCTAGATATAGAGAGACCTCTCATTCTTTCCTAATACATTTTTTCTAAAAATAAGATAAGAACTTTCCTAATACAATTTGCTGAATTAGAGAAATAATACTTTCTAATTTTTCATACTGATGCAAAATAAGGCAATAAACACTTCTAAATAATAATTCTTTTCTTTCCATATATGAAAGTATGGATCATTTGTGACTCTGGCTCCTTGTGTAGTACTTTGTCACAGGTGGTTTTGTGGGTTGTTGTGGCACAACATTCCCTAGATCATTTTTAGGTGCATCTGAACCCGATTCAAAATCATTTAGGTTCAGCTCTGCGTCATGCTCCTCCTCCTCTTGGAAGCTTGCCCTCAAGCTTGGATTATCACCATGGAAAGGATACAAATGCCTTACATTAAAGACATTAGTGATGTTCATATCATCAGGCAATTGTATCCGGTATGCATTATTTCCCATCTTCTCTAAAATCTGACATGGTCCAAACTTTCGTGGCTTTAGCTTGTTGTATGCTCCCAATGGATATCGATCACGGGACAAATAAACCCACACTAGATCACCCACTTCAAAGTGTACTTCTACACGAGAAGCATCCGCTTGCTGCTTGTACTTAGCATAGCTTTCTTCCAAGTTCTTGTGCACATGAGCATGTATGTTATGCAATTCCTCCAATATTTGATCCACCTTTTTTGTACCAGTATTTGGTCCCTTAATAGGCAGTAGGTCAAGAGGTCCTCTAGGATTGAATCCATACAACACCTGAAAAGGTGAATAACCTGTGGATCGATTAACTGAGCTATTAAATTCAAACTCAATCTTTGGTAAAACACTGTCCCAGCTGCACAAAGTCTTTACTTGAGCACGCAACATGTTTCCCAAGCTCCTATTCACTACCTCTGTCTGCCCATCAGTTTGTGGGTGATATGGACTACAAAATTTTAGATCAGTTCCCAACTTCTTCCACAATTCCTTCCAGAAATGGCTCATGAATTTAGTGTCGCGATCTGATACAATCGTCATAGGTAAACCATAATGTCTCACAACACTACCAAAATAGAGATCTGCCACCTTTGAAGCATCCATAGTTGTCTTGCAAGCAATGAAAATAGCCATTTTGCTGAACCGATCAACAACCACCATAATGCTGTCTTGACCCTTCTTGGTGCGAGGCAGCCCCACAACAAAATCCATTGATACGTCACTCCAAGGTGCTGTTGGTATCGGTAGAGGAGTATACAAACCTTTGTTGCTGTCAGTCCCCTTTGCTTGTTGGCATAACCGACATCTTTTCACAAACAACTTCACATCTTTATCTATTCCTGGCCAATAGAACTTTTCTTTTACTAACCAGGTTGTCTTATCTTGACCAAAATGCCCTTGCTGATGCAGTTCCTGAATAATGAGAATTCTCAATGATGAGTTTGGTATGCACAAGCAAGAGCCTCGAAACAAGTACCCATTATGTAGTGAGTAATCGTTTCGCATTCTATTCTCCACAGCCTCAATGATCAGCTTAAAATCTTCATCCTCACGAATAGTTTGTTGAATATTTTCAAATCCTAGTGTGTGTACACTCATGGCAGCCACCAAAGCATGGCGTCTACTCAAAGCATCAGCCACTTTGTTCACCTCTCCTGACTTGTGTTTGATGGAGAATGAGAATTCTTGTAATGATGCAACCCACTTGGCATGCCTCGAGCTTAGTTTGTGCTGCCCTTGCAAGTATGCCAAAGCTTGATGATCTGAAAACAAAACAAACTCTCGGTGGAGGAGGTAGTGTCGCCAATGTTGTAATGCTTTGACAATTGCATACAATTCCAGGTCATACACCGAGTAATTAAGCTTTGCACCGCTTAATTTCTCGCTGTAATAGGCCACAGGTTTGCCTTCTTGGCTGAGCACAGCTCCCACTCCCACTTTGGATGCATCACAATCTACTTCAAACAATTTATCAAAATCTGGAAGTGTTAGCACAGGTGCAGAAATTAACTTACTCTTTAGCTCTTCAAATGCTTGTTGTGCATCACTATTCCACTCAAATTGTGGCCTCTTTAGTAGGTCAGTAATAGGGGCTGCTATTCGGCTGTAGTGCTGAATAAATCTGCGATAAAACCCAGCCAACCCGAGGAAGGATCGCACCTCAGTAATGGTACTAGGGTTTGGCCAGTCTACAATTGCCTGGATCTTGTTTTGATCGGGCATTATACCACCCGCAGTGACCACATACCCCAGAAACAATAACTCTTCCACTTGCCACACACATTTCTTTGGATTAGCAAATAGTTGTTGATCCCTTAATGTTGTCAAGACCTGCCTTAGGTGCTGTTTGTGCTCTTCTTTAGTCTTGCTGTAAATCAGAATATCATCAAAGTACACCACCACAAAATCGTTTAGGAAATGCCGCAAGACTTGGTTCATCATTCGCATAAAAGTGCTGGGTGCGTTTGATAAACCAAAAGGCATGACCAGCCATTCAAATAGGCCTTCTTTTGTTTTAAAAGCAGTTTTCCATTCATCTCCTGGTTTGATTCTCACCTGGTGATATCCACTTTTGAGATCAATTTTAGAAAAAATCCTAGCACCACTTAGCTGGTCAAGCATGTCATCCAAACGAGGTATTGGAAATCGGTACTTAACAGTGATCCTATTAATAGCTCGGCTGTCCACACACATGCGCTAACTCCCATCTTTTTTTGGCACTAACAACGCCGGTACAGCACAAGGACTGATACTTTCACGCACAAAACCTTTGTCTAATAATTCTTGTACCTGTCTTTTCAGCTCCTCATGTTGTTGTGGTGTCATTCGATAATGTGCTCGGTTGGGCAGAGATGCACCAGGAACTAGATCAATTTGATGCTGGATATCGCGAAGGGGTGGTAAGATATCGGGCAAATCAGCAAGCACATCCTTGAATTCAGCTAACAACTCTTGAATCTCATTAGGGACACCTTCTACAACTTCTAGGGCTGTAAAAGTGTGCGAAACAATAGCAAAACAGAAATCAGCAGCTGCAACTTCTGCCTCAAAAGCTTCTTTTGGAAGGCAAATTATTGTTCTCTTTCCACCTTCCTCTCTCTTCAGTGGCTGCACAACAACCTTTTTACTACCCATCTGTATGGTGTATGTGTGAGCTCTTCCATCGTATATGGCATGGTTGTCATACTGCCATGGTCGACCCAATATGAGGTGGGCTGCATCCATCGGCACCACATCAGCTTGTATTTGGGTCTTATAATGAGGTCCAAAAGCCAAATTCACACAACACCTCTTATCCACTCGAATATCAGTACCTTGTTTCACCCAGCCCAAGCGATAAGGGTGAGGATGCTGGTCTGTTGCTAGAGCCAATTTCTGCACTGCTTCCTCCGAAATCATGTTCTCCCAGCTTCCGGTGTCAATAATCACCTTGCACCGTTTGCTGCCTATGGTACAATTCGTGGTGAAAATGTCACGCCTCTTCCAATCCTCATTAGTTTTAGGAGCTAAGCATAGCCTCCTACTAACTAAGCTTTCTCCTTGAATTTCTTCTGGTGCTACATAATGAATATCCTCTTCAAAGTTCTGGTCTTCCAAAGATTCTGCAAGAGGGTCAAAATCCTCTTCTCCTTCATTGATGTACAGTTGAGAGCGCAACTTAGGGCATTCATTAGCATAATGTCCAATCTCTTGGCAACGATGGCAGCGCACATTAGGTCGTCGATTCATTGTTTTCTGTCCAGAATTTGCTGCCGTTGTACCAGAGTGTTGGGGAAAGGTTTTGTTGGAGGTATTCGTGCTAGAAGAAGGTTTTGTAGCAGAGGGGTTTGGACTGGTCACTGGATTAGGATTTGTCCGAGTAGTTGCATAAGTACGGTTACGGTTGAGACTCTTTTCAAGGGCCCGAGCTTTAGATTGGGCCTCTGTAACATTGTTAATGGTATGGACTTGGAGTGCATCCTGAATTGATGGTCGAAGGCCATGCAAGTAGCGAGCCACCAGTTGATCTTCTGTTTCTCGCAATTGATTGCGAGCGACCAGTCGATAAAATTCCAAGGTATAATCATCCACACTTTTGGACCCTTGTATCAAACTCTGCAGCTGTTGGTACAGAGTTTGCCGAAAATTTAGTGGCAAAAACTCTCTGGTCATCTCCCTCTTGAGCTCAGCCCAATCTCCCAACAATGGTAGCCCATCAAGGTACCGTCTATAGCGAAAAGACTGCCACCAAGCTGCTGCCCTGTCCCTGAAACGAATGGCTATTAAAGATACCTGTTTGTCAGGTGGCACTTCTTTGAGGGACAAAATCTCATCAACGTTTGTAACCCAATCAAGGAACTCATCAGGACTTAATCCACCTGTGAATTCAGGGATCTCCACACGAAAACCACCATCCCATCGATTATTCGCACCATCACGAGGTCTGTCCTCTTGATTCCTCACGAGAGGTTGTGCTACCGGTCGATTCACAAGCTGTTCCATCATAGTTGTAAGAGTCTTCAGCATCTGGTCCTGGTTGTGTTGTAAAAGCTGGTTAGATTGCTGAATCGCCTCCAAAACAGCAGCCAGAGTCGGTTCTGTTGGTTGATTCGAATTGCTCATGTTGTAACCTGGCTCTGATACCAATTTGACGTAGGATCTCTAGTCACCAAACGCCTTTCTAATCTTACTCCAAGGTTGTTAGGTAAGGTTAGAAACAATTTTGAGATAAAAGATAATTTTTGTTAAACAATAACAGAAAACGTTTTTTTTTTCAGAATTCAATGCCCCTCTTTGGTGTTAAGCACCCTAGATATAGAGAGACCTCTCATTCTTTCCTAATACATTTTCTAAAAATAAGATAAGAACTTTCCTAATACAATTTGCTGAATTAGAGAAATAATACTTTCTAAATTTTCATACTGATGCAAAATAAGGCAATAAACACTTCTAAATAATAATTCTTTTCTTTCCATATATGAAAGTATGGATCATTTGTGACTCTGGCTCCTTGTGTAGTACTTTGTCACAGGTGGTTTTGTGGGTTGTTGTGGCACAACATTCCCTAGATCATTTTTAGGTGCATCTGAACCCGATTCAAAATCATTTAGGTTCAGCTCTGCGTCACGTAGGGACCACGGAGGAGAGAAACCCGGTGCCAGGGTTATTTTCCGACGATCCAAGAATGACATTCTTGTTTTCCTTCTCAGTTTCTTAACCCTTGTAATACTCCAATTCTAAATAACTCATTATCTCAACAACTCAGCATGCTACAGCTTCTATTCTTCAGCCATTGTAACTTATTCCAACATACACAAACATTAAATATAGATATGAGCAAAGTAACATACCTGGATATTTTATAAAGTACAAATAAAAATACATGATGATTATTAATAAAATTGGAGAACCTTTGATTCAAAACTTGGTGCAGTACTATAGTGACCAAGCTTTCTTATTTTTTTTATTTTCCCTATTTTGTACTAATACAGCCATCAGCATTAGTTTTTTTTTCTGCCTTGAAATACAATCAAGGTTTAATAAAAGAAAAATTAAGGTAAAAAGTACAACATGAAACTAATGGAAGCACAATGCAATGCCCAGTAGATTGTAATATTCACTTGATAAAAGCGCTTTAACAACTCTAAAAGGTTGCCCAGAAAATTAAAGCCATCCATAAAGCAGTACCAAGAGCAAATTACAAAGAATTATGCACGTATCAAAATGCTCAAAGGAAGGATGGTTGCACAGTTCTTTGGAAATGCCAAGGCGCACTTCCATTCCATGATGCATATCTGTTGCCTGAAGCCCTCTGAGTTTTGCGGCACAACATTTAGGATTAGCACATTAGGAAAAATAAAATTGAAACAAAAAGAATGACCATACTGTACGTTGTATAAGTTGTGAATTGATTGTTGTTCCTGCTTGATCAAGTGTCTTTTCTGGAAACAGGTATGAAACTGGACTGGACAAACAGGCCTTTATTCTTATATTTGTGGGTATTCTCAATTGCAACCATATAACAAAATATTTTCAAAGATAAATATCTAACGGTTCCAAATGAAGAATTGAACAAAAAAGGTAAAATATATCATTATGATGGCATTGATTATAAACCTACAGACCTCGAAGAACATTCAAGCCAGAGAGATATCAAATCAGTACATACCCTAACTTTCAATTTTGAAGCTGAAAAATTATTATAAAAAAGAGTGCGTGAATCAGCACATATTCATAAATTTGATTCTGTCTCAAGTATATGCTTAACGAAAATTGTAATAAACTAATTTGAAATTGGTAAAAAGAAAGACATATAGATGTTCCATCAACACCATGTCAGGATCGAAGCTCCTACAAAAAAATTGATAGGACCAACAACTAAGAATTATAGAATTTGGGTATGTTCAAACTTGAATCTTATCCTTACTTTTGGTTGGAGTCCGGTCCCTGTGATTTCTTGTCAGTATAGCGATAAGTAGTTGATCTTCAGTACTGCTACTATTTGAGATTTATCATGACATATGAACCTGGTTAGTAGATCCATAACACTTTTTTTGAAATATATACTTAAAATTGTTGTTATAGTTAATTTACCATTTCACTTTATATCAAGTAGGAGGAATACAGTGCCTCAACTCAACAGTATGGAAAATGCCTAAATTGTACCGAATAAATAATAATGGATTTAATAAGGATCACTGTATTTTAAAGCATCCTGAGTATTACTATTTTTTTATTCAGTTGATTTTAATAAGGTTATTTATCCTACATCTGACCATTTAATTTTTGTTGTTACATGTCTAATTTAATATCATGCTATGCTCTCTGTGGCAAGTTAATTTTGACTGAAACTCAGGAAAAGGACCACTACCGTCAGCAAAATGTTCACCAAAACATTGTTGTGATATTATTTGAACTCCTTTAGCTAAAAAATGCTTTGATCATGTTACGTAGAGAGAAATATGATAGATATAGTAAAGCTAGTTTTGGTTGCTATCAAAATAAGAAAATTGTGGAATTTGTTTCAGTTCTATAGGATATGATGTCATTGTTCTATTGTATCTTTAACTGTTATTCTGATGTAGTATTCAACATGATGAGATCAATGGAAATCATAATTGTCCATCATGAATGTAAAATTAGCCCTCCCCAAATGCTATGACTGTCCAAATTAGCCCTCATAAGTACCAAATGAGGAGTCGTTGGGGAAATGCTTTAAGGAGATGAGAAAAGGAAGTCAAACAAAAATTGAGAAAGAAAAATTGGCAATACCAAAAATTATGACCTTAAGGAAGAAAAAGGTAGATCCGCATTTATTTTTGTCTACTGCAGCCTCCCTTCTTCCTTTCTGCATCCTAGCAAAGATCCCTCCTCCCGGTGATCTGTGTCCACCAGTCTCGAGAAAAACACAACAAATTCGTCACGCAGGCACGAAAAGGAACGAAGATGATCTCGAGGTTATCGAGACGAGTAGAGGAGGGGTTGGCGGAGCAGGAGGTCGAGAGGCGGAGAGACTGGGAGGTAGAAGGAGGGACGCTGAGGAAGAGATGGACGGGTGATGTTGGGGTTGGGGGAAGTCAAAGGAGGAGGAGCCGAAGATGACGAGACCAGTTGCGGAGGAGGAGAGATGTGTCGGAGGAGAGAGGAAAGAGAGGCGCCAGCGATTTCTTTTTTTCTTCCCTTCTGTAGTCGACGAGAGAGGAGGGAATAGAGAGGTGAAAGAAATCAACTCGGTGAACGGATCAGATCGATTAGCGAAAAAATCTGGAGAGTTTAGATGCCGTGTCGCGGAAAGAATCATTTAGCGGGCGACGACACTCACGGCATTTAATTAATACTATAGGGGCCGTTTGAATCGCTTAGGAATAAGAGGAATAGCCTATTTCTAGACGGAAAATATTGGAAAGTGTGTAACTTTGTGAGAGAGATTTAATGCCTAAGAATAGCCTATTCCTAGAAAGAGGCTATTCCTAGCCCCATCTAAACGGCCCCATAGATGTGTGGATGGACTCAAAGGGTGCGATTGAAATGGTGCTTATTTCAACATATATTCCATAAGGTTCCATTTAAGAAATGCCTCGCCAAAGAATGCAATCGAGTAGATGTTTCAAAGGGTGTGATTAAAAAAGTTCCTATTTTAACATATATTCCATAGAATGGTATTTAAGAGATGTATCGCCAAATGATGCAATCGACTGGATCCTTTTCCATCAAAAGATGCCAACATATTATATATATATAGTACCTCCCTTATTCAAGTTTTTATCAATCGTTTTTCATTTACGAAATGACAAACATAATAGATATCGTATTATTCTCATAAACGATTGAAATACTCAAATAATACTCATAATTGCATTATTTGCTCTTTATATGCGTAATTAACATGTATAATCCAATCTTTAATAAATAAGAAATGAATCATATTCTATACAGTATAAAGAGTTTAAATGTAGATTATTGTGATGAAATGACTTAGAATGAATCTAGAAATGATTGAAATGATGATACTCAAAATTGCATTATTTACATTTTATATACATAATTACCATGTATAATTCAATTTTTTTAAATAAGTAAGAAATGAATCATATTCTATACAATATAAAGAGTTTAAATGTAAATTATTGTGATGAAATGACTTAGAATGAATCCAGAAACGATTCAAATGATGATACTCAGAATTGCATTATTTGCACTTTACATGTGTAATTACCATGTATAATCCAATCTTTTTGAATAGACAAGATGTGTATCACATTTTAGAAAGTATGAAGAGTTTAAATGTAGATTATTATGATGAAATGACTTAGAATGAATTCATAAACGATTGAAATGTTCAAATGTTACTCAGAATTGCATTATTTGCAATTTATATTTGTAATTACCATGTATAATCCAATATTCTTGAATAAATAAGAAATTAATCACATTCAAGACAGTATAAAGAGTTTAAATGTAGATTATTGTGTTGAATTGACATAGAATAAATCCAGAAACGATTGAAATTCTCAAATGATACTCAAAATTGCATTATTTGCAATTTATATGCGCAATTACCATGTATAATCTAATTTTTTTGAATAATAAAGATATGAATCATATTCTAGACAGTATAAAGAGTTTAAATGAAGATTATTGTGATCAAATTACTGAGAATGAATTTAAAAATGATTGAAATGCTTAAATGTTATTCAAAATTGTATTATTTGCACTTTATATGCGTAATTACCAGGTATAATCCAATCATTTTGAATAGATAAGAAATGAATCATATTCTAGATAGTCTAAATAGTTCAAATGTAGATTATTGTGATTAAATGACTTAGAATGAATCCTCAAATGATTTAAATGCATAAATGATACTCAGAATTGCATTATTTTCATTTTATATGCGCAATTACCATATATAATCCATTCTCTTTGTATAAACAAGATATGAATCATATTCTACACAGTATAAAGTGTTTACATGTAGATTATTGTGATCAAATAACTTGGAGTGAATCCAGAAACGATTGAAATGGTGAAATGATACTCAGAATTGCATTATTTGCAATTTATATGCGTAATTACCATGTATAATCCAATCTTTTTGAATATACATGATATGAATCATCTTCGAAACAGTATAAAGTGTTTAAATATACATTATTGTGATCAAATCACTTAGAATGATTTCTGAAACGATTGAAATGCTCAAATGTTACACAGAATTGCATTATTTGCACTTTATATGCGTAATTACCATGTATAATCCAATCTTTCTGAGTAAATAAGATATGAATCATATTCAAGACAGTATAAAGTGTTTAAATGTAGATTATTGTGATCCAATGAATTCAAATGAAACCAGAAACGTTTGAAATGCTCAAATTATATTCAGAATTGAATTATTTACAATTTATTTGCAGTAAGTACTAGGTATAATCAAATATTTTCGAATAAACAAGATATGAATCATAATCTGGACAGTATATACTGTTTAAATTTAGGTTATTGTGATCAAATGACTTAGAATGAATCCAAAAACGATTGAAATGCTCAAATGATACTCAGAGTTGCATTATTTGCTATTTATAAGCGTAATTAACATGTATAATCCAATGTTTTTGAATAAACAAGTTATGATTCTTATTCTATACAGTATAAAGAGTTTAAAAATATATTATTGTGATGAAATGACTTAGGATGATTCGAAAAACGATTGAAATACTCCAATAATACTCAGAATTGCATTATTTGCACTTTATATGCATAATTACCATGTATAATCCAATAATTTTTATTATAAAAGACATGAATCATATTCGAGATAGTATAAAAGGGTTTAAATATATATTATTTTGATTAAATGATTTAGGATGAATCCAGAAACGATTGAAATACTCAAATGATACTCAGAATTGCATTATTTGCACTTTATATGCGTAATAACCATGTAAATCTTTTTGAATATATAAGATATGAATCAAATTCTAGACAGTATAATGAGTACAAATGTAGATTATTGTGTTGAAATGACTTCGAATGAATCCAGAAATGATTGAAAAGCTCAAATGATACTCAGAATTGCATGATTTGAAATTTATATGCGTAATTACTATGTATAATCTAACATTTTTGAATAAATAAGATATAAATCATATTCAAGATGGTATAAAGAGTTTATATGTAGAATATTGTGATGAAATGACTTATAATGAATCCAGAAATGGTTGAAATGCTCAAATGTTACTCAGAATTGCATTATTTGCAAGTTATATGCGTAATTACCATGTATAATTAATCTTTTTGAATAAACAAGATATGAATCATATTCTAAACTGTATAAAGTGTTTAAATGTAGATTATTGTGATCAAATGACTTGGAGTGAATCCAGAAATGATTGAAATGGTCAAACGTTACTCAGAATAGTATTATTTGTACTTTATATGCGTAATTACCATGTATAATCCAATCTTTTTGAATATACAAGATATGAATCATATTCGAGACAATATAGTGTTTAAATATAGATTATTGTGATCAAATCACTTAGAATGATTCCTGAAACGATTGAAATGCTCAAATGTTACACAGAATTGCATTATTTGCACTTTATATGCGTAATTACCATGTACAATCCAATCTTTTTGAATAAATAAGATATGAATCAAATTCATGACAGTATAAAGTGTTTAAATGTAGATTATTGCGATCAAATGAATTAAAATTAAACCAGAAATGATTGAAATGCTCAAATGTTATTCAGAATTGCATTATTTACACATTATTTGCATAAGTACCAGGTATAATAAAATATTTTTGAATAAACAAGATATGAATCACATTCTAGACAATATAAAGTGTTTAAATTTAGATTATAGTGATCAAATGACTTAGAATGATTCCAGAAATGATTGAAATTCTCAAATGATACTCAGAATTGCATTATTTGCTCTTTATGAGCGTAATTAACATGTATAATCTAATATTTCTGAGTAAATAAGATATGAATCATATTCAAGACAGTATAAAGTATTTAAATGTAGATTATTGTGATCAAATGAATTAAAATGAAACCAGAAACGATTGAAATGCTCAAATGTTATACAAAATTACATTATTTACATTAAACCAAAATATTTTTGAATAAACAACATATGAATCATATTCTACACAGTATAAAGTGTTTAAATTTAGGTTATGGTGATCAAATGACTTAGAATGAATCTAGAAACGATTGAAATGCTCAAATGATACTAGGAATTGCATTATTTGCTCTTTATAAGCGTAATTAACATGTATAATCCCGTCTTCTTGAATAAATAAGATATGAATCATATTCTAGACAGTATAAAGAGTTTAAATATATATTATTGTGATGAAATGACTTAGGATGATTGGAAAAACGATTGAAATACACAAATGGTACTCAGAATTGCTTTATTTGCACTTTATATGCATAATTACCATGTATAATCTAATCTTTTTGAATATACAACACATGAATCATATTCTAGACAGTATAAAGAGTTTAAATATAGATTATTTTGATTAAATGACATAGGATGAATCCAGAAACTATTGAAATACTCAAATGATACTCAGAATTGCATATTTACAATTTATATGCGTAGTAACCATGTATAATCCAATCTTTTTTAATATATAAGATATGAATCATATTCTAGACAGTATAATGAGTATAAATGTAGATTATTGTATTGAAATGACTTCGAATGAATTCAGAAACGATTGAAAAGCACAAATGATACTCAGAGAATTGCATCATTTGAACTTTATATGCGTAATTACCATGTACAATCCAATTTTTTTGAATATACAAGACATGAATCATATTCTAGACAGTATAAAGTATTTAAATGAAGATAATTGTCACAAATCACTTAGAACGATTTAAGAAAGGATTGAAAAACTCAAATGTTACACAAAATTGCATTATTTGCACTTTATATGCGTAATTAACATGTATAATCCAATATTTCTGAGTAAATATGATATGAATCATATTCAAGACAGTATAAAGTATTTAAATGTTGATTATTCTGATCAAATGAATTAAAATGAAACCAGAAACGATTGAAATGCTCAAATATTATACAAAATTGCATTATTTACACTTTATTTGCGTAAGTACCAGGTATAACCAAATTTTTTTGGATAAACAACATATGAATCATATTCTACACAGTATAAAGTGTTTAAATTTAGGTTATGGTGATCAAATGACTTAGAATGAATTTAGAAACGATTGAAATACTCAAATGATACTAGGAATTGCATTATTTGCTCTTTATAAGCGTAATTAACATGTATAATCCCGTCTTCTTGAATAAATATGATATGAATCATATTCTAGACAGTATAAAGAGTTTAAATATATATTATTGTGATGAAATGACTTAGGATGATTCGAAAAACGATTGGAATACACAAATGGTACTCAGAATTGCTTTATTTGCACTTTATATGCATAATTACCATGTATAATCTAATCTTTTTGAATATACAACACATGAATCATATTCTAGACAGTATAAAGAGTTTAAATATAGATTATTTTGATTAAATGACATAGGATGAATCCAGAAACTATTGAAATACTCAAATGATACTCAGAACTGCATTATTTACAATTTGTATGCTTAGTAACCATGTATAATCCAATCTTTTTGAATATATAAGATATGAATCATATTTTAGACAGTATAATGAGTATAAATGTAGATTATTGTATTGAAATGACTTCGAATGAATTCAGAAACGATTGAAAAGCACAAATGATACTCAGAAAATTGCATCATTTGAACTTTATATGCGTAATTACTATGTACAATCCAATCTTTTTGAATAAATAAAATATAAAGCATATTCACGACAGTATAAAGAGTTTAAATGTAGATTATTGTGATGAAATGACTTATAATGAATTCAGAAACAATTGAAATGCTCAAAAGTTACGCAGAATTGCATTATTTGCAATTTATATGCGTAATTACCATGTATAATCCAATCTTTTTGAATAAACAAGATATGAATCGTATTATACACAGTATAAAGTGTTTAAATATAGATTATTGTGATCAAATGACTTGGAGTGAATCCATAAACGATTGAAATGGTGAAATGATACTCAGAATTGCATTATTTGCACTTTATATGCGTAATTACCATGTATATTCCAATCTTTTTTAATATACAAGATATGAATCATATTCGAGGCAGTATAAAGTGTTTAAATATGGATTATTATGATCAAATCACTTAGAATAATTCCTGAAACGATTGAAATGCTCAAATGTTACACAGAATTGCATTATTTGCACTTTATATGCGTAATTACCATGTATAATCAAATCTTTCTTAATAAATAAGATATGAATCATATTCAAGACAGTATAAAGTATTTAACTGTAGATTATTGTGATCAAATGAATTAAAATGAAACTAGAAACGATTAAAATGCTCAAATGATATTCAGAATTGCATTATTTACACTTTATTTGCATAAATTATGAAACCAGAAACGATTGAAATGCTCAAATGATATTCAGAATTGCATTATTTACACTTTATTTGCATAAATACCAGGTATACTCAAATCTTTTTTAAATAAACAAGATATGAATCATATTCTAGATGGTATGAAGTGTTTAAATTTTGGTTATTGTGATCAAATGACATGGAATGAATCCAGAAACCATTGAAATGCTCAAATGATACTCAGAATTGCATTATTTGTTCTTTATAAGCGTAATTAACATGTATAATCTAATATTTTTGAATAAACAAGATATGAATCATATTCTAGACAGTATAAACGGTATAATAATAGATTATTGTGATGAAATGACTTAGGATGATTTGAAAAACGATTGAAATAGTCAAATGATACTAAGAATTGCATTATTTGTACTTTTTACGCATAATTACCATGTATAATCCAATCTTTTTTAATATACAACACATGAATCATATTCTAGACAGTATAAAGAGTTTAAATATAGATTATTTTGATTAAATGACTTAGGATGAATCCAAAAACGATTGAAATTCTCAAATGATAATCAGAATTGCATTATTTGCAATTTATATGCGTAATAACCATGTATAATCCAATCTTTTTGAATATATAAGATATGAATCATATTTTAGACAGTATAATGAGTATAAATGTAGATTATTGTGTTGAAATGACTTCGAATGAATCCAGAAACGATTGAAAAGCTCAAATGATACTCAGAATTGCATTATTTGAACTTTATATTCGTATTACTATGTATAATCCAATTTTTTTGAATAAATAAGATATAAATCATATTCAAAACAGTATTAAGAGTTTAAATGTAGATTATTGTGATGAAATGACTAATAATGAATCCAGAAACGATTGAAATGCTCAAATGTTACTCACAATTGCATTATTTGCAATTTATATGCGTAATAACCATGTAAAATCCAATCTTTTTGAATAAACAAGATATGAATCATACTATACACAGTATAAAGTATTTAAATGTAGATTATTGTGATCAAATGACTTGGAGTGAATCCAAAAACAACTGAAATGGTCAAATGATACTCAGAATTGCATATTAGCACTTTATATGCGTAATTTCCATGTATAATCCATTCTTTTTTAATATACAAGATATGAATCATATTTGAGACAGTATAAAGTTTTTAAATATAGATTATTGTTATCAAATCACTTAGAATGATTCCTGAAACGATTGAAATGCTCAAATGATACACAGAATTGCATTATTTGCGCTTTATATGCGTAATTACCATGTATAATCCAATCTTTCTGAATAAATAAGATATCAATCATATTCAAGACAGTATAAAGTGTTTAAATGTAGATTATTGTATTAAAATGAATTAAAATGGAACCAGAAATGATGGAAATGCTCAAATATTATTCAGAATTGCATTATTTACACTTTATTTGCGTAAGTACCTGGTATAATCAAATATTTTTGAATAATCAAGATATGAATCATATTCTAGACAGTATAAAGTGTTTAAATTTAGATTATTGTGATAAAATGACTTAGAATGAATCCAGAAACGATTGAAATGCTCAAATGATACTCAGAATTGCATTATTTGCTCTTTATATGCGTAATTAACATGTATAATCCTATCTTTTTGAATAAACAAGATATGAATCAAATTCTAGACAGTATAAAGAGTTTAAACATAGATTATTGTGATGAAATGACTTCGGATGAATCCAGAAACGATTAAAATGCTCAAATGATACTCAGAATTGCATTATTTGCACGTTATATGCATAATTACCATGTATAATCCAATCTTGTTGAATATACAAGATATGAATCATATTCTAGACAGTATAAAGAGTTTAAATATACATTATTATGATTAAATGATTTAGGATGAATCCAGAAATGATTGAAATGCTCAAATGTTACTCAGAATTGCATTATTTACACTTTATATGCGTAATTCTCTGGTATAATCCAATCTTTCTGAATAAATAACATATGAATCATATTGAAGACAGTATAAAGAGTTTAAATGTAGATTATTGTGATGAAATGAATTAGAATGAATCTAGAAACGATTGAAATGCTCAAATGTTACTCAGCATTGTATTATTTGCATTTTATATGCGTAATTATTATGTATAATCCAATCTTTTTGAATAAATAAGAAAGTAATCAAATTCTAGACAGTGTAAAGAGTTCAAATGTAGATTATTGTGTTAAAATGACTTAGAATGAATCCAGAAATGATTGAAAAGCTCAAATAATACTCAGTATTGCATTATTTGCACTTTATATGCGTAATTACAATGTATAATCTAATATTTTTGAATAAACAACATATGAATCATATTCTAGACAGTATAATAATTTTGAAAGTAGATTATTGTGATTAAATGACTTACAATGAATCCAGAAAAAAATGAAATGCTCAAATGATACTCAGAATTGTATTATTTGCACTTTATATGCGTAATTACCATGTATAATTCAATCTTTTTGAATAAATAAGACCTGAATCATATTCTTAACAGTATAAAATATTTAAATGTAGATTATTGTGGTCAAATGACTTAGATAGAATTAAGAAACGATTGAAAATACTCAAATATTATTCAGAATTGCATTATTTGTACTTTATATGAATAATTACAATGTATATTCCGATTTTTTTATTAAATAAGATATGAATCATATTCTAGACAGTATAAAGTATTTAAATGTAGATTATTGTGATCAAATGACTTAGAATGAATCCAGAAACGATTGAAATGCTCTAATTTTACTCGGAATTGCATTATTTGCATTTTATATGAGTAATTACCATGTATAATACAATCTTTTTGAATAAATAAGAAAGTAATCATATTCTAGATAGTGTAAAGATTTAAAATGTAGATTATTGTGATAAAATGACTTAGAATGATTCCCGAAATGATTGAAAAGCTCAAATGACACTCAGAATTGCATTATTTGCACTTTATATGCGTAATTACAATGTATAATCCAATATTTTTTAATAAACAACATATGAATCATATTCTAGACAGTATAATGATTTTAAATATAGTTTATTGTGATTAAATGGTTTAGAATGAATCCAAAAACGATTAAAATGCTCAAATGATACATAAAATTGCATTATTTGCACTTTATATGCGTAATTACCTTGTATAATCCAATCTTTTTGAATAAAAAATAGCTGAGTCATATTCTTGACAATACAAAGTGTTTAAAGGTAGATTATTGTGATGAAATGACTTAGAAAGAATCATGAAACGATTGAAAATGCTCAAATGTTACTCAGAATCACATTATTTGTATTTTATATGCGTAATTACCATGTATAATGAAATCTTTTTGAAAAAATTAGAAAGTAATCATATTCTAGACAGTGTAAAGAGATCAAATGTAAATTATTGTGATAAAACGACTTAGAATGAATCCAGAAACGATCGAAATGCTCAAATGACACTCACGATTGCATTATTTGCACTTTATATGCGTAATTACCAATATAATCCAATCTTTTTGAATATATAAGATATGAATCATATTCTAGACAGTATAAAGTGTTAAAATTTAGATTATTGTGATCAAATGACTTAGAAAGAATCCAGAAACGATTGCAATGCTCAAATGTCATTCAGAATTGCATTATTTTCATTTTATATACGTAATTACCATGTATAATCAAATATTTTTGAATAAAAAAGATATGAATCATATTCTAGACAGTATAAAGTATTTAAATGTAGATTATTGTGATCAAATAACTTAGAATGAATCTAGAAACGATAGAAATGCTCAAATGATACTAAGAATTGCATGATTTGCATTTTATATGCGTAATTAACTTGTATAATCCAATATTTTTGAAGATACAAGACATGAATTATATTTTAGACAGTATAAAGTGTTTAAATGTAGATTATTGTGATCGAATCACTTAGAATGAATTAACAAACGATTGAAATGCTCAAATGATTCTCAGAATTGCATTATTTGCACTTTATATGCGTAATTACAATATATAATAAATTTTTTTTTATTAAATGAGATATGAATCATATTCTAGAAAGTATAAAGTGTTTAAATGTAAATTATTGTGATGAAATACCTAGAATTAATGTTGAAACGATTGAAATGCTCAATTGTTATTCAGAATTGCATTATTTGCAATTTATATGCGTAATTACAAGGTATAATCAAATTTTTTTGAATACAAAATATGAATCATATTCTAGACAGTATAAAGTGTTGAAATATAGATTATTGTTATCAAACCACTTAGAATGAATCCACAAACGATTGAAATTCTCTATAATACTCAGAATTGCTTTATTTGCAATTTTTATGAGTAATTACCATGTATAATCCAATTTTTTTGAATAAATAAGATATGAATCATATTCTAGATAGTATAAAATATTTAAATGTAGATTATTGTTATCAAACCACTTAGAATGAATCCACAAACGATTGAAATTCTCAAATGATACTCGGAATTGCATTATTTGCAATTTTTATGCGTAATTACCATGTATAATCAAATATTTTTGAATAAATAAGATATGAATCATATTCTAGACAGTATTAAGAGTGTAAATGTAGATCACTGCGATGAAATGATTTGGTATGAATCTAGAAACGATTGAATTGGTCAAATTATACTAAGAATTGCATTATTTGCAATTTATAAGTATAATTACCGTGTATAATCAACTCTTTTTGAATAAACAAGATATGATTCATATTCTAGATAGTAAAAAGAGTTTAAATGTAAATTATTGTGATCTAATAACTTAGAATGAATCCATAAACGATTGAAATGCTCAAATGATACTCAGAATTGCATTATTTGCTATTTATATGCGTAAATTTCAAATATAATCTAATCTTTTTTAATAAACAAGATATGAATCATATTCTAGACAGTATAAAGTGTTTAAATGTAAATTATTGTGACCAAATGACTTAGAATGAATCCAGAAAAGATTGAAATGCCCAAATATTACTCAGAATTACATTATTTACACTTTATATACGTAATTACCACGTATAATCCAATCATTTTGAAAAAATAAGATATAAATCATATTCAAGACAGTATAAAGTGTTTAAATGTAGATTATTGTGATGAAATGACTTATAATGAATCCATAAACGATTGAAATTCTCAATAGTTACTCAGAATTGCATTTATTGCACTTTATCTGCATAATTACCATGTATAATCCAATCTTTTTGAATAAATGAGAACAGAATCATTTTCTAGACAGTATAAAGTGTTTAACAGATTATTGGGTTCAAATGACTTATAATGAATCCAGAAACGGTTGAAATGCTCAAATGTTACTCAGAATTGCATTATTTGCACTTTATATGCGTAATTAACATGTATAATCAAATCTTTCTGAATAAATAAGATATGAATCGTATTATACACAGTATAAAGTGTTTAAATATAGATTATGTGATCAAATGACTTGGAGTGAATCCAGAAACGATTGAAATTCTCAAATGTAACTCAGAATTGCATTATTTGCACTTTATTTGCATAAGTACCAAGTATAATCCAATCTTTATGAATAAAACAAGATATGAATCATATTCTAGACAGTATAAAATATTTAAATTTAGATTATTGAGATCAAATGACTTAGAATGAATCCAGAAACGATTGAAATGCTCAAATGATACTCAGAATTGCATTATTTGCACTATATAAGCGTAAGTAACAGGTATAATCAAATATTTTTGAATAAACAAGATATGAATCATATTCTAGACAGTATAAAGAGTTTAAATATATATTATTGTGATGAAATGACTTAGGATGAATCCAGAAAAGATTGAAATGCTCAAATCATACTTAGAATTGCATTATTTGCAATTTATATGGATAATTACCATGTATAATTCAATCTTTTTGAATATACACGACATTAATCATATTCTAGACAGTATAACATGTTTAAATATAGATTATTGTGATCAAATCACTTAGAATGATTCCAGAAACGATTGAAATGCTCGAATATTACTCAGAATTGCATTATTTGCACTTTATATGCGTAAATACAATGTAAAATCCAATCTTTTTTAATAAATAAGAAATAAATCATATTCTAGATAGTATAAAGAGTTTAAATGTAGATTATTATGTTGAAATGAGTTAAAATGAATCCAGAAACGATTGGAATGCTCAAATGTTATTCTGAATTGCATTATTTGCACTTTATATGCTTAATTACCATGTATAATCCAATCTTTTTGAATAAATAAGAATTGAATTATTTTCTGGACAGTATAAAGTGTTTAAATATATATTATTGTGATCAAATCACTTAGAATGATTCAAGAAACGATTAAAATGCTCAAATGTTGCTCAGAATTGCATTATTTGCACTTTAGCGTGTCACGCGAGATGTTTCATTTGCTATTTATATGAAGCATTTGAAAGGTTGTCCGAAGTAGCATGATAATAAGGTTGGAAATGTTCCAATCATGTCATGAGTATTTGTCGTTTAAATTACATCACTATCTCTAATTCACACTAGTAACTAGGTACTAGTTCATGTGCTTGCATTTAACGAAATGTGTAAACAATGAAGAATAAGAGAATGTTCGAGAGATGTAAAGTAAACTCCGTATAGAAAATGACTTGTTCGTCTAAATCATTACCATTAGATACGTAGAGTTATCTTTACTAGGAGATTGTTTAGGAATTGGAGGTTGTATACCTTTTTCCTTATATCTCAAAACCTTATCTCCATTCCATGTTAGGTGATGGATGATATTGCTCTTTTGAGGATTTGTTTATATGATTTCATGCATATTGATTGAATTTGTTTGAAATAGATAAACAAGTTTTGAATGACAAATAGGACGTGTAAGACTTCACATAAAGTATTTGACTTTCATGTGGAATGACCGCTTAGTCATAAATAAACAAGAATCGCATTATAAGAGTCTACGTAACGTAGAGCTCTAAAGTCAATTTGATTGCAAATCAATTGAAATATGCGAATTATGTTTGTTAAATGACAAAAAACACCTTCGACCTACAAGGATTTAAGGATAAGTAACTTGATTATGACTTATACATGTCGATGTATATAGACCTATAAGTATTTGTGCAATGAAAGATCGTTGTTAGATAGTTCATAACTAATTAGATCGAGAATTTTTTTAAAAAATCTAAATAAAAAATAAATTTTTAAAAAAAATTTAAAAATAACCAGCACTGAGATTTTAATATTAAGACCATATTGGATAGTTCGGATTGATCATATGAAATTTTTATTTTAAATACGATTGAATTTGACAAAATTCTCTGTCAAATGTCAAATCAATTTGACTGTATCATTTCTCAAAAAATATATAAAACGAGCAGTGAACCAGAGTTTGGGAGATCGATGAAATCAAGAGTCGGGCTGTTATACTAATCGGGGTTGCTAATTCTAGAAAAGTCAATTAAGTATTTGTATGTTGGTGTAATATTTAAGTTGGGAATAAGATGAAGATCACATCTTTATCTTAAAAAAAAAAAAAAAGAACTTAAATTTGTATGATTGTTGTTTTAGGCTAGCACAATTACCTTATAACAATAATTCTTTTACGTGCCGTTGCCGCTATTAACCGCAGGACGTAGAAATTTTCTTTGGAAAGAGTACCAGTTTATTCCATACAGTGCAGTAATGATTTTCTTTAACTCTAATTACTTCATTGTTTAATAGCCGTGCATCGAAAATATCAATTTATTCATAACTATTCTGATCTGCCATAATAAACATCCTGGATAGACATACAGATCTCTACCGATGCCAGGCTGAATTTTTTAGAACAATCTGTTCGAAGGTTGATCGGTTTTGCACGGGTGAAACAGTAAACCTTATTTTTTGGGTAGGGGCCGTCCACAATGTATTAGTGTAGAGAGTGAGAAATTACAACGAAAGATGTGCACTCTTTGACATTGATCGTATGCTCGTTTTTTTCACGAAAATAAATTCTAATTTTAGCTGAGTTAATTGTCAAGCACAGAACTGATTTTATTTTTCGAGAGATTTTCACATCTCCAAATTTATAATCTAGAAAAAGTGCTAAAAATCTCTAACTGTACTGCAATACAAAAAAACCTAGAAGTAGTTACTGGGACAAAAAATGGAGCCGATTATGCATAGGAAGTCGACAACTCATAAAACAGACTTAATACAACAAAGGATATTAACAAAAAAATTATTTCACATCCCAAGTTGAGAGAGCAGCTTGCGCCACCTCGGAGTCTCTTCATCAAAGATATAGGTGAGCTTAGACACCAGGACTCCACTCCCACCAATCTACAATTGCCAAAAATTACCAGTCACAGTAGTCAGTAACACATCATTTAGCTGATGTTTAGCATTGCTCTGATATACAGACATGTTTAGGCTGACATACTTCAAGAGGTCTAAACATCACCTGTTAACATCAGTTAATTGAACATGGGTCGGGTTGGACCCATGTAAAAAAATAATAGAATAATTATAATCTGATTCATATCCAATCTGACCCGACCTGACCCAACCCATTGGCACCCATAGGATGAATTAAGGGTAATATAGGTTCAACCATTCAACAGCTACCAGATGGAGTAATATTGCAAACTTGAGGAATGAATGATGCAAGATAACTCTTGATTGAGTAAATGTTGCTCAATATGAGTTCAACATGGGACCAAGAGGCTAAGTAGATATAATTGAATAATGCTGCCCAATGTTTGACTGATATGGAGGCTGGTGCAGGTAAACAACAGCTGAAAGGGACTTGGTGTTTGGCTAGAAAGGCCACCATTTTTCCCTTCTTTCTTTAAATATGGGCTCCCAGTAAAGGTAACTGAACTTCTTAGGTTAATGTAACCAGTGAAAAGGACTCCGGAGTTCAGATATATTGAAGAAAACTAATATATAAAGTTATGTATTCCTTACAGATCGAAGTTGCTGGATGGACTTGTAAAGTGTCTTCTGGGGCACCACAATGTTGATTGCATAATAGTCGACTTTTACCTTGCCGTCGCGAAGGCAGTAAACTGGACTTACAGTGGGCCCCTGTTGACATTGCCAAAGCAAGCCATGTTAAGTAATGTCATTTTATTTCAGTGACATATACTGTTTTCGGAACTTCATTGAACAAAACAGATAAATCTCATGAGTTTTAGTATCATTTTGATCTGTTGAGTACCAAAATAGCTCCTACTATTTTATCTTCAGACATGAAGGAATTCCACATAAAATGCTAAATTTATCTACAATCTTCTTACATACTTGTTTATTGAGGTTAAACATCATGGCCTAGCCCATTAAAACCAAAAATCAAAGGAACTTTGGACCTTACTTTACCCACAAAAATCATTTATTAGTATGAGGTGGTACTTCACGAATCACGAATAAAGATGATATTTTCCCATTAAAGAAAATCATACCTGTAAGCCAGACAAGGATGTTTGACTAAGAACTCTCTGTGCAACTTCTTCTGCACTATTGCCCCTCATGTTTGCTGTTACCTATACCACATAAAAAATCCAATTGAATACTAAAAACGAGTTAAAGAAAGACTGCATTGTGATAATTCAAGGGATAATTGGACATAAACCACTGAATCTCTCTTATAGATATGTAACCATCAAAATGACAACCATATTCTTAATTATCTGCCAACACATCTATCCTTTTGACAGTTCCCCAAATATGTAATTTAATTTTTCATAATAATGTAATTGGTTATTCTACCCTTATGTCTAAATATCACCAACAAGCCGCCAAAAATACCTACTGTAGAACTCCACGGCGTTCCTATTTTGACACAATAAGAATTCAGATAAGCAGTTAAATTGCTCAGGGGAATAGCACCACAATTAAAACCTTGAAGACACCAGTATCAATCCCAGGATAATTTTGGCATTTGCGTTCAAAGACTAATAACATGTTTTGGGGAAATATTGGACAGCAAAAAGTTTTTTGATTGGTAAATTACAAATTTGGGAGTTTCCATGGGAAAATAGATAGAAGCAATGGGTATAATCCAATTTTGAGTTACTATACAAAGAGAACACTAAAAAATTTATCAACCAACCATAATCTCTCCAGTGGCACTGAGGTGGGCCTCCAATCTCTCAAGCATCTCATGTGTAATCTCTAAAACACCCTCACGGCTGCTTAGTGACCTCTTGCTAGCTACAAACACTGCCTAACAAGTTTTCCTTTTGTCAACATCCATGCTTGCTTGTTTGCCTAATCAGGCAATTAGTTTAAGTTTTGATTCTTTTTATCTTAGCTTCTGCATTACAATTGTATATTTGCTTGGAGAAAATATGAGCCCTAATCAATGGCATTGCATAGATATCACAAAAACTGGTAAAATCATATCAAAAGAAGTCATCACAAACAGAATAGTTGAAAAAAGTTGAACTTACTTGGCTTTGTAAAACAGTTCCACCTTCAACTTCTTTCAAATTATTTTCACGCAAGGTTGTACCACTACTGACAAGATCTACAATAGCATCAGCTGTGCCCATCTAATACCCCAGAAAACATAAGGAGTTAAAAATGGGCATAAATAGATCTGAATAAAACATTTAAAGACTCAATGCAAATGCAGGACTTCATTTAATCCTAGATAGAAAACAAGATAAACATGAAACAGAACTACAGATCCTAACTTACTTTTTTGTATCAAATATTTTATCTTGAAGGTCCCAAGCCATTATTTTCTCTCTTTTTTTAGCATAGGAATGTAATAAAGTAAGAGTTTGGTTCCAGAAATCTTAAAATATTTTTTAGTCTATCAATATTATCAAAGAACTTACCGCAGGATAAGACTCCAATGCTCCATCAGCTGTGGTGATAGCCACATGCTTCAAACCCTTCTCTTTCAAAAATTTTGGGCCCAACTATATGAAAAAATGGCATATAAAAAAATATATATATAGTACAAGGAAAAAGGAATATCATCCAAATGTAAAAGACAAACAAGCATACATATGTAAACCCAGTGACAACCCGTAGAGGTCTCTCTGCTGTCCACTTAGTCATCCTTGATAATTCATCAATGGAATTTATATTCTCAAAAATACCCTCCTTTGGAATCTGATCAAAGTTAACAGGTTTGTTATAGTACTAAGCTCTGTAGGTTAAAGAAAATGCTGAATATTGTAAACAATAGCAAAATTTGAGTTTGTGTACCGCAAGAGCTAGGTGACATGCTCCATACTCAAGTGCATCGTGAACAATAACTAAATCCTCATTGCCCTTATAAATGAAAAAAAAAAAACAGACTGTTACCTGAATATATTGGATAAGCAATTAATAGGGCCAAAAAGTTATCATATTACATGGTTGCATGGTTGGGGAACTGGCAAGAAACATAATAAACAACAATCGTAACTAAGATAACCATCTCATATGACACACCATAAATCGATAAGTAATAGAATAGTACCGGCCATGCGAAGCCTGGATGCTGGATCAGGTCTAAACAAGCATCAATGTGCAATTGAGTCTCAACTCAATAATAACCAAACAAAAACACTGATATTAAGTATAAGGAAAAAAAACACAGATAAACAGAACCTATATTGGTCAACTCTAACTGGATCATACTGGTATAGGACAAAATCAGCATCTGCATAATACATTGATCATTTATATCCTTTGGGATCTACCTGTCCATACTCGCTGACCGTATCGTAGCCTACTATACCAAGGTCTAGATCGCCGGACTGCAACTTGCGCACAATGTCTTTTGGCCTTTGAAACCAAACCTCTAGGTTTGGAAGCTGCATAATAACAAATATCAGCAATTACTAGTTTTATGACCTCTAACATATGTAATTTGAGAACCTGAAGCAAAAGTAATGGTACATGCTGTTGTTTTACATGAACCTAAACACCATCAAGCAAAGATAAGGATATAAGAATGCTAAATGCTCTGTGAAGAACTGAAAGTGACAGTAGTTCAGGCAAATAGATCAAATTTCAATGCTGCAAGAAAAATGAGTTCTGCAGACTGATAACAGCTAAAAGCTAGGTAGGATCATAACTGTTTATTATCCAATTAAAAATTTTAGTGAATATAATAGAAAAGACAAATTATCACAATTAACAGATAATCGGTTGACATACAGAACTTAAAACTAACATCCTTGACTAGAGATATTTTGTTTCTAAATCCTACAGCTGCAGAAGAGATTATGAGAAAATGAACTAAACTTGAACAAAATAAATTTCAAAGAACAGAAAGAAGTAAATATTACCAGTGGAATGTCAGCCGTATACTGTCTTGGATTCAGCTGCCTGACAGTCAATTGGCAACTCTGAAAAACAAGAAAACTTAGTTAGAAAAACTTCAACACGCTCACACATGCAAGTGCACGTGGCTCACAGCTGAAGATTAAACATACCTTTAAGAGAGTCAAGGTTTCCTCTGCCATGCGACCTTTGCTTGGGAGCCCAAGGCGGACAACACTGCGTTCCACCTGCGCTGTTGCCGTTGGAGCTGCATCTCGAGCAATGGCTGTGACAGTTGAGCAGCAAGCAATTGCATATCTAGAAGGCCTCCTAAATTGCCTCCTTTTTTCAACATACGGAGAGGTAGAGGACTTAATTACCCCTGTCAGGTCCAATGCAGCAGGCATATTTTCACTTAAAAGTGTAAAAATATAATAAAATTGAGTTGTTGTTGTTGCAATTTTAACTTGATTTGTCATCAATTGCAAAGTAGGAGAACTGATGGTATGTATACTGTACTAAGCAGCCCAACCTTTAATTAACGAATATTATTGGTCTGGTTCGATCCAAACACTATATTGTCACGACCAACATGGCAACAGCATCAAATCCATCAGAAATGATATCACAACTTAAAGAAATAAAGAGAACCAAACCTTGGATCTGGCGATCGGCGTGGAGGCGGCGCATCTGCTGCTGTGGCGTCAGCGTAGGATTGAACAACCCCTTCATCGTCTCCATCTCAAAAGGAATTCGATCGATTGATAAAGAGAATGGTAGATTGATTGCGCAGTTTTAATGCAAAATATTTCTTCTGTGGAGGTATTAGCTGTACTATCACTGCTAGTCTGCTATTGCTACTTGAATGCTGAAGCTTCCAAGGGGGGCGAGTTTTCAATTATCAATTTATCATTTATCATTCTCTCTTCAATTACCAGATAAGCGCAACGGGCAGCATCCCATGGCCCATTTTTAATCCAACGACTGAGATTTTGTCTCAACTACCACGGGCTGCCCGATATAAATTGACACAACTTATTTTTACACATGTGATGAATATTACATAATCAAAATATGATTTTGTAAGCTAGGAGGTAAATAATATTATCGTCTATTTTATGGTAAATATTACTCCTGCTATTCAATAAATATATAAAAATACGGTGCACTAACTTCTGCAGCCCGATTTGACTCCTATAATTAATTAAAATTATTCAAAACTTTATAAGAATAGTCTTGTTTTTCAGCTCACATATGAAAATTGGTAATGCAAAATTTACTATATATATTACTAGTTTAATCATAATTTCTTTATCAATATTAATATTCATTTAATCTTCTCTCGCCAATGATAAGCGCAATCCCAAAATTTGTCATCCTATATCATCCCAGCCAAAAATAAAAAGTGCATCAATCTGATTCTAACAGGGTTCTTCTTTTTTGGTGCCATCATTATTAATTCTCCCTTTTAATCTCGCTCCCTCCTTCTCATCTCCTCTATCTCACACGCATTCCTCTCCCTAAATTTCCATTTTTGGCGCTGCACTGGGTGCACCTTTCCATTTCTGACGCGTTCCCTCTCTCTCGTTTTCACTGTTTCTCGACTCTCGTCTACACTCTAAAACATGATCGCTTGTATATCACATCTAACTTAACATTTACGCATACAAGTTGATTCTTTATCTTATTTAATATATGTACTAATAAGTTAATCCTTTGTCACACCTAACTAAACATTTATAGTTAGAAGATGATCCCTTATTATATCTGATAAACTTTACAAGATGATCTCTTATTATAACAATTCCATTATTTATATTTATAAGATGATCTCTTATCGTATCTAATATATGTACTTATAAGATGATCATTTGTTGCGACAAACTGATTACTTACGCTTATTAATTGATCACTTATTATAACAGCTTTCCTATATAAGATGATCCCTTATTTTAACAATCCGATCATTTATATTTATAAGATGATCTCTTATCGTATCTAATGTATGCATCTATAAGATGATTCTTTGTTGCGACAAACTGATCATTTACGCTTATTAGTTGATCTCTTATCATATCTAATATATGCACTTATAAGATGATCCTTTTTTTGAAATTTTAAAAAATCGTTAATCTAATTAGTTCTGAACCGTTCAAAAACAATAGTTTTTAAAAATCCGAAAAAAAAAACTTACAAATTTCGAAAAAAATGTAAAATTTGGTCTCCATAGAGATTTCAATAGGAAGATCGTATTGGACAACAAAGGATCATCTTATAAATGCATATATTAGATACGATAAGGGATCATCTTATAAATATAAATAATCCAATTGTTACAATAAGAGATCATTTTGTAACGTTTATCAGATATAATAAGGAATCATTTTATAACTATAAATGTAACAAGTGCCTGCAAATTCATGTAAGAATCCATGGAGACAAGATAACCTATCAGAACATAGATATGGTAATTAAAAGAAGGGGAAACAATAATGAATCTCCCGATAACATGAAAGATAACCTATCAACATTTCAATGCAGGGGAACACATTGACGGAATTTCAATACTTGTTATATGCATATGAGATATCTGTAGTCTACAGATATCTCATATACTGATCCGGCCGCACCCAATTAGAAAGAAGCAATAAGGTCGAATTACGTGGGATTGCCATGTGTATTGCTTAAGAATAGTAGTAAAAACAAATTGGTGCCCATCATAGCCAGAAATTTTTTTTAAAAATATAAATTAGAAACAATTGTAATTCACTGAGGTTATTGTCCTTTTAAAAATGGATAATTAAACAATCGGCCTACCTGTTTACCGAAATTTTATTAACTACTGTTTGACATCCATCTTTAGTTCTACATCTAAAGAAACAAGAATTACTTTTTGAAGGGGAATTTGTTTTTAAGGTTTGGGTTTCGTGACCAGTAGATTTTATTTATTTTTTGTGCGTGTTTGAGTCCGTATGGAGATTGAGAAGAGAGAGAAATAATAGTGGTAATTTTCTAAACTTAATTAGAATTTGGATGGCAATGTTCAAAGTATCAATTTTGAAGCGACAATTTTTTTAAAAAAAATTTCCAACTTTGGAGTGGCACACATCCAATTTTCCCTAACATAAATGACACTGCATCTTAAAATAATTGAAGAAAAAATCATAAAAAATAGCTGTATCGTTAGTTTGAGAATATCCTTTAAAATAGCAAAATTATACACCATAAAGTCTCATACAGACGCACTATTATGACTTAAATCTTTTGGAACTTCTCCCTGAACTCAGCCTGGAACTGGAGCAACTTATCGCTCAGATCCATTTCAAGGTTCGTCTCAAGGGTGCCTCTAAAGTAGAACATCTTCATCGTCTTAATCTCTTCATCTAGAATAACTTCACTGCTATAGTGAAAACAATCATCTGCATTTGAAATCCCTGAATACATAAAGGTGCCCTTGATTTTCTTCGGCTCTTTAAATGAAACATCGCCTGGGAACAACACAAATGAGCAAGCAAATAAAGATACTGCTAATAGGCATTGACATTCATTAAAATATAGAAAGGCTAAATTTAGAAACCATAGAAACATGAGATAAAGGAGCCTAACCAGAAAATTTCCATTTAATCCCAAGATAAGCAAATGATATCCCAGCATTGCTTTCCTCGATGTTAACAATCACCTGCTCATAACAATTATCAAGGAATGAAAACCTATTAATGAAACACACCACAGGCTAAACACAAACCCCCTACCTTGGTTTGTTGCCAACACAGGGCCTAGCTACATACAAGAAAAACGCACCTCAGACTAGCAATTATTGTCGGTTATTGTTCATTTAATTTAGTCTTAGTTCGGAAGAGTTTTTCAAGGTTGAGATACTCGTAATATATAGCAACCACCCACCTGGCCAGGAGATTCTAGATCTATAGAGAAGGAGGGAGGAAGGCCAAGGCGTGGGCATCTGACATCACGAAGCAATATCTGAAAATATAACAAAACACTTTACTGAAAATCAATAAAACATTTCATTTCACCAAATGAAACGACAAAAAATTAGATATGCAGAGAATTGAGATGAGTAGCAAGCAAACAAGTAGTCCATACAGTTAATCTCCGGAGTGCCCATGACCTAACCGTACTATCCATGTGTTTCTGCAGAACGAAACATCCCGCATGAGTTCATCAATCAACATATCAAAATACAGAAAAAAATGAAATATAGGTAAGCCAGGGAAGCTTAAATATCTACCTTCATGAAGGAATGGATAGAAGGCAAGATTTCAACCTTGTAGTCAGACGCACAAAAATTGGAGAGATATTGCTTTGACGTATTTAATTTTGCAAATTTTTGTAATATTTCAGCATCTTCATCATCAACCTATGCACACAAAAAATAAAGAAATAATTCATAAGTGAGAAAAAAAGATGTTGCACGAGGGGTGGTGGTATCAATTGTATGAGAGAAAAAGGTAACAAAGGGACCATAACCTCAGGAGTAGATTCGGCACACATATCCTCCAAGAAACGGATTTCTTTTAGTTTGTCACTGTATATCTGCCCTAATTCTTGGCCCCCTTCTTCATCCTGACATGAACTTTCAAACTTTCCTATTTCCACAATAAATCTTCTGAAACTGCAATCTACAGTAATCGAGTCATCTAGTCTACGAGTACTTTCATTAAAACCCTCATTCACTCCTGACTGACCTTCTTGCTGGACTTGAATAGTAGGCCCCGACAAGTCATTATCCCAGGAAAGCCCAAGGTGCAGCATATGGGACTTCTGATCTGGGAACCTCTTGTTACACTCAAAGCAGCGCCAGTGATTCCGAGTCCTGATGGATCTCCAACCCCAAATAGTATGTGCTGTTTTCGAGTCGTGTCCTTCTAGGCAATGCTTCATGACATCGTTGACCGTCATGCAAACAAAGAGACCATTTTCTTTGTTCTCCAAAGCACATTGCTCTCTCATGAGCCAAGCTACAGTTGAGAATTCCTTCATCTCAAATAACTTCTTCTCAGGGAATTCCTTCATCTCGATACCAGCATCTATAGATCGAACTTCAGATCGGTATATGCTATCGGAATCAGGGAACATATCAAACACAGAGCAGAGAGGGCCTTGGGCGTCCTGTGACAGCTGAGACTTGGCTTCAGCTTTGGACTTGGGTTCAGCATCTGACTCGGGCATGGCTTTGGGTATGGCCCCTGATTCGGCTATAGCTGCCGCCATGCTAGTTCTCATCCTGGAGAGAGCTTCATGTGGACTTGCAACCTGTGATGCGCTGCTGTCTCCACCGTGTATCATCATGGGATAATGAGCGGAATCACCGGGTACACTAATTGCAATGATGCCACTACTCCGGAGCTCTGGAGTAGCAATAGATATCATATCAGGGAGCACTCGTCGTAAACCTTCCAACAATTTATTACCCTGCAGTTTAAGTGACATAAAAGCTAATATAACGTCCTGAGCCCCATAGACAAAACAAAGGTGTGTCTAACATAGCAGAAAGATTATATGACTTTTTCTAATATCGAACCAATCAGACCCGGTACTGACGACTATTTACCTGAACAGACCTCAGCTAGGTTCAATGCAGATCCTAAAGGAAAGTGTTCAACAAGTAGCGACCATGTACAGAAAGTAGGAAGTACTAAGTAAGGCTTTGGTTTGACGTGACTTTACAGGAAATTCTCTTACCTCACTGGCATCTTCTTCTTTGACCTCTTCTGGAACAAACACGGGTCCAGTTCTGATGCACAAATAGGATTTCATCTACAAGGGAAAATGTGAAACATCAATCTAGTGTGTTGAAGAAGAACAACCCAAAGCTTATATAAAACTGAAATTACAAACCCGTAAGAAAGATTTCAAAAGAGGCAAAACATAATCACGGAGGTCAAAATCGCAGAGCCGGCAGACCTGTAGCTCGAAGAATTGCAGCACCCAAGCCAATTTGATAAGTTCAAGATAGGGCTGCATCATGAGCAAACCACATGTTAAGTTACTGGATCAAAAACAAAGGACAGGAAAAAATAAGTACAAGAAAACAAAAGTGTTCAAAGATCTCAGCACGAACCCCAGAATCAAATTCAGTTCTTTGTCGTTTAGAAGGCACTCTAAAAGAATAGCAAGAAGGAGACGGTGTGTCTTTGGCAATAGCAGAACTGTATTCACATTTTGATGCCAACTCAGGAGACGACGTGTCAAGAAAAGGTATCGGCCAGTGCCGCATATTCAAAATCTTCAAGCAGGAGGTAAGTAATTTCAAATCAGACTCTGCATGAACAGTTCCGAGGCATTCAGAAAACGACACTGCCTTCTTTTCTGCCAGTTGAAGGATCTCAGAAGCTTTGGCGGGGAGTTTCTCGATCGTGGGAAAGTAAGGTGCTTTGAACAACCATGAGCCCATATCATCTGCTCCACAAAAATTTAACTTCGCAGGATCCAGAAAAAAGTAATCAGGATCAGCTGAAAAGGAAACTGCATCAGGGCATTCACTTTTGGTACAGCTGACATCATCATCTTTGCCCCCTTCCAATTCTATATTTTGAAAAGCTTGAGTTGGCTTGCATATCCCCTCCATGAGGCTAACAAAACGGACAAGAGGGTCCTCCTCCATGAAACGGAAGGAGAGGAGAGAGCAACAGAGAAGGGATCTAAAAGGGGGTGGCAGAATGTTCATCGGGTCAAGGTGTCTAAGGACCTGCTCAGAAGCCACGGCAATGAGAGCCCTCAAACAGCCGCCAGATATTAGGGCAAAGGAATCCTGATCTCGAGAGTCCAATAACACCTCGAATAGCTTTTGTAATTGTGCCAGGAGTTCGCACCTCCTACAATCTTCGGACAATGGCCATTCCAAGGAACATAGGTGATAAGTATCGAGGCGAGTGTTTATTGTAGAGAGTGTGTTGAGCGCAGCCCTGACATCTATAGGTTTCCACACTGTACCATGAAGGGCCTGAGAGCACCAGCATACCTCAGCCGGGTTCACTCGAAGGAACGGCAAGGCATGAGAATGCTCATACATGAGGTGCAGAACAAGGGAATCATTGTGTGGAAACCAACGAAGGGGATCGCAGCTGGGGCAGATGTAGACCCGCCATGTTTTGTGTAGTTTGAAAAACATGACGGCATCTGAGAGGAAATCCCTTAACCAGGATGCATCAGGATCCTGCCTGCTGCAGAAAATGTTGAGATTGCTTACTTGGACCTTCAAGAATTCATCCTTTACTGCAAATTCCAAGTCCAAAAAATTGTAAGTGATGCCTGATTCACTGAGTGAGGTAAAAACTGTATAGTCCAATCTTGTTTTGTTTGTCCCACTCAAAACCCTCCCCGGATTAAAAATCCATTAATTAATTAACACCATAAACGTGTGATCAACAGAGGGGAAATTATAAATTATTCATCTGCCACGCCCCCCCCCCCCCCACGACCATGAGTTGGAAGTATGAACTTGTAGTATACAACTATACATTACATATCCTGTGTCTTATGTCTATGGAGAACGCCCATGCATACAGTTACGGAGGTACCCCAGATTAGTTCTTACTTACACTACACATACGATTACAATTGATGGGGATTTGATTTAAGGGAAACAGAGAGTGGAGGGAAGGGAAGGGAAGAACAGGAAAAGATATACACGATTGCCAGTTACAGTTAGTTACCTGTCTCGGTAAGTCGGTCTCTATATAAGCTCTTATAGAGGGCTTCTCCATCGATCCATGGATGATCGCGCCATGGATCCCCTTTTGAATCTTCGTATGCGTACTCCAACATCTCGATTTCCTTAAACGCACACTCAGGAATTTGAACCCCGGAGTCGGATGTTGCCGTTGGTAGTGACATCGTCTCCTCCTCTCCTCTCCTCTCCTCTCCTCTCCTCTCAAGACAGAAAAAGGTCTTCTTCTTCTTCTTCTTTTCTCGCCTTACGCACCTTCGCCGCCTAAGTCTCTAGCCTCTAACCTAATCGATCACGGTGACGGATCCTCTGTGGTAATCTATATCTATATATATTTATTTATTTTTTTATATATTAAAACCCGTGACCTATTTTTTTCTATTTTTGACCGCTTTTTTTTTTTTTTTTTTTTTTTGACTGCTCTTTAGTTAAAACCGGATATCTATCTATATTATAGTTTTCTATTTCTATTTTTAAGTTAAAAATAGTTTTTTTTTTGCATTTTCTATAATTAAAAATAGTTTTTTTCTTTTTTGGTTAAATATATTAAAAATAAATCATTATTTAATTTATTTAATAATTAATAATTAAATATATTTGAAAATTATGTTCAATTATTGTCATCTAAAAAAATATAGCGCAGTAAATCTGCGACTGCGCAGTAAAACAGTTCCACCTTCAACTTCTTTCAAATTATTTTCACGCAAGGTTGTACCACTACTGACAAGATCTACAATAGCATCAGCTGTGCCCATCTAATACCCCAGAAAACATAAAGAGTTAAAAATGGGTCATAAATAGATCTGGATAAAACATTTAAAGACTCAATGCAGGACTTCATTTAATCCTAGATAGAAAACAAGATAAACATGAAACAGAACTACAGATCCTAACTTACTTTTTTGTATCAAATATTTTATCTTGAAGGTCCCAAGCCATTCTTTTCTCTCTTTTTTTTAGCATAGGAATGTAATAAAGCAAGAGTTTGGTTCCAGAAATCTTAAAATATTTTTTAGTCTGTCAATATTATCAAAGAGCTTACCGCAGGATAAGACTCCAATGCTCCATCAGCTGTGGTGATAGCCACATGCTTCAAACCCTTCTCTTTCAAAAATTTTGGGCCCAACTATATGAAAATATGGCATATAAAAAAAATATATATAGTACAAGGAAAAAGGAATATCATCCAAATGTAAAAGACAAACAAGCATACATATGTAAACCCAGTGAAGACCCGTAGTGGTCTCTCTGCTGTCCACTTAGTCATCCTTGATAATTCATCAACGGAATTTATATTCTCAAAAATACCCTCCTTTGGAATCTGATCAAAGTTAACAGGTTTGTTACAGTACTAAGCTCTGTAGGTTAAAGAAAATGCTGAATATTGTAAACAATAGCAAAATTTGAGTTTGTGTACCGCAAGAGCTAGGCGACATGCTCCGTACTCAAGTGCATCGTGAACAATAACTAAATCTTCATTGCCCTTATAAATGAAAATAAAAAACAGACTGTTACCTGAATATATTGGATAAGCAATTAATAGGGCCAAAAAGTTATCATATTACATGGTTGCATGGTTGGGGAACTGGCAAGAAACATAATAAACAACAATCGTAACTAAGATAACCATCTCATATGGCACACCATAAATCGATAAGTAATAGAATAGTACCGGCCATGCGAAGCCTGGATGCTGGATCAGGTCTAAAGCTCTTTTTTGGTGTAGTGTATACTCCTGTTCCTGTACGTATATGCTTTATTTGCCTTCTTGCTTTCTGCAAACTTTGAAATTTCTATGAAATTTTAATATAGAGATCATATTTAGCGGTTCGGATCGGCCGTTTGAAATTTTGATAGTCGACTTTTCGAATCGTGTTGGATGTCCTATATGTTTGATTCTAGCATTACTTCACAAATAAAAGGAAAATCAAAGTTTTATTTAATGGATATTAATTAAGAACTATATAATGTTCAATACAAAGAGATAATATGATCGAAGTTTATGGCTGTTTTGAATATAAATTTGTTTCTTCAAATTCTGTTTTGGGTCGAGACTTAGGACCAAAATTTGTTCTTGTATCATCATTAAATATTGAAATGAAACTTAATTATAACTATGTATAGATAGGTAGCACGACAAAAGGCATGTGCTGATATAAGATACAAGAAATAGAACAAGTGATGCCTGATTCACTGAGTGAGGTAAAAACTGTATAGTCCAATCTTGTTTTGTTTGTCCCACTCAAAACCCTCCCCGGATTAAAAATCCATTAATTAATTAACACCATAAACGTGTGATATCAACAGAGGGGAAATTATAAATTATTCATCTCCCACGCCCCACGGCCATGAGTTGGAAGGTATGAACTTGTAGTATACATTACATATCCCGTGTCTTATGTCTATGGAGAACGCACATGCATACATGTACGTACGTTGGTACCCCAGATTAATTAGTTCTTACTTACACTACACATACAATATTTACAATGGGGATTTGATTTAGGGGAAACAGAGAGAGGAGGGAAGGGAAGGGAAGCACATGAAAAGATATATATACACGATTGCCAGTTACAGTTAGTTACCTGTCTCGGTAAGTCGGTCTCTATATAAGCTCTTATAGAGGGCTTCTCCATCGATCCATGGATGATCGCGCCATGGATCCCCTATTGAATCTTCGTATGCGTCCTCCAACATCTCGATTTCCTCAAACGCACACTCAGGAATTTGAACGTCTCCTCCTCTCCTCTCCTCTCCTCTCAAGACAGAATTAGTGCTTATATATAATATATAATATAATAATATAAAAAAGAAAAAGGTCTTCTTCTTGCCTTTGCCCACCTTCGCCGCCTAATGTTTCACGGATCCTCTGTGGTAATAATAGTATAGTATGTATATATAACAAATAACAAAGGTGATCCCCATGCGTACGGCCTACCCGCATCTTTGTATCTGTCGTCGCTTCTGAATCGAAACCAACGCCTTTCTTCTCTCTGAATTCTACATTATCTATTTTTAAATGCCCCAAACTATATTTTTAGTTTATTCTTCTTCTTTTTATTAATTATTATTTTTTTTGAAACAATTAGGGGAAAAAACCCCTTTATTTTCAGAGGTTATTTATTTTGGACCAAAATATCACTACGCCATTTTTTGTTATTAGTACCGGTTAAATATAGATTATTAGTACCGGTTGTCAAGTGGTACTAATAATAGGGGTGCTAAAGATAATTAAAAACCGGTACTAAAAAGCCGGTGTTAAAAACGCACTGGAAATCGCGGCAAAAAAGGCGGAGACCTTTAGTACCGGTTTTTAACTAAAAACCGGTACTAAAGATCTCCGCCTTTTTTTTTAATATTTACTATCTTTAGTACCGATTTTTTGTTAAACACCGGTACTAAAGATCATTATAAAAAAAAAAATTGTTTCTGGGGCTAGCGCCCTTTTTTGTTAGCCATCAATTAATACCGATATACCAGTCGGTATATATACGGATCACATACAATAATACATATCGAATTTAATCAACACAAATCAATAGAAATCCTAATTAAGGTTTAGGATTTATTTCGGTTTAATACAAATCCTAGACAATTAACACAAATTAACACAAATGAGAGGGAGATCGACGTGCCTTACACAAATGAGCAGTGATAGCAGTGAGGAGTAGAGGCGGCAGTGAGAGCAGATTGAGGTGAGAGGAGTAGAGGCGGCAATAGAGAGAGAGAAGTGAGAGGAGAGGTGACGCAGTAGAGATGGAGAGGCAATGGAGATGGAGAGGCAGTCGAGAGAAGAAGGAGAGGCGCGCGCAGTGTAGAGGGAGAGGCAATGGAGACGGTGAGGCAGCCGAGAGAAGAAGGAGAGGCAGTGGAGAGGGAGAAGCGCTTATGTTTTGGAAGAGAAGAGGAAGAGGCAGTGTAGAGGAGGAGTACTTAGAAAATTTCGTGTGAAGATATAAGCTGAGTCAAGGGTTTTGGCGGCAGAAACAAAAAAAAAATTTGAATTTATCTTTAGTACCGGTTTTTCTAAAAAATCGGTACTAAAGATACTATTTTTAGTACCGGTTTTTAATAAAAAACCGGTGCTAAAGGGTTTTCAAAAAAATCAAAATTCTGTCTATCTTTAGTACCGGTTTTTCTAAAAAACCGGTACTAAAGATAAACCGTTTTTTATTTTTTTTCGCCAACATTTTAGCACCGGTTTTTCTAAAAAACCGGTACTAAAGATAATCCCTAACAATTACGAAATTGCCACTGACTATTTTTTATACCGGTTTTATTAAAAACAGATATTAATGGGGCGGTACTAAAGCTCTTTTTTGGTGTAGTGTATACTCCTGTTCCTGTACGTATATGCTTTATTTGCCTTCTTGCTTTCTGCAAACTTTGAAATTTCTATGAAATTTTAATATAGAGATCATATTTAGCGGTTCGGATCGGCCGTTTGAAATTTTGATAGTCGACTTTTCGAATCGTGTTGGATGTCCTATATGTTTGATTCTAGCATTACTTCACAAATAAAAGGAAAATCAAAGTTTTATTTAATGGATATTAATTAAGAACTATATAATGTTCAATACAAAGAGATAATATGATCGAAGTTTATGGCTGTTTTGAATATAAATTTGTTTCTTCAAATTCTGTTTTGGGTCGAGACTTAGGACCAAAATTTGTTCTTGTATCATCATTAAATATTGAAATGAAACTTAATTATAACTATGTATAGATAGGTAGCACGACAAAAGGCATGTGCTGATATAAGATACAAGAAATAGAACAAGTGATGCCTGATTCACTGAGTGAGGTAAAAACTGTATAGTCCAATCTTGTTTTGTTTGTCCCACTCAAAACCCTCCCCGGATTAAAAATCCATTAATTAATTAACACCATAAACGTGTGATATCAACAGAGGGGAAATTATAAATTATTCATCTCCCACGCCCCACGGCCATGAGTTGGAAGGTATGAACTTGTAGTATACATTACATATCCCGTGTCTTATGTCTATGGAGAACGCACATGCATACAGGTACGTACGTTGGTACCCCAGATTAATTAGTTCTTACTTACACTACACATACAATATTTACAATGGGGATTTGATTTAGGGGAAACAGAGAGAGGAGGGAAGGGAAGGGAAGCACAGGAAAAGATATATATACACGATTGCCAGTTACAGTTAGTTACCTGTCTCGGTAAGTCGGTCTCTATATAAGCTCTTATAGAGGGCTTCTCCATCGATCCATGGATGATCGCGCCATGGATCCCCTATTGAATCTTCGTATGCGTCCTCCAACATCTCGATTTCCTCAAACGCACACTCAGGAATTTGAACGTCTCCTCCTCTCCTCTCCTCTCCTCTCAAGACAGAATTAGTGCTTATATATAATATATAATATAATAATATAAAAAAGAAAAAGGTCTTCTTCTTGCCTTTGCCCACCTTCGCTGCCTAATGTTTCACGGATCCTCTGTGGTAATAATAATATAGTATGTATATATAACAAATAACAAAGGTGATCCCCATGCGTACGGCCTACCCGCATCTTTGTATCTGTCGTCGCTTCTGAATCGAAACCAACGCCTTTCTTCTCTCTGAATTCTAGATTATCTATTTTTAAATGCCCCAAACTATATTTTTAGTTTATTCTTCTTCTTTTTATTAATTATTATTTTTTTTTGAAACAATTAGGGGAAAAAACCCCTTTATTTTCAGAGGTTATTTATTTTGGACCAAAATATCACTACGCCATTTTTTGTTATTAGTACCGGTTAAATATAGATTATTAGTACCGGTTGTCAAGTGGTACTAATAATAGGGGTGCTAAAGATAATTAAAAACCGGTACTAAAAAGCCGGTGTTAAAAACGCACTGGAAATCGCGGCAAAAAAGGCGGAGACCTTTAGTACCGGTTTTTAACTAAAAACCGGTACTAAAGATCTCCGCCTTTTTTTTTAATATTTACTATCTTTAGTACCGGTTTTTTGTTAAAAACCGGTACTAAAGATCATTATAAAAAAAAAAAATTGTTTCTGGGGCTAGCGCCCTTTTTTGTTAGCCATCAATTAATACCGATATACCAGTCGGTATATATACGGATCACATACAATAATACATATCGAATTTAATCAACACAAATCAATAGAAATCCTAATTAAGGTTTAGGATTTATTTCGGTTTAATACAAATCCTAGACAATTAACACAAATTAACACAAATGAGAGGGAGATCGACGTGCCTTACACAAATGAGCAGTGATAGCAGTGAGGAGTAGAGGCGGCAGTGAGAGCAGATTGAGGTGAGAGGAGTAGAGGCGGCAATAGAGAGAGAGAAGTGAGAGGAGAGGTGACGCAGTAGAGAGGGAGAGGCAATGGAGATGGAGAGGCAGTCGAGAGAAGAAGGAGAGGCGCGCGCAGTGTAGAGGGAGAGACAATGGAGACGGTGAGGCAGCCGAGAGAAGAAGGAGAGGCAGTGGAGAGGGAGAAGCGCTTATGTTTTGGAAGAGAAGAGGAAGAGGCAGTGTAGAGGAGGAGTACTTAGAAAATTTCGTGTGAAGATATAAGCTGAGTCAAGGGTTTTGGCGGCAGAAACAAAAAAAAAATTTGAATTTATCTTTAGTACCGGTTTTTCTAAAAAATCGGTACTAAAGATACTATTTTTAGTACCGGTTTTTAATAAAAAACCGGTGCTAAAGGGTTTTCAAAAAAATCAAAATTCTGTCTATCTTTAGTACCGGTTTTTCTAAAAAACCGGTACTAAAGATAAACCGTTTTTTATTTTTTTTCGCCAACATTTTAGCACACCGGTTTTTCTAAAAAACCGGTACTAAAGATAATCCCTAACAATTACGAAATTGCCACTGACTATTTTTTATACCGGTTTTATTAAAAACAGGTATTAATGGGGCGGTACTAAAGCTCTTTTTTGGTGTAGTGTATACTCCTGTTCCTGTACGTATATGCTTTATTTGCCTTCTTGCTTTCTGCAAACTTTGAAATTTCTATGAAATTTTAATATAGAGATCATATTTAGCGGTTCGGATCGGCCGTTTGAAATTTTGATAGTCGACTTTTCGAATCGTGTTGGATGTCCTATATGTTTGATTCTAGCATTACTTCACAAATAAAAGGAAAATCGAAGTTTTATTTAATGGATATTAATTAAGAACTATATAATGTTCAATATAAAGAGATAATGTTTTATTAGTCGGTAGGGTACAATAAAAATAAAACACATCTTTTCGCTTTCAATGAGGTAATGCAACAAAGAAATGAAAGAATTCAAAAGTAAGCTCTCGTAGATCATGTTATACCTTGGGTTTTCTATTGTTTTACATTTTTTAAAATTTGTTTTTTATTGACTCGGTTAATTGAATTTTTCCCCTTATTGGTTGATTTTATTTATTGGTCTTGGAAATTATTTTGATATTAGATGTCAATCAGATTTGATTTCTGAAAAATTTGAAATAGTAAAAAAAAATTGTTTGATGGACTTTTAAAAAATTAATTAGTTTGTATGATTGTATCTTTCTTTAAATTTTCGTGCATTAAATGTATTTATTAGAATGTTAAGAATTGAGAACTAATTAGTTTCACAAGGGAAATTGGATTTCAATTTTTGGACCGGTTTTCAAAAGTTCAGAAACTTGACCCATCAATTCCTATTTCTACTTACATTTAGTTTATATATTCATTAACGTTTCTCTGCCATGTGGGACCTCCTTGTCAGAATGCCTCTCTAGCTTTCATTTAAGTTGGTACAGCAAGTTTCTTAATTTCTTGGAGAGTCCACTCATTTTAATTCCTTGTGGCTAGGGTGTCAAACGTGCGAAACAGAAGCGGAACTGGTATGTTTCGTTTCTGTTTCATTCCAGCTAATGTAATTAAATTCTATTTCGTTTTCGTTCCGTTTCGTAAAACGGAACAGTTTTCCGTTTCGTTAGCTGTTTCATTCAGCATTTTCTATTGATTTCAGCCAATATTTCGGTAAACGGAACACTAATGTCTACCAGCGTCCGTTCCGTTTCTGTTTCAGAAACGAAACTGAAAACCCTTCCGTTAGCTGTTCCGTTCGGACGGAACAGAACGGAAACGTGCGAAACAGCACACTTTTGACAGCCCTACTTGTGGCTGGTGAACCCTTGTTTCCATTGCCTCTTGTCCCCTTCATCTTCCATGTCCGAACCCACTCTCTTCCCCTAAGTTTGCTTGTGAAATTAGTACAAAACCCATTTAAAAATCAGTTAAATTAATAGAGAAGCGAGAAATTGAAATTGAAGCAAGTTTCTCTGGAGTACTAGTGTCTAGATAGAGGAGGCTGGTGTATGGCCAGGTTCAGCATCTTCTTTTCTCCTAATTGTTACATCTTTAGGGTAAGTTCTGTCATTCTAAGTCTCTTTTACACTTTAATTTCAGCATTGTGTGAAAATTACGAATTTCTTGAAAACGTTTTAAATTCTAGGATTTCTTGCAAATATTGTCTTGGCTGAATTCCTCTTGTGCAACATGAAAGTTGTTAAAGGTTTACTGATTAAGTGCAAGGTTGACTGATTAAGTGCAAGGTTGAAATGTTTACTAAATTTCTTGAGCCATTCTTTTTAAAACTGGTCTTATTAGTAAAAATTTCAGATTTGGGTTTTACTTGAATTTACTCAAGTACAAAGTTTTCATTGCATATTTATAAAATCAGATTTTAAAACAAGAGTACTAAGTATTTTGGTATGGACACCTATTCGCTGATAATATAAAAATCTGATTTGGATATATTAAACCAGCCCAACGTTAATGAGTCAATTAATTAGACATATTATGGTTTTAAAACCTGGAACCTTGGTTTAGAAAAGATAAAGTATGGTAAATGAGTTTCAAAACCGACCACATCATTATTCAAAAGTTTATGGCTGTTTTGAATATAAATTTGTTTCTTCAAATTCTGTTTTGGGTCGAGACTTAGGACCAAAATTTGTTCTTGTATTATCAGGACTTGTGTCGGTGTTGAAGACGGTCAATACTGTTGACGGATTTTAAGATTGCTTGTTTGTTGCTTGCTTGTTTTATTTTGCTATCAGGTACGGATTTTGTACGAAACTCAATTATATGTAGAGAAAGTTTAATATGTACCAAAGTGCATAGGGTTCTATGCACCGCGGATTTTTTCGGAGTTATTTTTGTAAATTGACAAATCTAATTTGACCAATCTAATCTACATATTGAAATCTCATAGCAAATCAAATTTTATAATTTTTTAGATTTTATTACTATTTTTTTCGAATTTTTTAAAACCTGCCATTTTTGGAAACAAACTACTATTACAACATTCAAAAAATGGCAGGTTTTAAAAAAATCGAAAAAAATAGTAATAAAATCTCAAAAATTATAAAATTTAGTTTGCTATGAGATTTCAATATGTAGATTAAATTGGTTAAATTAGATTTGTCAATTTATAAAAATACCCCCAAAAAAGTAAACGGTGTATAGAACTCCCTATGCACTATAGTGCATATTAAACTTTCTCATTATATGTATGTTGGAATCTGGGGCGTAGCTAGGATTTCATATTAGCAGTGTCCATAATTTTTTTTTAAATATATGTACAATATTACGTCTAATATAGAAGAATTCACTCATAGGAGGAAACAAATTAATTTTTTATTTTCTAAGATGGGTCCTTTGAACCTTTTTAGATGGGTCCATGTAAATTTTTTTTATTTGAATATAGGTACTACTTCAAATAAATTTTTTTTCAAGGTGGGTCCTTGGACCCACCAATCAGGCAGTAGCTTCGCCCCTAGTTGGAATAATTATCTGCATTGCATATTTGAATATTTCATCGCATCATTTTACATATGTATATAGTTATCATTGGTATTAATTGGAAATATGCATATTGAATGGTTGTCGATTGGATTAAAATGTGAATGATGGAATACTTGAAATATGTTGTCTGAATTGAAACTGAATTGATTTGGTTTGTGGGTTCCAAGTAAAATAAAACTCAAATGTCCAAAAGGGACTGGTTTGGGAGCAACCGAAAAACTCCCATGTCCTTAGGGATTGGTTTGTGAGTAGCCGAAAAACTCAAATGTCCAAACGGACTGGTTTGTGAGTAGCCGAAAAACTCTCAATTGTATATGCATACATTGGTTTGTGAGCAACCGAAAAACTCTCATTTGACTCGACTGATTGATCTGATTACCAGGCTTGTATTTAGAATAGATTGCCAAATTTGTAGCCATAAATAAAAGTTACTTTACTTGCAATTGTATGTGATGTGAATTTGATTAGTATTGGCTTCTAAATGCATTTCATATTTGTTTTGACCGTTCTACACTATATATCTAATTGTAGATCTTGCATTTTTTTATTTTATTTTTCTTCTTGGTCAGTAATTAGTTCCAACACATGTAACGTTGAGTATCGTGTGGCTGGAACTAAATATCGTACTGAGATAAATTTTATTTATCTCGCTTTTCTACTTCTTGTGGGTTCCAGATTTTGATCGAGGTTGGAAAGCTCTGCGAGTAGATGGGCACTTTGCTACTGTTAAATATACTTTGTAGTATATAGATTGACATGAATTTGCTTTATGTAAAAATGTGCTTCAATAAATTGTGTTAATATGAATTATAAGTTATTAAATACAATGCTAAATGTGGTTAGAAATGTATAGCTGAATGTAAAGCTTTGCGAATGCACGGCTAGAAGTGTGCATTCTAGGTGGCTGTGGCACCCCCGGTTTTGGGGTGTCACATCTAATATATGTACTAATAAGATAATTCTTTGTTACATCTAATTGAACATTTATACTTGTAATATGATCATATATTATATATGATAGACTTTATAAGATGATCTCTTATTATAATAATCCGATTATTTATATTTATAAGATGATCTCTTATCGTATCTAATGTATGCACTTATAAGATGATCCTTTGTTGCGATAAACTGATCATTTACGCTTATTAGTTGATCACTTATTATAACAACGTTCCTATTTAAGACGATCCCTTATTATAATAATCTGATAATTTATATTTATAAGATGATTTCTTATCATATCTAATATATACATCTATAAGATGATCCTTTGTTGTGACAAACTGATCATTTACACTTATTAGTTGATCACTTATTTCGATAAGAAATCTAAACAGAGTTCTGAAAAAAGAGGGAGTCCAATGCACAACACACAAAAAGAAAAAGAAAAAACGAGAGGAGACGAATCGAGACATGGAGCTCGAAAACCCTAGTAATGGCGATGAAATCTACAGCACGTGCTCTACTCCTTACATCAGTGCTCCTTCTAGCCTTGGTCATCCTTCCAACGCCACCGCCTCCACCTCCGCGCCTTTCTCCGGTGGTTACTTCTTCAGTGCTTCGGCTAGTCCAATGCACTTCATCATCTCCGCCTCTGGTGCCGCCTCCGCCTTCGTCGGAGGTCTCTTCGGTGATATCGAGTTCGAGTTCTCTTCTTGCTGTTAGAAAGTCCATGTTTTTCAATTTTTATAGTTAATTACCATTAATTAACCATCTAATTAACAAAGACCTCGATGGATCTTGTTCAAGCATCAACACATCATGAGAAGGGAATGAAAAATGTACCTCTTTTAGACTCGCAACTAGGAGGCTCGAATCCGTCGATGTCGAGGTTGCACACACCACCACTCTCGCCTTGGCCTCGAGTCCACCAAGAGATTAACCACAACCTCAATCTATGCTAGTGATGGGAGGTTAATGTTGGAGTTATGTCCTAGAAGTCAATGATTTAATGACTTAAATATTAGTTTATGTTATGGATGATATTTTATCATCTGTTCCTAGGTTTATTATTGACAGATCATTCAGGTTGAGGATCTGAATTGTGGATCTCTGTAGATCATTCTTTAGAATGACAATAATAAATCTAAATGGTCCATAATCTTGATAATTAACAAAGAACATTAATTATCTTATAAGATTAGTATGCAAGTTAAGTGATGATTAAGTTCTACAAATCATAGGTAAAGAGTTGCCAACTTAATTGCATATGTGTATGTTATGGAACATAGCACAGGACTTGACCCAACGAAATAAATGTATGGATTGTGTTATGTGTCATTATTTATTTCGTTATGATTTTGGTTCTAAGTTTGAGATGTTTATCTTTTCCACATGAGGATAGGTTCAATAAATATCGTCTACCGTTGATTCCTGATAAGGGCTGCTATACGGACTTTATTTATGTTCTCTTGAATTGTGCGGGGAAAAGCTAATCATCAAGAAAACCGTATGTCCCTCATTAATTCGCTTAGTGAGTGACGATATCTGTTTGGGCCCCTTGATGGAGATAGATTGTTTGCATGCAACTTTATACAATTATCTCTAGATCAAGAAACGTATAATCTGCAAGAATGACACGTTCCAATCTTGGATTATACGATGATATCGTGAGACATAAGAATCAAAATAGGGAAATACTTTTATTCTCTTATGCAGGATTTAAATACTGTAGCAGTACACTATTTATGCGAATTGGGAATCATAACGTGTTGCTAGATACCGCTTATGATTATTGGAATTAAATAACGATTTAATCCCATGTCCAACTTAGCATAAATCCTCAAAGGGTCACACAAAATAGAGTTTTGACCAAGACAGTGCATTATTTATTTATTTATTCGCAACAGTGCGTATTGCGGAAATATGATAAGTTGATTGATTAATTATATACCGTTATAATTAATTAAGTCAAATGGATCATATGGAAATAAATTAATGCATTAGCTAATCCTAGAATAATTATTAATTAGTTAATAATTAGTTTAGCTCAACACAATTTAATATAAATAGTTATATTAATTTATTGGGCCAATATGTATGTATTAAATATATAGCCCAATTGAAGAGCATTTGGAGTAGCATCTAATTATGTGAATTAGAGGCTTAATTAATAGAGTTGAGAGGCCCATTTGAGCCCATTAATGGCCAGCCACAAGAGGTAGGTGGGATGGCATTCTTGTAAATAGATGGTTGGTGGTAGGTAGGGATTGTGCACTATATATAGAGATGTATAGATACAAAATTGGAGCTTCTCTCTTCCCTAACCCTAGCCGCCACCCTTCCCCTCCCTCTTTGGCCGCCGGCCTCACCTCTCTCTCTCTCTCCATTTGCTCATGGGTTGAGCATATTCTCTCCACCTATTAAATAGTTAATTAAGGAAGAAGAGAGAATACCTTAGGATTAGCTTCGTTCTAATCGAATCGCTAGCACGAATCGATTTAGATATTGGTTAATCTCTAGGTGGACTCGAGGCGGCCGTCAACCATGGTGGAGGCGCAAGGAGAGCACTCCACCGACTCCTACGCCATTGGATCGAGCCCCGCGGATGCGATTTCGCGGGAGGTACAAATCCAAACCCTTTCTCTTGTGTTGATTGACTTTTGCACTAGATCCTCGCACTTGTTTGTGGTTAATTAAGTGTAATTAGCTTCAAAATTAAAATTTGTGCACTTTCTAACAGTTAAGGCTAATCCCTTCCTTCCTTTGCTTTCAATTAATCAATATTAATGGAGGAAGGAGATTGCTCAACTCATGAGCTAAGGGGATGAGAGGAGAGAGCAAAACAAAATCTGAAATTTTGCTCTTTTCTTTGTGGATTTCGGCCAAGAGGAGAGGAAGAGAAAGAAAGGGAAATGAGGCTAGGGTTTGCTCCCAACTTGACCCCTTTATATAGAGCTCTCTAGAGCTAACTCCAAACTTATCACATGGACAAGTTTGCCTCTCTATGGCCGGCCCCAATAGTTGGGTTTAAATGGGCTACAACAAATTATAAGGCCCATTTAATTATCTCTTAAGTTGCTCATTTGTTTCATCCATAATCGGAATTTTAATTAACTAATTAAATAAAGGCCCAAATAGCTCAATTAATTTAAAGTAAGTTGAACATAATTAGTTATTAACTTATTAATAATTATTTTGGGATTAGCTAGTGCACTAATTTATTTCTATATGATCCATTTGACTTAATTAATTATAACGGTTCGCAACGGTATATAATTAATTAATCAACTTATCATATTTTCGCAATATTCACTGTTGCGAATAAATAAATAAATAATGCACTGTGTGATTATAACTCTATTTGTGTGACCCTTTGAGAATTTATGCTATGTTGGCCATGGAATTAAATTGCTATTTAATTCTAATAATCATAAGCGGTATATAGCAACATGTTATGATTCCCAATTCGCATAAATAATGTACTGCTACAATATCTCAATCATGCATAAGAAATAATAGTATTTCCTTGTCTGATTCTTATGTCACATGATATCATCGTATAATTCAAGATAGGAATGTGTCATTATTGCAGATTATACGTTTCTTGATCTAGAGATGATTGTATCAGTTGCTAGCAAACAATCCATCTCCATCAAGGGGCCCAAACAGATATCATCGCTCACTAAATAAATTAATGAGGGACATACGGTTTTCTTGATGAACAACTTTTCCCCGCACAATTCAAGAGAACATAAATAAAGTCCGTATAACAACCCTTATCAGGAATCAACGGTAGACGATATTTATTGAACCTATCCTCATGTGGAAAAGTTGAACCATCTCAAACTTAGAATCAAACTCAAATGAAATAAATAATGACACATAACACAATCTATATATTTATTTCATTGGATCGTGTCATGTACTATGTTATATAACATATACATATGCAATTAAGTCGGCAACTCATTACCCATGATTTGTAGAACTTAATCATCACTTAACTTGCATACTAATATTATCCGATAATTAATGTTCCTTGTTAATTATCAAGATTACGGACCTTTTAGATTTATTATTGTCATTTAATTATAAATGAACTACAGAGATCTACAATTCAGATCCTCGACCTGAATGATCTGTCAATAAATAAACCAAGAAACAAATAATCAAATATCATCAATAACATAAACCATAGAAGTAGCCATATAATGATTGGCTTCTAGGACATAACTCTAACACTTGCTACTCTCCTCCATGATCTCGGGCGATGGATTCGTGCGAGAGAGAAAGAGGAGGCGGAGGCATGACCGAGGCTAGGTAGAGGCCCGGTGTGCGAAGAAGGACTGATAGATCTAAAGAGGAGAAAGATCACTGATTAGAGAAAAGAGAGGGAGAGAAAGGAATTAGATAGATTTAACGAGGAGAAGGAGAGAGAGCAGTGGCAGAGGGAGGGGGAGACTGGCGAAGGCTAGGCCTCCCCTAATAATTAGATTTAAAAAAAAATAGATATTAAGTTTTAACCAATATAATCACTAATTTGGTCCTTGGGCCCCTCTGTCTTAGTCCAAATGTAATTTTTGAAGTCCATCATTAAATCTCCTTTCGTCTAACATTAAAAAAAAAAAAACTCTCTTCGTCCTACTACACCTTTCATTTTTTTTTATTCGTCTTTGAGTTCAAGAGAGAAAAATCTATCGATGTTGAGCGACGCCTACTTGCTCCGACGTTCTGTCGCTCTGGCTCCACGTAACCACCTTCTCTTTGTGCCGAATCCGACTTTTCTGACCTCTGTCTCGGCCCCCACTATTCCTCTATCCTGGCTCCGTCACTGAGAGAGAGGGAAAGGAAGGAAGAGTAGGAGATGGTAAACAAGAATTGCTTGAAGCAATTTCCGAAAATATGTATTCTCTATTTTTTTTTCTATTAGAATTTATATCAGCGATAAGTTTAAAAAAGTCTATACAAATTAATGAGAAAAAAGCTGGCGTTTGGTAGCTGGTGAGTAACCGTCTTTTGTACAAAGACTCATCTGGAAGCATCTTTAGTGCAATGTCACACGTGTGAGGTGGACCATTTCTCTTGGGTTGGGAACCAAAAGAGAAGGGTCTCGTTCTAATTAAGCAAAAACATTTCTCTTGCAATAAAATTTGAAATCTTGCCTAGTTTTAAGTAACCAAACAAATTCTAGTCTCTAGATTAAAATATCCCAGATATTTTTTTTCCTCCGAATCTATCATTTTCTCTAATGTTGTTTGTTTGATTCTGTATGTATCCTGCTTGAAAAATAATTGAAGAATTTATTAATTAATAAATCAAAGATAGTCTAACTTAAAAAAAAACGGAAGTTAAAAAATGGTTTAAAATCGTAATTAGCACTCCATTTATAGCAAGTGGCGTTCAAAACCTGCGGACTGACAAGTGGGTCCCAGTAGTTACGAGGCTAAGAATGTAATTTCTCTCCGCCTCGCTTTCTCTCTCTTCTGGTGCCTTTTTATCTCTGCTCCATCATCGAAAGACGGAGAGAGGAGAGAGAGAAAACCATTGATTTTGAACGCTGAGGCGATTTCCTTTCCGCTAGGGTTAGGGTTTCCTTCGATCTATTTCAATTCTCATGTCTATCTTTAGGATTTTCTCTTGTTTTCTATCTGATCTATTTAATCTACTTTTCTTTCGTTGTCTTATTGTTGCTTTTTTTTTTTTCTTTCTTTTGTTACAGCAATCTTTGGGCGCAGAAAACTTTGTGAGAGGAAATCGCCATCTAGGAAAGCTTACATCTTTAGTTCGAAGCAGGTATACTTTCGATTCTTTTGCTAATATTTTTTTTTTGTTAGGGATTAAGTTTTTGATCTTTTTTTTTGGCCCCAAAATCTGTGACGCTCCTGGTAAATTTCGTTTTTACAATCTTTTCTGTAAAGTTTTAATTTCTGTCACGAGGAAAAAGATTTAATAATGATTGTCATCGATACTGATTTTTGGAAAATAAGAATCAATCTTGAAGTGGTTATATCTGATTAGTTGTTACTGTTTGAGCCAAAATTTAAAATTCAACTTTGGCGTGCTTTCTTCTATCCTCATTTTAAGATTTATTTTTTTTCCTTAATAGAAAGGTTTTGTATTATAATTGATCGATATAGTTCTTACTAGAACTTGAATGAATAAGATAACGACTGGAGTTTGGATAAATGTACTGACCTTTACTGAAATTAGGAATCATAAGTTGACACTTGAATAGATTCTAATGAAATCCTAAACCCTTCTCCAAGCAAAACATAATATTTAGAAGGAAAGAAAATTAATCCCAAAGAGTGCTGTAAGAATCATGATTATTGGGATTTTATTTGGAAACATTTATGTTCCTTTGAGATTTTCTGAGAAAGTTATAAACACTTATTGGTACTGTCCGATATTGAGGGATTGCAGAAATGTTGCCAAGCAAGGTCCGTAATGATTTTGACAATTTTTCTTGTTGATCTCTCCTTGAAGTGGGAAATTTCTTCATATGTTGTCTCTCCTTTTCAGTATAAACAACAATGGACAGGAAGGAGGAAACAGGATGCCAGACTCCAGAAGGTCCCATCCTCTGTATCAATAATTGTGGTTTTTTTGGTAGTGCTGCAACCGGTTACATGTGCTCCAAGTGCCACAAAGAGATGCTTCTTAAGCAACATGCATCGTCCTCCATAGAAACCCTAATTAATGGGTCTGCAGCTACTGCAACTGTCACCGACAAAAATGGATCCAGCTCAGTAATGGTTGGAAAGGACCTTGCAATTGTCTCTCCTTCCTTGGCTGAACCGAAGATCCCTGTCGATACTTTGGTTAGTTTACTGTGCTTCTTGACATTTGGAATGTTTTGTAGTTTTCTTAACCAACAAGCTACCGAATGCTTTGGTAATTGTCGAGATTATGGTAACTAAAATAATAGATTTTGTACCATAATCATTCGAGTATTGTACTGTCATACAGTAAGTGGGTATGCAAAAAAAAAAAAAGGGTTATATTGTCATCTGATAATGATTGAATTTTTATTTAAAAAATTTGATAAGTCTCACACAAATTCCACCCAATGCCCTCGTATTGTCTGTAAACAATATAAAGTAGTTCTAGTGTGCATTATTAGGTTTTCTTTGGCTATGGTTGTCAAATTATTAAATTGAAGTTGTTGATGTGATATCCATCCTTTAAATATGGTTTTTGTTGATTTTGATCCAATCTAGAAGTATTTTGATCATCCACCTAAAAAATTAACACTGAAGCATGAAAATTTCAAATCCTTTTAATGGATGACTGGATAAACTTCCAAATTGGACCAAATTTAATGCGAGAACAATTTGAGAAGTTCAACATTTTTATAAAATCATGTCAAAGGTATCACATGTTCATAGAACCATCAATGATTGAGTGCTGCTGTATTGTCTGGTCCACAATTAACATTGCAAATGCCATAGAAAGGCGCGTTTTGGGACATCTATTTATTTTGGAATAAATTTCAGTATTCATATACATTGACAATAACATTACTGTTGAATATCTTATTGTGCAATTTATAGTAAGATACAATTGTTTTCTATTTGTAAACCGTTTTTCTTTTATTTTTGGTTGAATGCCTGTAAGCTTTAATTTAATTCAGTTCAGCACAAATAGTCATGTTTGGGAGATCCAGCTTTTAGACTTTGGAACCTGTAGGAGGCAGACCTGTCAGAGCACCTAGCAGAAAGAAAATCATATTGTACTGCCATGTTCTGAACTGTGCTGGTCTCATGTATAATGTGAGAGTGAATATTATGTGGTCATGTGTGGGTATTGTACTAACTTCTCCATATATATAATGTGCCGAATATAAACGAAGTGTGTGCCTTGTTTCTTATCCAGCTACCTGTTCCTGTGGGCTTAACTGAGGGAAGCCTGGCCGATTTGACAGAAACAGCAGCAGCAGCAGCATCCGAGTCGGCAGCACCACCAAAGGAGGGTGGCCCAAAGAGGTGCTTCATGTGCCGCAAGCGGGTTGGGCTCACCGGCTTCAGCTGCAGATGTGGTAACACTTTCTGTGGGTCCCACCGATACTCTGACAAGCATGAATGCCCCTTCGATTACAGACGTGCAGGCCAGGAAGCAATTGCCAAGGCCAACCCAGTTGTCAAGGCTGAGAAACTTGACAAGATCTAGAGAGATGAATGAATGCAGATGTCATATCCTTTGTCGTAAGATTCAGAGAGTGAAAATGATTGGTATAAACTAAATGTTGCAAACTTGAAAGTCTCTCTCTGGATCTTTCTCGATCTCTCTAGAATGTGATTTGAATGTGGCTGTATGTTTGCTCGATCTCTACTCTCCCTCTCTCTGATTCTGTGTTTTATGTTGGAGTGGTATCACTGTGTGTTATGGAACTTAAACGTTATTACCTACATGGATTAGATATAAGATAGTGTGCTTGTGATGAAATGCAAAGCCAATTTCCTTCTCCGTATGTTTGATTCTGCGTATGTTTCAGTGATGCTAGTTACTTGTAGCTGTTGTTTCTATTAATAGAGTCGCAACATATTTCAGTTGGCATGCCTATCTTTGTATTAGCGTTTCAAATTCCAATGGGCATGTCTGTGTTATCTTACATCTTACATTACTTTTAAGGTGGATTTCTTTAATGATGATTTTTGTTGGATTTCCTAAATATGAGAGGAGATATTTGACATTTGGACTATTTAAATTAAAAGTGTTTATTATTATGACCAAAGGTATTAATTATCTAATGTTTTATTGTGAAACTTTGTATTTGAGAAAAGGATATCATAATGAACCTATTTATTTATTGTTAATTAACATATGTAAAAAAAGTAGGCACAAAAACCATTTTATTTCAAGATGCATATTTTTGCGAAAGTGGGGCTATGACCGAAAAAAAAAAATTTCGAACTGACGTGCGACAACACTTGCTGATTTTTAACTTCCAACTTAGTGAAAAATATTGTCATGTGCCATAATATTGACAAAAGATCTATTCAATAACTCCAACCGGTACAAATTTGACCTTTTGTCTTGAGCCTCTATGTTGAAGTATACCGTATAGAACTCATCTCTCAATCCCATCAACGGCTCTAAGATAAAATTTCTATCTTGTCCTTTCGCTACAAAGCTTAGTGGGTTATGATGTCTGTTAGCTTCTGTCGGCACAAAACTGGCAGCTTTCTTGAAAGAAGCATCACCTTTTAACTGGCTATCACCTTTACAAAGGACTAGCACTTTCTTACCAGGATCATAATGTACTTCACCAGTAGAGATGTAACATCCTGGCTTTGTATCTAACTCAAGAGAGATGCTATTCGCAGTACCATCCAATCCAGGTACAAGCCGAAATGTAGAGCCAGCGGCATGGGTATCACTGGTTATGTTGAGTGTATTTGTAATTACTGTACCAGGCATGTCAGATGGTTCAATCATGACATGTTTATCCGTATGACAACTGGAACCAATACTAGTATTACCAGAAGGGAAGGCAGCACATTTATTTTTGGAATCTGTGTGGTAAATTCGAAATGTGGTTTCAATTGATGCCCGGGACCCAGCTTGGGGCTTCTCTTGCATTGTAAAAGATAGATTGGAGCTGGAGATGTATAGTGTTTTGTTTGATGATTGTTGAGTGAGCGAGACAAGTTGTGAGTCAAAATACTTGGGGAGTGGAGAGATCCATTCTGAGACTAGACTAAAGTTGCCTAATTTTGTATGCTTGTACCCTCTTGTAAGACCAGCCAGTAGATAAGGGCCAAATAGGAATGCTTTGAAAGAACTGAATTTTGGCCTGTCATCTGCATAGGTTAATAATGACTATGAGAAGGGACAAAGTGATAACATGGTTAGTCAATTAGACTTTAAGTTTAAGGGTATAAGAAAAACAAATAAAAATTAAATAGATTTTAGGAATAGGGACCTTTAATTTGCTCAGTACGTATATGAATTGGGAACTCAAGAATTAGCTTCTCATCTGACCCCCATTTTTTCTTGATGGAGAGAAAATTTCCTGCACAAAAGAAAAATGAAAAAACAAAAATATCTAACTTTCTAAGGTTTGAATAGCTTTGTACAGGCAATGTTTATATCGTTGGTAGAATAGAAGGATATAAGGACTTGATTATTGGAAACATGGTGGAAATGCGAAGGTCAAAGCAAGAAACAAGGAAAAATGGCATCATTACCTCTGAAGGTTGGAATTAGTTTTTTTGAATTTAAAGTGGCTGTAAAGGAGTCCAAAGAGGTCCAAGAAGGGATCCGTATATTCAAAGTATATGCCTGGTTGTTTGACTGCAGAAAAAAAAAAAGATAATTGTTTTAATGTATTATACAGATTAATGCTGCTTTCTGTCATAATAAATATTTAATTAAAAATTACTATTGATGTAATTTTCTAGCCATGAATATACCTGATTAGTTGAAACAGTCAAAGAAACACAATAATGTGAATCTGATGATGTCAGAGGCTCGATTTCTTGAGAGATGACAAGTCCTGCAGATCTCCAGTTGAAAGTGCTTGGTATAAATTGTATGATGTAGAGTGAAGGTGAACTTCCTTTATCCTGAAAATAAATAGAATCTCCTAATTTGGAGAATGATTCAATACCTGTATCAAAGAAAAAAGAAAGAAAAAAAGGATTTAGGACACTAAAATGCAATTATTATTTATGAACGTGTGCAAAAAATTTGAATTACATATGGCTTGAAGTTTAATTTATCAGACTATCAGAGATATACTTGAGATCTAGTATATCTGTCTGAATGCACAAGCATATGCATGCATGAATACCATGTGTATTTTTTCTGTGAAAATTAAAAAAAAAAAAAATGCTTGCTTATAGTCCTTCCCAAATCACATTACACTTCTTGGGTTATCCTTCAATGAAAAGGCATATTAGCATACATAAGAAAATGAAGAGACCTTTTGTTATATATTGCACTATATATTGAAGTCAAAACTTAACAGCAAACTGCAATTAGTTAAATAATATATAGTGAATAAATATAATTCCATGTAAAAAATAATATCAATTGCAGAAAATATATGCTACAGTTTATGGAACAATATATAAACTAACTACACTAAATGAATAGATGTTTTAAAAAAAACATGTGTACTGAATGTCTAGTATCTGTAATTCGAAGTAGCATATTCATTACATATAACCACAGCCATATAAAAAAAATGAAAGTTAGTAGAAAGGTATAGAATCTCTTTAAAAGGTTATGCATATCAAATTGACATACCAGTACCATAACAACACCAAAATGAATTGAATTTGGTGCCCCAACCATGATATGAAACAGCTTTAGATGAGTCAGGCTTCATGGGAAGCATATAAATCATAATTCCTGGTTGTGCCCCTCTTTGGATGCTCAATACTCCATTTATAAGGGCTCTTTCGTAATAATCTGCATAAGCCACCTCCTTCGTCCATCTAAACAGATTTCGCGAAACCTTTAAAATGGAAGAAGTAAATACTTGTTTAGTAAGGGCCAACACACTAGTAATTCTGAAGTGGTGCTGGCTAACTTTCTCTCCCATATTCAACAAAAAGATTAACTAATATTGGCATGCTATGTGAAAAAGAAAATTCTGTGTTGGAAATGGAAAATGCAAATGAGAGAAAGAAAAGGGTATCTAAGTTTGCTAACTTGGGAATTGCAGTTCATAAATTTTTTTATGCCAACAAAAAGAGTTAGGCCTCAGGTTCCAATAAAAAGATGAGAAATGAATTTTAACATATAATACTCTGGGAATTTATTTTTGGCATAGTTTCAGATTTTTTAGAAATGTTTTTTTTTTTACTATTTCTTTCTTTTCTGGGTTCCTTTGTAATTGTAATGTACATAAATATGAGTAGATGGGGACTGTATGAGAGCAAGCCACTGCACATCATTCCCTTCCAAAAAGCAAACTATTGTTTCAAAAGTGTTTATGGACCATACATGAAATGTGTTCCTGAACTGTGATTACCTTGAGCATGTTATAGGTAGTGCATGACTCTTGAGTTTCAGTTGATAGTGTGTCAGCCAGGTGCTTGGGATCCAACCTGAACAAAAGTTGTAGATAGCAATTTCAAATTCATAATTACAATTGACAGACATATGGTTTCCTTAATGAATTCATCTTAGAAAGTAAATGGAATAACTGATTACCAGAATTCACCAACAGAGGTCCCACCACTAGCATAGGCATGAGAGGAGTTGACTATGTCCATAAAAAAGATCCCAATTCCCTGTTCCATTTATTAATGTATTTGTTTCAACTATACAATCAGAGTAAACTAAAATTATATAATCATTGAATTTGATTTAATTTGTGTTTATAATTTGTTATATAGGTTACCTTGTATAGAGGATCACCAGTGACCTCATATCGCTTCTGTGCCCCTATAACTATGGGTATATGTGTGTTGGAGTGAAAGTTTGATAGGCTATCAGCCTGAAACAATAATAGTTACACAAGTTTTAGGTTCTCTGCACACTACAAGCACACTCGAGTGAAGAGGGAGGGAGGGAGGGAGGGAGAGAGAGATTCCAAACCTGAACAGCCAGTAAGCCTAGGAAGCATGGTTTGTCGAAAAGATGAGCTAGTATTAAATGTTTCTCATCTTTCTACGTTGACATAAAAATTAATCAATTCTTCATATATCATTCATCTGAAGTTAATAAATGTGACAAAAGTAAAACACCCACCAAACACTCCCACACACCTTACTGTGTTTCTAAGTGGTGTTACCGCTGGTCAATATTGTTATCAATGTTATAATGATGCTATCGACCTGTATAATATTTGGGGCACCAGTATAAAGCTGTTGCACAGAATGTAAAGCAGTGCAAACATTCACCTTGACTACACAAGTACAACACATGATACTAATCTATTTATTAAAAATTTATAATACCAAAGACATAACCAGCTCTCAGCATGAAAATAAGTGGAGCCAAATTCCAGAGTGGAATCCTTTTCTGAAGGTATATGCCAGTGCTCTTAGTTGTATCACTATGCACATAACCTACCAGATCAGGAAAAACCGGATCATGTCTGCTTAGAAAATGACGTTATGTTACCGTTATCGTGTATAGCTGATACAGAACATCATTCATGCCCCCAGTTTCTTCATTGAGGGAAGTATAGTGCCTCTCTATGGTATATTTCTGTATGACATTTTTGACACGATTTGCGAAGTACTCAGCCATCCATGTCACCATTTCTAATGTCTTTGCATTTCCTGCATACGTATACTGGTCTAGGAGGCCCTGCATTATCTGTCATAAGGAAAAGAATGCCAAATTATTATTTTTTTACCTTCTATTTTAAGCAGGAAAGTAAATGCACTGATTGGTGGGTGGTAGATGGCAGTTATGGTAAAGGTTCATGTAGTAGATAACAGAACGACATGTACTAGCATTTTAAGCATTCATTTAAACATAGGTCCCAAATTTTACCAGAAAAAAAATGTAATTCCAGTGGTAACCTTTATGGATATTGGGTTTGTAGACAGTCACTTGGGCTCTAAATTTAGCTGGGTGTCTGGTTTTTGGCTAAAGATTTTATTTGATTTTGGTTTTATTAGTTTCTGTGGTATGTCCAGATTGAGCTTGGGTCGGGTTTTGGCTCAGTGTTGCTTCAAGATATCGGACCAAATGGAGTTATGGATCATATAGTTATGACTGGGGTATATGTGGATTACTTTTCATAGAACTTATGCCCAGGGCATATCAGGTTTCAGTTAGGCATGTCAAGTCTGGTCAGATCGGATTTTTTTCATGTATTTTATGTGAGGAACGGTTTAGATTGGAACAGATCAAGACAGATTGGGTCAAATTATGGTTCATACAATATACTTAGATTTTCTTTTTCTATTTCTTCATAAGTGACAAAAGTTGTGCCAATAGCCAGATTCCTTTGTGGATGGCACTCAATGAAAGATGTCAGTAGACTAATACATACAACACCAGCAGTGACAGGAAAACCAGTCCCAGAATGTTGGCAGGGTCATACCTTGTGGATTGTATAATAAGGTGCCCAGACTGGCTTTATTGCTTCAAACCGATCAAAAAACTCATCAGGAAAGGCGGAAAGGTATCCTGTACCAATAGCATTCTGACAGGCATAGAGTACATCAATCAAGGAAGCCATTTTTGAAAATAGTGTCATGTTGTGTGTGCTAGCCCATGCCATTGCAGTTGCACTCATGTAATGCCCTGGGAAAAAATGCATATAAATTGTATAGTCTGATGGCACAATTGCTTTCATTTAACTGGATTTGTGCGTGGTTATTTTGATTTAGTGCCCTAAATTGAGGCTACTCCATGCAGAATGATACCTACTGGTACAAGTTCATACCACAGTACAGTAATACTTAGTTCCTACTACATAATAATCTCTTTTGCCTTACAGTCCTAGGTAGGATGCATTTAAAGAAACAATTACGCACCCACAAAATGCCCTCGGAGCTCCACATCAGCTCCTTCCCATCCCCCATATGGTGTACCAGGTGTTTCCAGGCCAGCCCGCTTCCTGAAACTCCATACCAACTGGTCGATGTCTAATAGCAACAGGTACTCCAGATTGGTCTGCTCGGCCTGCCCATAGATCGAGTCCGAGGCAATTCTGACATCATGGAGAGATACTTCTGACAAGAAGTTACCCCCTTGGTTCCAAGAAGTGAGCCTGACATCTGAGCCCTTGATACTCCTGCAAAATAGAGGTGTTTTGGTACTGGTATGAATGGATTTTTCTAGGGTTGGACCTATATGTATCGATCTGCTAAGACAGAGACTGGTATTTTGATCACATTCACATTCGCATTTTGGTGAGAAAAAGACTGGTACTTAGATCATATTCAGCATCGACTGGTACTAGAAGGTTATGTACCAAAACGTCTGAAATGGCAGAATTTCAGGCCTGACAAGTAATTTCTCTATTTAGTGATAACAAGCTGGATAGTGGGCTCTTAACTTACCTATCCAGCATATGCCAATTAAATTCCTCCACATGGTGCTTCTTGATGTTATTATGACTATCAGTACTACTACTTAAGAATCTTCTTGGCATCATATCTATCCATTTTGTCTTGTCAGTTGGTATCAGATGTAAGTGAGAGTGAGACTTTTCCTGCAAGGCTCTCACTTCCTCTGCTGACAGCTGTGCCCGCACAGTGTGAGAGGTCAGCTCAGTTGGTGTAGGTGAGTTGGTGCACTCTTTTATGCATAACACCTTACTTAAGAGAGGAGATGCCAGGAGTAGTAGGAAGATTTGCACAAGTGTTGGAATGATGGTTGTCCTTCTTATCTATTAAGAAATGGAGGATTAGTCAATTGAATCAGGCAATTTTTAATGTGTAAAGGAGGGTATTCTGGTAATTTTAAAGTGGGCTCTGAAAAATAATAAGAGAAATGTTGGTTCATTACTTGAGAAGTTTCTCTACTGAAACACAAGTAATTGTTGAGTGTAACACACACAAAGATATATAACATGCACTGTTACTTGTAGGTCATCACTGGTTTAATATCTATCTTTACAACATCTAGCCAATGATATCTCTACACAATTTGATCAAAATAGGATCAAGTAATCAATCATCATCTTGAATTGAATATCACAAGTGAGATACACACAAGTATTTGATCCGAAGAGTGCCTCTCAAACTCAAAAAGTGTAGCTGAAGAGACAAAGTGTTACCTGATTAGAGCAATTCGCCATGGTTGCCTTTCGATGGGTAGAGGTCATGATCGTTCCCTTTATAACAAAGAACTGAAGTCTGATGGGAGTAACAAAGAGTTAAGGTAAGAACTTATCTATCGTTAATTAGTAATTGCACACTAAATTTAGAAATTAAAGAAGGGTATTATGCGATTTTGCTCAGCTATTCAACTTGCTCTCATCAGGTCTAGTGGTCTACTAACTACCAGGTGCTATTATTCAGTAAAGCATCTACCTCTTTGGATTTTAGTGGAATAATTTTATTTTAAAATTTAAGAATTGACAATATCCATTTTCAGTATTGTGGCTCAAATTAAAAAAAAAAAAAGAATTTTGAGTTCTGAAATTAACAAATTTATAAGTTCCATTTACGAAAATTGAAATAAAAAATTCGGGCAATATATTAAATTACGAAAACTTCCATGATTGCAAGTATCTCTATATATCTTTTCTATTCACTTTTGAACATTTTTTATATTTGAAGATCAGGAACAAAAAGCCCATTGATTGTATTAAAAAAAACTTCCTCTTCTAAAATTTTGAATTGAAAAATCATCTTATTCAGTTTCTGGGATTAGTAGTTTCTTTCTTGGAATATTGGAAATCCTTGAATTTAATTTATGTTTAAGATTTTTTAATATTTAGAATTTAAAAATTAGATACATACGTTATATACTTGTACTTGGAATTGGAACTTCCATTAAAAAGTTATTTGACGGATGATTATAATTACTTGTTATTTTTCGAGATTGTGATTTCAGATTCCATATTATTTGACGGATGATTATAATTTACATTAAAAAGTTACGATATATCCAATCTTATTGTACACTTATAGCTACAATCACATATATCAAAATGCATTTAAGAAACTTCCTTTTTAATCAAATGGTATAATTATATGGAATTAAGGATATAGACCTATAGGCCCTGTTTGGTAGCAACTTAAATCATTCTTAACTCAGTTAAGAATGAGTTAAGACACCAAATGTGTCTTAAAATTGAATTAGTAAGATGTCTTAAGTGCTGATTAGGATTCTAAGTTAAGAAAAAAATTGCTGACATGGCATCTTAAATTAAGACACCCTGAGAGGTGTCTTAAGTTATGAAAAGCGGATTGCTCCAGATCAATTACGTCTTTGCCCTCGTCTAACCGCTTCTAAATTTTTTCACCGCTCGTCCGAAAAAAAAAATCCTAATTTTTGCCAATGGTCGCTGCTCTTCTCTTCCGAAAGGAAATTGTTCCCTTTCCAAGCTTTCATGAATTGCACATTAACCTTGCTGACCCTTCTGTCTAGAGATTTCTCTCAGAGTACAACTCGTTAAACTAGGTAACATATTATAAGAAGAAGGGTGATGCAGAATCATCTTCTAGAAACAGGGGGCCAAATTGGACTAACGAGCAATTTTGTTCCTTTGTTCACGCAAATGGAGAGTATGCAGTAGAATAAATTAAGGCTACTGCCTAAGTTGCTTGGAGTGAATATTAAATGTATTGATTGATTATGGGGTAAATTTCTGCGTTGATGCATGCTATCAGTGATGATTTTTACGAAATCTGATCAATCTTAATGTCTTTTGTTATTTTTTAATCGATTGACAATTACTCTGTAAGCATGCTCCTGCTTCTTCTTGTTTGTATGCTTTGCTTGTGTGCCAACTGTGAAATACAATGATACCAAAACTGATATTACAAAAGGGGAAAAAATAAATATGATTTATTGTGTGCATTGATTTACTCACAGTAGAGGTATTAATTAAGTTAATTACACCAACTAACAATTACATGCGACGAGAAATAAGGTGCCAGCTGTGTGGACTTTTTCGCCATCTCTCGAAGGATGAAAGGGTTTCCTCGAGAAATTAGAATAAGCCCTAGATTCACCCCCCTTAAGGTTCGATCTCTGAGCTGAGTATCCCTTAACGACAAGAGATCCAGAACAAGAGTCGCTTCTTACGAGGGTTTCTTAATTTTACGGGTCCTTTCTTTCCAATAGGCGCAAGCCCCTATTGTTAATTACCCCGTAGTTGCCTACGGGAACCTCTGATTAAGGGGTCTAAAGAAAATATGTAATGGGCTAGGAAAAATCGTCTCTTAAAGTGACTTAATTAATTATATCAGACCTAATTGACGGGACTCAATTAAGGAACTTCTAAAATTCTAAAGATTCTAAGAGAAGGGTTAGTTTTGGTTTTCGCTCGAAGGGAAGAGCTTCTTTAATTGGAGTCATTTTGGAAGAGGGTTTAGAGTTGTTTAAAGTTGTCTTAGAGTCATTTAAAGTTATTCAATATCGATTAAAGTTATTGGATAGCTCTCGGGGCAACGGCTGGCCTTCTTGTGAGAGTGGGTTCCTGGGGCAACGGTTGGCCTTCTTGTAGGAATGAAAGGAGTTTTACAACCTTCGGAGCCTCTTGGACGGCCTTCTTGTGAAAGTTGGTTCTTTTACAACCCTAGGGGCCTCTTGGGCGGCCTTCTTAATAAGAGTTGGTTCTCAGGCCCGTTAGCAGCTTTTTGCGAGAACAAAAGGAGGATACAATTCTAGGGACCTTTCAGCGGTCCTCTTAACAAGAATTGGTTCTTTTACAACCCTCGGGGTCCTTCAGTGACCTTCTTAAAGGAGAGTTGGTTCTTTTACAACCCTAGGGGCCTCTTGGGCGGCCTTCTTAATAAGAGTTGGTTCTCAGGCCCTTTAGCGACTTCTTGCGAGAACAAAATTGAATTCTTCAGACGGGGAGGTCATTTGATAAGATTCCAATTTCAAGTCATCTGAGGTTGATCTCAACCCCAGCGAGGGACTTTCCTCAAACGAAGAGGTTCCGGCTTTATCTTTGGGTTTCACGTTTTGACTTTTAATTTTCTGACATTTCTCTTTTGATATTGGTAATTTTATAGTTTTTTATTCACTTCAGCCTTTCATACTTTTGGATTTTAAAAAATCCTTTTTTTTTTATTTAAAAAAAAAAATCTATTCTTGAAGATAGTTGACTTTGAAGATATCAGTTATGAAATCATTTGCTATTTGAAGATACTTAGATTTTAATTTTGAAAATTTCATTAAAAATTATTTAGTGAGTTTATTACTTTGACTTGGTAATTTTGAGAATATTTATATTTGAAAATATTTACCTTTTTGAAAGTGTCGTATTTGAAATCTTTTATATCTTGAAAATACTTAGCTTTAGTTTTAGAAATTTTGTTAAAAGGAAATATCATATGATTTTTTAATATTTATAAAATTCATTTTTATAGTGAAAATGCTTCAAAAATACAAAAAGCCACTACTTTGATATAATTTCATGTCAAAGTATCAGTGAATTTGGTTTATTTTGGTTTTTAGAATTTTATGGATATTTTATTTATATTTTTCTAAGTTTCTTTCTATTTCTAATAGATTTTTTAGGTTTCTGGCTGACGTGGCGTTTCCTGATTGGTCCACGCAATCACAGAGGTTAAAGTGGCAGCCATTAATGAGTTTCCTGATTTGGGCTTATCGTTCTTCCTTTTATTGGGCCTTCGTCGTCATTGGGCCGGCATTCTTCTTTTTGTTCGATTTCTCTTAAAGCTGGACGGGTTTCGTGTATCGAGTCATAGGCAGACCACGCGATCTTTCGGCCACAGAGGATCAACAATGGAATGGCGCTGAGATGCGCTTGAGGAGACGGGTTTTTGTTAATGGGTCAGACTAACGGGTGTGGCTCCACTGGTAACTCTGGCCGTCGTAGCTGTCGAAGAAGGTACCCCTGACATCGTGAGACCGAGAAGAAGACGATGGTGATCTCTGTTTCCGTCGCGTCGTTTTCAATAATTAGTGATCGATACTTCTTCGATTTAGACCCTTCAAGTTTTATTTTTACGTTTCCGACGGTCGTCACTGCTAAGATCGGCAAGGCTGGCCTCTTTTAGAATTGTGACAGAGAGAAGAAGATTTTAATGTTTGTTCAACTGACTTGCTGGCACTTAAATTGATTGGGAAACCGAAAGATGGTACAACGGATGAGGTACTGGTACCAATGGTACTAAGGAAGGCTATGTCAAACTATAAGCGTAGCTGGAATATAAAAAGGGTCCTCCTCAATTTACATTTCCTTCAATTGATGGGACCTGTTCTGTATCAAACAGACAAACTGAAATTTAGATATTTTAAAACTCAATTGAATTTACATACTACTCACTTCCTGCAACAAAGACATCACCACTGAGGTTACAGACTCCATTAGGCGTATTTTATACTAACAATTAATAGGTGTTCAATATTCTTAATTAACATGCTACTTTAAATTTTATTTCCATGCCACATGAAACCTGATCCTCATAACTGGAACGTCTGTTTTACACTTACTTTGTACTATATTTACAATGTCAGATCGTATACTAATGAAATTCAACAACCTTTATATGAGTAACTCTCATAATTACACAAATGTCATTTAATAAAAGGGTAAAAGGCTGTGAGTTGCACAACACATCACTATATGAATGTTACACACAAGCTTCTGTCACTTGACTAATTTATACCCTACTTCAACATATTTCCTTTGCCCAACGAACTGACAGTAAGATCAAGAAGAATGATTCCTTTAGTAATTACTAATTTTCTTCACCTAGGCCCACAGAGTTTATATGTTTACGAACTTTTAATTGTAAAAGATGTCAAACAGCAATTCAGGCTAATACCAGAAACCAGGGTCACTGTAAACTATAGAGACCAACTATTTTACATGGTGCTGAAACACGTTCACTACAATTGCCAAATTACCTTGAGTTTTTAACTATTTCTACAAAATATAATTAAACAAACTGCTTTCAAAGTTTAGATTTGGACTGGTTTAAACATTATACAGGAGACAAATTATCATCACATTTATGCTAAAGGGATCCACATTCACCAATATCTGATCTTTTACAATGTTGCTCATGAAATACCTTATGCAAGTGGTGAGTACCTGTATCAACCAAGTCATACCAGGGGGCACCTAACAAAGACCCTCATCTTTTATTTACAAAGAAGTCTTATTATTATTCATAACACGACTATAAGAGATATATTTTAAAGAAAAGATTCAAATCAAGCCAGGAGACAGCGATTACAATTCTGAAAATAAAACAACAGTAAAATCCATTATCAATCATTGATGACCAGAAACTTCACTTAAATCCTTCACTCTTGGTAATTATGCTATCGGTATAAACTGTCCAGAAAGTACGAAAAACTGTACAACGCTAGAACATCTCATAATTTCACTTTAATTTACTATTTGATAAAATATTCAAAGAGTCACAAATCAAATTATCATTATACTTAAAAGGATCATTTGCAGGGAAATTCGCTATTTTTTTCTATACTGCTCATTTACACAGTAACTTCTAGTTCTGAGCAACATATTTATAATTTAGTGTATACTTAATTAAGTAACCAATAAGCACGACCGCTCATGCCTATTGCATACTCAATTAGAGCAACACTACCTGAAAGAGGTCCCCAAAGCCAGGCTAAGGGGTACACTTATTCAAGTTCATCCCAATTGCATCCTTCATGCGCCAGGCGCAATTTGAGTGCAATTGAGGCAGAAATTAGCCTAATTGCCACTGATTATGGTGATTTAATTGAAGTTTCTCATGCGCCAGGCGCAATTGAAACTCAATTTCAATCTTTGGTCACAGGGAGGTAAGAACATGAACATCAAATTTCAAATTCAAGATTCAAGATTCAAACAATTCATATCAAGGAAAAAAAAAAGAGACAATTTCTAATTCTGATAAATGTAATTTTAACACACAATGCAATTCTGAATTTAAAATTGTTACTTTAACTAACTCCTTTCAAATCTGAACATATCATCTTTGGGTAGTAACAAGACAGGTCTCGTACTATCAAATCAGGATTTGTAATACTTAAGTCAAGAAAGTAATTAAAGTCAATTTCTGGTTTATCCTACGAAGTCAGAGAAAAGTATATCATTTACTATAAACTCGAAGCAATTAATTTAAGTAGTTTTTTGCACATTTTAGTAACTAAATTAGGCCATGACAGAATCGTCAGTCAAAGAAGGTTCAGATTTAGAAAATTTAATTATGTTTTTAACATTTAAACATCAAGTTCCAGTATTCGAACCACTTCTTATCATGAAAAGAAAACAACTTTTAGATCCACTGGAAGAAACGACTTCTAAACGTGACAGTCTCAAATCAAGATCGTTACTTTGATGGATTTCTCAGCGATTGACTCACACAAGCCAAGCTACAACTGAATTAGCCTTTAACAAAATTAGATTTTTAAATTAAGATCATACTTCTCATGCGCTGAGCGCAATCAAAGGCACGATACGAATTGCAACCACTTTAGAACCTATTCCTTCTTGCACCATGCGCAATTAGGAGTTGCCTACAGAATCTGATCGCTTGATCTATCTCTTCATGCGCCGTGCGCAATCGGATCAGATCAAGAAGCGAAAAAGGGAAGAATGAATAGAAAGAACTATCAATCAAGAGATGCAATTTCTTAATGATTCTTAATACAGATTAGAGAATAAGAAAGAAACAACAGAAACAAGCAATTCAAATCTCGAATCATCACAAGAGTTCAATCAAGAAATCAAGATCTTACCATTCCATGTCAAATGCATACCAGTTACAAGTATTACCTCGCCTAATTACAAGACGATCTCGCTTTTCGTCTTCCTAAAGCCTCCTTCTTACAACGCTTCTCAGCTATTTGATGAAATGCCTAATCTATGTTCTAACCTAGTGTGCTGGTGTGTGTGTGTGTGTTGGATCTTGCTCCGTAGAGAAGAAGGTTTCGTGTGTCTGGGGGGCTCTGTGAAAGTGGAGTCCACCTCCTCTTGCTCCTTCTGGCCTTCTATTTATAGGCAACGCCTCTTGCTTCCTATTGGTTGAGCCTAACGCCCGGCGGTTCAGCAACAAACTCGTTCTCTAACCATTTCTGTTACGCTCTCTTCTCTCTCGATTCTTTCGCCATTTTCTCTGCTCATGGCTCACTGGACCAAGGCCAACTGCTGACGGGACTCATAAGTTCTCACCACATTCTCCTTTTGTGCTCCACGTGTATCCATCTTCTCTTTTTCGTGGAGGGATCATTTCTAATAGGAGCCTGGCGACATTCCTCTCCCATTCCTTGCGTGCACCTGGTATTCTGTGAGCCGTGCATAGCTTTCAAAACTGTCAGTTATGGTCTTCGTGAAACAGATGCGGCCAAACCATTGAATACTGTACGGAGGGAAGTTTGAATCCCGTATATTTCTCTTCTCCGTTTCTGTGGTACTGGAGGGGTTCGATTCGACTGTATAAACTGATATTCCATAGTTTTGATGGTCATATTTTCTGCATTCATCCCTTCTCTTTGTTAGTTACTTTCAAATTTCAGCTACCCAAGTTACATCTCATTCATTTCAGAATTTTATTTTACATGGAGGCCTCCATTATTCCTTTGTAAATCATCTCTTGCATATAACCCCATTTTTATGCAGCAACACCAGCGAACCAGTGGGTACATGCACCAATGCTGGCATGGATTGGGAACCCATTATCACTTTTATTTTGGGCTAGATCTAATAGAATAAATTTAATGGAAACAATATGATTCGTTTTTTTTTTATTTTGCCCCTACTTCCGTGAAATAAGTAGTGAATTGTACTCGTCACTATATTTATTTGACATAGGGATGATGATAAGGACACTGTAAAACAGATTCATGAAATCTCAATGGGTATTTTGGTCTTTTCACAATTTACACCTCATATCTATTTCTTAAAATTCTTAAATTGTATACCAAACAAAACATAATTTTGGAGTAGTAAGATGGCTTAACTAGTTACAAATTCTTAATTTACCACACAATTTAAGTTCCTACCAAACGGGGCCATAGTGGATAGATAACAACTTTTGTTTCATTTAATGATAGCTATTTTTGAGATGGAAAACCATTTTCAGCACTGACTCTTTGACATCTATTGTTTCTGACTTGATAGAATTGCTAAGGCACATTTTCTGTAGCATAACGTATGTCATGTCCGACGTAGACCGGACCTGTTTATTGTAAGAAGCATTATATCTTGGCAAGATAAAAAGCTATATTAATTGCCCTATATTGTTTATGAAATCATTGAAATCAAATGTTTTGCCCCAACCAATTATAAATGGCAAAATTCATCAATCTTTGTTTTGCAAATCAAGAAATGTTTAGTGGCAAAGAACAATGTATCATAAGTGAAAGGTCGTATGTTTGAAACCCGAAAGAAATTTTTTATAGACATTTAATTTAAAAATAAGTTGAAAGGCTTAACTCCTAATTTATTTTTTATAGACAAATATTGAGTTTCCATATGGTTCATCAATTAGTTTCTTATTATTTTTTTTTATTTTCAGGATCCAAGACAATTTAGAAGAGATTAGGATCTTCTTAAAGAAAAGTTCATCAATTAGAGTTCTCTCAAATGAGCTGCCCTTTGTTTCTTATTAAATAATTTTATTAATACAGTAATAGTAACAAACTGTTAATGTTGTCAATAGCATACATATGAATTGTTAATGTTATTAATGCCAGTGGTATGACTTTTGTGTTTTTCTTTGTTTTGCCAGGTTTGTTGCTGGTGTTTTCCGTATATCTTCTGGGTTCGAATCAGCTTGCTGTTTTGCTACCGTTTTAGGACAACTACTAAGTACCTTCCAGCAGCGGTTCTGACGCGACACGAGCGCATAAAATTGGATTTATTTGATATTGCTCATTTTTTTTTTTCAGTTGTCTTTTGTAGATACTGAAAAAAAAAAAAAAAGGAAGGGGCTTTCTTTAGGTTTATTTACTAGATGAAATTGCATTTGATTGTGGTTGAAAAAACCCAAAGGGGCTTTCTTTGCAAAAAACTAACTAAGCAAAACAGCCAATAAATATTTGGTTGCAATTTACTAATATCTGTGGTTTTTGTTATCGTACCAATTTAATATTTGTCTAAAGCTCATCGTATGGAATCAGGGACAATTAAAGTTTTTATTTGTCTTTGGGGTCGTTTGGATGGGTTAGGAATAGTCAATTCCTAGGAAGGAATAAGGATTTTCGTTGGGAAGTGTGTAACTTTGTGAGAGAGATGAATTGTTTATATTAAAATTTATGCCCGGAATTGGAAAATCCCCAAATTCCGGACACATCCAAACGACCCTTGGCATTTCCCTAGATGCATACGGTGTAAAAGCGATTAGTGGTACCAAGTTCTATTTTGACAAAACGATTCCAGAAATCGAACAGTTTGCTACTAGGCATGGAGCAGTATCTTAAATAATACAGTTCCTAACAAAAAATGTCCAATTCATTTGCTTATTTATGGGGCCGTTTGGATCGCTTAGGAATAAGAGGAATAGTCTATTTCTAGACGGAAAACATTGGGAAGTGTGTAACTTTGTGAGAGAGATTTAATGCTTAGGAATAACCTATTCCTAGTAAGAGGCTATTCCTAGCCCCATCCAAACGGCCCCTATATAATGACTCTTTTCAGTTTGCAAGCAAATCTACGGCCAATCATTCTGTCACGATCTAACTAGATCTAACAATAGAAATTCAATGTTTCAGAATACAGTCGCACTGTTTCAGGGATGCGGTCACACTCGTACCAGACCAGATTTGGATATGATTCAGCAATTGAGAAGAGAAACACGAAATTGAATGAAATTGAGCTAATAACTAATGAGATTTGAAGTAAAGATAAGAATCTAAGAAGAAATTGCACTAGAAAATCAACTCTTTTATTGAATTAAGAAAATACAAGGAAATTCTTAGAAAATAGGTGTAAAAATGAGAAAATTGGAGATCATCCAGTTCTTAGTCTAGTGGTAAAGAACAATGTATCTTAAGTGAAAAAGATCGTAGGTTTGAAACCCAGATGTGGGAGTCTTTTATAGACATTTAATTTAAAAATAAGTTAGGAGGCTTGACCCCAATTTATCTTCAAAAAAAAAATTTTGGAGATCAAATTTGATATTTTTTGAAATTTTAGAAAATACTTAATCCAATTAGTTTTGGACCCTCTAATCTCCAAAAAAGTATAATTTGGTCTCCAATAAAAATTTAATATGAATATCATATCGAGCAGTTTAGATCGATCATTTGAAATTTCAAGAATTTGACATCGGATCGTGTTTAACATTAAACATGTATGACTCTAGCATTACTCGTTCATAATAATAACAATAAATTTATCATTTATAATATTTATTATATTTTCTGTTATTTTAATTATATTCTAATTATAATTATCATTAATGTTTTGATTAATATTGATATTAATAAACAATAATAATATAGTTTTAATTATTATTCTATTTTTATAATTACAATTATTACTAATACAAATAATAATAAATCAATAACTTAGGCAAAATCGGATATAAACCCTTCTAATCTTCTCTATTCGGATATAAACCCCTCTAATCTTTAAAATTGAATATAAACCCCTCTTATCTGATTTTGTTTAGATATAACACCTTTTTATTATTTTAATCATATTTTAAATAAAAAATAAAAAATAAAAAATAAATTAGTGTTATTACTAATATACCCATAACATATGTGATATGCGTACTACTAGTGTTCTAAAAAAAACACGGCGTGTCCGAACACGCCATGACACGGCACGACACGGAGGTGGTACGACACGGCAAGACACGGACACGGACACGACACGAGAACTTTGCGTGTCGTGTCCTAAAGCGTGTCGTGTCTAACTTTGATAAAATAGACACGACACGACACGACACGACACGCGAATTTTCCGGACACGACACGACACGGCACGAGACACGGCACGGCACGAGACACGGCACGGCACGACACGAAAGACACGACACGTATTACAGACATGCCAAACACGAAAAGGAGACGCACATTAAGCGTCATAGAAATATAATGGATTTCTCAATTATGTACATACTATTAAAATCAATGATTATTAATAGACTTATTTCCAAAGAAAGCACATGTAAATAGTTTAAATTGAAAATAAAAATATTACAATACAATTAGGTTGATTCAATAAATAAATCACAAACAAAAGTAGAAGGGTCTAGAGCCATTCGCAAATTAAAGATACAAATTTATCTGTGATTTGTCTTAAAAAGAATGAAATAATTTTTGTCATATCTTGTACTGTTTTGATAAGGATAGTATAAATTATTCATTGTCTTAAAAAATTGAAATAATTTTTTACGGCTCTTGTACTCTCAAATTTCCAATATTCGATGACCAAAAGTATAATTAATTTTAGTTCAATTTAATTTATTTTCATATTTTAATTTTATTAGTTTGAAAAATATACTAATATAATTTTAAGGTAGTAACTCCGTCTATGTTTTCTCAAACATAGCTGGTCCCAAGACCGAAAAAAGAGGAGGGTTACTATAAAATTAAAAATATTTTTTCAAATTAAAATAAAAAATAATCTATATTTTAATTCAATGGTAAAGTAGGTCTACTTTCTTAATTTTTGACGTATTGTAGTAAACATAATTTTAAATTTAATAAACAAATTATATTTATGTCAAAAAGTTAAACGTGTCTGAACACGTCATGGCACGACACGTCTAAAGAAGACACGGTACGACACGGCACGAGGACACGAGGCATGGCGTATCCTTAGGCGTGTCGTATCCATCTCTTAGGATTTAGACACGGCACGGCACGGCACGTGAAATATTGAGACACGACACGACACGTCACGAGAGATGATCCGGACACGGCGTGTTTGACACGACACGACACGGCACGGCACGTATTTAGAACACTACCGTACTACATGGGCAGCGATAATTCCCACTTTTTCTCTTTCCTAGCGATTAATCTTCCCAAATTGGTGATTTTCTTTGGCTTGCCATATTGATGTGGAAAGATTTATGCTGTGATGATTTTGCTAAATCCCAATACAATCATCTTCTCATCTCTTTATCTCTATCGTTCTTTTTTTTTTTTTTTTTTTGCCATGCTTTACCCCTCTCTTAAGCAAATAATGGAGACAAAAAATCGAATATGATTCGTTTTCAATCTTGATTATTGAGCATGATTCTTCGTCAGAAATTCGACAAAGCCCAAAGTAAATTTTATATCAGTTTTTTTTTTACTTTTTGTATCGATTAGTTTACTGATAATTGTATCATCGGCACTTGCTGAAAAGTCAGTTCTACTTCTCTTTTGCATGTTTTTTGTTTTAGTTTAATGTTGTATTATCTTAAAATGTACTGGACTTGATTCGTATTTCATTATATTAGTGCTTTTATTGGAATTGAATGGAATTGACTATTATTTATATTAATCACTGACTTGATTTGTCTTCAAAGGATTTTTTAGCTTGGTGAGAAGCACAAATATACTGGGAAGTACCAGTAAGTTGTGTTGTGCTAGTACTTTACAAGCTTATATCCTCGAAATTAAAAAGTTTGAAACAAAGGAAAAGCTAGTTACGTACAAACACAAAGGGCATATGCCTTTGTTAAGTAAAACCATACAAAAAAAATGCACTCATCAGAGTGCTTGAAGGGAGTTATGCAGAGACGAGGAGAGAAGAGGAAGGTGGAATAGGTCAGGATTAGATCAGTCTTAACATTATTTATTATATTTGTTATTGGAAAATATGATTAAAAATAATGAAAAGGAGTTATGTCAGACAAAATTAGATTAGAGGGGTTTATATTCAATTTTAAAGATTAGAGGAGTTTATATCGGAATAGAGAAGATTAGAGGGGTTTATATCTGATTTTACCATGTCATATCCCTCAACTTGTTTCAAAATCAAGTACCGATTACACAATTTAACATTATTTTTTAAAAGAGAAAGTTTAATATGCACCATAGTGCATAGGGAGTTCTATGCACCGCGGATTTTTTCAGAAATATTTTTATAAATTGACAAATCTAATTTAATCAATCTAATCTACGTGTTGAAATCTCATAGCAAACTAAATTTTACAATTTTTGAGATTTTATTACTATTTTTTTTTTATTTTTTAAAACCTGTCATTTTTGAAAACAAACTACTATTTATAAATTCAAAAAATGACAGGTTTTAAAAAAATAGAAAAAATAGTAATAAAATCTAAAAAAATATAAAACTTGGTTTGCTATGAGATTTCAATATGTAGATTAGATTGGTTAAATTAGATTTGTCAATTTATAAAAATACTTTCGAAAAAGTTTGCGGTGCATAGAACTTTCTATGCACTATAGTGCAAATTAAACTTTCTCTTTTTAAAAAGTAAAATTCCTGTACTTTAGGGTGTAAATACCACAATTTTTTTTCGTTAATATTTTAAATTTTAAAATATAAATTTTTAATCTAAATCGTTGATCTTTTTCGATTTAACTAGCAATGCATTTTTATATAAGTTTTATAAAATTTTGAGTTTATTTGATACTGATCCAGATCAGAGGTCAATTATAATTAATCTGTCCTAAGTTAATACTCGTTCATTTTTAATACCCTTACAGTAGCATCTCCGTCGTAACGAAGAATCGGGGTTCATATTTTGATAGAGGTCGAAATTGGAGGTAAGTGTGATGCCTTCGGAGTTGAGGTTCGAGTCTGATTCACGATGGACTATTCCCCACTCAAATTGGTTAGTTTATTCACCCCCTACCAAAATGAATTGTTTTCTTAATCTTCATCACTTTTCTTGCTCTAAGAGCTCCTGATTTGTTTTTGCTAGTTCTGATCGTATTTGCATTATTAATTCCTACCAACACGACCAATTAAAAGTCTAAAACAGACCAACATGATTCTAAATAATCTCTAAACATTTATATTTAGTATTGTCTAGATAGTCGCTATCTAATGTTATCCATAAAAAGTCCATTTATATTTAAATATTTGGTCAAACCAAGTTGGTTATTTTATAACCTGAAGCCCTGAAATTAAAAGGGGAAAAAGGAAGAAGAGAAGAATTTACTCAAAAAGAAGAAGAGAAGAAGGGAAAATTTACCACCATTTGTCCCCTGTTTGGAAAAGGAACTGATATTATTAACAAGCAATTAATTCCAGAAATATCTGACATAACAGCCTCACACTTGGTTAGAAATTGTTTAGGGGAAATCCAGTTAATAATTTCAAAAGAATATTCAAGCTCCTACATTGAAATATACAGTATAGAACTCATCCTTGAGACCCATCAAAGGCTCTAGCAGGAAATTCCTCTTTTGTCCTTTGGCCACAAAGCTCAGCGGGTCATACTGTCTCAAACCATCCACTGGTATGAAAGTCGCGGCTCTGTTGAATGTTGCATCATCTCTTAATTTACCACTTCCTTTGCAAAGTACTTGTAGTTTTTGACCAGTTGAGTAATCTACTGCTCCAGTGGAGATATAACACCCTGATTTTGTACTTAATTCGAGAGACGCACTGTTGGCTGTACCGTCCAACCCTGGTATAAGCCTAAATGTGGAGTCAGAACCCTTGGTATTGGATATGCTGAGTGTGTTTGTTACTACCATACTAGGCATGTCAAACGGTTCTATCATGACATAAGCATCTTTGGGGGTACCTTTACTCTTACTACTATTGCTCGTCTTGTGGGAAGAAATGAAATAATGTTTGGTCTTTGAATCCTGGGGGTAGATACGGAATGTAGCTTGAACTGCTGAGTGGGAACCCGTGAGCGGGGTATCTTGCATTGTGAGAGAAAGATTGGAGTTGAAGACGAATAAGGTTTTATTTAAGCTTTGTTGAGTGAGAGAGATAAGTTGTGAGTTGTAGGTTGATGGAACAGGAGAGATCCAATCTGAGACCGAGTTGGAGTTGCCAGATTTCGCATCCCAGTCGCCTGTTGTTATACCAGCAAGCAGGTATGGGCCAAAGAATATTGCATGGAGAGAACTATACGCTGGTCTATCATCTGCTTAAATGTAAAACAAAATAATGGACAAAACGGTAAATAAAAAATGGAAATTTCTTGTACATAAACGAAAAGGAAACAAAAAAAACATATATACCCCTTGAAAACAAGACTAATGTCTTATATCATATATATATCATCCTTCCTTGCTTACTTCGAAAAATATGTGCAAACTACCCGTCCTCTCTACCAGTTTATTCTACTTATTTGGCAAACCTACTTGGTCTTTTTTTAGCCTCTTTTGTCCTTCTTATCCAATTAATGTTTCCAAACATCACTTTCTATGTGTGAATTTAGATCGCCTCAATGTAGTCTCCTTTACTTCTATTATCTTTGGATTCTTAAGGCACCTTTACATAAAGATTAAGCATCCTTATTACTACATTAGCTCCATTTGCCTTTTAAGTTCTTATTTTCACACTTACGGCACAGACTCCTTGAATCTTTTGAAATCAATCGTGATTATTAACCATGTTTCATTAGCTTCATTTGAGAATATAAGATATCTTACTGTTCTGTAGAGGTGCAAATACCGTAAAAAAAAAATGATTTGCGCCACAAGGATCATCATACCTTTAATTTGTTCCGAATGTATGCTAATCGGGTATTCAAGGTCTAAGTTGTCATTTGATGCCCAATTTCTCGTGATTGAGATAAAACTCCCTGTGAATAGACGATAACTAAGTAAGTAAAAATATTAAAGGTTTGATTATTCCACATTCAGAATTTGAATACCAGTTAAGACAGGATCTATCAGTTGGGGAGAGGCATCAGCCAGTTTTGAAACGGTAGCATACAGTAGTCTCTTACAATTGGGTACATGAGAGTAATGGAATATCGAGTTTGCAGGTTTCACCTGTACTCTGTGTCGTTTTTTTGGATAATTCCATGTGAAATCTGAGCAAGGGAAGTGGGTTGGGCATTCTTTTAGGCAAATGGGTCAACGGAGGGGGTACAAGCTTATATGATGTTTTCTATGAGGGACATGGCATCTCCGTTATCTTTTAATGATAAAAGAAATATTAATATTGTAGGTCATGATGTTATTTCAAAACTTTTGAATATAATGGTACACAAAGTTGTCACTCGACTTCGATGTCAATAAGGAGGTATGAACAAGGTAGAACCAACAAATACTTCTAGTCTTCTACACTTACAGTCTCTCATAAGGGAACCGAGAAAAAGAGAAGTAATATGTTACCTTGTAACATCGGTACAAATTTTTGAGAATTTAAATAGGCTTTAAAGTTGTCTAAAGAGGTCCAAGAAGGCATGCGTATATTGATCGTGGAAGCCTGATTGTTGGACTGCAATAAGATGATGAAATTGTCTATAGTAGAGCATAAATGCAATACATATTTTCTGAATAAATTAATCAAATACAATTGACGCTTGCATGTATCTGTGAACTGGGAATTCTGAGCCATACTAGTTCACAATTCTGAGCCATACTGAAGAGCCAGCCTGACCCTAATATAAACTGAAACGGGCAATGTTTGACTTGATCCAGAGGACCAGTCCAAACCCAATTCAGAGTTTCAAAAGGTGAGACAACCAAACCTAGTTGGGTTCAGCACAACCTGATCTGACAATGGGGCAATTATACCTGAAATGACCCAAAACCTGTCAGACCCAACTTAATTCATTCATTTACAGTTCTTAATCTGGTACCTGATTAGAAGAAATGGTGAATGAAACACGAAGGGCTGAGTCTGATGATATCAGAGGTTGCATTTGTTGAGAAATGACAAGCCCAGCAGATTTCCAGTTAAACGTGCTGGGTATAGATTGTATGATGTACAATGAAGGCGAACTCCCTTTCTCCTCAAAGTAAATAGAATCTCCTAATTTAGAGAAAGACTCGATACCTATATTGAGAATTGGTATTGTTAACTACAACAAGAAACTGTTTATATATATGCTTCTACGAAACATCCAATATGAGGCATAACCTGACAATATGTTATCTGGTAAGACATTCAATGTACCAGATTAATCTTCTGTTCTTGATCAGTTTGTCGAAATTAATAGTGAAAAACATGGGCATTTTAAGCAACTTTAGAGAAGCATATTTACAATTTTTCATCATGGAAACAAAAGTGGCAATACTCACAAATCGAAAAAGTTCAATATTTCATCGTGCAAAAATGCAGTAACATAGTGTGAGCAATATAGTATGTAGTGTTCTATAAAAAGAAGGTACCCTGTACGAAGTAAGATATGTTGATTTCCTTGCTATTTATTAGTTGAGTTTTAGGTTTTAACTGAAAATTTGCTTACCAGTACCATAACAACACCAAAACGAATTAAACTGTGTGCCCCAGCCATGGTATGACACAGCCTTAGATGAGCCGGGTTTCATGGGAAGCATATAAATCATGATTCCTGGTTGGAAGCCTCTCTTTTGTATGCTCAATACCCCATTTATAAGGGCTCTTTCATAATAATCAGCGTATGCCACCTCCTTTGTCCATCTAAACAAATTCCGCGACACCTCAAATTACAGAATGTTACATGAACGTCAGAAACTTTGGCAGATAAAAATAACTAAGCTCCAGTGTGGCCTCTTTCTCACTAGCTATAAGGGCACACCAATTAAAACAAAGAAAACAGTAGGAATCTGAGCATGTAAAATAAATTAAAAAGATGGCACCTGTCTTTTATGTTATATATGTGAAAGTATGACAATCTTAAATTAAAAAAAAAAAAAATCTAGGAAGGTGAAAACATTTTATTGCACTTCAATTAAAAAATACTGACGTTGCATTACTGCGGCAAGTCAGCAACCCAATTGATATTGAAAATGTCGAGGGACTAGAAGTAAACATAGCATTTATTAGGGAAAAAAAAAATAAGAGACATACCTTAAGCATGTTGTAGGTAGTACAGGACTCTTCATTTTCTGTTGTTAGCATGTCGGCTAGACGCTTTGGATCATACCTGAACCCCATGATTGCCATACAGATTTGCAAAATGTTAAATCCATTATGCTTTATGTTAACCAGGGCTTTTATAAATTTCATTTATAGTAAAAGAAAAAAAAAATCTTACCAAAATTCACTAACAGAGGTTCCACCAGTTGCGTAAGCATGAGAAGAATTGACAATATCCATAAAAAATGCCCCAATTTCCTGTGTTATACATATGGTATATTCTTTGTTGTAATCTTCTTTTTATGATATCATTATCTGCAGATGTAGAAATGTAAAGCTTACCTTATAAAGAGGATCTCCAGTGACCTCATACCTCATTTGGGCCCCAATAACTACAGGTATGTGTGTATTGGTATGAAATCCTGATAGACTATCAGCCTGAAAAATGGAGGATTATTAATTATTAAAAGAATTATTAAGGGTGTATTATGAAAAATTATATATATAAAGAGAGAGACAGAGAACTCTATACCCTTGGCAGTCTGCTCCAAATTTCATATAGAAAAACAGAAAAAAGGAGAGGAGCTCTATGTCCTAACCTGGACGGCAAGCAAGCCGAGAAAGCATGGTTTGTCAAAGAGATGAGCTAATATCAAATGCTTCTCATCTTTCTGCGTTGATACATAGTTACTTTGAGTCCACAATTTGATCAAATAAAAAAGGAGAAAAAAATGATGTCACTATGTGTATTTAGGCCCAAAATATTCTTGAACTCCAAGTACCATTATGGGGTTTAGTGTGGAAAAATTACCAGTACAATACCATTTTATTGTATATAGGTAAAGTCATTTAACTTAAGACTACTGATGCCAAGTGATTTGTACCAGTTTTGAACTTGACCTAAACTAAAAATATTGGAGGCATGCTGAAAATTCATAACTAAAATCCTTGGAAACTGGAGTTAGTCTGGTTTATATGGAAAAAAAATTTAGCAATGCAACTAAAATGGTCTCGTACAGAACACAAGCCATACTGTTATTGTGTAGAGCCGATAGAGAACATCATTCATGCCCCCAGTTTCTTCGTTGAGAGATGTATAATGCCTCTCTATACTATACTTTTGTATCACATTTTTCACACGGTTTGAGAAGTACTGTGCCATCGATGTCAACATTACCAATGCTTTAGAATTTCCTGCATATGTGTATTGATCAAGAAGCCCTGCCATTATCTGTCAGAAATAAAGTGTGAAATTACATTCTGACCTTTCAAAAATTTAATAAAAAGCAATTTTGTGCTAGCCTACAAGTTTGATGGGTTTAAATAGGGCTTGAAGGGTGGTTGTGATATTAACTGTTTCATTTGGTAACCTGAAGGAACAGCAACTGCAGGTATGTATGACACTGCAACACTAATACTGTAGTGGAGCAAAATTCATTTTCATATTTTACCTTGTGAATGGTATAATAAGGTGCCCAGACTGGCTTCACTGCCTCAAAACGGTCGAAAAGCTCATCAGGAAAAGCTGAGAGATAACCCGTACCAATTGCCTTCTGACATGTGTAAAGCACATCTACCACTGAGGTCATCTTCGTAAATAGTGTTTCATTGTGTGTGCTGGCCCATGCCTTTGCTGTTGCACTCATGTAATGCCCTGAAAAAATATTAAAAATATGGCAAATTCTGTCGTGGAGATAATTTTGCAACTAGGTTTAATTTTTATCGTTCCTTTAAAATTATAAACAGAAATGAATGATCAGGATTCAAACCTGATTTAAAATCCTGTCCACCATAGAATTACCCTAAAATTATTATTGAGATAATAGTAATTTTTGATATGACAGGGCCTCCATTTTTAAGCATCCACATTTATTTTCATTTCAGATTGGCAAAGACAGCTTTGCTAATTCAATTTTACTTGCTTCTCTTGATTTTTATGGCTTTACAGTGCTTTATTGCAGTTCAGCATGTCTAATGTGGTGCCATATGCTGATAGGCGGTAATATTCATAAGTGGTACTCTCTAAACCACCATGCAGCCCATATGGTTCCTTGGTGAAATCTTATTACATGCTAGTTCCTTCTTGTCACATCTGGCAGGTGTTCATATGGTAACAATTTAGAAAACTGCATCAATAGTAAGATATTATCTACCTCTATCTGAAAGTATCAAGTTATTTTGTCTATGACTCTTTGACTGTGACAAATATCACACAGTATAGTGCAAACTTTTCATTCCCCTTTTTTCTTTGTTGCAAGCAATTAAAATCAACCTTTCTCCCAGTTTCTTTACAATATAGGTATCAAATGCAAACTTCTCAAGAAAGATAATGTACCAACAAAGTGTCCGCGGAGTTCGACGTCAGCTCCTTCCCAACCCCCATATGGGGTATCAGGTGTGGCCAGGCCAGCCTGTTTCCTGAAATTCCATACCAATCGGTCAACATCTAATAAGAGGAGGTACTCCAGATTTGTCTGCTGGGCCTGCCCATATACAGAATCTGTGGCAAGGCGTACATCATGGAGAGACACCTCTGAGAGGAAGTCATTCCCTTCTTGCACTGAAGCTGGCCTAAGATCTGATCCCTTGATACTCCTACATATGAAAAAGACAAATAGCTCGGAGAAGAGTTTAATATATCTGATGGCACATAGGCTATGACGGCCTTGGTCATTCGGTATGGACAATGTTGGTGCTGGTGCTATGTCCAGAGTAAATGAGCAAAGAAACAAGACTAGGACAAAAAACTCGCACATGCCCAAATTGCATACACTTATATAATTCCAAATTCTTTAACACATTAGAAGAAGGAGGCGAAAAAAAATGCAAGAAAGTAAAGAAAGTAAAGCGAGCGCAAGTGCTTGTGATGGCGGACGTCAAGGTGACGGAGCTAAAACGAGTGGTGGCGATCAAGCCACGTTAGCGGTTCTTAACAAGGTAGTTGAATCTCTGCTGGGCTCGGTGCAGACGATTCGTAATGCGCTACAGGCTTCTCAAAAGGGTCCCTCTCCATCGGCTCACGGCGGAGAGATATCGGGTCACAAAGGGCCCCAGCAATCAGAGACAGGGAAGGCAGCGTTTAAAACCGTCTTAACCAGTAACAATCAACTTAGAAAGGATGAACGGAAACAAGAAATCAAGAAAAATCTCCCACTCCGTTCTACCAAACAGCCTACTTGCTTCAAGTGCGGTCAATTGGGTCACTTAGCGGCCACGTGTCGAGATCCAATTGTTTGTTTTCGCTGTGGCAAGGTTAATCACCGTGCTTGGCAGTGTCGTACAGATTTGGTGAAATCAAATGCTAGTAAATCTGTCCCAAATTTGTCTCCGACAGCCACAGATCAGCCTTTAAAAGGGGTGCCACCTACTCTCAAACCATCCTCTTCGAAACCAGATCCACTTTCAAAATCAGATTCTCTCTCAAAACCAGATCTACTCTCAAAATCAGATCTACTCTCAACATCTGATCTCTCTGAAAATTCCATGGCGTTTATCAAACGATTCAACTCTTCTCCTACTTCTCTAGCACTTGAAGCTGCGCTCAAGCGTAGCTTGTTTCTGGCAAACACAGAGGGATGGAGTCGCGAGCGATTTCTTGAAGCGCTGAGACAGATTGCGCCATTTCCATGGAAGGTCTCGGAGTATACAGACGGGTACATGTTAGTAGAAGGGCCAGGCTGGTGGCGACAGCAAGTTTTGAATGCTGGTATGGCGATGATTGAAGGTAAAGAGATTCTCGCAGAACCATGGGATCAAGAGAGTGAGAATGGCTTTCGTTTGAAGAGTACATGGATCAAGATCATAGGGCTTCCTCTCAAACTTTGGCATAGAGCTGAATTTGAGAGAATAATTGATGATTTTGGTATTCTATTGGAGATAGATCGAGCAACTGAAGAGAAGACCTCTTTTGTTGCAGCCAAAATCAGGATTGGTGTGTGTAACCAGTCTGATATTCCACCTACTGGCAAGGCAATCTTTAGAAATGATAGAGGTGATTGGTGCTGGAAACCTGTGAAGATTGTAGTTGAAACCCCTGGAGGAGGGAGAATAGATGGAATTAATAAGAAAAGAAAGATGTGGATACGCCAACCTGATCAACCTGGTTCTGATCAAGGAGGAGGTAATGATGCTGATAGAAACGGGGACATGGAAGTAGGAGGTGATGATGAGGGTTCTGAGGATGAAGATCTCCTTCAAGATGGAGATAGGAGGAATGTGAGAGGGAATGGAAACAAAGAAGCTTTTCTGAATGATGATGAGAAGAAGGGGGATGAATCAGGACTTATAATTGAGCAAGCTATTGATAATGAGAAGACAACACCAGTTCTGTCTCCAGCTGACACCTCTCAACAACTGGTAGTATATCAAGTAGGAGAGGTGGATGAGCAAAAGTATTCAGTGATTGCTCATAATCAAGTGAGTTCTGAAGGGCAACAGAATAAGAAGAGTGCAGTGAAAGTTGATAAGACAATGACTCAAGATAAGCAGTTAGTGTTATACAAGGAGATTGAACAGCCACAACTTCAGAGGGAGAAGAAGATGATGAATGGAGGAACAAGGCAAAGCCTGAGGCAGAAGCTACTCAATCCTGAACAACCTGTGCAAGAGAAGGCTTCTCAGAGGATGAAGGAAAAAAATCTAGAGATATGCCCCAAAGGTAAAAATAACACTTTTGAAAAATTTCCTTTTCCTGAGTTAGATGATATGGAGGTTTTAGACCTTTTTGATTGTTGTGGAATTGCTCTGGCAGATAATGTAGTGGAAAGTCTTGATATCATTCATTTTCTTAGAACCTTGTCTAAGCAGCAATTTTTGTCAACAATAGATGAGATGGAATTTAAAATACAGTATGGACCTAGATTTTTGAGAAAAGAAAAAGATAAAAAAGAAAAATTAGACAAGATTATATCTGGGGTTAGGACTGTTTTAAAATGATGAAGATTTTATCATGGAATATTAGAGGTATGAGAAAAGCCACTAAAAGAAAATATTTGGCAGAGATCATTAAAGAAAATAGATGTGATATTATAGGTATACAAGAAACTAAGAAAATGAGTTTTTCTAGGAGGTTTGTGAGAACTTTTTTAGATGATAGATTTGATAAGGTGATTTTACCAGCTGCAGGTAGTGCAGGAGGTATTTTATTGGCTATTGATTCTGAGAAATTCAATCTGTTGGCTGATTGGAAGGCACATTATAGCGTATCTGCACTTATTGAGGATAGAAAAGATAAATTTAGATTTGGTATAACTGTTGTCTATGGACCTACTAAATATAAATTCAAAAAATTATTTTATCAAGAATTGGCTACTCTTAGATCAATGTGGGATGGTCCTTGGGTAGTAGTAGGTGATTTTAATTCTTTGAGATTTAGATTTGAAAAAAATGGTAATCATTTTCACATTTCAGGGGCTAATTCTTTCAATAAAATCATAGATGATCTGGATTTGATAGAATATCCTTTGGTAGGACAGAAATTTACCTGGACTAATATGAGAGAAAAACCTTGTTTGGCTCTTTTAGATAGATTTTTTTGCTCTCATGATTGGGATATGCACTATAATAAAGCTTTGGTGAAAGCGGTACCAAGATATAAATCAGACCATTCACCAATTATACTAGATAGTACAGGAGGGAATAATGAGAATACACATATTTTTAAAATAGATAAAACTTGGTGTGATAATGATGAGTTCAAAAATTTGATGCCTAGATGGTGGGGCAAGCTTAATCCTGATTATGAGTTGGCTAATCAATGGAAAGCTAATAGCAAGCAGCTTAGGAAAAAAATTAAAGGCTGGGCAAAAAATTACTATGGGGAGATAAAAAGACAGAAAAAAACTCATTTACAGATTTTAGATGATTTGAATAAAGTGCAAGAACTTAGAGATTGGAGAGAAGATGAGTTAGCTGCTTTCAATGATCATTTACAAGATTTGGATGAAATTTATGATTTAGAACAACAATATTGGCATCAAAGAAGCAAAATCAAATGGTTACTGGAAGGGGATAATAATTCAAAATATTTTCATAAGATAGCCAGTATTAGAAAACAGAAAAATTTGATTTTAGGTCTAAACATAGATAGTCAGTATACTAATTCTTTAGAGGAGATTGAAACTCATATTGTTGACTTTTATGTAGATCTTTTTGGGGTGGCTGGAGATAAGATAGCTGTTCTGAAAGATGGATTTTGGGCTGAGGATCAAAAGATCAATGAAATAGAAAATGTAAGACTGACAGAGCCATTTTCTTTTGAAGAGATTAAGAAGGCCTTGTTTGAGTCAGCAGCTGAAAAAAGTCCTGGTCCAGATGGTATGAGTTTCTATTTTTATCAAAAAAATTGGGAGATAGTGAAATCAGATGTGGTTCAGTTATTTGAGGCATTTTATGAGCATAAATTGGACATAGCAAAATTGAATAGAGCAATAATTAGTTTGATACCAAAGAAAAAGGATGCTATGGAAATCAAGCATTATAGGCCTATCAGCTTGATTAATTGCATTTATAAATGGATTACCAAAGTTTTGACAGCTAGATTAGCACTAGTTATTGATAGATTGATAGGACCCTCACAGGCAGCTTTTATACAAGATAGATTTATATTGGATAATGTCATTTGTGCCAATGAAATATTACATTCAGTAAAGAGATCAAAAAAGGAGGGAGTAGTTTTAAAGATTGATTTAGAAAAAGCCTATGATAGGGTGAATTGGCAGTTCTTGTTTGAGCTTTTACATAGTAGAGGTTTTCATGAAAAATGGATTTGCTGGATTAAACAATTGTTAATAGGAGGATTTGTATGTATCAATATTAATGGCAAACTCAGTAGATATTTTGAGGTTAAAAGGGGATTAAAGCAAGGGGATCCCCTTTCACCTTTGCTTTTCAATTTGGTAGCTGATACTTTGAACAACATGATCCAAAAAGCAAGAAATCATTCTTTAATCAAAGGATTAGGTTTACCTGTAGATAATGATCATCAAATTATTAATCTACACTATGCTGATGATACAATAATTTTTTGTGAAGCAGATGAGGGCATGATACAGATGATAAAGTGGATCTTTATAGGTTTTGAGGCAATTTCAGGTATGAGAATTAACTATCATAAAAGTGATCTTTATGCTCTGAATTTAGTTGAAGATAAGGCTACTAGATTGGCAAATATATTTGGATGTCAAGTTGCACATTTTCCTCTAATGTATTTGGGAATCCCAATACATTGGAAGAAGTTATGTAATGCTGATTGGCAAGTAGTTTTAGATAAATTTCAAAATAGACTGTCAAGATGGCAAGGCAACTTCCTTTCATATGGGGGGAAAATTACTTTGATTAAAAGTGTACTTTCCTCATTAGCAATATATATGATGTCTATGTATAATATGCCTGTTGGAGTTTTAAAGAAAATAGATAGAATTAGAGCTCAATTTTTATGGGATGGATGTGGGAAAAAAAGATATCATCTTGTTAATTGGGATACAGTGTGCAGAAGTCATGAAAATGGAGGTCTAGGAATTAGAAATCTTAGAATAATGAATATGGTTCTGATTGCTAAATGGTATTGGAAATTTAGAGACCATAGGACCAAAGGTTGGTGGAAACAAATGATACAACAAAAAAATGGTTTGTTTGGGTCGAACAAGGCTAAATCACATTTTTGGGCCAAGATTATTGATTATAGATCAATTATTGATATAAATAGTTCATTTGAAGTCCAGAATGGATGTAATGTCCAATTCTGGAATGATAATTGGCATAATGATATTATCCTGAAAATAGCTTATCATTCTCTATATCAGATTTGTATAGATCAAGATATTACAGTCCATCAGGCCTTAGATAGTAATTTGAATGGTCTTAGATTTAGAAGACAACTTAATTCTAGGCAGCAAATGGAGCTAGATGAGCTACAAAGTTCAATAAATAGATACATACCCCTTTCTAGTGATGAAGATAAATTGATATGGGCTCAGACTAAGGATGGCAGATTTTCTACCAAAACGTTATATAATTGGGTGGAATTTGGAGGTTTAAAATGCAATAAACCTATGATTTGGTCCTTGAAAATACCACTTAAGATTCAAATGTTTCTTTGGCTGCTTAGTAAAAGAAGGATTCTCACAAGAGATAATTTAGTGATTAGAGGATGGGAGGGTAATCCTACCTGTGCTTATTGTTCACATTTAGAAACAATGGATCATCTTATGTTTAAATGTCAATATAGCAGCCATATTTGGGCTTGGTTCTATAAAAAGATTGATATAGTAACACTTCCTGAAAAATTAGAGGATTTAATGATTTGTGCTAGTCAGTTAGATAAACCTTTGGCTTATACATATTGGTGTTCATCAATTCTCTGGACTTTATGGAGATGTAGGAATGATTTGATATTCAATAATCTTAAACCTCAATCTGTCCATAAAATATATACAGATGTCAAGCACCTGATTAGGTATTGGGCTGCAAAGTGGAAGCCACCTCTTAAAGAGGAGATTTGGAGTCTCTGGCCAGAAGAGGAACTTTTGTCCATTCAAATGATGGAGGAGAGAGGCAATACAGCAATGGTGTCAGTGGGAGCACCATGACAGAAGATCAGACTTTTCATGTTGAAAGGATTTACTACTAGTGTTTTTGCTATTTTTGGAGTTTGGAGGGACTGATTTGATTTTCTGTGCAATACGTTTTTCTATTGGTGTATTCTGGTTGTTGTTAATGCAAGTAATTGGGTTTGGCAATCTTTTTAGTGTATTGAGAAGGATTAGTTGAGTTGTTTGTATAGGGTATTGTTGGGTCTGACTGTTGGAGGTTTTTTAATACTTCTCAACGATAGATAATTTTCTACTGTGATGTTGTAATAAGTTTTTTAGGGAGGTTGAGAGGTTAGTTGAGCAGTAGCCGTATTTGGCTATGATGGTTGTAATAAAAACATTCTTTTCGTAATGAAAAGTGGTAAGCCCTTTTGGGCTTACTTAGTTAAAAAAAAAAAAATGTTGGTGCTGGTAAACTCTTGATGCTCTCCAATAACTGAATAGCACAGACAGTATTTCATTGTTTGAAGTGGGTTCCACATTAGGCCCTTAACTAAGGGACCAAAACCTGACCAGTGAAAGTTCCATCCTCTCAAACCTACCTGTAAAGCATTAACCAATCAAACTCCTCTTGGTGCCCGTTATTCTTGTTCAACAATTTCCTTGGCCGTATATCCATCCATGTAGCCTCATCAGTCGGCGTGAGGTGCATATGAGAGTGAGACTCTTCGAATAAGGCATTCACTTCTTCAGCCGACAGCTGGGCGCGCACAGAATGAGATGCTAGCTGGGTTGGTATGTTGGTACATTCCTTTAAGCATAAGACACCACTTAAGAGTGATGACGCGAATAATAGTATTATGTGTAGATATTTAGACGACATAGTTCTCGTTATCTGTCAGATGAGAGGAAGAATAAACAAAAGAGAGAACTATTAGTTATAGCCCAACAAATATAGAAACTAATCAACAAGAGAGAATTTTGAAGGCCAAAGGCCAAAGCATCACTGAACTCCCTGGAATATACGGTTGCAGCCTTGAGAGTTTTATAAGATTAGTTCTTTTGGATGGTTTTATAAGATAGTTGTTATCAGCAAGCTCTCTATTCCATGTACCATTACAACATAACAAAGTAGAGAAAGGGAAAATTGAATTAATATCTTTCAGGGACCTACAAGCATAAACAGTATTAAGCAGATAATTGTTGCATTACTAGTAATGTATTTCTTTGAATAATTAAGGGGCTTCATCTCAGCGTCTTACTCTATATGGCATTTCATTTCAGACTAGTTATGGAAAATTAACTCTTTGATTCAATAAAGAAAAGCAACATCGAATTTAAATTTTAGAAGGGCATTCAGAGAAGTTTCTAAAGAGTAACTGAAAGTACCTGAGATAAAGAAGAATGAATTAATAAAATGATTTCCTAGGTAATTTGTTGAACAAAATCATTCTTTTTAAAGAAATAACAAAAGACTTAGAGTTTGAGAACTGTTCGATATTTTTCTATAATTTTTTTAGGAAATAAGTATCACTAGTAAGGAACTAACCAAATAAAACAACGCTTGAAAGCAACAACTGAAAACGACATGAAAATGTACCTTACTAGAACTGTGGGGTCCCACAAGATACTTAAAGAAATAATGAAACTAATTAATCATGTAACAGTGATATTTCTCGGGAGTTAAAAGGTTAAATATATGATGAGAAAGTTTAATATACTAGTGCATAGTGCTTTCTATGCACCGCGGATTTTTTCGAGGGTATTTTTATAAATTGACAAATCTAATTTATCCAATCTAATCTACATATTGAAATCTCATAGCAAATCAAAATTTACAATTTTTGAGATTTTATTACTATTTTTTTGAATTTTTTAAAACATGCTATTATTGAAAACAAACTACTATTTACAATATTCCAAAAATAGCAGATTTTAAAAAATTCGAAAGAAATAGTAATAAAATCTCAAAAATTATAAAATTTAGTTTGCTATGAGATTTCAATTTACAAAAATACTCCTAAAAAAATCCGCGGTGCATAGAAAATCCTATGCACTATAGTGCATATTAAACTTTCCCATATATGATATCAAATTTTCTGTATATATATATATATTTTTTGTCTTAAAATTCTCTGTATGAGTGCCCGCATACATGAGTCATGAGTGTGTGCACATGCAGTTCACATGGAAAGAGGAGTTAACTTTTTCCATGTAAGAGGGAAAACGGATGCAGAACAAAAAAGAAAAAAAGAAAAAAAAAACAGTCGTGCTAATTTCAGCGAAAAAAATTATTCAAATGGTTTTTTTTTTTTGCTGGTCGTGCCAGATTATTGTTGCACACAATTAAGTAGTGTTTATGATTTGCATTCTGGTCCCCCTATTTTACAATATGCAAAGTACACAGAGCTTAAAGAAAGGTAAGAAAGTGACCTTTCCACACTAATGACATGATGCACTTTATTTTTTGTTTCAGATTCATGAGTAATGCTAGAATCAAACATATAGAATGTCAAACACGATTCCAACGTCGACTGTTAAAATTTCAAACGGCCGATCTGAACCGCTTAATATGATCTCTATATTAAAATCTCCTTGAAAATAAAATTTTATATTTTTTATTTTTTCTAACTATTTTTTTCGAATTTTCAAAATTGAAGGGTTCATGACTTTTTAGATTGAACATATTAAAAAATTCTAAAAAAAAAAAATAATAACAAAAATTTGAAAAAAAAATATAAATTTGGTCTCCATAGAGATTTTATTATGGAGAACAATTTGAGCGGTACGGATCGGCCATTCTAATCTTAAAAATTGAAATTTTATCATGTTAGATGAGTGTATGTGTCCTACGTGTTGGACACTAGTCACTCCAACACGTGATTCTCATGATGCCATTCTAAATAAGGTAATTAAGGTGTGGTTACATTAAGAGAAAGTGAGGGTCTTATATGCATAATATCCTCTAGAAAATTAACCTCGCCCTACCATTCTGTCTTAACCACCACAAAGACTATTCTTACAAGCAAATGCAACTCCTATTGAACAGAACCATCTCTCTTCCATCTGTCTGTCTCTGGAAGGGGAATTGAGTGTGTAAAGGTATTATATCTAATAAAAGAAGCTGATTAAAAAATAGAAATGGCTTCAGGAAGAGGCGCACCAACTATATAGTATATCTAACAAAAAGAAGTTCCTCTTGTGAAACTGAGGCATAACAATATATGGGGTAAGAATGATCAAAAGAGTATATGCAAGAACAAGGAAAAAAAATCCAACTAAGATAACAAATAACAATTCATATTGAATGGTTGCAAGTTGCAATGAAGCAATTATTGGACTTCAAAAAAGAAACTACATACAGATACTAAGAAATCTTATGGAAAACTTAGAAGCTCGGTTTGTAAATTGGAGCTTAGCGATTGGAAGTAGGAAGATTCATTCATTATCATAAGGAGAAGAGTGATACAATTATCACAAAACTGGAATTTTGCACTCTATTTCATGAATAAACTTAGATTATATAAAGCACAAGGGTGAATGGTGGCAAAACAAGGAGGACATTAATATAAGAGAAAAGAGAGCAGAAATCATACCATTAGTTCAGAGACTCGGAAGCACTCAACTGTGAGCAAATTTCCTACTCTAGTTATCTGCTTCTTCTATAAGTGTAGCATAAGAGGTACCTTCCAAGCAACAATTGATAAGAACTATATACTGACTATGTAATTGAAACCCGCGACAAAGGAATCTGATAAAGACCAATTAATGGATAGAGACTTTATCATACTATTTTAATATATAGTCCCCACACCATGCCACAATACACCAACACTACATTCAGCCGCTGAGAAAGTATGGGATGGAGACAAAATATGTACATGTGTGATCATAGCAACATAAAAAAGTGATTTGAATCTGAGATAGGATTCCAAAACAGAGAGCATTGACACATCACCATACATTCATACGAAATTGACTTAATAACCCAAAATTACACAAAACTTTGGCATTATTGTTTTTTATCCTAACAGGGATGTTGGTTCTTTTTTTTATTTTTTATGAAGGAACCAATATTCATTAAATATATTTAGATGCAGAGTTAGAATAGTGAAAATAACATTTTAAATTTTTAATAGAATTTTTTCTAGTCTAGTCTAATTTTCTATCTCCTCTTTTCTTCATGCAATCCTTGATCGTAACATTTCTTTTATGTTTTTCTAAAATTTTCCTTGCTTGTGTTATGCCTTTCGCCAAACTACTTGAAAAGAAGAAAAGAAAATAACATGGTAATTCAGATTCTAAAATAGTTGCTAATTTAATTTTGATAGAAATAGTGAAATAACAAGATTAACAACTATTTCAAATAACTATTCACTTATCTAAACATCGAATAATGTTGCGTTAATAGTCGTTACTATAAATCAGTTTTATTATTTATCAATCCGATCCAAGCTTTTTAAAAATTTCCATTTTTTCTGTTTTATCAATGTTTTATCTAGGTTTTTTGTCCATACCGCACAAACGTTTTATTCGTTTTATTGCTGTATTATCATTAATAAACGCTAAATCACCATCCAATTGCTAAACTACACAAATCACATTTTAAAACCTTGATCCAATCATATCAACGCGTTATGTAATTTGTTTATTACAGAATTTCTCATATTTATAGAAAATTCAAGAGAAACGGAAGGGGCTGTTGGAATTTGATAATCAAGTGTACATAAGTTCTGGCACAACCTGAATCCGGTTGGCTTTGCTTTGCCCCAAATTAAATTCTGAGTTCACGTCTTTTTGTCTAACTAGATCTAAAAATTAATACATGACTTGTTTTGACTAAAAAAAATACTTTAAAACTAACTTTATCACGTCAATACCAAAAACACTTATGGCACTCAGACCTTATTGATCTAGAACTTAAATAATTAATTCAATCAATGTTAAAAAATAAAGTTTAGATCCGAAACAATCTAAAACAGCTGAGATATTTTAAGTAATTCAAAATCTGAACAATGCAAATTCCAACCAGAATTCTATATAACCCAAAAAAAATACAAAATGATCCTATCTGAATCTGATATGATCCTTTTTGTTGGATTAACCCCTCTAATGTTACCAATGGTGGACACACTGACACTACATGAAACCGGACAAGATCTCAGCTTTATGGTCTAATTCTAACCTCATCCAAAGAAAGAGACCCATCAATAATAAAAACAAACAAACCGAGTGGGACATCTGGCCTTCAAATTAATTGGATAAATAAATGTGTTCTTTTAAAAGCCTTAAATAATAAGTAAATTCTTGCTTTTAAGAGCCCACAAAGGTTGGAGAAGTCTCAGTTTTATCTCTCTGAAATTGATGGGATACAAAGATGAAAATTTGAAAGAAATTATTGTATTTTTCATGAGTGCTCGGCGTTTCACGGGTAGGAGAAGTAATACCGACAAAGCATTAAAGGGCCGAATTTGTTAGGAGTAGACTCGGTTGTAAACTTGCAAGGGTACTAAATAACATTATTATACAACCTACAACCGCGAAATTTAAAATATAATCTAGCAATTGGAAAGTGATGTATACTTTATGCATATCACACGAGCTTAAATGTGTTGTTATTTATTAAAAAACTTAAAATTTAAAAGTTTTTTTTATAAGTTTGTGATAAATTAACAAAATTTGAAATGTATAATTTGATAAGAATCATTTCATAAAATTGACAACATGCATACTTTTTTTTTGACATTTTTAATTTTTCGACTTAATTAAGAAATATTATCAAAATTCTTTAGTTAATTCATTGATTCATTGTTAATATATCCCAACGCTAATTTTCCATACATGTGATATATGCACCTTATAAACTGTATACAAAGAGCGTCGAATTTTAGTAAAAAGTTTTTTTTCTACTATATCAATTTTTATTAAGTTAAATATATTAATCTGAAGTGTTATTTTGGTGGAAGAACCTTAAATGTTATTTTGGCAGAAAAAACCTTTGCTTAACAGATGTCAAGAATTTTAGTTCAGTTAGCATAAAAGTGCAGTTTTAGTAGAATATACAGAAGTAACTTTTTGAGGAACAACTAAAAAAAATGTATCTTCAAAGTGTAAGTAGTTTATTTTTATATTATATAATTGATTTAACTTCTGCTATATAATATTTCTCGGCAGTTATTTTAATTAAAAAGAACGAGACCGCCCTTTCTAGAGTTGGTTCGAATTTTTTATAGTCTTGTTTTTCTTGGATCCTAGTTGCGTACACCGGATATTACATTTTTTTTATCATGTTTTTTAGGTCCAATATCATTTATATCTTTTCTCTAACGTTCAACTAATGTACGGTTATCTGTTGGCATTATTGACTACCTAACATGGAAAATATTATCTCATTAAGTCATTATATGTTGATACTTCCTTTTCTTTTTAATCTGTCATATCCACGCGCTCTTCCTATATATAGATTCTGTGTTCTCGATGAATATCACACACACACACACACACCATATAAACATTCAAATCTAGGGAGATTTTCTACGGTACCTGGATGATGTCAGCGATTCACCTATTTTCATTTCACAGATCAATGGACGTCTTCATTTCTGAATTTCACATTAAATATACTTTCATTTTTAAATTATTTAGGTTCATTTAAAAATTTATTTTGCTATGGCAATTTATATGTTTTCTCACAGAAATAAAAAGGATTCAGAGATATAAAATTTTTTAATTATAGACTTACAAAGTATTTTAAACAATTTTTCAAAATCTAATAAAATTTAATCTGCATAAAAATTGGAGGCCTAGAAAAAAATCATTTGGTTATAAAAATTTATGTACTTACTCACAGATATATGAAAAATTTAGTGATATAAAATTTTATAATTATAGACTTATAAAATATTTTAAATAATTTTTTAATCTCATAAAAATTGAATCTCCGTAATTCCATAAATGTCATTAGGTTTTTAATTATTCAAAGGAATTTACAATTTTATTAGTGCATGAAATTTTATATAAATGATTCAAAAATTATAACAAATTCAATTATCCCATAGAGCTATTTTTAATTTTATCATACAATTTTGTGAAATATGAAATATGTGGTACTTTTTAAATTATTTGAGGACATTTATTAATTCAATTGGCCATAAAATTTTATATCTTTCATCACAAAAATATGAAATATCCGATAATATAAAATTTTATAAATAAAGAGTTCTAAAATATTTTCTTTAGAATTTTAAATCTGATGACTTAATTCTATTATTTCAAAAAATAATTTTGTTTTTCATTGTTCCCAAACCTTTCAAAAATTTGTTGATGTATAAAATTGTATATACATAATAATAAAATTATAAAAAAATCTAATGATATGAACTTTTTTTAAATTTATACTTTCACAATATTTTACATAATTATTTTACTTTTATAAATTTTCAATGTGATTATAAATTGATATTTACTGATAATTGAATTTCAGCTCTTTTTAAACATGCGATTTATCGATAAGAATTGATAACATTTGATGGTATAGTTTTATCGGATTAACAACCAAACATGTTGCTAGCAATTTGAATTGATGTTGCTTCATTCTAAAAATACAATTATGACAGTATTGTACATATTCTTAACTAATGCCATGTCAAAATGGCGATTAATTGTTGCCTCTAGCTATAAAAAAGATGTATATGAGACAATATTAATGGTACCTTCTAATCTGGCTTTAATTCCATTAAAAATAATAGTTGCCGGTAGATATATTTTTTTTCCCTATTTTTCTTTTTTTTTAATATTTTTTGTTTAGAAAATATGAAAAATAAAAATTAATCGCGCAAACGTGTGACCATGACTAGTTTTATCTAAAAAGAGAATTTGGATTTCATTTTGGGTTGAAAAGACGATAAATTTTATCCATAAAGTCAGTGTCCTATCTTCATAAAATCAGTATTGGTCTATTGGAAATTGCAATAGAACTCCCTTGCCATAAATCCTGGCAAAACCATCATGTGCGCGAAGATGATGAATACAAGAATGCTTCTAATTATTCAAAATGTTCCAAAAGAGTATGATGTTATGCAAAACCATGATCTGTCAATAATGTATGAAGAAAGCACTATTTGGGGCCACCATGCTAGAAATTAGATCTTGTAGTAAAAAAAAGAAAGAGGCAGGCATAGAATATTAGAATGGTCCAGAATCAGTTGAAAAATAGTTGGGATTGGGCCGATAGCCCGATAGATTCCATTCACCTCAGCTTTCACCGCCGCACCAAACCAGAGAGCAGACAGACAATCTATAGCGCGTCCCGTGAAGCGTAGAGCGGTGACCGCTCTGACCGAGTCGAACAATCCCAGATTCTCCTCTCTGTTCAGTCTGACACTCTCACTCACGGGCTGGATATCTTTTTGGTTTTTGCCTTACCACTTTACCAGTTACTTTTGCTTTTTATGCTCTTCTCCATTCGTAACGAGTTGAGTGGATTTTAGAAGATCGATCTGGAACGTTTATTATATAGTGGATGGTTTAGATCGCTCCGAAGCTGAAATTCAAGTGGAGACAAAGACTGATCTGGAGCCTGGAGCCGTCGGAATTATATGAACGGTGTAGATTATCTACGGACTATCCCAGGTTTTTATTGCAATGGAGAGAGAGAACCCAACAACTGCGCTGCTTACCCTATCCTCAATATTTCATCCAATCCTTGATATCGGATTCTCTCAAACTCAAAGGAACCATACCCTGAGATGAGTTTTTTTTTTTTTTTTTTTTTTCGCAAAACCCTGAGATGAGTTAATTAATGTCATCGGATTATATTTATATGCATGGATATGTTCAGGTAGACAAAAAATTAGACAATGATATATCATATATGCCATTGTTATTATATGAATAAGATTTTGGAGGTTGAGATAAAAATGATATTTGTCAATATTATTAACAAATAACGGTTAATTAAATTTTATAAATGTTACTATATATATATATTTTTTGTTTTGGCTGAGAACTATAATTGCAAGAGCCAAAGGAAGTTTGCTGCAACAAATTTGATTGACGTGACAAAATCTTGTTCTGCTGAAAGAATAATATAAATATTGCCATATGTTATATTGGTTATCATCAATTTAAGTGGGAAAAAATATTGCAAATATATTTGTTCCAAATAGTTTCATATAATTGTTTTGAAATTTCTTGTTGTTATTTCCACAAGTAATTGGTAGGATTCTAATTTTTATCGACTTATTGTCCTAACATGACATTAAGAAACAAATGCATCATGTCAAATTGTCAATTTTATTTGCTAATGTCGTGAAATATCCACACCTCGTTGCTAATGTCAATTTTATTTGCTAATTATGGCGTCTTCTTTCTGGATCGAAAAGTTTGGATAAAAAGCCAAATTCCTGTAACACTAGTCGATAATTACTGCAAATACAGACTTTGCCGATCGAGTCAAAATCACATACATGGTTTCGTTATTTATGATCACATGTGGCTGTAATTTTATTTTATGGGTTTAACGGTAGGGAGCCCTTGCGTTCAGCAAAGTTTTATGGTATTGCGAAACATGTATACAGAATTAGTATAATAAATATTTATTATAATTATTATTTGAAAAAAGAAGTCTGAGATAGTGGAAGATCCTGCCATCTGTGCCCCCAATTGCTTTTATTCCGAAGAAAAGAAAATGAGAAATATTTTTGGACGCCACTAAATTCTTTCTATCATTTAATTTTAGTCATCAAATTTCAATTTATTTTTTAAAGTCACCAAACTTTCAAATTTTTGTAAATTTCATTAATTTGTAAAGATTTTGTTACCTAAGTACCCAAGTAATTAGTCTGTTAGTCACTACCTTTGCTTGATTTAAAGTTAGTTTATCGCACCAGCTAAAGAATCCACGAACTCTGGACATCTAAAAAAAGTTGATTTGACGTTCAAACTAATTACTAAATTGGACTAAATCTTCATAAAGTGAGCAAATTTGAATTATTTGATGACTCTAAAAGATACATTAATTGAAGTTCAGTAACTATAATTGACTAATTGATAAAATTTAGCAATCTTCGAAAAAATTAACAAAAAAAATTATAACAGTAAAGCAAGATTGTTGCGTTAATTGTTCTTCCTCACCCTTCATCAAAAGTAAAAAGTTCATAGAAGGAAACAGAGCTCTTTTGCTGGGTTCATTTTATGCGACACTAATGTTTTCTTCTATTTTGGCACCCAAAGTTACATGGACTAGATTTAGGCCGACCCCACACTCAGTGACTTCTGTCATGAGAAACTTTCATAAGCAAATGTAGTTGCTATTTTGCGTTTTAATTGTTCAAACCTTCGCATGAAAGTAATTCTTACAAAAGCCTGCTGAGGATTTTTGAGGGAGATCAATTTTGTTAGAGCCCATGTCCACATTGGTGAAATGATTGTATGATACGAATGAAAACTATCTTTATAAAACCCAGGGAATATAATTTCAGCCGATATTAAAGTAGGCTTGGACTGGGCTCAATCAGAATAATTCATGGGCCTATTTATATAAATTTTGTTATTGTGTGGTACTGTGGTGTAACGGCTTCTTAATTTCTGACCGGGTGTGATATGCATCATCCAACAAAAAAACATCCAAAACATCCAACACTCTCTAGAACCCTCCCTCTCTAATTTTTCGCGTGATGACGTCATCAATCTGCTGTTGACGCCATCAATTCTCGTGCTGAAGTCATCAAAAAAATTTTCGGAAAAAAAATTTTGTTACAAATTTTTTTTGCGCGCTGACGTCATCAAATGGACGGAATTTTTTGTTCAGTTAGATGCGTCAATGGATGGATTAATTTACGTTAAGTGTTCAGTTTAATGCAGTCGTAATATGAAGTTTTAAGTTTTTGTGTTCAGTTAAACATGTTAAGGAATGAATTTAAAATTTTTATATGTTCAGTTAGTTGTAGCAAAAATTTGATTTTGTAGTTTTTTGTGTTCAGGTAAATATGTTAAGGGATGAATTTAAAGTGTTTATGTGTTCAGTTAGTTGCAGCAGAAATTTGATTTCGTAGTTTTTTGTGTTCAATTAAACTAGTTAAAGGATAATTTAAAATTTGTATGTGTTCAGTTAGATGCATCCTTAATTTGAACACTGATCATTTATTAAGAATAACATCCATTATTTCAACAAACTGAACAATTCTATTAATAATACATCCATTAATAATAACACAAATTCTACATAGTTTTAACCACTACAAGCTAACACAATTCATCAATTCCTCATTCGATTTCTTCTACACAACTCTTCTTGTCATGTCCTGTAATTCCTATATCAAACAAAACAAAATACAATTAAGACCAATTACTAATTAAGTGCGCTAATAATATTTAATCCTTTCAGGTCATGTGAAGTTTTAAAAAAATACATAATGAAACAAGATGATCCCTTAGAGATACTAACTTAACACATATGATGACTAACTAATTCATTAGGGAAACTAAACAATTAATTAGTATATCTGAACACTTAACGATAATTAACTTAATCCATAATTACAATTAACTGAACACTAATGACAACAAAGTAATAAATACCATGCAGATTGTTGTAGTTGATGTAATTGATCCCTAGATGCAATAAGAAAATCATATATGGACACTAACTGAACACTTGTACAGCATGGTTATTCTACTACTCACCTAGATGTAATTTAATTGAACATATATGGACACTAACTAAACATATATGAGCACTAACTGAACACTTGTACAACTGTGTCATAAAAATATATGTATGTCATTAATTGATGTAATTGATCCCTAGATGCAATAAAAATAACATATATAGACACTAACTGAACACTTGTACAACATGGTTATTCTGCTACTCAACCCTATTGTGAATACCATGTGACTGTCCATATCAATTGATGTAATTCATCCCTAAATCATTCCAAACTAGATGATAAAAACCATTCCAAATAGACAAAGGGTATACAATCACTAAGCATTAAAGAGAAATTAACTAGATCGAGTGCCTGATTCAAACAAGATGTTGCTATGCATCCGACTAAATGAAATCCCAAACAAACAATTTCAAAAATTAAAAAAAGAGAAAGTGATGAAGCACAGTAAAAAGAAATTAGATCGAGATATCTTTTGGAAGACGAACAATGGCGAAGAAGCAAGGTATCGATAGAGGGATCTAGGGCCTAGATCTAGTCAGTGGAGAAGGGTTCTCATTCACCTCTCTGAAGTGTGTGCTTGTACTGGCCATGGAGAGGAGAGGCGATCTAGATCGGAAGAAGCCATGGAGAGGAGATGAGAGGAGAAGAGAGGAGGCGATCTGGTCGGAGAAGAGGCATAGACGATCTGGTCATAAGCCATGGAGGCGAGATGAGCAATCTGGTTGGATAGGAGAGGAGAGGAGCCGATCTGGTCGGAGAGGAGAAGAGATGAGGCGATTTGGTAGAGGAGGCAGAGGCGATCTGGTCAGAAGCCATGAAGAGGAGAGAAGAGGAGGCGATTTAGAGATCTGGTCGGAGGGAGAGGAGAGGAGGTGGCTAGGGTTTGGAGTGAGAGAGGGGCTATAAATAAACAATGAAGAGAGAAGGGAGAAGAAGGGAGGGAGATGCGACGCGACACGCGAAGAGAGAAGGAGCGATGCGCTGTGGATGCTTGGATGCTTATTCACTGGATGGTATACAGTAATTACCATTTCCGACATACTATTACTAGTACTAAGGTGGATTTATGCTACTGTAAAAGTTAGAATCAGATATGTCATCACTAACTGATAAATTATTTTTATTCCAATACTAAATGATGAAATTAGATTTATATCATCCGTCAATTAATTTTATCATTATGTCCTTTTAAATATGCTACTATAAAACACTAAAATTATAAAGAGTTTGGCAATGGTCAAAGCAATTTGACTGATCACTCTGTCAAACCTAATTAGATCATAAATTCAAAAGCTCAAATGATCGATCCAAATCGTTTAATATGATCTTTGTATTGAAATCTCCATGTCAACCGTTTTTAAGTATTTTTTCAAATTTTTAAAAACTGTTATTGGAGGATTTAGAACTAAGTAGATCGAGAATTTTCTAAAATACTAAAAAAATAGTAGAAAATTATATATATATATATATATATATATATATAGTTTGATCTGCATAGAGATTTTAATATGAATAACACATTGAACGATTTGGTCATTTTAAATTTCCAATTCGAGATAAGGTCGGGTTTGACGGAACACTCCGTCTATATCAATTTGATATTAGCATTTCTCTAATCAGAAATATACCACAATAAAATATTTAATTAGAAATATGTTACAAAATTAATAATAAATTTTATGCCATCAACAAAAGAAATAAAATTTATATTTCAAATTTGAATTTAAAATTTTAAGATTTTGAAATTTGCTTATTTAAAATTTCAAAATTCAAAAATATGAAGTTCAAAATTCGAAAATTTTTAATTTTATATGCGAAATTTTAAATTTTGAAATATTGAATTTTTGGAATTTAAAACATTTTAATTCAATAATTTTAAATTTATTTCATGTTAATAATTTTTTTCAGTTCTTATTTATTTAATTTAGTGAGACCAATTTGGACATTTTTAAAAACTTAGAGTGGCATTTTTCTAATTAGAGTGACATATTTCTAATTTTCATAAATTAATGACATAAAACTAATTTGATATAGTGACATAAAACTAATTGAAAATTTAAGAGTTGCATAACTCTAATTATCAATTTGTCATGATGATATATATCTAATTATTTCTACTAACAATGGAACCAAAGTATTTTTTTTAAAAAAAAATCTCACTTGGAAAAAGAATAAGATAACAGCGACAACACACTCCAAGTCTATCTACATTCTGCAATATCTCATATATAAGGAAGTTAAGAACAGCAAACTCTGTTTCAACCTTAAACGCATCATCTTGATTAAATTAAATTACAAAACGACGGCCTTATTTGCAAAGCTTACTTTTTTTTGTCTCCAACCAATATACGTGGCTCGAACCAATTGGAGTACGTCGTTAGTTGATCCCCGTCGGGGAACCTACATAAAATAATATACAGTGTTTTCAAAATCGTACCGGCACTCCTACTGGCTAGGTGACCAAAATGTGGTATTTTCTGAAATTGTCCGGTATTTTCCGATATCCAATATGGTTTTTAAAACACTGATAATATCTCATATATAAGGAAGTTAAGAACAGCAAACTCTGTTTCAACCTTAAACGCATCATCTTGATTAAATTAAATTACAAAATGACGGCCTTATTTGCAAAGCTTACTTTTTTTGCCTCCAACCAATATACGTGGCTCGAACCAATTGGAGTACGTCGTTAGTTGATCCCCGTCAGGGAACCTACATAAAATAATATACAGTGTTTTCAAAACCGTACCGACACTCCTACTGGCTAGGTGACCGAAATGTGGTATTTTCTGAAATTGTCCGGTATTTTCCGGTATCCAATATGGTTTTTAAAACACTGATAATATCTCATGTGTGTATATATATATAAAAATAAATACAAGGGGAGAGAAAAAAAAAGCTAATGTGCCATCGATCGCACAGATCGATCCCGTACCATCGAGTCATTTTTCGAGATCAAAATTTCAAATAGAAAATCTGAACCGTTCAAGTTATTCTCTATATTAAAATACTCTTGAGACCAAATTTTATATTTTTTTTCAAATTTTTTTGTTATTTATTATGATATTTTCAAATTGGAGGACCTGACTCCAATTATATATATTTTTAAAATATCATAATCAATAGCAAAAAAAATCGAAAAATGTAAATTTTGGTCTCCAAGTTATTTCAATATGGTGAACAACTTAAACTATTTGGACTGACCGTTTGAATTTTGGGTCTCGAAAAACGACTCGATGACACTCTTCGCACATTAGCCTCTCTCTCTCTCTATATATAGAAAGCATCTTTATTCTATATACATGACAATCAATTGGTCTTCTACGGTGGACTAAAAATATGTTTACAGTGAACTAAACAATAAACTCGTTTATTTTGCTTTAAAAACCTTTCAGGAAAATATGTTTTCTCAGGCTAGATAAACCGCGCAGGTTATTTTGCAAATGCTCCATGTATGTTGTCTTTCCTCTTCATTTCTCTTCTTCTAACTTTGTAAATTGAACAAAAAGGAGCCCACAACCCGACCCCGACACATTGAGGGTCGACGGGATATAGAGCTTATCTTCAATGCATTATCTTCTTTCAATATTTCAATATCCCCTCCTCTTTTATTAATTTATACTAATTGATTTATTTATTATTTTCTTTTTTTTTGTTACTATCCTGACTAATTGTAACTCCCTTTCGTGAACTTAAAAAAAAAGTTTCTAATCATATAATCGCAGCGTTAAATTATTGCTATTCAACTCTTTTTTCTTTTTTCTTTTTTTTTTTAAACCAGTGGGGTGTCGCCCACCACTTTTCCATTTTCACAAAATGAGAAAAGCAAATACAACCCAACTTCTTAAACGTTTACCACCAAAGTCATCACAAAAAAAAATCCCCTCATACCTGCACTGGTATCAACCATCTCACGACACCAATGCAGCCATTATTATCTAGCTACCATTAACCACACCCACATAACAACACAATAACATTTGAAAGAAAACATTACAACAAAACCAACATGTAAAGCTGCATACACATCATCATCCATCTCCAGTCTCATAACCACACACTGTGAACTTGCATCATCATCAATCATTAAGCACCTGGTCCTCCCCCGTGGTTAGCTGCATTGGCAGCAGTTCAGCGGCAGGTATCATCTTCATCACTTGGCTCTTCGAGGCTGGGTCCCAGAGGTTTGTCCAATAGGTTAACAAAGCATTAATTTTCATGCCTAGCATTCTCAAGGAGTCAGGCTTCGTATGCTGGAAGCAACATTCATTCCTAGCAAGCCACACAATCCATAAAATTGCACACCAGCAGATTTTGACAGCATGATGACACTGTTCATCGATACCATATAGCAAATCAAACAAATCCAGCACACTAGAGGGTAATACAGCGATCCTAAATTGCTGCAAAAATCACCTCCACAAAGGCTTAACTTGGGTACATTTAAAGAAGGCGTGATCTATCTTTTCAAGGGACTGGCAAAATACACATGAAACATCTCCCTCCCAACCTCTCAAAGCCAGATTATCTCTAGTTAGAAGACGATCTTTGCACATTAACCAGAAGAAAATCTGTATTTTGCTAGGGACTTTAATTTTTCAAATATGAACACATGAACTATCAATCAGATCCCTGTGAACTAACTTATTATACACATCTTTAACTAAGAAAGCCCCATTAGGTCTAGTTCCCCACACCAGCATATCAGGGGCAGCATTTAAACTGATACTATTAACCAAAAAGTACAGTTCATTGAGGGCTATACTATTCATCTCAGACAACTGTCTAGAAAATCTCCAATGTGCAACCCCACTCTGAACAACTTGGGCCAAGTACATTGCTTATCTAAACATATGGGTGTGTTTGGATGCGCAAGAATAAAGATTCAGATAAAAATAAGCTCCAAATTCCTTATTCTTGTGAAACCCAAACAATACAAGAATAAGGAATTTGGGCTCTTATACATATTCTAACAAAATCATGGAATTAGAATTAGGAATTTGGACAAGCATGCATTTTGAGATTTTAATTCTTATTCCTTATTCAACCCCTCATCCAAACACACCTATATTATACAGGGGGGGATAATTTGTATTAATGGCACAATCTCCAAACCACACATCCTCCCAGAATTTTACCATCCTACCATCCCCCAACTTATATCTACACTGAGAATTAACTACTTGTTCTAGCCTCTTCAAACTTTTCCAAAAAGGAGACCACTTTTGACAATTATTATTATTTCTATATTTTATCTTCACAATATCCTTGCAAAGCAATGCATCATTCATCAATTTTAAGTCTTTTATACCTAAACCCCCCAATTTCTTAGGCTGACACACTACTCCCCATTTTACCAGGTGGTACCTCTTTTTGCCTTCATCATGCCACAAAAAATTAGTTCTGATCTTATCTATATTTTTCAGGACCCCCTTTGGAATACAATGGAAAGCAAGCATATATAAGACCAAGGAACTCAAGACACTGTTTATCAAAGTCACTTTCCCCCATAAGATAACATATTTCTAGCCCAGCCCTGTAGCTTCTTCTAATATTTCTCTAACACAACATGCCAATCAGTTTTCTTTAAAATTTTCCGGTGAATATGAACCCCTAGATATCTAATAGGGAATTCATTCACTTGACACCCAAACACCTGAGCTAATTCATGCGCATGATCTACCTCTACATTAATAGGATACATCTCACATTTAGCAAAATTAATCTTCATACCTGCCACTGCCTCAAAGGCTATGAAGGCCCATTTTATGGCCTGCACCACCTCCTTTTCAGCTGAGCAGAAAATTACTGTATCATCTGCATAGTTTAAATGAGTGATTTGAAAGCCATTATCTAAAACTGGGCCTAAACCTCTAATAAAACCTCTATTTCTACCTTTAACTACCATCTAGTTCAAGGCATCAGCCACTAAATTAAAACAAAAGTGGCAAAATAGAGTCTCCCTGCTTTAGACCCCTCCTAACTTTAAAAAAAGGAGTGAGTTGACCATTTATATTTATACATGTATATTTCTCCATTCCAAAGCAAAGACTTAATCCATCTGACCCATTTATTATCAAACCCCTTGATTGAAGCATTTCAATTAAAAAGTCCCAATCTACTCTATCATAGGCCTTCTCTAAGTCTACTTTCAACACAATCCCTTTTTCTTTATGTATCTTAGTATAATGGATAATCTCACTAGCACAGATGACATTATCTAAAATGTATCTTCCTTGTAGGAAAGCAGCCTGAGCCTTATCTACTATTTTATTAGCCACATGTGCTAATCTTGTAGTTAACACTTTAGTAAACAGCTTGAAAATACAATTCAAAAGGCTAATGGGCCTATATTGCTTGATATTATTAGCATCTGACTTTTTTGGGACAAGGCAGACCATAGCTTTATTAAATCGCTTTATATCTAGATCATGGTCATAGAAAGCTGAGAACATATCCATTATATCTGTTTTTACCAATTCTCAATTTTTTTGGTAAAACACAAAAGACATACCATCTGGCCCTGGAGCTTTAGTAGCCCCAAAACTAAAGAGGGCAGCTTTTACTTCCTCTTCACTAAAAGGGAGGGTTAGAGCAATATTATCTTCTTCAGTAACCTTCTAATGATCATCCCAAAACTCAGCTCCAAGGGTTGACATTTTAAAACCCGTGTCACCATAAAGAGACTTATAGAAATCATTAATATGTCTAGCAATAATCTCCCTATCAGTCACATACTCCGCATTTATATCTAAACCCAAAATAAGACTTCTCCTCCTTCTATTAGTGGCTACAGTGTGAAAATATCTAGTATTTTTATCTCCATAGAATAACCACTTAACTTTAGATCTCACATGCCAGTAATGTTATTCAACTCATTTAATTCTACAGAAACTGAACAGGCACCCTGTTATTCCGGTCATATATTTTATTTAAGTGTCCATCATACCAGATGTTTATTAATGCATCATAATATATTTTGGACCAACATAACTTTACTCAACAATCCTGTATATGTTGATGAGAATATTTATGCTTATAAATGTTGAACTTAATATACTATTTTCTACGTTAAGATTCATGCGGAATCTTAATGAGATACCATGGTTGTATTGTTTGCATATATATAGAATGGCCAATGTGTTTTGGATGGCACGAAGGGTCCCGTACCATCGATTTATTTTTCAAAATAAAAAATTCAAACGATCAATCCGAACCGTTCAAGTTGTTCTTGATATTGAAATACCCTTGGAGATTAAATTTTACATTTTTTAATTTGTCTGTTATATATTATGATATTTTAAAAAAACATTATAATTGGAGTATTTTAGACCCTCCAATTTGAAAATATCATAATAAATAGCAAAAAAATTCGAAAAAAATATAAAATTTGGTCTTTAAGGGTATTTCAATATGGAGAACAATTTGAATGGTTTATATTGACCGTTTGAAATTTGAATCTCAAAAAATGACTCGATGGTAAGAGACGATCTATGTCATCGATGGCACATTAGTCTTCCTATATATATGTGTATATTATTTGGTTGTGTAAAAATAGGGAGCAGAGTAAGAAATAAGAAATACGTCATAACAAACATTACATAAGTAGTGAAATAAGGTATAACATTCTTAATTATACCATATTTTAGGAGAAATGTGAAATAAGAATAAATAGTCTCATACCACTTTTATTCCACATTTGAAATGACTTAATTATCTCTTATTTCTCACTCTCTTATTCTCTATTCTTATTATGTAACCAAACACATCCATGTGGAGGCCGGGACGAAAATTTTTGAATTCACATATAATGATCAAGCTTGAAATCTATATACAAATTTTTATAATGTTTATTTTAGTAGTTAATACATGAAATTGGATTTTAAAAAAAATTTCCAGAATTCTGATGCGCTCCTTGTAAAAAAAAATCAAGTTTTTTTTTTTTAGATGTAAAAAAAAAAAATCAAGTTTCCTGAGCCATTAGTCCATTACACGAATTGCTACGGAGCTGGCGGTTGAGAAATTAAAGGGACATCAGTAAAACTAAAAGAATTTCTCATAATATAATCTGAAATTGATTTTAATAGATCAATAATGACTTGTTCTGACAACATCCTTAATTAGGTGTACGTATTCTTGTTTCCGAGGTATCCTTCCCAAATGAAAAAAATTTGTACTTAACTAGTACCTTTCATCAAAAAAAAAAAAAAAAAAAAAAAACTAGTACCTACCTACCCTACATGCAACTAGACAAGTATAAAAAAGATAAGGTATGACAGCTCATCAACTTCTCTAACTGAAATGATTCCTCTGTGCTATTAAAATCTTTGTTACACGTACTTCTCATCAAACACCAGGTTGCTGCTTATAACCAACGAACTGTCCAATTAATACTTAACACGTATTTAGGTCTCCTGCAAAATAAAAATATATTCTTTCTTTTTTGGGTATACTTTATTTAAAAAAACTCCTCGTGGATTGACATGCTTCTTCAATTGTGCTACACAAAATTTCAGTGCAAATTAAATAAAGGTGTTTTATTGAGATTCATGTTGCATCCAAATTTATGCTCTCAACTTCTCTCCTTAAATAGTGTTGAGGATTTGGCCTCCCCTTAAAATTGAAATTTGTCTTTTTTCCTAATGTGTTACTTTTCTTACACTATGTATAAAAACATAATTTGACTCCTTCTAAAACTAAAAAATTTAAATTGATCCCCTCCAAATTTATTTCCTAGTTCCGCCCCTTTGTGTTGTTAACATTGTTGATTGCGATTGAACATTTATAGTGCAAAAAAAAAAAAAATGAGATTAAGGTCGTTATTTTGAAAATCAAACTAGATAATGTCATGATTACGATATAATTAATACAATATCATTATGCTTTTTACGAAGGTGATAAGTGATTTTCATATATATATATATTCTAATCCGGTTTAGTGTTAGAGTTACATCCTAGAAGCCAATAGTTTAATGACTTATTTTTGTTTACGTTATTGATGATATTTGATCATTTGTTCCTAGGATTTATTATTGACAGATCATTCGGGTTGAGGATCTGAATTGTGGATCTCTGTGTTTCATTTGTAATTAAATGACAATAATAAATCTGAATCGTCCATAATCTTGATAATTAACAAGAAACATTAATTATCATATAAGATTAGTATGCAAGTTAAGTGATGATTAAGTTCTACAAATCATAGGTAAGGAGTTATCAATTTAATTGCATATGTGTATGTTATGGAACATAGTACATGACATGATCCAATGAAATAAATATATGGATTGTGTTAAGTGTCATTATTTATTTCATATGAGTTTGATTTTAAGTTTGAGATGGTTCAACTTTTCCACATGAGGATAGGTTCAATAAATATCCTCTAACGTTGATTCCTGTTAAGGGCTGCTATACAGACTTTATTTATGTTCTTTTGAATTGTGCGGAGAAAAGTTATTCATCAAGAAAATCGTATGTCCCTCATTAATTTACTTAGTGAGTGATGATATCTGTTGGGCCCCTTGATGGAGTTGGATCGTATGCATGCAAACTAGACGATCATCTCTAGATCAAGAAATGTATAATCTGCAAGAATGACACATTTCTATCTTGGATTATACAGTGAAATCATGTGACATAAGAATCAAAACAAGGAAATACTTTATTTCTTATGCAGCATTGAAATACTATAGTTGTACAGTGTTTATTTATGTTAATTGATAATCATAACGTGTTGCGAGATATCGCTTATGATTATTGGAAATAAATAGCGATTTAATTTCCATGGCCAACATGACATAAATCCTCGAGGGTCACACGAATTAAAGGCTCTTAATCAATAGTGCAATAATATTAGTTTACTTGCATTGGAGAATGCAATATATGATATGTTGGTTAATTAATTATATATTGTTGTGAACCGTTATAATTAATTATTTCAAATGGATCATATGAAACTAATTATGAAATAGTTGATAATTAATTTTGTTCAACACATTTAATATGATTATATAAATTATATTAAATAAATATGCTATCTTTTGATTACTCGATATGAGGCCAATTTAAATGCAATTAAAGAAGAGTATTAAAGGAAATTAAAGACCAACTAATATGGGCTTGGAAGCCCATATTAAGGTCTACCACGTTCTAACATGGGGCAGTCCCCAAGGGTTAGGTTTGGATGACTATATAAGGACCACAATTTGGGAGCAAAATTATTGTTGTCATTTGAGAGCATTTAATTGCATTTAATAGGTGCTCATGAGTTAAGCAATAGTCACCTCTCCTAAATATCAATTTAGAAGAGAAAGACGAACCATTGGATTAGGCGATTTCGCTTGTTTCGTTAGCACGAAACCTTGCGAAGTTGATTAATCCTTTTGTGGACCTAAGAAAGGAGAAGAATGGGAGTAGACGAGCACGCCACCGACCTCAATGCCATGGTCGAGCCTCATGGATACGATTTCGTGAGAGGTACAACTTCCAACCCCTTTTCTATCTTTAGATGATGTGTTGAATGCTTGTGCAAGATCTTCTTGTGTTTATGTGCTTGATTAATGGTTATTAATTGTAATAAAATTAAAATTGGACATGAACAACACTTCCTAACATTCAGGACATAATTGCGCTTAAAAATATGTGTTCTAACTTAATTTTTTTTTAGGGTAGAAGCTAGGTACTTCTTGTTAGGAGCTCAAGTCCATGTGCAATTTTAATTTTTTATTAACAATTAATAAGCAATTAATATGCACGAAAACTGATCTAATTATTCAAGTCATTTAACATATAAAAGGAGAAGCGTAGGAGGTTACCTCTTCCGAAATCGTATTCGAAAGGCTCGAACCTATGCGTAGGAGTCGATGGGTAGCACACCACCACCACCTCGTCGCCTCGAGTCCATCTAGAAAATTAACCAAGGTCTCAAGACAAGTGCTAGCTTGTCCGAGAAGATAACTAATTCCCTTTGAATTCCTTCGCACGATTAACTGTTTAACTGGAAGGGAAATTGCTCAACGCATGAGCTAGAGATGGAATTGAGAGCTTAAAATTGGAGAAACCAATTTTCTCCACTGTGAACAGTACGTGAACAGTGCGTGAATAGTGCGGCCAAGGAGAGAAGAGAGAGAGAATTAGGTTTTTCTCCGACTTGTTCTCAAAGAAACAATCAATATATATATAGAACGTTTTCCATAATTAGATTTCTCTCTTCCTATTTTCTCTTGGACACAAATGCCCCTCTATGGCCGAAATTTTCAGAGATTAAGTGGGCCAAATCCATATGATATAGTGGCCCATTAATTCACTCTTTCAATTCGTCTCATATCGGGCTTTCAGTTAACCGATTAACTAAAAGGCCAATTAGCTCAGTATAATAAATATGCGTTGAACTAACTTAATTATTAACATATTAATAATTAATTTGGGATTAGCATATACATTATATTATTTCTATATGATCCATTTGAGTTAATTAATTATAACGGTTCGCAACGGTATATAATTAATTAATCAACTTATCATATATTCGCAGTACTCGCTACTGCAAACAAATAAATAATGCACGTTTGGTTAAAGTCCTATTTGTGTGACCCTTTGAGGATTTATGCTATGTTGGCTATGAAAATAAATCATCATTTATTTCCATTAATCATAAGCGGTATCTAGCAACACGTTATGATTCCCAATTCGCATAAATTAAATACTGTACTAATACAGCACTTCAATCCTGCATAAGAAATGATATCTTATTGTTTTGATTCTTATGTCACATGACATCCTTGTATAATTCAAGATAGGAATGTGTCATTCTTGCAGATTATACGTTTCTTGATCTAGAGATGATTGCATAAGTTGCTAGCAAGCAATCCATCTCCATCAAGGGGCTCAGTGGATATCATCACTCGTTAGGTGAACTAACAAGGGACATACGGTTGTCTTGATGATCAGTTTCTCCCCGCACAATTCAAGAGAACATAAATAAAGTCCGTATAGCAGCTTTTATCAGGAATCAGCGTTAGACGATATTTATAAAACCTATCCTCATGTGGAGAAACTGAACCATCTCAAACTCAGAATCAAACACGTATGAAATAAATAATGACACATAACACAATCCATATATTTATTTCATTGGGTCATGTCATGTACTATGTTCCAGTAACATATACATATGCGATTAAGTCGGTAACTCTTTACCTATGATTTGTAGAACTTAATCATCACTTAACTTGCATACTAATCTTATATGATAATTAATGTTCCTTGTTAATTATCAAGATTATGGACTCTTTAGAGATATTATTGTCATTCTAACGAATGATCCACAGAGATCTACAATTCAGATCCTCAACCTGAATGATCTGTCAATAATAAACTCTAGGAACAAATGATCAAGTATCATCAATAACATAAACTAATATAATAGCCACCAACTGATTGGCTTCTAGGACATATCTCTAACACTTCTATGGCCTCTGTGTTTTGTTACAGGACCTACGCGAGGCGGCGACTCGAAATGGAAAAAGCAGCTCATTTCTGACTATGATTAGCGATCCACAAGACCTTTTGGCGGCCCACTGGAGAGCATAGCGGGTAACATATGAGACTGGCGACACAAAAGACCTCAACGGACCATTGGCATCGATAGCGAGCCATTGAGAAGGAAGAAACTGATTTTCAAAAACTGTACGATCCATCTCTACGCGCTTTCAGATATATTTAGAACCTCAACTGCAAGATCCCCACATTTAGAAATTGTTCCAAGGCTTATATATACACCAGACTTTAACTTAGGTGGGGTTCGAGTTTAAGAGAGACGCAGCTAAGTTCAAAGCACAAGTCAGAGGTAACCTAGCTAGTGGGTCGCCAGGAGTCATAGCGGGCCACTAGAAACGTCACAGAGAGCAGAAAAGGAGATATTTTAGAGTTGTACTGTTGTAATCTTATTTCTTCATGATGTTTCTTTCTTTCATCGATACCTTTGATTGTTTTATGATGTATATGAGTGAGTAGATACCTGATTAGTGATTATGGCAGTGAACCTTTAGTTTATTTTGATATTATGCATTTATATTAGCTTTATTTGATATGTTTGTGTTCTATGTCTTGTTTATTTGTTTTAATTGATCTTATTGTGATAATTGAAGTAGATTCGGTATTCACCCGTTAAGTAGAAGGTCTTACTTGATTGCTAGGTGGTTAAACCTGACCAAAACATAGATTATTAGATATTATCTTGTATAACTTGATGGTGGAGTCGAAAGGTTAAGTTAGGATAAAGAACCAAAGATGATGAAGTCCTTTCCAAACCTTTGATTGTTTTATGATGTATATGAGTGAGTAGATACCTAATTAGTGACTATGGCAGTGAACCTTTAGTTTATTTTCATATTATGCATTTACATTAGCTTTATTTGATATGTTTGTGTTCTATGTCTTGTTTATTTGCTTTAATTGATCTTATTGTGATAATTGAAGTAGATTCGGTATTCACCCGTTAAGTAGGAGGTCTTACTTGATTGCTAGGTGGTTAAACCTAACCAAAATATAGATTATTAGGCATTATCTTGTATAATTTGATGGTGGAGCCGAAAGGTTAAGTTAGGATCAAGAACCAAAGAAGATGAAGTCCTTTCCAACTGTGAAAGTCTAGGATATCATAGGTTAGAAAGGTATAGACTTGTAGAAACTAGCTAGACCAAGAAACCAAAAATTAAAATCTAGGATCTAAAAGAGGGTAATTGAGTTAATTAATGGAAACTTGACCTAAAATAAAAATTGGATTAAGGAAACTTAATTAAACAATTAGCCTACACAAAAATAACATGAAAACTAATATAATTGATGTATCATTGCTAACCCTAACTAGCAGCCCGCTTAACTGTCCAGCGGGTTGTATGTGCTAGCTAGTAGTTAGCGACCCACTATTAGCGTTAGTGACCCACTATTGGCGTTAGCGACCTAAGTTTCTAGCGGGCCCCTACGAAAGTCAGTGAACCGTTAGAACTGGAGTAAACTAGAAGTAACTAATCTGATCTCTTAAGCATTAGAACTTGATTTAAAACTCTTCTAAACTTGAATTATTAATCTAGGGTTTATTTTACTTGCAACTGAGACCTTTTAGAATTGCTATCAGTCAATATTTTTGTCCAACTGTATCTAATTCGATTAATTAAATATAATAAAACTTGGTGAATAAATATCGTCTTTGTGGTTTGACTCTAAAATACTTGAACGATAATCGTACGCTTGCGATAAAATTTAGATAAATTAGGGTATAAATTTAAGAGAAAAAAGATCAAATGAGAAGGGAAAAAAACATGATAATATCATTATTTACATTGTTATGATGTACACATGATAGAATTTACTTTTTACCAAATTTAAAATCAATAAAACTTTTGTAAAACCTTGTGGGTCTTATTCTAAAAATAAATTTTACAAATATTATATAGCTTCGTAAGATATTTTAATATCAAATTGTTTTGTAAAACAACAAAAGTAAAGAGTAATATGTACAATTAAAGATTGTAACGGAGTTCCACTTGATTATTTGATAAGGAGACGAGGCCGCAAGGTTTAGCACATGGAAATTGGCCACAGTGGATCTCAAGTTGTAAGAAACATTTCTTGGTGGTCCAAAATGTTGCTTACATATACATGCAGTATGCAAAATGTTGTTTTAATACATTTATTAATAGATTCAATTTTGAGATGAGGTAATTCAATAATCTCCTTTATATATATGGAGAAATGGAGATGGATAGTTGATGTGTCATATTCAACAAAGTCAAACAAATTCTGCATCCGTTCGATTGGGTTCGAAGAATGAATGAATGCCAAAATTGTAGAAACTTGAAAGTGCCCACCAATTTAAATACGAGTGTGTTAGAGACTGAAAAATAAAATTGAACTGTGTATGTCTATTTTGTATCTATATCAAATGAGAGCCATTCATTTATAGAGTATAGCATTTGATAACTAAATAACTCAAATGAGAAATAAAACCCCATAAATTTTAGATATCAAAATAAAGTCACATAAATTACAGATATCAAAATAAAGTCATATAAATTACAGATCATATAATTACATTTATCAGTTGTTATTCTGGACTAGAATGATTATGCATATATATATATATATATATATATATATATATATATATATATATATATAAGAACATATTACAACTTCCAGTTAGCTAGAGCGATCTCAAAGGTGTCTCACGACTCATATATAGCCCCCGTTGCTTATGAATTTTTTTTTTTCAAAAAAAAATATATCTTTTAATCTTTGTAATATTATTTTAATAAAATTTTTTCTGTTTGACCTTTTGCAAAATAGCCTTGAAAAAAAGAAAAGAAAGAAAGAAAGAAACTGATAGCACCATGTCACCACCCTGCGGGTTTCTAATAAAAAAATAAATAAATAAATAAAAAAAAATAGCACCATGTCACTGGCGTCAGCTTTAATTTCTCATCCCTTCTCCTCTTGCCCCTTCCCTCTCCCTTCCTCTCCAATTGAATTTACGGTGTAGGAGAGGCCTTTCAACTGATCCATCTTTTCCGTTTGCTGTATATGTATGATTTTTCAAATTCCTAATTTCTGTTAATATACACGACACGTCGACACACATACATATATGACGAGCGCAGCAAGGTCGTTCACGCATGCCATATTTAAGCGTCTGTGACGAGGACAGCAATTAATTTACTAAATGTATCCGTTAACTATTCTTCAACTCACCAATTAGTTATACTCTGAAATCCTTGTCCTTTAAATGAGTCTTTCAAGTTGAAACTACAAAATTTTTACTACTTGATGATTTCTTCTTGTACACTTGTGAAAGTTGATTTTACTATCACTTTGAATTTACATTCATACTACAAGGCTGAAAAAAATATTTCAACCCTTTCGTGGTCATATATATCTAGTTGGTCTTTCTGAGCTTATTACAATCTTCGACAGGGTAATTAACAGTAACGTGAAATCATCTTTTCTTTTCTTTTCTTTTTTTTTTTTTTTTGCTCGTTCTCTGTATAAAAATTGTGCCCATGTCAGTGGCACCATATTAATTATCCGAAAATAGAATATCATTTTGGTGAGATAATTTGCTACATTTTCTTTTGGAGAATATTAAGGGTACACTACTGCATTTGATCATGTACAGATAACATAATCAATTAATAAGAACAATAAACTTTAACATGGCATATATATAATTTATTTATGAACTAGCAAATTTATTTGTAATTAAAACGACAATTCAATAAATTAAATGATTCTATTTGGCTACCCATTGTCAAGCTTTTCTAAAAAAAAAAAAATTTAAATGATTCATTATTTGATGTATCAGTTTTTCATGGCAGATCGAAATCAAATGTCAATTGGTCATTTGAGTTCCAAATTTTGTTTAACTGATAAAAAAGACAAGGTAAAGGAACTTAAGATTATTTTTTTAATGTTGGAGGCTCTTACAAACAAAATTACTTAAATAATTAAAACAAGTATAAAACAAAGAAGAGCAAGGTTCTAGTGCCACAACTTTGGGTGCAGGCCACAAGTTGCCACAACTTTATATTTTACCAATATTTAAAAATTTTAAAATTAAAACGCTGAATTCAAACCGTTGATCTTGTTCAATTTAACAAGCGATGTGCTTTCATATAAGTTTTATAAAATTTGGAGTTGATTTGATATTCGATTAAGTGATCAAACGATGGACGCATTAGAATTAATTAATCATAGTTAACCAAATTCGTTTATTTGTTGACCACTTGATCGAGTATCAAACCAACTCCAAATTAATTTTATAAAACTTATATAGAAACACATCGCTCATTAGATATAACAAGATCAACGGTTTAGCTTCAGCATTTGAATTTAAAATTTTTTAAATATTGATAAATTATGAAGTTGTGGCAACTCGTGGCAATCAAAAGTAGTGGCACTAGAATCAGCTTGCTCAACAAAGAAAGGATAAGGAAGGGAAAAAAGAAAATTAAAATAAAATAGATAGAAACACCCATAAATGTCTCACAAATTCTAAGTTGAGTGTATTTGGTTGCATAAGAATAAGAAATAAGGATTTCTTGTCTTCTTTTTTTTTTTATATGCCCATAAGGAATTTTTATTCAAAGAGGCTTAATCAAGCAAGGAGAACAATAGAAAATGATGCTTATTTCTTATTCATACGAAAAGTTGGAATAAGGAATAAAAAAAGGTTGTTTGTTACTTAAAGAATTAAATGGAGAGAGCTAAATATTATTTCAACGATAAAAAAAAACTGCATAAAAATATAATAATCACTATCATTATTATTATAATTATCCTATTTTTATATTATTATTATTATTATTTATATTTTCATTTATTATTTTATATTGGTAGAATAATAACTATTGTTATTCTATTTTATTGTTATTAAAACTGTCATAATTATTACATCATTAATCAATTTCGTACGTAAGAAAAAATATTTATGTAAGATTTAGTTTTAAAAAAAATCATTAACAAAGAGAGACATAACATAAAGCAAACAGCTTCCATATGATATTTTTCATTTTTCTTGTAAGACACTTTTTTTAATAATACACCCATAATCATATAATTAATGTTAGACCGTCAGACATGATTTAATTTACGTCCACAAACAATACGCTATAATTTTTTTTTTAAATAACGTCTTTCCGTACATTTTGTGCTTTGTTTCATCATCTAGCATATAGGATGCATATGTGCTAACTAACGTAATGTCAGTTGAAATAAATTAAAAATAGAAAAAAATATTTTAGCAAATTGGATGATAAAATTTATACAGTATATAACAACTATATTTATTGTGGGGGTTACATGAGTCGAAAACCACAACGATCAGTTGCGCGCGTCGAAAAAAAATACGGTAAAGGATGTAAATTTAATTTATTGTGGGTTACATGATCAGAGGGTCAAATTTACTATAATTTAATTTGATACTTCATTGTAATCGCAACTTATTTTTTCATCAATAATTTAAATATAAATTTGATCCAGAAAGTTTAATCATGTGTTGTTGTTAAATTAATGCATTTGTTATCACAATTATACCTAGTGTTTGGCCGGACTTTGAATAAAATTATAACCTAAATTACTGAACTGTACTGTGCGTTTTTAGATTATCTTTGTTAGGATTTGATATTTCTTTTGATTTTGTTTTGTTTTATAGGAACTTGGAGCAAACAACGCGTGATTCCGCACATTCAAAAGGCAATAGAGGGTCGTGTACGGGTCCAAACTGTTAGGAGCGATTCGGGACAATTTGGATTGCACTGCCACTTCGGACCACTATTTGGACAGTTCGGGTCGCACTGGCCAGTTACGACAATGGTTTGGGACAGCACGAACTGCACACGAATGTTCCAACTTCCAATTAACCACGCTTCGACCTAATTTCAACTACGAGTTGATTCAAATCTGATCCGTACTGGCCCAAATTCGATTCGTACCAAAGCTAAAATTCTGATCCGGATATGATCATTATGAGGTGTAAGTTTTAAATAACCTAGATCTACTCAACTAGTTACAAGATAAGGTTGAGTATAGTTGAGTGTCGAAACTACAGGGGCGGTGCTTGAATATTCCTAATTTGCTTACAAAAGCTAGACACAAATATTGGTGTTTTGTGTATAAGACAATTTTGATATCAAAATAGCAAAATGCACTAAACAAATGTGTTTTTTTTTGGTATTTTTGGTTTGTAATATATGCAAGGAAATGCCTTATGAGTGCAGTTTCGTCTTATGTTTGGTTAAGATGTGTCAAACTGTCAATCCATCAACTTTCACCTTCGGAATTGACCCATGCTACCTCCATATAGACATCACTATATGACCCTCACAATATCCTATGTGATCGCATGTCACTACTTGTAGGGCATATACATCATACGAGTGTTGTATTATTGATTATTACTTGATATTTAACTGTTGTTAAGGGTTCAACTACAATACTTAAACTCACAAGTCTCAACTTTTGCCTTTTGGACAAGTTTTTTTTGGTCTAGTACTAGTCTAATGCTTCTGGAGTTATCTAACCTCAAACTCTTGTTTATTGGTTAATTACACGAGTTTACAGGTTATTAGAGATATCTAATTAAGTTTCATTAACTTACAAACTTTCATCTTTCAATTTCGAACATATCTCGTGATGTTCTTATTTAATCAACTTATCAATTCAAGTTATAATCGTGGCCATTCATCCAATAAGGTATTCGATTAATAAGTCAAATAAATAAGCAATTAGTACATTCCAACAAGTAAATCACAAAAAAATTAGTACTAATTAAGTCATACAAGCAACCTAAATCTAATTATTACTTCTACATTAATTCCTAAGGCACAAAAGATCTAGCCTAACATGTTTCTCAAGACAAACAACAAAAGTAATAAAAAACGATCGACAAGATACAAACTCCTTGAGACGTGAATTTTAAGTATTGTAGTTGAACCCATTACAAATAAATACCATATAATATGGACCTTGCGGCGACCGGCCGTCTACGCTGTGCAACCTGAGTTGGCGGCATAGTACGTCGGCCGCATGGCCTAATAGTGGTTCGGACAAAGAGATGTAGAGATTGGGAATGAGTTATTTGATTTGTGCATGCTTGGGCTTGTGTGAAGCATATGTTCCCAAGTCTCCAAGTGGGTATATATTGTGCAGCAATAGAGTCGAGAAGTCAAAATATCATGTCGAATTTACTAAAAAACTACAAAAGAAATGACAAGTGAATACAATAACAAATATAACACAAAAATACATTGAATATGATAGTTTGAACCATGATTTAGGTGATAAGTCTTAACCAAAATATATATAGATATAATATGAGATATCAGGACACTATATAGGCGGCCTCTTGTGCCAAAATAGATCTTCCATAATCTGATCCATACCGTCCTTGATTCATTTTGCTATGTTGCCATTCACTTTGTATAGCAACTGAACTGGTCCACACTACTTTCGATTCGAATTTCACCACCTCTCTAGAGCTTGTATTTGGCGTATGATTATTAATCTAGATCCAAAGCTGCAATCCATGACTTGTTAAGCAAGAAAAGAGGCTTGATTAGGGGTGTATTAATTTCTTCCTTTTCTTCTATATTAGACTAGGTTTCAATCCCAATACTACTACCAACAGGTAACGACTGGGGTCGATCTCGAGAGTCCAAATTCGACTAGATCTGTCCAACGTACAAAAGAGAAAAATTCAGTTATCAAGTCATTTGCATCATTAACCAAGGGAGTGTAGATCACCTATTGAAGATGAAAGGGGTTACGTACACTGCACCCTAGTAAAAAAAAAAAAAAAAACAATATAGGCACGACACTACAAGAAGAACGACCTTTAGATAGAGATTTATTGTAATACTTTTTATTCAGCTACATAATTAGTGATATTGCTAGATAACTTTGCAAGATAAATTCATAATTGAGCTGGAATTTTATAAAAATAGTGTTATTGCAAGATATTTCTAATCTCTTGCGGGAGATAGTATTAAAATGGAATTTCCCATCAATTATTGTTCACAAACATTGGCGCCAAAAAAAAAAAAAAAAAAAATTAACCAGAAGCAGCGCCAAGAGAAATTTTGTAAAAAAATATTCCCTCCTTTTTTATAACATGGGTGGAGGAAGAAATCAGAAATAATAATAATAAAAAGTGCTGCCATTTATTTTTCCTCCCTAGAAAATAATTGTTTGTTATTGAATAATTTTTCATATATATAGTCGAGATCTATATTTTCGGTAATCACATATGATTGTTTCATTCAGTTATAAAAGTATCCAAACTCTAGTTTTACAATCAAATTAAATAGTCGATAGCTGAAATTTTGTATCATGACTTCGGCTCAACAATAAGATCCTTGTAATCTTTCTGTGACTAATATAAAATCAATGCATATTTTAATCTCTTATCAAGATTTTTTGACATAAATAACAGTGGGGATAAAATATGATTTCGGCAAAATTTATTTCTCTCCATTCTTGAAAGAACAGATAAAAACAAATTCTATTTCCTAATATATTTTTTCCCTAATTGGTAGGTGGAATCAGCTAAATCCTTAAATTAATGATGAACACTTCATAAAAAATATAAATCTGGTCAAATTTGTGGTATAAATAATTAATTGGATCGCATTAAAATATAAGTGTCTATTATTTCATAAAAGAGTACATTAGTATATGCTTGGAATTGTTTTATAATATTTTACTCTAGAGAAATAAAAATAATTGGTATATTTTATAGTGAATTATTTTTTTTACATAGGCTGATAAAATAATAAATGATTATGATTGATTAGGCGCTCAAATCGGATTTGAAGAATTGGTCCATGGAAGATTTTTCTATGATAATAATAGAAAATTAGATATAAATGCATCCTTACTGCAAGTCATGAATTCAAATACTAATTAAAGCAATTGATATATTCTAGACATCTCATCAAACCACACGGTAGTTTAGGAATAGAATACTTATAACTAAAAATTTATTTAGTTTATGATAATGTCACCTCTTAATAATAACCACAACATTAGTGATAATGATAATAATTTTTTAGAACCGATACCATCCATCATTAACAAATTATATATATATATATATATATATATATATAAATCTATTTACCAACCAAATCATAATTTTTTTAATATTTTAAACTAATTATTAAAAATTTTAGAAATTTCTTGATCTAATTAGTTGTTGATCCTCCATTGACAATATCTTAAAAAATTCGAAAAAAATGCTTAAAAATGCGAGAAATGTAAAATTTGGTTGGCAATGAGACTTCAATATGAATATCACATTGAACGGTTCGAAATAGTCATTTGAACTTTATAGTTTGAGATCTAATTTAGTTTGACATAGTGATTTGTCGAATAAATTTGACCATAGCATTTCTCCAATTTAATTACTAATTCCACATAAATCATGTAGAAAAAAAATTGATAAAAGTGATGCCTCTTTATTTATTTTCTAAATATTTGTAAAAGAAAATTGACCGTAGCATTTCTCCAATTTAATTATTTTTTTTTAATGCCACATGGCTACAATCAAATTGTTGAATTTTAAAAGCACGAAATTTCATAAAAAGAAATTAATGATCATATATAATGTATATCTAATAATGTAACACTAATTTAATAACGGTATAAATTATAGATATTGCAACAATAATTAAATATGTTTCCTCTCCAAATAAAGTTGTAAACATATTATATTCATGAGATTTATAAGATATAAAACCGAAACCAATGTATTTTTTGTCAGACGACACTAGCAGCTATCGCGATAGCTGCTAAGTGTCGACAATCCAAAATCAAACTGAACGTGGAACTGAAATCGACCTAGGATATTATTACTGCACGTTTTACCACCAATTAAAATAGCAAAAATTAATTACCATTGTTTAATTACCTCTATTTTTTCAACTTTGAGTTAATTGCTTTTGTTATTTATAAATTTAAGTCAAAATTATTTAGTTGATGGTCTAAATTTTGTAAATAAATAAAGTTTAATTGCCGTACATTTGTGACTTGATTTTGAATGCATTTAGATTAGTTATGAGCTACGGATCTCACGATGAACAACATATTCATGATCATGTCATATATCTCAATATCAGAATTTCGTTCGGCATCAGATCAGAAGGGGAAAAAATAATAAAATATAGAGTTATTGTGTGATTCGCACCTTTTTTTCATAATTTTTATAATGTACAAAAAATAATAATTTTATATTTTTGTATGAATGCGCTACTTTAAAAATAAAATATGGCAAAAAATTAATAATTTTAATTATATTTTTTATAATTGAAATTTGAATTATAAATGAAAATCAAAAGTTTTGATAATTGAATTCCTAACTAATCGAGTTCTGTATGTTGGAAAAACCTTTTTCATTAAAAATAACCTGAAGAGCCGTCGTCTCAAATTAAAAGAAAAACGTAATTGTCAGACGTTCAAATCAATAATTCCCGCACCTACTCTCTCCCAGTGGAAAGCACAAAATAATCCCAAAAACTATTTCCAAGTCGAGTAAATAGATAGGCCTGTTTAACGTTCCAAACGGCAACGGAATCGGCCATTCCGTTTGCCGTTCCGTTCCATCAACGGTATGGTCATTCCATTCCGTTTTCCGTTCCATTTCAGAAAACGAAATGCCATTTCATTCCGTTATTCGTTCCGTTTGGACGGAACGGAACGGAACAACGTGTTTTTACACTAAAAACTGCACTATTTGTCGAAACGGAAGCGAAATAGGCCATTCCATTTACCGTTCCATTTCAACAACGGTATGTCCTCCCATTCCATTACCGTTCCGTTTCTAGAAACAAAATGGTATTTTGTACCGTTAGTCGTTCCGTTTGGACGGAACGTCCACGGAAAACGATAAACGGTATATATACCGTCGTCACTCCTAAGTACAGACGCATAATGTCAGAAAAATACAATGACAAACATCTAAGTGGGCCAAGGCCAGTAAATATATGCGTCAAAGTATTTGCATTCCTAACTCACTGTTTTTTTTTTGGTAATTGGTATATAGAATCCAATGTTTTAACATCCAAGCATCCAATTGATGACGTCATCGCGTCTCCCCAGTCGATTCCCATCCAAATTTAATTCGCGTTGCTCCATCCCTCTCTCACTCCGACCAGATCTCCAAATCGCCTCCTCTCCTCTCCTCTCCTCTCCTCTTCATGGCTTCTGACCAGATCGCATCTGCCTCCTCTACCAAATCGTCTCATCTCCTCTCCGACCAGATCAGCTCCTCTCCTCTCCTATCCGACCAGATTGCTCCTCTCGTCTCCATGGCTTACGACCAGATCGTCAGATCGCCTCCTCTCTTCTCCTCTCCTCTCCTCTCCATGGCTTCTTCCGATCTATATCGCCTCTCCTCTCCATGGTCAGTACAAACACACACTTGAGAGAGGCAAATGAGAACCCTTCTCCACTGACTAGATCTAAGTCGTGGATCCCTCTATCGATACCTTGCTTCTTCGCCATTGTTCGTCTTCCAAAAGCTATCTCGATCTAATCACTTTTTACTGTGCTTTGTCACTTTCTCTTTTTTTAATTTTTAAAATTGTTTGTTTAGGATTTCATTTAATCGGATGCATAACAACATCTTGTTTGAATGAGGCACTCGATCTAGTTAATTTCTCTTTAATGCTTAGTGATTGTATACTCTTTGGTCTATTTGGAATGATTTTTATCATTCAGTTTGGAATGATTTAGGAAAGAATTACATCAATTGATATGGACAGTCACACAGTGTTCACAATAGGGTTGAGTAGCAGAATAATCATGATGTACAAGTGTTCAGTTAGTGTCTATATATGTTATTTTTATTGCATCTAGGGATCAATTACATCAATTGATGACATACACTCTTTTTTCTGACACAGTTGTACAAGTGTTCAGTTAGTGTCCATATATGTTCAATTAAATTACATTTAGGTGAGTAGCAGAATAACCATGCTGTACAAGTGTTCAATTAGTGTCCATATATGTTTTTCTTCTTACATCTAGGGATCAATTACATCAATTACAATAATCTGCATAGTATTTATTACTTTGTTGTCATTAGTGTTCAGTTAATTGTAATTATGGATTAAGTTAATTATCATTAAGTGTTCAGATATACTAATTAATTATTTGGTTTCCCTAATAGATTAGTTAGTCATCATATGTGTTAAGTTAGTATCTCTAAGGGATCATCTTGTTTCATTATGTATTTTTTAAAAACTTCACATGACCTGAAAGGATTAAATATTATTAGAGCACTTAATTAGTAATTGGTCTTAATTGTATTTTATTTTGTTTTGTGTAGGAATTACAGGACAGAACGAGAAGAGTTGTGTAGAAGAAATCGAAGGAGGAGTTGTTGAATTGTGTTAGCTTGTAGTGATTAAAACTGTGTAGGATTTGTGTTATTATTGATGGATGTATTATTAATAGAATTGTTCAGTTTTTTGAAATAATGGATATTATTCTTAATAAATGATCAATGTTCAGATTATGGATGCATCTAACTGAACACACAAATAATTTTAAACTATCCCATAACTAGTTTAATTGAACACAAAAAACTATGAAATCAAATTTCTACTGCAACTAACTGAACACACAAATACTATAAATTCATTCCTTAACGTGTTTAACCAAACACAAAAACTTAAAACTTCATATTACGACTGCATCAAACCGAACACTAACGCAAATTAACCCATCCCTTGATGCATCTAATTGAACAAAAAATTCCGTCCATTTGATGACGTCAGCGCACAAAAAAAAATTTTGAAAAAAATTTTTTTTCGAAAATTTTTTGATGATGTCAGCACGAGAATTGATGACATCAGCAGCAGATTGATGACGTCATCACGCGAAAAATTAGAGAGGGAGGGCGGTAGAGAGTGTTGGATGTTTTTTGGTTGGATGGTGCATATAACACCCGTTTTTTTTAATATATTTCCGTAAACCCAACGGAACTAGTAGTAATTTCGTTAAGGGTGTGCTTAGATCGTCTAAGAATAAAATTAAAATTTGTTATTCGAAGTAAAAAAATATTATTTCTAATCGATTAAGAAAATTTTTAAGACACTTAAATGTTATTTTTTAAGTGATTCAACATTCGGAATAAATTTTTATTTCTAATATGTTTGGATTATCTTCTTAATGCGGATTAAGAAGTTATTGGAAATATTTTTTAATTTACACATTAAGAAGATGATTCAAACATATATATTAGAAATAAAAATTTATTCCAGATATAAAACTACTTAAAAATAACACTCTAATTAGTGTATCAAAATTTTATTCTTAATTATTTGGGAATAATATCTTTTACTCCGAATAACTCATTTTAGTTTTATTCTTAGACGATCCAAATGCACCTAAGGCATTATCTTATCTGTCTGTCCTAATCTGGACGAAGTTGGGCTAGTTGGCGAGTTACATCGGATTAATTAAGAATGCGAATATCAACAAATGCGAATTCTTGTACTGTGTGGGGCTTGTTAGATTACTCTAACGGGTAAAATTTGGGATGTGTAGGCAAGATATATCCAATTTGATAAGGGTCCCCAAGCTGATTATGTAATAACTCTCTTTGCATGACGTCGTAGCCAACTATATATACACATGTACAGTCACACTCACACAACAGACGGAGCTAGGCAGACACGCTCCTTTTCCTATAATTGTCATTCGAGTTCCAGCACATCGCACCAACCATATATATATTATATATCATGCTCATTGATTAGATTTTCAAAGGATATAAATTATAAGAAGATACCTCGATCGATCGGTCTGGAGATCGATGGGGAGAAGGCCATGCTGTGAAAAGGTGGGATTGAAAAAAGGAAAGTGGAGTGAGGAAGAAGATGCGCTCCTCTCCAACTACATCCGCATTCATGGCCCCGGCTCCTGGCGCTCTCTGCCCAAGCGAGCAGGTGTGTGTGTGTTTTAAGACGCACGTACCTCAAATTAATTAGTACGCTAATTACTCCTAGTTAAATATATATATATATATATATATATATATATATATATATATATATATATATACAATTAGTATACGTGCGTCTTCATCTATTGCAAGCTAGCTTGCTAATTATTAAGGTCATGTTGATTGTTATTCATTAAGCTGTGCATGGATGATCATATATAATATATAGTTATAATATGTATATAGGATTGTTAAGGTGCGGAAAGAGCTGCAGACTGAGGTGGGTAAATTATTTAAAAGCTGATATCAAGAGGGGCAACTTCTCTCCGGAGGAAGATCAAATCATCATCAAGTTGCATTCTTCTCTTGGCAATAGGTATCTATACGTACGATTGCTTGCTAGCTAAAATCTATCTCTATAATTCATGCTATTGACATTACATTAAAAACATTTATTACAAGCTCTCTCTAGACTCTACAATGTAGAGTAGTAATCTATACAGAAAGAGGATTATAGTATCATAATTTTTTGGTGACATCAAATGTCATTACTTCATTTCTTTATTAATATATCAAAATTTAAAATTTAAATGTTAAATCTTAATTAATCATTGATCTTGTTCAGTTTAATGAGCAACACATTTCTATATAAGTTTGGTAAACTTTAAACTTTATTAATTTATTACTCAATCAAGGAGACAAAAAAATGAATGAATTTTGTTAACTATCATATTAGACATACATGTATCAACAATTAATAAGTTTCCTTTTTCTTGTGCAGATTGCATGTATGCCTAATATTTTCTTTTTGCAATAGAGAAAGCTCACAATATCTCACATTATTAAGTGAGATATGGCCAAATTGCAACTTGGATTCTCACTTGAGTATGTTCAACTTTGTTAGAAACAAAGTAGGAAAATAATCAAGACTACAAAAACAACAACAATTAATGAAACATTTAAATTAGACAAATTAATTGTAAACATATGTAATGGAAAATTGTATTGATTTTCAGTATTATCGTATATTAAACAAGAATACAATGAAGACACGTATAAAAAGACCACAATTGTCTATAATAAGAAAATAAATTAAGAATTAATCCAAAGGTTTTAGGGTGCGTTTTGGATGGGCAAGAATTACATGTTATTATAGATTATTAACTCTTAATATCGAATACAAAATTATTCAAAAAATTCGAATTAAAAATTCATTTCGAGACTATTTAGAGATAACAAATCATGAATAACTAATCTAATCTTATTATTAAATGACCGATCATATCCTTATAGATCAGAATAAAATCTGGCAAATTTATAGAGATAATAATTCACTAATTCATCAAGAGCAATAGATAATTGTGATGTATATATATTGTAACATTAGCGTTAGACGGTCATCTCGCTAAATGTATATATTGATCTAAGTTGGAAGTTGTTTTTTTTTTAGTTTGTGAAACCGAAAATTAATTCTTATTTAGTGAACTTTATTATCAAACGATTACATCATTAAATATATTAATTTATGAGTTGACTAACTCTATGTAGTTTTGCTGACAATGTAGGTTTCATTGCTGGACATATATGCGAAATATATATAATATTAAGGTGTCACAATTATAGCTATATACTGCAATGCTAAATATATGATCCTATAATTAATGGCAACCCAAAAATTGCATATTGAAATCCCTCATTATTAGTTGTGCTAGTACAAAATTAATCAAGACAAATGGCATTTAAGTCTACTTTAGTGATAATATCTATATTTAGTATTTTAAAAAATACTTTAGAAGCATAATAGCGGACTAGCTACTTGAATTCTAGTTAGACATTGATTAGCAAAGTAAACAACGAGGGAGCTTGTAGCAGAGACGATGTATATAGCCTTACGGCAGCCATTGCATCCTTGTCAACATTCAACAAGCTAGTAATAATGAAAAAGAAAAAGAAAAAGAAAGAAAGCAATCAAGCATAATGCTTTTATTACTAGAATTAAAGAACTTGCCCTATATTTGAACTAAACAAAAAAATAATAATAAGGTACAATGGATAACGAGATTCAGAATTGCTGGCATGCAGGTGGTCCCTTATGGCTGCCCACTTGCCTGGTCGCACCGATAATGAGATTAAGAATTACTGGAACTCTCACCTTAGTAGGATTTATGTCTTCCCAAAAATGGTCGTTGAAGAAACAAGTGAGCCAATGCCTGTAGCTAGTGTACTCGTCGACGGACATGCTGACAACAGTACTAACGAAAGTTGCAATAGCACAGGATGCCAGCCAGTTGCAACCAAGGTAGATGAGATGCAATGCCCGAGTCAGACCGACAACGATCATCCAACGAAACCAAGTGCAGGAAACGAGGAAGTAAGGAGCACGATGTCGGTGCCTGTGTTGGAACCAGACCCACCACAGATTACTAGTTTTGCCACTTGTGTTGTGATTCCTGACACTGACAGCTTCGGCTTCGACTTCGACTTCCCTGCAAGTCCGGGTGAGACAGGGAGCGAGCTCCACTGCCTAGGCCCTCTAGGCCTAATAGATATTGGGCCAGAGATGGATACTGTGATGGGGGATGATTGTCGGGCCCAAAACTGGAAAATGCAATATAGTACGATGGGCCAGAATACACATGATTTGAGCTTGCAATGGGCTGAAATAGAGGCCCAATTGTGGGACGAAGCACAAAATATTGGGTCAGGATTGTTGCACATTGCCAGGGAGGGCGAACTTAACTTAGAAATATTAGCCGATTGGCTCCTCTCAGATGATTAGTAACCTCAATTTTTACTGTGTGTATTGAAATCATTTATCCTAAGTTATTCCTATGATAGTGCTTGTAAATATTGTATTATGCTCTATCAGATGGTACTGCATCATGCATGTAAATGTTTTTTTTATATATATTTTTGGTTTCATGCTTTGTGCAAAGCATATATGAAATTTATAAGCCATTCAATTTTCTTTAATTATTATTCTTTACATCCCTGACGTTTAGACAGCAATCTTCTGTTAATTAATGTCATAGTCCTTTATAAGTGGAGCAGCAAGCAAATTTGAGTTGACATTCACAGAGAGCTACGGCAGCTAAGCCCCACCATTTGTCCGAGACGAAAAAAAGAGGCAAAAACCTTGCAAATATATATTTGTTAGAAGATTTTGGGGGTGTGGAGACGTCTGACGACGTGTTTCCTTCCAGGCACAAAGCATGAAAAATATAAAAAAGTACAAACCTATCGAGATGGTTCAACTCCTCGCCTTCAACAGTTCAGCCTTCCTTGATTAGAAAATTGACAATAACAGAATAACAGATAATATGACTAACATCTAACTTGCTTCTAATAAGAAAATTTAGTAATATGATATATGATAAAAAGGTGCAAGTTATAAGCATAGTTCAACCAAAAATTAGAATATCAAAATTTTATATTTATAATTTCACACTAAAAATTGCAATTAAGGTGTACAATATATCCTGCTATAAACATAAAAACATCTTGTAATTATTTCAAATGTTACACAATTGACATGTAGTTCAGTAATTGGATCAGTCTCATTGTCTCAGTAAAAATATTCGGAACAATACAATATTACAATTGAATAATTGTTACTAGGCATCCAGGTCACCAGGACACTACCACTAATAAGATCCATTTGAGTAATTGGAATTGATTACTTTGGTCCAAAATAACAAAATTTACTGCTAATTAGCCACCGCTTATCTCAATTTGACAATGACTTCTACTCTTATAGTGTAAATGCGTGATCTAACATTCAAACCAAATATTTTCTACTTTTATCTTTTTCAACATTCTCAACATGTCTCGTGCAAATAATTGGTAAGATTGATATTTAACTGTGTGCCATGCACTAAATTTCTTACATTCTAACTTGGTATATTTAAATATATTTTAAAAATCCAGTAATAGAAATTCTTCTAAGAATATAAGAGTTTTTTTTTGGATAAACCAGGTAGAGACTACCAGGTACTTAGAATATAAGAGTTACCTTGTAGATTTGGAGTTGCTATCATCTTACATTCTTGTTTCTTACTGTTGAAATTTGGACAAAACTACAAAAGCGTAAAGTAAAAAAGTCTTATTTTTATTAAAAAAAAAAAAGATCTAATTCTACCATTTTAATGCTTTAACTGGACATAAAATTGAATAGGGAAACGAAAATCCCAACCACCCCAACAATACTATTAAATTTGCTAATAAATAAAATTATCTTGTTATGAGTAGCGAACATTCGGATAATTAATATGCATTTGCAATCAATAAACTCGAAACACATCTCAGTTGAAGCAACCAACAATCACCAGTACAGGAGTACTGGATCCCATTCAATTCAATGCTTTGTATCGACTTGCAGCTCATAAAGTGAGGATTCTTATCTACTGATTTTAATCTTATATTTAATTTGCTAGACAAAAACAACCTGTGTTTGCCTTAAAAAAATGTGCATGGACAATGATTATATTAAGGAAAAACAAAGGAGTCTTGTCCATGTACTTCCTTTGCACAGGACACATCACGTGTGGATTCCTGCCGTAGATTTTCTAGAAAACGAAAAACTGATCTATCATGCACGAGTCTTAATGTAGAAGAGAGCCAATGATGTGTTTACTGTTAAGTATTGGGAGTTAATACAAATAATCGACCTATATAAAAAGGAGACCCACTATACACACAATTACACAAATGATGATTTTCACCATTTGATGGGCCCATAAACCTATTCTTCAAACTCCTAAGCCTTTTATTTCATCACCCATCACGTCATTCGGAGATGTTTTCTTCATAGGTAGGAACAGAAGCAGGTATTTTAATTTTTTTTTTTTAAGATCAATTAGAATCAATTCTCCCAACTTATTATTAAATTAAATATCTAATAAGAACTCTCATTCAAGTTTCGAACTTGCGACTTTTTATTTCAGGTGCACTGCGAACTATTTGTTGAAAGGGAAATCTAGAACCAACTTTACATGTGTACGTTGCATGCTTGCTTGTGGGTGAGCAAGTGGGCAGAGTTAATAATAAAAATAGAACTAAATATGCTAGTCCCAAAACAATTTTTTAATTTGTTCGCATAATTGGATACTTTGTAAATTCAACAGCTTAAACAATCAAGAGCATGCGCATGCTATCAAAGATCTCCTGAGTCCAGCATTGTCAAACACAGTACTCTTCAGTAAGTCCATTGAAGGCGCCTTTGTTCCAAGGCAACAACAAATGAACAATGTGATAGTTTTGAAATACCAGATTATGAGGTATATCATTGAAATCAAACTGTTACAAGAATCAAAGGACATTCATGTAAATCTTAAATGCTAGAAATGCTAATTTTATGACAATAAGATGAAGTTATCAACATTGCAAATTACACCAGCATATATTCAATTAACCAAATTATACCAGCAATTCTAACGACTCTCAGAAAAGAATGAGTTTAACAATAAATGGTCCAGAAATAGTCTTTCCTTTGATGTAAAGAACTACAGACAACCGTAAGTTATAGTACAGAAGAAATTGTGTATCACATCTCTGACTCGAACCCAATATTCCAAAACCCTTCAGGGGTCATAGGGGGGGCATACCGGTAACGATGCCTTGACACCCCCTCATGATGCTCACATCTCAAACTATTACCTATATCATTTGCAAGCTGTTCTTTCCCTTCCATATTTTCTGGTAAAACTGCATCGTAGAATTTCTTGCACTGCTTGCACTCGATCCCCTTCAAATTCTCTCGCTCAGCCTTCTTTCTCACTGGCTCAATAAATTTGAAACCCTTTTCTTTGGCTTTAATTGAAACTTTGTTTGAATTTAAATCTTGGGTCTCTTCATCCGAATTAAAGTCCATATCTTGTGGCGGTGGAACCTGCAAAGCCTGAAATAAGTTTGCTTGGTTATATTTATGTCCTAATCAGGTTAAAAATTGGTTATCATGTTCCAGTAAACTTTTAACAGTATTAGAATCAAATACTAAATAGCTATACACCAGTAACAAATTTTCCAGAAGTCCAATATAGTTTACCATAAGTCCATAACAAGCATGGCTAGCACATACTTGTACCTAGAGGTGGCATACAAACCTATCAGATTCGGCTGGGGTAAGGGTTAAAATAAATAGCCCATTTGGTTAATTTAAAATCAGATCACTTTTTGGTCTTAGATAATTCATGTCAGAAGTCAAGACAATTTGAGGTTTGTCACTGAAGTGCTGAGAAGTTTAACTCTTTTGCACATTTGGGTTGGGCAATTTCTGGGATTGGATCAGATTGTCGTGTTCCAATGGAACAACAGATATGGTGCAGGTTTTTGGTTGAGTACAAGGATGAAGTAAACATGTCGGTTCTAGTTGGATGAGACCAGATTGAGAGTTGCTACCATTGTGGTTGATTGCCCACAGATCACTTTGGGTTTTGTTTAAGGTTGGGTGTGCTTGCGTATTTTTTGCTCTTAGACATTTACAATGGTGCCAGAGTAGCTGATATTACTAGGTATAGTTTTATGTGTTGAAATGAAGTCCTTACTATTGGTTCTTCTACGGGAAGTTTATCCCTGCACAGTTCTTCAGGCACTACTGTACCATACGCTGAACGACTGCTTCTTTTGTCAGACTCTGATTTTCTCACCATCTCTATAGGAGTATCAAGGAAGTCATCATGGGGGTCTTGGTTGGCCCCACATGGTTTCTGATTTGCCCTAGTGTCTCTCCACGTGATTGGTCGCTTTTGACCTGATGTTGTTTCTGTCTTTGATTTACCAGAAGTAGATTTCCGTTGAAGTCTGGGTGAACTAGAAGCTTTGTTGGTTTGGCACCATGATAGTTTATCTTCATTCTCTGAAAGGACAATGTAATATTATACCTATTGAAAGATAACAAGTGATGTTGAGAAAGGAAAAAGGGTAGATAGTACATGAGATATGTGTAACATTACAGGAGTCAATCAGTAGAGCAATATCTAGAATTTAATGCCCAAACAAGCCTTTATCTCCCACTTATAAAAATTTAATCGAAAATACAGAAAGAAAGAAAGAAAGCACAGATTGGTAGGTACCATCGGGGTTTAAGCCATGTTGGTGGGACTCCAAAATTTTTATTTGGTCTTACCAGAAGTGTTGTTCAGGGGAGGTCGAGGGGAAGTAGACAATGAATTGAGACTAAGCTTTAGTTTTCTCGGCTCAGCATAAGGACTGATTTCCTTTGTATCGATTTCATCAAAACCTGAAACTATAGATTTAGATTATTAAATCGGAAGTAAATAACTACAGATCAGTAATTTATTGAAGTACATTTTTTTTCTATTTTCAGGCTATTCAACTCAGGATTCTGGTACACCACCAGAAGAGCTAGATGGATCCCCCCGTTTAAGTTGTTATTTTTTTTCAGGTTTATATTCGGCATTATGGGGCTTTTATGGCTAATGGCTTAATTTGGAATTTAGTACACCAAAATAAAATTTCTGAACGACCATTTTTGTCCATCTAAAGAGAAATTAAACTTCAATAATTTCAAGGCCTAAATGCAAAATAGTACTTACCTTCATGGCTTCTCTTGGTAGAATGAGCTTTTACCATTTTCTCCCCCCTCACTTTTTTAGGAGATTTCAAATTTGCTGGGGTTCCCTCCAGTTTCCCAATTAGGTAACTATACTGGGATTTCAAGCTATTGTACCTATCCTTAAGTGTACTGAAATCTCGTACCACATCCCTTCTCTTGCTTTGTTCAGCAACCAAACTTTGATCTTTACATTCAATCTCTTTCATCAGCTTCTCTTTCTCCTCTCTCTCCTTCAACAAACTGAGTTTCAGTTCTTCAATTTGGCTCAAGAGGTTTGTTTCTCTCTCCTTCCACTCCTCTTGACTCTTCAGAAAAGATTTTGAATTAGATTGGAATTTGGGAAAGAGCTGGCTACAAAAGATGAGCTCAATTTGGGATACCCGATCTTTCACCTCTTGAATTGTGGCAACTAAAATTGTGCTGAGACTACATATGTATTTAAAATCGTCCGATTTAGGGGTGAAAATTTCAAGATTTGGAGAATCAATCGGTTTCGCTTCCATTTCCACTACTTCTCACAGGATGAATCTAGAAAAGAAATGACAAAGAAAACCTTATTTTGAATGAAATTACAAAAGGGATTGGGAATCTGAAAGGAGAAAAATGCAACTACCTTGGCAAAATCAAGCGATCGACAATTCTCTCTCTCTCTCTCTCTCTCTCTCTCTCGTAGACAGTATATCGAGTTACTAATTTACTTGTGCGAAAGAGAAATTTCTATTCGTAAAAAGATAAGCTCCCGCCTTGGTGAAATTCCTCTATTTTTGAAGGAAAAGATTTCCCTCTCTGTCGCCTCCAGATTTGAACGTCTCCATTCAGTGTAGGCTGGAGGTGTCCTTTATTTTAGTTGAAGCAATCATTTCTGGGCCGAAGAAGGGCTTGGATCCTTTTCGAGTAGATTGTACGATGCAGATCAAAATCTCCTCACTACAAAACGTTGCGGCTGTGAAGATAGTAAGGCAGCTAATGGATCCTTACTAAAACTGGACCGTCATGATCTGAGAAAAAGAATGTTCCTTGCCAAAGAAGGGTCACAGCAAGCGGCGAGCTATTCAAGTCACCAGGAATGAGATCCTCTGGTCGGCAGACCACCTGGTCGTTTTTGATCTGGACCGTCTGATTTAATCTAAACGGTTAAGGATGCCCCGTGCATGATACCAGATTGATAGGCCCGAAAAAAGTTAACCGTTGAGATTAAATCAGACGGTCCAGATCAAAAACGACCAGGTGGTCGTTTATAAAAAACGACCAGAGGATCGAGGTCGCAAGTCACCAAGTGCAAGCTTCACTTGGGAATTCATTTCAAAAAAAAAAAAAAAAAAAAGCTTCATGGTGCGTTTGGCATGTGGAGGGTTAGTACTAACCAAGGTTAGTAGATTGAGGTTAGCACTAACCAACTAACCTCAATTCACCAAATGAATTGAGGTTAGTTAAAGTTAGCACTAACCTTTCGCTAACCTACTACCTCACTCAAGAGGTGAGTTAGTCGGGTTAGCGACTCGAAAGTTAGTGTTAATTTGGTATTGATAATGATAATTGATATTAATTATAATAATTATATAATAATTAATAATAATTTATTATGTAATAATTAATTAATTAATAATAGATAATAATAATAATAATAATTTATAATAATTAATAATAAAGATTTATTATGTAATTAATAATTAATTAGTGTTATAATTACTGAATAACAATTAATATTTAATAATTAATTGTAATTAATCATTAATAACTAATATTTAAATAAATAAAAATTAATAACAATAAATAATAATTAATATTAACTTCTAACTAATAATTAATAATTCAATATAATTAATTAAAATAATTAATACTAATAATTGTAATTTATATTTAATAAGTAATAATAATTATTATTAGTTAATAATTAATTAATAGTAATTAATTAATTGATGATGATTAATTATAATTAGTACTTAATAATTAATAATCCTTGATAACTACTAATTAATAATTATTGATGATTAATTATAATTAGTAACTAATAATTAATAATAATTAGTAACTAATAATTAATAATAATTAGTAACTAATAATTAATAATAATTAGTAATTAATAATTAATAATAGTTAACAATTAATATATTAATAATTCAAAATAAATAATATTAATAATAATAATAATTAATAATTAATTAAAAATTATGGTAATATTTATAATAATTAATAATTGATAATAGTTATTGTAATAATAATTGTATAAATTTAAATAATCTTTAATGTAAAATTATAATAATAACGATCTTTAATAATAGTTATTATAATAATGATAATAATAATTAATAATGGTTTATTTTTTTTAATTTATAGTTAATAATTAATAATAATAATTTTTATTAAAATTAATAGCTATTAATAACTACTAATTAATAATAGTTAATAATAATTAAAACACTAATAGTTGCTAACCTTAAAATACTAACCTCAACATACCACGTCAAACAACATTCACTAACCTTAAGTTGGCACTAACCCCATCAAATCACTACCCTCACCATTATACCCCTCTAATCCCAAAAAGTACTAACCTTACACCACTAACCGTACTAATCCCTATTTTGCCAAACGCACCCTCACTTGGGAATTGGGATGAAATTGGAATATTTTTCTGACTGACGCTGATATCATAATCTTGTTATGAGAGGGTTCAGATACGATTTAAATTGATAGTTTTAATAAGTATTTTTCAAATCAAATATACTGAATTTTAATCATACAGTTATTCTATGGTGGAAATAAATTTTAAACTGGATTTTAGTTCTAATTATTTATCTATGTTTATAGAATTTAAATTGAACAATCTCGATTTAAAATCAATTATATTTTGAGTCGACAACATAATTTATCTTCATCTTATATATTGATTGCATATTAATTTTTATGCTATATAAAACTTACTTTATGTTTGATAAAATATTGTATTCGTAAGAACGGTTGTAAATTTAAAATCATTTAATAAAAAATATTTGCACAAAAATATATCATATTATTTTTTATGAAAAATGATGTACATAAATTATGAACGACGTCGCTTGTTCAATTGTAATAACCAGCCATTTCTATTGCGGACATTTTTCTTCCATATATTTCCTTTAATATAGTAAAATTTCATGTTTTAAGGGTGGGTTTGCATTGCTTAAGAATAAAATAGGATTAGTCATTTCGAGTAAAAAATATTATTTCAGAACGATCATGAATAAGTTTTTTTTTTTTTTTTGGAGATTTAGAGTGTTTTTTTTTTAAATGGTTCAACATATGGAATAGATTTTTATTTTTGGTGTGTTTGGATCATCTTTCAAATCATGATTAAGAAGTTATTGTGACCATTTTTTAAATTTGGATTAACAAGATGACCAAAACACAATAGGAACTAAATTCTTTCTAAAATTTGGACCACTTAGAAATAACACTTTAAAACTCCAAAAAATTTTATTTTTGATCATTTAGAAATAATATATTTTTACTCCGAACAACTAATTCTATTTTTATTCTTAAACAATCCAAAGGCATCCTTAATTTGCTCTACTTCTATCTTTTAATATTGTATGGTAGTATGGTACATTGTTAGTTGGCTAGTTGCTCACGTATTCTTCTTTTCTTAAGAGAAAAAGAAATCAGATTGCCAATTACCGAGATGTTTTATGAAATTGTTTCAAACCATCCATTCATTCTCATCCGTCTCATCTCAGCGCCATCTCCTTCCTTTATATTCGTGCATGCGCCTTTCGTTCCCTGCTTCCATCTCCTCTTTCTCGATGCCATCTCCTCTCCCTCATATAGATATGTCATCTATATCCTTTTCTCCTTGTCTTTTCTCTCTTCCGACTCCCATCCTCCCTCTCTCCCTCATCCGAATACTTCCTCTTTCTTTCTCTTTTCTACCTTCGCCCTTCGCTCTAAATCCTCTATTTTTTTTTCTAACATTGTTACAATAAAGGAGTAACTAATAAACATAAATGTTCACTGGTTATAATAAAAGATCATCTTATAAGTATATTCTTTAAACATAATAAGAGATCATCTTGTAAGTTTAGTAGATATAATAAGTGATCATTTTATAAGTATAAATGTTCGGTTAGATGCTAAAGGAATTATTTTATTAGCATATTTATTAGATATAATAAGGGATCAACTTGTAAGAATAAATGTTCAGTTAGTTATTTGATCTTTTTTATATATAAGTGTATATTGTGTAGATGAGAGAAATACGAGAATCAAGGGACATGGAATATGAGAGGAAGAAAAACACGTTAGGAACATATGAGAGGAGAAGAAGAGGAGGAAAGTGCATGAGACATAAAAAAGAGAGGTAGAGAAGTGAAAAGAAGGGGGAGGGAGGTGCTGGCGCATTTTTTTTTTTTGGATGGGACGAGAGTATGAGATGCATGAGCAACTTTTGGGATTACATTTATCACTTCCATTTTTTTATTAATCAAGAATAAAAAATAACCGTTCGTATAGGTAAGTTATTTGATCATTTTAATTACCGAAAATATTGCATGTTTTTTTTTCTTTTTATAAAAAGGAGTAACCGTAGGTAGCCAGAATGCATTACTAACACCTCATTGTAAAAAGATATATTTGTAAAAGATAATATTTGATCATTTTAACAGTAAAAAAAAAAAATTAAAGAAACAAAATATGTTTTTGAGGGATTAACAATGGGTACATAAAAAATTGAAAAAAATATTTATACTTCAACAAAATAAATGTCGAGATCTCAATAAAAAAATAATTTAATAAAAATATTTTATTTCTTAATAAATGAAAATTTTTAAAAAGTACATATAATAAAATTTTACATATGTGCTATATTTTCAAAATAAAAATAATTATTATTTTAAGAAAAATTTTCATATGTGTTGTGCTCTATTTTCAAGTACAGTGCACAACTAATCTGAAAAAACGAAAAAAACAGTTATTATAACACTCTCTTAACCATCACCCCTAAAACCTTACGCACTGGTACCAAAATCGTGAGGTACCAGTGCTTCAGCGCTATCTCATTTTATTCACTACATTTTGAAGTGAAAAGTCAATAAACTTATATCTTTCAATAACATGCTGATTTAAAGGATCAATGTTAAAAATATGTAGAGTAAAGTATTGTTTACACTTTTATAATCTGATCTGATAGATTGTTTCAGCCATTGGATTATTACTTTTATAAGTAACGGGGATAGGATAAAGAAACAAAAAATTTAGGGAAACAGGAAGACGACGAGAGGACCAGAGGTCCAGAGCAGCCAGCAGTGATTAGAAAAAGGAAAAAAACCATTTTGTTTATTATTTTATTTTATGTTTTATTTATGGCGTGAGAACCGAGGGGGCTCCGCTTTACCACTTCTTTTTTTCCTCCTGTTCTCTTTCTCCGACACGGTGGTGCAAAACTGCAGATCGATATACTTACTAAACGGAAACTCAATTAGGCAATTCGGCCAATTAGCTAACTATTTAGCCATGACTCCGACAACCACGAGCATGCGCAATGTGGGGTTTGGGATTGGGATTGGGATTGGGATTGGGATTGGGATTCAGACACGGTGCCATCAGTGCCAGTGCCTGCTTCCGCGCTCCATTCTCCGACTCTCCTCTTCCTCTTCCTCTTCATCCTCCTTTCTTTCTCCCGACCTCACTTACAGATCTGCCTCCTTCTCCTTGAGCCAGAGCCAGACGAGGAGGATGAGGAGGAAGTCACGTGCGGGGGCCGTGAGGGCCGGGCGACGGGGCGAGTCGCCGTACGAGGTGCTTGGAGTGGCCCCCTCCGCCTCCCCCGCCGACATCAAGCGCGCCTATCGCCGCCTCGCCCTCAAGTTCCACCCCGACGTCTACAAAGAGGTACCTACCTATTCTGTTTCTTCATTTTTATAATATAATTTAACATGTTTGTTATATGCTTCATGTTTTCTTTTTCTTCATATTTATGAAATCAATCAAAGCCTGATGCTCAGGAGAGATTCATGCGTATCAAGCATGCATACAATGCCTTGATCAACTCCGAATCTCGCTACAAGTCCCCTTACTCCGGCCCTGGCACAAACTATTCCACATCAACAACTGCACAAGAAGAAGAAGATCCCTTTTATGGACTTGGTATGTTCCTTCCTTTTCTTTTCTTTTCTTTTCAGGTAATCCTGTAAAAATATGAAATTTTGTAATTCATATCTGCACTGAAAATTTGGCTGTAATTTAATGTTGAAGCCCTGAGTTAAGTGAGGTTTCTTGTGAGGCTCCTTCTATGCATGAATAATTAAACTCAATGGACTTGTTTTGATACTGTTTTAGACCAAAGCACTTGGTGTCAGTATTGATATAGGTACTCAAGCACTGCAGGTGAGTTTCTGATTCATATTCATGTTTTTATAGGAAGGTATTGTTCCTTTCTAGGAATTCTGGTCAATTAACATGTTTTTGGAGCAGCTTTTCCATAGTATTCTGACTCAAGCATGATGTGGATTGCAGTTGACTTCTTTAGAGATTTGCAAGAAGAATTCCGGAACTGGGAAGCAGATTTGAATAGAGAAGAGAAACCTAAAAGCTTGTGGGAAGAACTATCAGTAAGTTTCTAAAGTATTCCCCTTGTGCTCACACTGCTTTTTGTACATTGAAAATTATAACCCAGTAGTAACTGCTTATTGGTAATCAACTAGCAAGTAATTTATTACAGCAGTTACTGGTTCTTCTCCCTGGCTGAATACTTTGTTGAGCAAAACCTTATCAAAACTAAATACAATAACATGCATCAACTGATTTATTCAAGAATAACATTTATACACACATCAGTAGTACTGATTGAGGTAGTGCAGCATGTTTTTTACCTGATTATAGAGTATAAGCTCGGATATCTAATGTATAGCATCTTGGGGATCAGATATGGTTTACCTGATACAATGCCAAATTGTCTATATAACAACCTTCATCTTCACCATATAAATGATGGGTTGAGTGAGATAGTAAAAACTTCCAGAACAGAAAACTAAATGTTTGTCTGCATTCTGTGGGTCTCTCCATTAGATCCCAACTATTTTACATTTTAATGAAACAAAGAATTCTAATAAATCATGGTGCCATCTATCATTACAAAAACTTACTTCAGACCATCTATGTACTTTTTATTAAGTCCCTGATGTGTTCAGCTGACTATTATTGGGTCGAGTCAGAAACACGATCACCATAAGCATTGTTTTTTTTTTTTATTGCATAAATATATATTCTGTATGGCGGTGGCAAAAGCATGCATAGGTTAGGGTCAATACTATTTAAGTATTACTTTGTAGCAGTACAGACCTGACCTGACTCACATATGGCCTGTCAGATCAAAGATTAAATTTAATTATTACTTTGTGTTAATGAACAAGAAAAGAACATGACTGGTTTGGATCATAAGGGACCTTCCTGGGTCCAATTTCTGGAGGAAGCTCTTAAAGCATTAGAAAATTTAAAAAAAGATAGCAAATGGTTCTGGTGGGTTAAACAGGGCCATGCCCCAACCCGACCTGGATGTCATCAGGTCAGAACATCCTATAACTGTACCCAACTATTTAATTGATCTAGTCAGGTTGGATCGGGCAATGATTACCAACTTTTAAACGTGAATGTCCATGGTAAATTTAGGGTTTAATGTCTTTAGGAATAGAATCTGCATTCTCTTTCTGACCTGTCAATTTAGTTGGTTTAACTTGAAATGTTGCCATGTGTTATGTGCATGTCTCAGTCAGACGTGTGCATGTGGTGTTTGGCCATGTTTGTGCTTCTTAGCGCTTCTTTCGCTGATTAACAAAACATTGAAGCAATTTTCTCTCAGCATTATCAATATTATGTTACAAACTTTGGCATACATCCAGGAAATTGGCGAGGAGTTTGTGGAATTTTTAGAGAAAGAGCTGAATGTGAAAGACATATATTACGATGGTGATTCAATGGGGTCTCAGCAACAAGAGTATGATGTGCCGAGGCAGCCAAGTGTTGAACAGTCCATTGATGAAGTGGAAGCTGCTCTCGCTAAGTTAAAGAAGGAATTAGGATTATAATTTCTCCTCAACAAACTTGGAATTATGATGGGAAAAAAAAAAGTTTTGGATTCACAATAACAACTATCTCCGTATAGTTTGGAAAGCAACTCTGTGTAAATGCTGTCCATATTCTTGAATACAAGACTTGCAAGGTTAACTCTTGAGCAGATTCCTCTTTGTGCTTCTTCCTTTTTCCTTTATATTATATAGTTTGAGCATGTCGAGCTGTATATTTTTTGGGGTCTTTTAGAGTTGTTTTGGGGATTTTGTTACCCAACCTAACTGTAATAACATTATTTACTTTTTGTTCTTATTAAAATGTATCAATGAGTTTAGGAGCGAAGTGCATGTACATCTTCCGAGAGTCATGATTGAAAACACTGTCTAGTTTCATCATTTTATAAGAAGTAACACATTTTTTTTCTGAAAATTAGATTATAGATTATTTCTCAAAGCAAATGCTTATAGTTGGTGGCCTCTGTGTGTGAACTTTGGTGGTATTTGGGGGAATGCCGGGGGGTTGGGATAAGTTTATACCAATTTTATTTTTCTCAATTAAATAGTGTTGATCACACAAATGGCTCTTATAAGCAATAAAAAGACTGATGTACGGTGGATTACTCTTCTAACTTGCTCATCTATAAAAGAAGGTTTTAGAAGGAACCTATATTTTGCTTAGCCTGTTCTAGGTATCTACCACAGCAAAAAAAAACTAATGACTATCGGTAGGAGTTGATGATCGATGACCTTGGCCATTTATGGATATGAAGCAGCAACCAAATCATTCGACAAGGTTCGTTGTTTTGTGTGCTACAACTGTGTGAGTTAAGGAGTATACAGATTATAATACCAGAGCTTTTGCTTGCTCAGTTCCCTTTTTTTCTATTATTTTTGGTATGCTTATGACTTTTGTGAGTTTTGTTGGGGTTTTTGGAAGGATGGAAACATGGGTTTGGAACAGGGGCGGAGGCAGGATTTTGGAATAAGGGGGGCAAAGAGTTGCTTACACTAAAATTTCAAAATTGTGAGGGGGGCAAATTGAATAGATCATATAGTATTACAATGTAAATTTGACACTTTTAAGGGGTTATTTGTAACTTATAGGGGGGCAAATGTCCATTTTTCCTTACACTTGCCTCCGCCCATGGTTTGGAAAAAGATAGCAAAAATATGAATGAACGGTAATAAGCTTGGTAATTCACATCTCATAAACTTTCTATTGTTCTAGTCTTGTTACTGGGTCCTGTGGATAATCTTCCAATAACATTCATAAAGGGATGTTCTTTTCTTGGTAAAGAAATACAAATTATTGACATAACATTATGTTCGCTGTTTGTAACACCTTTTCTTTTGTAAAATCAGGGTTCTAGAAATGCTGAGTTGTGCTTCTATTCCCATGACCTTGGTGTTTGCGCATGTGTCAGTTATCCCTCTTGAAGGGTTCAATCATAATCCAGAGAATCTTTGCAAATAAATAAAATAGCCTCACCTCATACCTTCACCAATTCCTTGGTAAGAAGCCAAGATGCCTACATACTCATACTGTCTGATAAGGATCTAACCTTCTCTTCTAAGCTGTTATGCTATTACAACACAAGAAGCTTATCACCAGAGCATCACTTCTCAAAGCCCTGACAGCAAGCTTCTCAAACAATCCATGTACTTTAATCTGCCAGCTTGTTTCCTTTGCCTCAAAATCTGCACACCACACAACACAGTCCACCTCACTCAAAGGCACCAGTAATTGTTTCCCATAGCCTCAGTTACAACACTGGAAATGCCAGTGATGTTCAGATTATGCTAGTGGCTGGGACAAGAGAAGCCGATTCATGCGAGAAGGGAAGCAATGTTGTCGTGATTGACTCTCTTGCATTGTAATAGCTGGTCAGCTTATAAGAGAAGGTTAGATCATCAGACAGTATGAATATGTCGGCAGCATGGCTTCTTACTAAGGAGTTGATGAAGGTATGAGGTGAGCCTATTGGTGAATATGTCGGCAGCATGGCTTCTTGCAAAAATTCTCTTGGTGATGATTGAACACTTCAAGAGTGAGGTGGACTGTGTTGTGTGGCGTGTATAATTTGAGGCGAAGGAAACAAGCTGGCAGATTGAAGTACACGAATTCTTTGAGAAGCTTACTGTCAGTGCTTTGGTTAACAAATTGTACAATGTCAGGGTTGTATTATACAATTTTCAGGTATGCTTTCAACTAAAATATAACTGAGAATTACTTCACCATGTATTCATCATAGAACCAAGTACCTAGTGCGAATTTTATGATGCCGTCCCATTACAGATGGAAAGAGATTGGCAAGAGAAACTTTCTTCTTTCTTATGGAGTCTGCTTCCATTTGACTAGGAAAAGTTCCTCACTGTCTTATGTCTGTGGGCCACTGTAGACCTATGCAGGTGTCTTCACCTATAACCTATTGGTTTAGACTTGCATCTACTTGCTTTTTGACATGTCAGTTACATAGAAAGCGAGGAAAAGTTCCTCACTCTCTCATGTCTGTGGGCCACTGAAGGCCTATGCAGGTGTCTTCACCTATAACCTATGTGTTTGACTTGCATCTACTTAGGCCTGCATAACGTGCGAAACGGTCACGAAACTAGAGTGTTTCGTTAACTGTTTTGTTTCGTTGACGAAACTGATTTTCAATTTCGTTAACTGTTTCGTAAGGACGAAACGATCAAAATTAATGAAATTTTCGTGATTTACACACGCACGAAACTGTTTTTTCGTTTCGTTAATCGTTTCGTCCAACCAGATGAAATCGTTTTATTGTTTCGTTAACCGTTTCGTCCGGACGAAACGAAATGAAAAACGGATAAACGGTCTTCCGTTTGCAGGCCTACATCTACTTGCTTATTGACATGCCAATTACATAGAAAACGAAAATGCTCACAGTAGTAATATTTGATTGTTGTTAGCAATGTCTGAAGCTTTTTGGAAATATTTTTCATTTTCTTTTTTGAGGTTGATGAACCTAGACAGTTGACCCCTTCGGCCCTTCCTCTCTTTGCTAAAGAGGAGTCATATTTAGGCGTATTGCTAGAGTTAGGCTATCAATTTTCCATTTTGTAAATGCACCAGGAGGATGATTTGCCAATTTAACAGGCCTTTGACTCGTATAGCATTTTCCAAAGAAAAGATTAATGCCCTAAATTGCTATTATCGTTGGGTAATATTGTATATTCCCTCGAATTCTGTTGCGTTTTCTGAATTGCTAGCCGTGCTCCAATCGTCCTTCCGTTTGTTAGTTGAGACAATATGTTGCTGTAGTTAATTTTAGAATTGTTATTTTGTCATCGTTACGAGCAATGTGTATCAGTGTATATAATCTTTTGAAGTTCCTTCCGCCACTAATCAAATGAACAAATGAAATTCACTATGTTCAATACATTTTAGAATTGGAATCGTTAACGGCTGAAGGAATTAGATGTCACATATTTACTACTTAAAAAAGTTATTCGTAGGCCCAGTTTAATATGGCCCATATATACTGTTCCACTAAACAAAAGCCTTTTTTGAGATGTATCAATTGTTCTGGATAACTCGATCAACTGTGCCATCTAGCTGGACTCTGGTTCAAATCGCTGAATAAGTTGGACTATGTAATCCAAGAAACTGTTAATCCTATGAGAATTCAATCTTCCTTGCAAAATTCTTGTAATCTCCATTTCTTCCTTTGTTGATCTAATTTAAACAAATATTTTTCTTTTTATTTTCCTTTTTATTGCGCGGAACTATTAGGCCGTGAAGAACAAAAACCATCATTCAACCAACAGAGTTTTTCATTTCGGACAGTTTGACGCAATGTATTCTCTTCGTTCTTCTACTTCAATCCTTTAATATGGTATGTTAGATTGTTTTTACATAGGTTTAGTTGTTCAGGTCAAGATGCAAACAATTAAGACGAAAGAGGATTTTATCCAAAAATAATAATAATAAAAAATATGAAAGATGCAGACTGAGAACTGTAAACAATTCTACAGCGATCATTTATAACAAAATGAACTATGAAAAAATTAACGCCACAAAATCCACCTTCTAAATACTATATCTGCGTCAACAACAAAAATAAATGCCCACAAATCAAATAAATTTTTATATATTTTTGTAACTACTTGAAATTTGAGCACATGGTTCTTGTTCCAGGCATCTATATGTCTGTCAATAATTTCAAATCGTGACACATTCCATAAATGCATACTGAAAGTTTTGGTTTGTTCTCGGTGCATCACTGTTACGTGAAAGTGAAATACCTCAAATTCTTTCTGTGCCATTGCCACACCAACTTGCCTTGTTCTGATGGACAACCAGTTAGGTTATTTTTCCCTCTCAGCTGAGACACAGAGACTGTAGCATGTAGAAAAATTGTACGTGTGACTATTGACTTGTGGGTCCCATGCACACACAAATAGTCATGTATTAGATGTGCATTGCATATCGATATAAATTTGATCCGAATTTGCTTCTGTTCATTTTTGAATAAGATGACATTTTGTTCTGTGACACTTGTTCTCATGCATGTGTGCTATCTATGGCATGCCATTGGAACATATATAGTTTGGTATTCAGATAACAGGGCAATTCTAGATTATCAAAATAAAAAAAGCTATATATCACCACTAATTGCAACAAGAGTACACAATAATAACAATAATGATAATAATGATGTAACATAATTAATGATGATGATGACCGCGATGACATTATTGCTAAAAACAACTGAGGAAATACACAAATTCAGTACAAGATAATTAAGAGAGGTATATACAATCAGAACAGTGTATAGGTAGAATGAATGTGATATACAGTAATACAATATTCATAGGACTATTGCATTATTGCATACTTGCATTGCTGTCAATATAAACTATTACAATAATTGAAAGTAGGTAAGGCTTTGAGACCTGATAACATACCGATCGAAGTATGGAGATACCTTGAAAATGTGGCTGTAGTTTGGTTAACCAAACTATTCAATAGTATTTTTCGATCAAATATGATGCCAGATGCGTGGAGGAGAAGCACTCTAGTACCAATCTTCAAAAATAAAGGAGATGCTCAAAGCTGTACAAACTATAAAACGATTAAGCTTATGAGTCATACAATGAAACTTTGGGAGAGAGTGATCGACCATCGCTTGAGATAGATGACAAACTTTTCGTAAAACCAATTTGATTTTATGCCTGGAAGGTCGACTATGGAGCTATCTTTTTGATAAGGCAGTTGATGGAGAGATATCGAGAGCAGAAAAAAGATCTAAATATGATTTTTATTGCTCTGGAGAAAACATACGACAAAGTACTAAGAAAAGTCATGTGGTGGGCACTAAAAAAAAAAAAAGTCTCCACCAAGTATGTTACTCTCATTCAAGACATATATGATGGTGTTGTTACTTGCATAAGGACATGTGATAGTGTGACTAGCGACTTTTCTATTAAAATAGGACTACATCAGGGATTAGATTTGAGCCCGTATATTTTTACCTTAGTGATGGATGAGATCATGAAGGATATACAGGGAGAGATTCCTTGATATATGCTCTTTGCTGATGACGTGGTGTTAGTCGATGAGAGTAGGACGTGGGTTGATAGAAAATTAGAGTTGTGGAGATAAACTCTAGAGTCTAAAAGATTTAGGCTTAGTAGAACTAAGACGGAATATATGAGGTGTGAATTTAGTGAGGTACGATCAGGAAATGGAGATGTTTGACTAGACGGACAGGTAGTACCTATGAAAGACACTTTTCGATATTTGGGGTCGATGCTGCAGAACGATGGCGAGATAGATGAAACTGTTAGTCATAGGATAAGAGCAAGATGGGTGAAATGATGGCAAGCATCAGGTGTCTTATGCGATAAGAAAATCCCACAGAAACCAAAAGACAAGTTTTATAAGACAGCGATTAGACCTGCGATGCTGTATGGCGCCGAATGTTGGAATACTAAAAGACGATATGTGCAGAAGATGAGTGTAGCTGAGATACGTATGTTGCGGTGGATCTGCGGTCACACGAGGAGAGACCGGATTAAAAATGATGACATACGAAATATGATTGAGGTTGCACCGATAGAGGAGAAGCTGACCCAACATCGTTTGAGATGATTTGGACATATTCAACGCAGACCTCCGAAGGCACCGGTGCGTAGCGAAATTCTTAATCGTTTCGAAAACACACGGAGAGACAGAGGGAGACCAAAATTGACATGAGAAGAAGCGGTGAAACGAGACCTTAAAGAATGAAACATCTTTAAGGAGTTGGCGACTGATAGAAGCGCTTGGAAGTTAGCAATTCATGTACCGGAACCATGACATAGAAATCTAGAGGTAGGAGCGATGCCATTGGTTTGTAGGCCACTTTATTAGATTTTGATTGAGATATAGATTTCTACTATTACTATTATTATTATATATATTATTATTAGTATTGTTATTATTGATATTATTACTATTACTGCTATTAGTATTTATTTTAATGTATTATTTTGTTCCTGGTTGTTTTTTATTGTTAGGTTTCTTTTCTAGCCTACCCAACTTATTTGAAACAAAAGACTTAGTTACTGTTGTTGTATATATAGCATCAAACCCTTGTGTATTTGGAAAATCTATTGAGCAACCGCGTCGCATACAAGAAAATGCGCCCTGAGTTCCGTTTTCAATGGTTTATATTAGCTTTTGATAGGATCAATATAATTTGTCACCGACATTTTGTTGAAATTTGTCGACAAGGCTGTCAATGGAATTATTCTGATTGCATATATATCAGAATGGAAATTTTAGAATCAATTTTTAAGGAGATCATCATCTCTAAAGAAAATAAATGAAATTTTTATGGGCTCGTTTGGATCTTATGGGAATAAGGAATGAATAAAGATTTTAGGACTAAAACGTTGGGAAGTGTAATTTTAGAAAGAGATTTATGTCTAAAAAGAAGCTATTCCTAACCCATCCAAACGCCCCCTATATGACCGGGAAACAACATCTTTGTTTTGATTTTGCCATCTTATTCATCTTTGCATCCATGTTTAGAACTACTTTGCTATCTTATTCATATTTGCAGAACCTTTTTATTTTGTTAGTTTGGTTTTTCTAATAATCTTAATGCTAATTGCTTAAATTTTTTGTAGTTTTTTCCTCCTCCGGTTAATACTAATTATATTTTTGTAGTAGGACAAATCAATTATTTTTAACAAATTAATTGATCTGTTATATTAATTTCGTTTTTTAATAGCTGCGGGTTAAATAAAAAATTGACTAGTCCAGCCTTAAAGTTGCAACAGTCGAATCTGTAGATATATATAATACGTTTTGATGGTAAATTCTTATCAAAGCAAATGAAATTCTGACACTTTCACCACATTTATTTTTGCTCAAATTTTAACATTTTTCTGTAAGAGAAACAAACTTTCTGTGCGAAGAAAAATTCTCCTTCCAAAATCTTCTAATTCTGATAAATTAGGGGAAAAAAAATAATCTCTTTACAGAAGTTATTTTTTAAATTTCTCTTTATTTTTAATATGATTTTCAAAATTTTTTTTAGTTTAATCATTTGCAGTCATGCATTAAATTCTCTAACCTATACCTTCTAACATGAGAAATTTTTAAATATTTTTTACCACTAAAAGGGCTACAATCGATGATAATAAAACTCCTATAAAATGTTTTTGGGTGTAAAATCATTGCATTACATTTCGACGATAATTGTAAAATATTGTTAAAAAACAGCCTTTTGATTTAGTGCTTAAAAGATAATACTCCTCGTAAAGTCGTAAATTAAAAATTTAAATGAGAGATTGTTTATGAATATTTAAACTTGAAAATATTGATCTATTTTTATATAAAAAAGTTGTCATAGCGCATTGGTTTCGAGAATTTATATATTGTGCGACAGAACCTCTTCTCCTATATGTCCCTATGTTCTTTTCATTTACAAATTTTCAATGAATTTTTTTTTCTATATTTCATCTATCATACAGGATCTTCTTATTGAAAATAGTTAAGTTTACTAACTTGTACGGAATCTAATCAATCACTTCAATCGTCAACATGTTGGACCGTCCAGCATTGACTAGATCAATTAAATGCAAATTCAACATGCATTTAATTAATTATATAAATTCTCTAACTTAAAAAAGTTCGAGGACGCATGGGCTTGGCACGGTATTGCGATTCATACTGTAGATTGCGTCGTATATGATCAGTTCATTTATCTTTCTCTTGGCGGATCAATAGTACGTTCATCTCAGAATGTCTACAACTCTACATATATTCTTCCTATATAAATTTGTTCCTCGATGAATAGTTTAACTTAGATTAGTAATATCTTATATTAACTGATTTTCGTCTTGTGAGGCTGAGTAATAGACATCTCTCCACCAGAGTTATCATATTTTATTTAAAAAAGAGTAAAGTTCGGGTGCCACCAAACATCACAATTTTACTTTTTCGTTAATATTTTAAATTTTAAAATATTAATTTCTAATCTAAACCGTTGATCTTCTTCGTTTTAACGAGCGATTTATTTTCATATAAGTTTTATAAAATTTGAAGTTTATTTGATACTTAATCCAGAGGTCAAATCATGAACGTATTATAATTAATCTGTCATAATTAACCATATTTTGTTCATTTTTAAACATCTAAATCGAGTATCAAATCAATATTAAATTTTATAAAACTTATATGAAAATGCACCGTTCATTAAAACAAAGATGATCAATGGCTTCGTTTTGATATTTACATTTTAAAAATTTAAAAAATATTAACAAAAAATTAAAGTTGTGACATTTGGTGGCACTCTAAACTTGTGGCAACCCTCCTCAAAACTTTAAAAAAATATTAGTCACGACATTTTTATCCCCAAAATTTGTTTAAGATGTGCTATAACGAATCGGTCATAGATTTGTATTTTACTATTTTATGCTACAAGTAGCTTTGAAGAAGAAAAAGAAAGTTACAATACCAAGAAGGCCCTGGCAGGCTGGCACATGGGGGCTCATAGCTATATACATTTTGATGAGGGTTGAATGCCACCATTTAATGATTTAGTGCCTCAAATGCCCTCCAAATTCTTTCTTTTATTACTTTTTCAAAATTGAAAATTCAGACAGCTCAATGTTAGCACAATAAATATATACAGAATTACGTCAAGATTTGTTTTAAGTTTCCAGCACGTACTAGCGACGATAACATTTAAAACATGCAGTGTATCACATATTACCTACGCCTTTGTTTTCATTGGATCTATCTGATGTATTAATTTCTGTTGGAATTAATGATCAGGCAAAAATAATAAAGTAATAAATATATAAAAGAAAATAGAAAAACATATAATTCTTCTTCATAACATGGAGGGATGGAGTGGTGGCGCTCAATTAATTCTGATTAGATTCTCTGCGATTATTCTTTTGTGTCCAAAGGACCACCCATTTCACTGTCGACAGATCCTCAATGGCAGAAATATGGACCATCAAGTTGTGATAAGTATGCATGTATATGTAAGATGTTTTACTAAAAAGATTGTGTTCTTATCTTGATACTTCATTTATTTCCTGTGGAGTATACAAACTCATAACTACCTTTAAACCTTGGGAATATAGATGCTCTCTAACCTAGAATAGTAGAATTTTTTTACCAGACCAATCCGTATATAATTTTGGGAATTGTATATTGGATCCTGTTTCTGCAGTCAAGAAGACCCTGCCAATCCCGGAGGCCAACCCTAGATCACAAAATCTAGATAGCAATAAACTTTGATTCCCCAAACCTTTTAAAGGGGTCAAGAAAAAATAAAATTAAAAAGCACTTTTTTGTTTTGAGGAAAAAAAAAATGAAAAGCACTTTGACGTGACCAGCCCTACAAACTCTGCTCGCCGAACCGACACTTCTGGTTAATTTATAATTATATATTAAGTGGGGACCTTTTGTATTTTTGTGCCTCATTGTCAGTAGGGCTATCAATGGATACGGTACGGTATAAGATATTTTTATACCCGCATCCGTTAAAATTTTCTTTACCCATATCAGTTAAAAAATAATTTTACCCGCACCCTACCCGTACCCGTTAATAATTAACCGTAAAGATAGGGTAACAATACATAATGGCTAATAATAATAATAATATTAATTTAATAAAAATATATAATGTGCTAAATAAATAATATCAAATAAATATATATGAAGAAAGTACAACATTTCGATAATACTTTAGATACAACAAAAATTATGAAATTTATTCTCATATCAATATAATTTAAAAAAATATATAAGTAATTATAAATTATAATATAATAGAGTGCAAATTAATTTTTTCATCAACATAAATAAATTTGGATGAAGATCGAAACTAATAACATATCTTACAAAATATGGTAATAACATGATTATATATACATATATGTTTGTAAAGCTTTACCCGTTAGATAATAGGTACGAAATAGCCCTTATCCATATCCGTACCCGATAAATTAATGAAAAATTTTCTTTATCCGTACCCATACCCGTTAGTCTAATGAAAATAAAATCTTACTCATACCTCCTTATTGAATGCAGAACAGATAGTATAAACGGGTAAACGAGTTTCATTGACAGCCCTAATTGTCAGGTTGTCCACAAAACAGAGCCCGCTATATCATCCCTAAACTAAAATAAAATTATTTTCTTACATATAAGTGTATGTAATTACTTCTATTTAAAAAAAGATCAAGGTTCCGCTACCAACATTTTGGTTGCCCTCAAATGCCAACATTTTGCTATTAAATTATTTTTTCAAAATTTAAAATTCAAACATTTAATCCAAACAGTTGATCTTATTTAGTTTAACAAACGATGTGTTTTCATATAAGTTTTGTAAATTTTAGAATTTATTTGATACTCGATCAATAGATAGAAAAATAAACAAACCTTGTTAAATATGATAGATTTGTTCTAATACGTCCATGTTTTAGCTTTTGATCAAGTATCAAATAAATTCCAAAATTTACAAAACTTATATGAAAACGCATCGCTCATTAAAATAAATATGATCAACGGTTTGGATTAGACGTTTGAATTTTAAAATTTTAAAAAATAACTTAATAGCAAAATGTTGGTATTTGGGGGCAACAAAAATGTTGGTAGCGGAACCTTCCACTCAAAAAAAAAAATAATAAAGTAATTAAATTTAAAGAAATATGCTATGTTACCTTGTGAAGTTACCGAGTAAAGATTCTTCGACTCATTTTTTGAAATTCAAATGACCTATCCTAACTATTTAATTTGTTCTTCTTATTAAAATCTTATCAGAAATCAAATTTGCTTTGTTTTTCTATTTTTTTTACTTTTTCTTTAATTTTTAAGAAAAGATTCATCGAAGAATTACATAGCACCCGATAATATTAAAAATAGTAGCAATATTTGAAACAAATTATAAAATATGGTTTCTAAGAATTAAATTTTGAGAATAATTTGAATGTCCCAATTACTTTGTGAAGTACCACTAAAATATTAGATTAAAGAATTTATGGATTTTAATTGATCATTTTTAATTATTTACTATCGACAATTTTCAGTAAATAAATTATTCTCCTCATGTATATATATAGTGTGTGTTTAGTTGCATAAGACTAAGGATGATTATCACTCTCTATTAGATTAAAGATTTCGAGAAAGTTTAATATGCACTATAGCGAGTAGGGCTTTCTATGCACCACGGATTTTTTCTGGAATATTTTTGTAAATCGACAAATTTAATTTAACCAATTTAATCTACATATTGAAATCTCATAGCAAACCAAATTTTACAATTTTTGAGATTTTATTACTATTTTTTTTTAAACATGCTATTATTGGAAACAAACTACTATTTATAATATTAAAAAAAATGACAGGTTTTAAAAAATAAAAAAATAGTAATAAAATCTCAAAAATTGTAAAATTTGATTTTCTATGAGATTTCAATATGTAGATTAGATTGGTTAAATTAGATTTGTCAATTTACAAAAATATCTCCGAAAAAGTTCGCGGTGCATAGAAAACCCTATGCACTATAGTGCATATTAAACTTTCTCAAAGATTTTATGAATTTTAATTGATCGTTTTTAATTATTTATTATCGACAATTTTCAGTAAATAATTATCCTCCACATGTATATATATAGTGTGTGTTTAGTTGCATAAGACTAAGGATGAATAACAATTAACTAGGAGAAAGAAGAAGGATATGACGCATTGAAACGTGGCTTTTAAAATGCAAACCAAGTCCAGTCCTACGCGGGACGGTGCAGCGCACCATCTCGCACCGCCCGGTCTAATCTAGACGACCCCTAGAAAATACCGGATTGTAAGGTCTGAAAAAAAGAAACCGGTCAGATCAGATCGGACGGTGCGGGATGGTGCGCTGCACCGTCCCGCGCGGGACAGGATACGGATTCTTTAAAATGAGATGAGGAATAGTTTTATTTCTTTTCTTTCTTCAAATAGGTGGCATAAGGAATAAGGTTTTTAATTTTTTTCCCTCTTCCCTCCACCGTCTTTCTTATTTTTGTGCAATTAAATATACTCATAGAAATCATTAAGCTATTTATATACGGAGAGTCGGCCCTCAAAAAAAATATACGTAGAGTCAGGAAAAAAAAGAAGAAGAGAGATAATCAGGCCATGTGCAGAGCTCCGTTCCGGTAGCTATAACATTGAGATATTGTGTCAAGTATAAAAATTTATGCACTTACTTTTTTCTTTTTTAGACAATTTTGGGAAGATATAACTCACTCAACGCAGTGCTACTAGGACTTTCAATATACCGCAATTTTGTATGTTTTTGTTTCGTTCCCTCTAAAGCGGAACAAAAATGGTTTCAGTTTCAAAAACAGAAAGAAAATGAAATGTGATTTTGTCAACGTTACCGAAACAGAATGTAACAAAATACGGAAATGGGCTGAATAGAAAATGAAGAAGCGGAACAAAAAACTATTTCATTTACCGAAATGCAACGGAAGTGAAAGAGTACTTTTGTTTCGTTACCGAAACGAAATAGCTCTGTTCTGTGTCCGTTTTTCATGTTTGACAGCCCTGAGTGCTACCGAACTGGGAATAGGCCGCCAGCAGAGAAAAAAAAATTTCACAAGAATTCTATCCCACCTCAACTTCTCTAGCGTAGATCACTTGCTGCGTCTAAGTATAGAGAGGGGCCTTGTTATGCCAATCTCTCTTGGTCTGGATGAATAGTCTCTTTCATTCTTAAATATACCCATGTGTGGAGTACTGTATATACATATACATGTAGTTCCTTTAATTTAGGGGATGTCACGTGAACTTGGCCTAATTCTTTAAGTGGCTGGTGACTGGAAAATAAATTTTGAGTTAACATATCATAAAATTCAAGGAAAAAACAATGAGAAAGTCTCAAGCACATAAAGCGAATACAACTATAAATATTGATCGCGTAATTATTTTTTATTATAATAATAGTCAAATCAATTTTTCAAAAGCTATTACTATACTGAATATATGGTCTACTCTGAAATAATATAACCAAGTAAAAAAAAATTTATGTCGACCCCGATATAGAAATTGTCAACCTTAAAAAAAATTGTCTACATCAGCAATATTGACACGATCGAGATATTAAACATTTTTTTTTAATGTAATGGCTCAATTGGAGCAAATTAAGAATCAGGTGGTTTAATTATAAGGGATTTGTCAAAATAAAACTGTAATTTTTTTATGAAATAAGCTAAGTTTTAGTAACATCAAATATTTTATTTTAACTCAAAACTCAAAAGTGTAACAAGGAATTCATTTATTGCTGATTGATGAAGAGCCAAATTTCTTAGTTGGTGTTGAGCGTTAGTGGTGGGCTGATTTCTACATGACTTGATATAAAGCTCCCTCTCTACCTAGTACAACGGTATTCATTGCAACCGCTGATGGCTTTGGTGCCATTAAATTTTTATACCTTCAAACTGTTTGTCGTTAGAACTTTTGGAAACATTCACTTCCTGTTGGAATACATCAATTCCTTATCACGGCATGCCGTGGATACTGATGGGAAATATCATTAATAGTCCTGCGCCTAGCAAACGAATTATTATTACTTTTTAAGCATTAAGCACATGTATTCCAAATTTGAGAAATAGCTTGTTAACCCTAAACTTAAACGGGTGATATAAGGATAATCTCAGAATTTATCATTCCCTGGGTAATGCGTTTTTTTATTTTTATTTTCAGAATGTGATTAATTAAGCGCTAACTACCTTTCAATTTTTGTGGCTCATTCCCATCATCCCCTAGATTTATCATCCAGAGCGTACTCCCCCTCCCTTCTTAGCACCTATGTTTCTCTTCATAGAGCACCTATGTTTTCCTCCCTCCCCCACCTCATTTTTTTCGGGACAATTAACTTTTTCCTTTGGACAGTTAGTAACATTTTTCATGACAACTACTTTTTTTTTTCAGGACCATTAATATTTTTTCCAAGGGCAAATACTTTTTTTTTTCAAACAAATAATTTTTTTTTTCTCAGGACAATTAGTATTATTTTATAGGACAGTTAGAATATTTATGAGGACATTTAGTATAATAAATTCATAATATAGGACAATTAGTATTATTTGTTGGGACAATAATGATATATATCAGGATAATTAGTATCATAATATAAAACAATTAGTATTATTTGCTGGGACAGTTAACACTACAAGAATTTTAATTATTCCCGTGGATCGAAATTAAATTGCCGTGCATATTTTAACTTCCCACGGGAATAACATGCGAAATGGGAATAAATGACGTTTACTCGGGAAAACCTTCATGAGTTCCCTCGGGGATAAAAATTGGAAATAATAATATTTTAATGGTGATTTCGTGTAACTCCTCGATTATACCCGTCGACTTATCGACGAGAAAAATAGCATCAAGAGCAAGTGTTCTGACATAACATTACGGTTATCTTATTTTGAAACTTATGGACTATATTTTTCTTGCAAGAAAATATTTTTATAGATGGCGCCAAATTTTTCCGCCAAAAATTCATTACCTAAATTATTTTCTGTAATTAAACTTAACGATTGAATTCTCTAAACAAATAATTAAAGAAAAGAAATAGCAAATAAGTTAATAACTTCCCACTACCCATAACCACCCACTCACCATCTTTTTTTTTTAATATATATTGCCAAATCCAATAACCTCCTAGTGCGCACTTATATTTAGTCTGTAACTTTTTTTCTCCCTCCCAAAATAAAAGTCGACTAATATTATTTGATATATTATTAAATTTGCTAAATCCATATTTGATAAAATTTATGTTTGACCATTGAAGTTGTCATACTTATATTTGTAATTAAATTTCATCAACGTTACTATTAAAGTTATAACTGAATTTTCATTAAACTTGTGAACGACAAATACTTTCTTACAATTAAGTTTCAGTATTAGTCATTAATAATTTTTACATTTAAATAATATATATATATATATATATATATATATATATATATAAATGGAAACTACCCAAAAAAAAATGCATGTTCGCTATGCTAAATTTGCCCACATCACGTGCTATTAATGCATATTTGATAAAAGTTAAGGCATGTTTATAATTAAATTTAGTCAATGTTATGACCAAAGTAATAATTAAATTTTATTTAAATTGTAAATAATAAATACTATGATACAATTATAAAGTGTTATTATTAATAATTGAGAATTTTTATAGTATATGTATGAAATGGAATATCACATCAAAATATATTTATAATTATAAAATATCTTACAAATGTAGTTGATTTATAGATTCATTATTATATGTTTTGTTTTCAATTATATAATTTGGACCATCTGTAGAGATCTAGAAATGTACTGATTTATTAATTTATGTTACTTTAGTTAATTATTTATGCATATTGAAATATAATAGAAAATTAAATTTTACATTTTTTAAATTTTGTTAACTATTTTTAATTTATGCAAAGTACTTTTTAAATTGATGATTTCTATAAATTAGAAAAGTGCAAATTTTGACTTCCTATTAGATTTTAAATGATGATCAAACTAAAAGGCTTGGATCAGTCGTTTGAAGAACATATTTCGAAAACCAATACATTGGATTATAGCATTAGTAAAAAAAAAAAAAAAAAAAAAAGATGAGCGAAATCAAAAGCAAAATTAGATGATTATCCTCAATTGATATATTATGCGGAAAAAATATAGTTAGTGCAAGAAAAAAAGTTAAATATAATCACTAGACTTTAAATTCACAAATTTTTTCGCTAAACTTTCAAATTGTATATTGTTTGTTACTTTGTGAAGAATTTTGTCTAACAATCTAATTAATTTGAATTTTAAATCTGTTTTTTTCAGATCCTTTGAACTTGTGAAATTACTTAGTTGGAAAAGTTTAAGTTTAGTGATTAAAAATGGATTAGTAGGTTAGTAGTAATCATAACATTAATTAATTATAATTTTAAGAGCAAACTCGTATTACTTTATATTTACAAATAATAATTTTTTATAATAATATTATTAATAATAAAATAATGAATTATTAATTAATATATCTGCTATAATAATCATAAATATAATAATAGTATTAACATTTCTTAATATTGTAATATCAATTATTATTATTAGGGAAAGTTTTACGGGAATGAGTTTTTCAACGCCAATTGAGCTCTCATCAATCACAATTGTTCATCAATTTGAATGAACGATCTAGATTTCAGTTGATGCAAGAAAATTTATCTATAGTAAATTTTACCTTATAATGATTGTTATCAGTAATTTAATATAAATATTAATAATTATTATAATTATAATAATAAAATTAATATTATTATAATAAGAGAATAGATTCAATCAAATTAATTTAACCAGACTCCCGATTAAACTCCATCAGATCTTAATTTTAAAAGTTCAAATGACCGATCCAAGCCATCCAGTATGATTTTCCTACTGAAATCTCCTTACCAACCAAAATTTACAATTTTTTTTAATTTTTATGTATTTTTTTGGATTTTAAAAAATTGTTTTTTTTAAGGGTTCAGAAAAAAATAGATTACGGATTTCTAAATTTTTTTAAAAGTAAACAAAAAAAATTAAAAAAATATAAAATTTGGATAGCAAGGAGATTTCAATAGAGAGATCATATTGAATGGTTTGAATCAGTCATTTGAACTTTCAAAATTGAGATTTAACGGGTTTAACTGTGAGTCCAGTCAAATCGATTTGATTGTATCATTTCTCATTATAATAATATAAGAATAATGGTTATTTCACGTTACTAATTAATAATACTATGTTCGTAAAAATAAAAAATTCTCTGAATTAGTGTGCTAAGATATTTACTTGTGTCTTGTTAGTTTGGATTAAAATGTAAATTGATCAATTAATACATGTTTAACCATTGTAACGATGACATGTATCATTACGAATTAAACTTTTGTCTTATTCCACCAGTATCCTCCGCTGACCTTAAACCGGTCAGCACAGTGCCAACTTTCAATCCGAACTGTCTGATTTAATTTCGACGGTTAAAGTTTTTCGGACTTATCAATCTAGTATTATTCACATAACATCCATCATCATTGATCGGACGGTTAGGATCGAAGGTTAGCATTCTGCTGATCTTTTATTCGGCAGAGATGTCATCCCCTACTTGTGAGTTCAAATTTCCCCCAAATTTTACTAGCGCCGAAGCCGGCTCTTCTCTCTCGAAAAAAGATTGAAGAGAAAGAGGCGCAACCCTATTGTGCAATACGATCGATCAGCGGCGATCCTGCGCCTCTTGCCTCTCCTTAGTCTTCTACAACACATGCTCTCTTTTACGCATGTCTGCCTCTCTCTCAAAATCGAAACGAAGGGAGCACGACGCCTCGTCGTTGCGGTGGTCTTCTGCCGTCAGATCAAATCGTGGAAGAAAAAGATGTGATAACTGTATGGTGTTTGCTATGGCTTTAGAGTGGTGGTCATGTGGAGAGAAGCTACACCAATCCAACCATTTTTCTTATTCAAGGTACCAAATTCATTCTAACATTGATCACTTCTTTCGTTTTTTATTGGAGCAACCATCTAATGGCACAAATTCATGACTGAAGTTTCAAATTTAATGGAATTGTGTTTGAGTTAATTGACCTAATTTAGGTAGTCTACCTAAGCTTTTACCGTCCCAATTATCCAACAATAGACGGTTATTAACAATATGACGTACTTGCAAATTGTAACAAAGTACTCAAGGAAGGTTTAAACCAGAAAAAAACGACTGGAGTAAGCAAGTTTAACAACAGCTAGTTTACTTGATACACAATGCATTGCCAGTATTTAATTGGATTCGTCTTTTCTGTTCTAACCTTGCTTCCTTGGCATTGACACATACAAACTTTCTTGATATTTGAAACATACAAACTATCTGATATCTTTTGCAAAGAGAAATTCTTTGTTGTATGCAAAGTTGCTTGCTTTAATCAACTTTTCACGGACAAGTGAAATACAGTGGTAAAATTCTCAGGATACTGGACTGATATACGGAAAGAAAAAGAAGGATTTGGAGTCTTTTGACAACTAATCCAGGAAGAAATAAGAAGTACAGAATCAAAAACATAATTCTATTATATTAATTATGGTTTTGTAATCCAAATTTCACTTCGCATTTAGAATTTCCTATTCTTTATTTAACAAGTCATTGATAAATGTATGTAGTTGATCCAATGACGAAGACATCTCTAGCTGTTTTGGATATAAGAACATAAACATAGGTTTTTCATTACTTTCCACCTTTTTTTGTACAATATTTTTTTTACGTTTTATGCAATTTTTTTTTTAAATTTGAGTACATGTTTATCAAATGCAGATGATTGATGGTAGTTGGGACTATCTGGTAAGTAATCAAATAGCTTCAGAGCTACTTTTGGCAATCCTGTTACGAAAAGGTATATTTCATTCATACATGCATTAACATGTTACTGACATAGTAATTTCCGGTTGAACATGCAAGTGAAATAAAACATGCAATATCCAACTTAAGTAATTATGAGGAATGAATTTTCTGAGTAAATTAATTAAATTCTTACTGACCAATTTTCCATTTTGAAGTTAGGATGGTTGTTTTGGTAGCACTTTTGACATAACAAGTTTTTTTACAGGGCTACATGATATTATGTATGATTAACTTAATTTTATCTTTCTTTTAGCATTTACATTGTGTTTATGTTATTTAGTTTGGTTCTACTTATTTATTATTAAGTTATTACTTATTAGTTTTAAATGTATGCATTAATTATAGATTCACGGTGGATAAGTGCCAAAACATTCAAATAACGGATTGTCAGCAATTTGCAAATGGGAAGGTTTGTGTAACTTCATATTGTGGTGTTTTTATTGTCTTTTGGCATGGGTATGTCTTGTGTTGAAATTTTTTGGCACATAAAAACTTCATTCTCTCTTTCACTTGTAAGACCAAAAAAAAAAAAATCATGCCCACTACTAGAATAAACCACAAAATAAAGGATGTCACATTGTATTCTACTGGTATAGTATTAACACCAGCAAGGGCTTCTACCAAAATCGAGTTGCTTATGACATTATGCTATTCTTTTTGTATGTTTATTTTATTTTATGGTGACATTAATAGGAGGAAGCATGTTAAGTTTATCAACATTCACAAGTACCAACTACCAAGTAAGTTCTTTCATAACTTTTATATAGTTTTGGTGTTCTGCCTAGCTACCTATCAGCATTCATAAGAATAATATTTTAAAGGAAAATAAAGGGTCTCAAAATTGCTATATGGGGAAGTCAAAAGACTAAAAGAACCTCTTTTCAGTCAGGTCTGAAAATTGCTTGGATCTGATAAGGATGTGCATACACAACTCAAATCACATTTTTATTAGGGGTATATGTTTGAGTTTAACAATTGATAGTGGATATTCAACCTGTTTGCGTTTGGTCAAATTACTAGGTTCAACTACTTGTTCAAATTGTATGAATCTTGATTGTTTAGATTTAACATAAAGCCAAAATTCAAATTGTGCAGTTGATGATGAGGCTTATAGCAATGGGGTTGCAGTTGACTGTGCATATGGTAATGTTGGAAGCACCGACAATAACTCATTCGATGGCGTCAATTTCAGTATACAATTGAATAGTACAAATTTCAATATGTAACTGACAGATGTAGATGTAGATGATGTAGGACTTCTTTTTAGATTTTTTATGGAGGTTTATGGGAATATAGGGATATATTATTATTGACAGATATTATGATACTCTCTATCTTGGTTCTTTTGTGACAATGTTGTGAATGTTTAACAATAGTTTACATATTAATAGTTTCTATCAATGATTCTCAATTGTTCTTTCTTTCATATATTTATCATTTGGAACAAGTATATTGGTATGGTAGAACAATAATGGATGAATAATTTCAGTGCAGAATTGGTAAAAATATCAAGGGCAGAAATGAGATTTCTTGGGAAAAATGGATTATTGCCGAGGAAGAGTGCGCATGGTGAGAGATTCGATATTATTCCCATGGATACATATTCCCGTGTATACTTACACGATATTAATACAATTTAAACCTTCCAGGCTGGCATACGGACATTATATCACCGAGGATAATTATCCTCGTGAATATTTGCCATTTAACCTCGATAAACGCCTTTTACGAGGCTTCCTCGCGGATCAGGATTATTCGCTAGGAGGGCAAATACGAGGATGCTATTCCCGTCGATATTTCCTCGTAAACGATTATTCCCGTCGAAATGTCGACGGCTAAAATCTTATTTTTATGCTCGCCCTTGCAGCAAATTCTTGTAGTGTAAGATATATATCAACACATGTACAATTAATATTGTAATATAAGACAGTGTTATTTGCTGGGACAGTTAAGATATATATCAGGACAATCAATATCATAATATATGATGTCAGGAGGGGAGGGGTGAGTAACGCTTGATACGTATTGAATGAGAATTTGAAACATAAATGGAAAAGGATGATGAGGATGCTGGACAAGTATTTCAAAAAAAAAAAAAAACGTGTAATCGAGGAGATTATGGGGATGATACTTAGAAGGGGATGATCTGAAGTAATTCCGATAAATATTGCCTCATCATTTAAAAAAAGTAACCCGAAAAAAAACAAAAAAAGTATATAAACATATAATGAGCGACTTAATTCTCAAAACTCAAGCCTATGTGGTACGATGATAATTAACGTCAATAACTCATGAATATCTTTCCCTCCATGATAACGTGGTATCGTTAAAAAATATATATTATATTGTTTTTCAAGTGTTTTCTTTTTGAAGTTGAACTTGAATATTCTTTTCGGAACACCTATTTAGGAGATCTGGAATCCCTGAAAATAAATAAATTTAAAACATATTCAACGTAAATAAATTCCCAATCGGAGGACCAGAGTATTATCGATTCTCGATCTGTATGACTTCTTAAACTTTACTACTCTTTTGTACCGTCGTAGCTCCATCCTAGAAGTAAAAAATAAAATTAATTTGATGAAAAATTGAAACTATATATATATATATATATATATATATAGAGTTTTGCTATGGTGAGTTGCAACTCACTAAAGGGTTGGTGAGTCGCGTTCAAAGCTCCTAAATCTAGTTCAAAATGACCGATCCAAACAGTCCAATATGATCCCTCTATTAAAATCTCTATGCAGACCAAATTTTATATTTTTTTGGAATTTTTAAGTATTTTTTTCGGATTTTTAAAAACTGCTGTTTTTGAACGGTTCAGAACTAATTAGATTAACGATTTTCTAAAATTTCAAAAAAATACTTAACAATTTATAAAAAATGTAAAATTTGGTCTGCATGGAGATTTCAATAGGGAGATCATATTAGATGGTTTGGATCGGTAATTTTAAACTAAATTTAGGAGTTTTGAGCGCGACTCACCGACTCTTTGGTGAGTTGCAACTCACCATAGCAAAACTATATATATATATATATATGGCAACTCATCCACTTCGCCTTCTATCCCCTAACAAATAAATAAATAAATTGTGAGAGATGCTGATTGTGTCGAGTCTCACATAAGAGTTCAAATAGTTCAAAATTTTTACTAATTTTAGAGATTTTTTGAAACAAGTTGTTAGGGGATAGAAGGCGAAGTGGATGAGTTTTCAAACAACCAATTGATTTATTAAGAATAATGAACTATTCAATAAATCAGTTTTTTAAGAATCTGAAACTACTGGCAAAAAAAAAATATATAAATAAAAAACTATGAATATGGATCCTTCACTAAACAATATATATATATAGAGAGTGGATATAGAACACTGATGTGTACGGATCGTCCCCGTACACATGAGTCGTTTTTCAAGATCCGAAATTCAAACGGTCAATCCAAACCGTTCAAGTTGTTCGCCATATTGAAAAACCTAGATAGACCAAATTTTACATTTTTTCGAATTTTTTTGCTATTTATTATGATATTTTCAAAAAATATTATAATTGGAGTATTTCAGGCCCTCCAATTTGAAAATATCATAATATATAGCAAAAAAATTCGAAAAAATATAAAATTTGGTCTGCAAGAGTTTTTCAATATAAAGAACAAGTTGAACAGTTCGGATTGGCCGTTTGAATTTCGGATCTTGAAAAACGACTGATGTGTACGGAGACGATCCGTACACATCAGTGTATTTTATCCATTCTCTCTCTCTCTCTCTCTCTCTCTCTCTCTCTCTCTATATATATATATATATGTATATATAGAGATTGGCTAAAGTATACTCCAGCATACGGATCGTCCGTATGCTGGAGTCGTTTTTCAAAATCTAAAATTCAATGAGTCAATCCAAATAGTTCAAATTGTTCTACATATTGAAATCTCCTAGGAAACCAAAATTTATATTTTTTCGAATTTTTCTGCTATATATTATGCTATTTTCAAAAAACACTATAAAGGAGTATTTCTGACCCTTCAATTTGAAAATAGCATAATATATAGCAAAAAAATTCGAAAAAAATGTAAAATTTGGTTTTGAAGGATATTTTTATATGGAGAACAACTTGAACGGTTTGGATCGACTGTTTGAATTTTAGATTTTGAAAAACGACTCCAGCATACGGGTTTGATCCGTATGCTGGAGTATACTTTAGCCAATCTCTCTCTCTCTCTCTCTATATATATATATATATATATATAGAGTTTTGCTATGATGAGTTGCAACTCACCAAAGGGTCGGTGAGTCGCGCTCAAAGCTCCTAAATCTAATTCAAAATGACTAATTCAAACCGTCTAATATGATCTCCCTATTGAAATCTTCATGCAGACCAAATTTTACATTTTTTCAAAATTTTTAAGTATTTTTTTGAAATTTTAGAAAATTGTTAATCTAATTAGTTCTGAACCGTTCAAAAACAGCAGTTTTTAAAAATCCGAAAAAAATACTTAAAAATTTCAAAAAAATATAAAATTTGGTCTGCATGGAGATTTCAATAGAGAGATCATATTGGACGGTTTGGATCGGTCATTTTGAACTAGATTTAGGAGTTTTGAGCGCGACTCACCGACCCTTTGGTGAGTTGCAACTCACCATAGCAAAACTCTATATATATATATATATCATGTAGTTGAATTATGGAATCAACAGTTATCTTTAGGTGGGAATGGGAAGCAACATGGATTGGAGTTACAAGTACAGAGATATTCTAAAAGATCAGTACATGATTAAAGATTACACAATTTGATTCCTGTCGTGATTAACTATGTCTATGGTGTTGCACCAAACTATGAGACTCAATTTCAGTACTTTCCTGTAACCAGTGCCGATATGAAAAACTCTGCCAAAATTCATGCTTTGTTTAGCTCAAAATACTTTTTAGACACGACCAGATATATAAGTTTAGTAGATAATTTTATTTTACAGTTATTTTTTACATATTTGAAGTTATTAAATTAACGTATCTCTCTCGGCTATTGTTTCAATGGTATATAACAACTACGGTCCTCCAACGAAGTTTAAACAAGCATATTCTACATTTCTAGCAAGGTCAAGGACATATGTGGATGTGAACTTAGCAACATTAATTATATATTTTTTTTCAAAAAAGAAATAAAATATAAGGAACTGTTTGGCATTAAATAGCCGTTGTCCCATGATAGACAGCTAATTTGGGCATGTTAGGCCCACCTACAGTATCTAAATAGGCCTTGCCTCTTGGCCCACTATGCCCGTTGGAGTTTTTATCCAACAAATAAACTTCTATAGTTTCAAATGTTTTCGACTAGTTGTTGTTGTATCTTCAGGCAATTAATAGAACTAAGAAGTTTTAATTATGTTTAGTGTATTTCTGCACTTTCAATTAGTCATACACGGAACCTATATATACAATTTCAAAAAGATCACAATGAGAAAAATATAATGGATTAAAAAAAAAAAAGCTTATATTTTACGTGAAATATCTCTTTGAACAAACCATGCATCCTGCCAACTAACATATTTCTGAAGTAGTTGTAATAAAAGGAAACATGATGCAGAGATTTTCTTCAAATAATTAATTACACTTGGCGAGTGCACTTAAATTTAGAAGAAATTAACAGAGGCTAGATTAATAACAGGTAAGTACAAAATTGACTCAACCACACAAAAACCAAGAGCGTCTTTGTTGGGTGACATGAGTCCGCTCAACGAAGCCTAGTGTTTACCAAAAACCCGCCGGGTTAGACCCGCCCCGCCCCAAACCCGTCCCATGGACCGGACCGCCCCGGACCGTCCATGGACCGCCATGGACCGAAGGGTTAGACCGGGGCGGGTCTACGGCGGGTTTGGGCCGCCATTTCTAAAACAACCCGTGTTAACCCGTCCCGTCTTAACCCGTGGACCGGACCGCCCCGCCCCGTCAACCCGTCTTAAACCCGTGCTAAACCGTCTTAACCATCCAATAATTATATTTGAATTTTTTCATTTAATAAAAAAAATTACAAATCAAATATAAGAAAACAAAAAAATAAAATAAAAAACAGAAAATATAAGTAAAAAAATAAAGAAAAAACGCAAAAGTAAAAAATAAAAATAATTAACGAAAAATAAAAAAAACAGAAAAAAATATTGAACAAACAGAAAAAAACGCAAAAAAAAACAGCAAAAAAATAAACGAAAAATCCAAAAAAAAACAGCAATAAAATAAATAAAAAACCCGCGGACCGGACCGGACCAGACCGTCATAACCCGTGCGGGTTACAAGGGGCGGGTTTAGGAAGGGTTAGGGCCAAAGTTTCTAGGATGGACCGTCCTAACCCGCCCCGTCTTAACCCGTGGACCGTCCCTAACCCGCCCCGTCCTAACCCGTGAACCGCCGCGGGTTGGACCGCCCCGCCCCGCCCCGCCCCGTTTGGTAAACCCTAACGAAGCCAATGCTGGGGAGCAACACGAATGCTCCCCGTCCCAAAGAACTGCAAAGATATATCATGACTATATATTAGGTAAAAAAAAAAGATTATATTGTTTATCTGCATAATTGGCAACGAGGTAATTGATAAAGTTATCTGGAAAGAAACAGAATTATATACCCTCACGAGGTAATTAATTGATATAGTTTAAATTTAATTTTTATATTTTGACAATAAACATTGAAATGTTAAAATGCAAATTTTATGGTAATCAATATTTGACGGCAAGATACTGTATATGCGAACTTCACAAAGTATAATTAATTAATGAATGTATCTAGTTTGCAACACAATTTTTTTTAAATATCTTCAACAAGTAAAGTTAATGTCTTCATTTTTACGTCAATGTAAAATTATAAATAATAAACTTATTAGTTGTGATCTTTATCAATTTTTTTTTACGGACTAAAAGAGTTTTGCAATTTGGACTTAGCGAGGCTAAGGAAATTCAAAATGTAACTTACAAAATTAACATCAAATCAATATAAAAAAAAAATCTTTGAAATTGACAGAAATCTACAGAAAAATGATCATGATGTGGTATCAAAAGTTGCCCAAGTTTTAATGGTGTAGAAAAACTATTCACTGATTGAATGTTTTGCAAGGACAACATGAAGTAAGAAACATCTCACAATTACTCTTGTAAGGATTCAGAAGCTGGATGGAATTTGGTATCTCCAAACTTTGCTAAATATTTTATCTTGAGTAACATGGAAAAATGGAACCTTTTACTCTAGCTCGGAGGGAGACAAGACCTATTCTTAGCATCTAACTTTGTCTTTCGGCTCTCCTCTCTCTTGATATCTTTTTGTTTGGGTTCTTGTAGGATGGGTCTGGAGTTCATTTTGTAAAGTTTTTTTTTCTAGGATGTCATTTATTAGTTTATGTTCTTGTGCTCGATCAATAAATAAATAATGTTAAACTCTAGTATCCTTGTTTCCATACAGCAATTATTGTGCAACTTTCTGTACGACTGAATGTACTGAGTCCTCCAATACTTGTTTTCTCTACAAATTGTGGGTAAATAATTAAAATTCAAATAAGGTAAATAATAAGTACTTTGCAGAGAGGATGTTAGTGTTTTAACATCTTGGGGGAGTGGGCTTATATATATAATTAGAAGGGATGTGTTTACATTTTTTATTATTTCTGATCTTCTTTTTCATGTAAAACTTGTTTCTATATATGCATGACACTCTCAATTAAGAGTTTTTTTAAATTATTTTTTACTTTTCATTCAATATATCTTTTGTTTTTCTCCATATCTCAATGTTTTCGTTTAAATGACAATAAGTGTGATATTCTTATATATTCATAATCTTAACATTAAGTGTGATATCTTTTAGAACAATAATAAAAATAGTTCTACAGATATATTAAGTATCTATAGGAATTAAGCAAATCAAAATTAATATAAATGAGCTAGCTAGGTATATAATTTAATAAAACACACTTTGGAAAGTTTGTATTATATCTTGACAAGGTTTCGAAAAGTGACCTGATCATACACATATTCATTATTTATTATCTTTGCTAGTGCTACGTATACAAAACAACACAAAAGACCTCAGAGCACAGGTCAGATATACACCTCCACATACTTTCATGAAGAATAACAAAGCTTTTATTCTTCCGAGTCCCAAAGATTACACCTCTCCCTATCTTATTCCCACCATCCACTGTTCCCTCTCTCTCTCTCTCTCTTCCCATGACAGACCCATCCCTCTAACTTTCCTTTCCTATTGACAATCTCTCTCCCTCTGTCTCTCTCCAGTCTCCATATCTTTGGCGTTCTCTTTGTCACCCCTTGATTTAATAACCTTCCGTCTCCGTCTCAACTGCATCTTCTTCTATTATAGATCTTTTAGTTCTCTCTCTCTTTCTCTCTCTGCATGTGTATCACGAAAGTCTCTTTATAACACAATTCTCCAATCCATGGCAGATCCATATACCAACTTCTTCAATGGATACTACTACTTCAACAATTATAACGCTTCTTCTCAGCAACTATTCAATTCCTGCAGCTCTAACCTCTCCATTTTCAAACCGCCTCCTTCCCCACCAGTAAAAGAAGCTCTTCCTCTCCTTCCCATGCGAGACCAAGAAACTCATAACCCTATCAATAGCCACAGGGATGACAGCCATGACAAAGAGAAAGAGCTAGTCACCATAGCACTAAACATAGGCCCACCATCCAGCGACCCAGGCGTTGAAACCCATGATACAATTGATTTATTATCGAAGGTGGAAGATAGGCAAAGAGAGACCAGAAAAGAGGAGGTGGAAGGAGAGGGGAATAGTAATTCCAACGATATCCAAGAAAATAGTGAGCATAGTGAAGGGATAGAGATAGGAAGGGTGAACAAGGGGCAGTACTGGATTCCGACTCCAGCACAAATTCTTATTGGGCCTACACAGTTTGCGTGCCCCGTGTGTTGCAAAACCTTCAATCGGTACAACAACATGCAGGTGATGAAATAAAAATTTACCCTAATTTCCTCGCTAGCTCTTTACATGTCTTCTTACATATTCCATGTAGTTTTCTTTGACAGTAATGCATTAGTATGACATTGGCATTCTTAATTATTTATCGGTTTTCTATTATGTATATATAGTAGCGTAGTACATATATATATATATACCTTCCTCCCTGTTTCTCTTGATATAATTATAAAACCTAATTCTCTCGATCGGGATAACTTACATCACACAGATCCTCTCTTTGAATGAGTTTTGCATGCTAGGGAAAGATCTTTATTTTTTGAAACATATATGAAGATTATTAAATGTCTTTATTTTACTGATAGACATGCATGTTTCGATATCTTCACTTCCGAATAAAATACTACATATATCATTGTAACATGTTCGGATCCTACAACTTTTGTCGGTTCAAAAGGTTAATTAAGGAAGAAAGGTGCTCTTTTTATTTTTATTGAGAAGAAGATTATGAGTGACATTCCAAATTTGGCCGTGATTCTTTGTATAAAAAAGGATTGTTCGGAAATAAATTGAAAGGACTGGCGTTTTCAATTAAATAATGTAATTACTTTTATGGGATCCATTGATTAAATATTTTAGGAGGCTGACTAATTTCTAGCCTTTATACTTCGTTAGATCTCTTTGTCCTATAATATTGTCTAGTAAATAAGAACAAAAGCAAAATTATTTTAGAGAATCTTTTCTCCTTTAAAAAGGTTTACTTTGTTTTTATGGTGTTGTCCTCAATAGATCTAGTCAGCGTTGATTAAGGTTCTTTTAGTTTCTTATTTCTTTATAAAGATATATAGTATGTTCTCTTTGTTAGACTGATCATATTTCTCTCTTTCTTTCTCTCTCATCAGATCTCTCTATTAAGAATGTATGTTCTGATTATCTCCTGTGGATAACACGACTTCGAAATCAAATGCAAACCACTGAAACATTACTTTTTTTCTTTTTGTTTCATTTCATTAATTTGACTGAACCCTGAGAGAGAGAGAGAGAGAGAGAGACCAAACAGCAAAGTTCTCCCCAGTCATATATGCGGTTCTGTTGCCTCAGCACCTTTTGGAGTTTGTGTTTTATGGTGCTCAGAGGTTTTCGTGCTGAAAAGTTCTTTCTGCCAGCTGAGATAAAGAGAGAAAGAAAGGGGGTACCAGATGAGAAGAAATTATACCTTTCAAATAGACTCTCTTGTCAGTGACTGTTTCAAGCGCAAGATCTAATACATATTAACTCTCTCAGTCTTTCTCTCTCTCTCTCTAGCTTTCTTATTCTTCGTCTCCATGTAGTTGCACTTGGTACAATTTATTACTTTTTCTACTCTTTTAAGTAATTTTGTTCGCATGCATGTGAGTTCAATAGTAAAATGCATCGCTGCTATGCAGAGAGTTGGGAAAGAGAAACTGTTGATGAGATATTGCACCTTTGCTACAACTGATTTGTCAATCTAGAAAAACAGTGTTACTCCATATTGGCAATCATTTCTTCCTCTCTCTCTCTCATTTTAATTTCCCTCTCTCTTTGGAGAAAAATTGAGGGACTGTTGTACTGTGGGTATATATTAATTATCTTCCTCCATATATGCTCGCTAGCATGTGATGTGCACTTGATGAAAGTATCAAGAAACACAATTTATACTAGGACTCATCACATTATTAAAGCTCTATTATATCTCTCTGTACAACTCCATATTTTTGTTCTTTGTGTGATGCAGTTGTATCTCTCTCTCTCTCGCTCTCTCTGTTTCTCTTTACTTTTCCTTTTTTTAGAATTTCTCTTTATGGCCTCTTATGGTTCTCGTTATTTGCCTTAATTATTAAGTGTTTTTTGAATGCTATTTTTTTGTTACATATGTATCTAGGTTAAAGACGACTCTTATGTAAGAAATTTTCAACAAAAAACTGTTTCGAATGTCTTCTCTCTATCCATCCCCATATACATATCCAAAAAAGATAACACAGTGGTGCACTGCATAAAATTTAAAAAAAATCCAGCTAAATGAAACCAGCACGAAGCAGCACAATTTATTGAACATTCCCAACTGAATTTCCTAAATTAATATTTTTTATTATGCGTGTGTGTGTTTGTGTTTAATAATAAAAGAAAAAGCTTGTGGTGTCTTTCTAGATCATTCTGTCATTCTTTTTCAAAACAATTCGACTAGTTTTCGCTTGGGCACACTTGATGACTCATATTAGAGTGGCAGTTCTGAAGGATTTGGCTAGCTAGTTAGTTCCTCTTCAATTTACAGTTTAGTAGAGATGGAAACAATCTAGTAACAAGAATATATATGTGAGTTCCATCGTCATGTGTTTAACCCAAAAATGATTTCCCCTGTGATGAATCAATAAAAAAGAGCAGGCTCAGGAGCCGACTCTTGCTTAGTAATTTTGGTGTTTTTTTTCTCTCCTTTTGCTCAGTACATGTCGAGTTTTAGGGCTTGTTGTAACGTAAAGAGTTTCTCATTTTTAAAGAAAATTTATAAAGCAAGGATAGTTAATAGAATTATATTAGGAAAAATTATAGACTGCATTGTGTGAAGATTACGTCTAAAATTACCAGATTAATTTAAATGCCAATAAATGATAATTAAACTTTTTCAAGACAAAGAGAAGCAGTTTTTCAGCATACTAACATGCGCACTTTACTGCAATTTACCCTAAGCGTACTAATATGTACACTTTTCGCAGATGCATATGTGGGGCCATGGGTCGCAATACCGGCGAGGCCCTGAGTCTCTTCGGGGGACACAGCCCACTGCCATGTTGCGTCTGCCCTGTTACTGTTGTGCACCTGGCTGCCGAAACCACATTGACCATCCACGGGCCCGTCCCCTAAAAGACTTCCGTACTCTGCAAACCCACTACAAGCGGCGCCATGGAATCAAACCGTTTTTATGCCGTAAATGTGGCAAGGCTTTTGCAGTACGTGGCGACTGGCGCACTCACGAGAAAAATTGTGGAAAACTCTGGTAATAGCTAGCTATTATTAAATCAGATCGTTTATTCCTATATTATATGAAACTACTGCCATATATGCATTTGAATATCAAGCAAGACTGATATTCAGATTATTTAAACTGATTGAACCAATAATCATTACTATATTGATATGGAAACAAGTTTTGAGCTGGTTAATTATATCATATATCATGTGAACAAACTTGTTTCTTAATAATTTCAACAGGTACTGCACATGTGGATCCGATTTCAAGCATAAACGGTCGCTCAAAGATCATATCAAGGCATTTGGGAATGGCCATGTGGCGCATGGGATTGATTGCTTTGATGATGTGGAGGAAGACGAAAGGGAACCATCTTCTGAGGTGGAGCATAGCTTTGGTAATGGCAGTGGCTGTTGATTGTTAGGTAAGAGTGACTCATGAATACGCTAGAAATATATGTAGAGAGATAATATTTGTTTGTAAGGGGAATGAGGCCATTATGCATATATGGTTGATCAAGAGCTTGAGCTACAACTGCTTAATTTGTGATGTTTCGTTCATGAACTTGAAAGTTTTATATGTTATTTTCTATTAATTGATCAGTATGTCATCTTATTTTGAAACTCAATATACATGCATACAGTCAGCCGTGCTAATTGGACCATGAAGATGTTATTCTTAATGTTACTAGCGGTCATTTGTATACGATTGCTTTGAAACATAGTGATTTGCATATTTGGCTCATAATATTACTTTACATTAATTTGACAGTCTATTACATAGAGTATTAACATCCCTAGTTTCTAATAACATGCTTTAAATTTTAAGGAACAACGAACAAAAATGCCGATTACGAAAATAAGTTTGAATATGTTCAAAGTTCAAAAGGGATCATTTACAAAAATAGTAAAATCGGTCGGTATTCTTAATTATTAACACAAGAAATATCGATGTTTTGGAAATCCTTGCTAGCTCGATCTATATAGCACTTTAGTCGTCCTTTGTGAAAAGGAAAAGGAAAGATGTTATCATATTTCATTTGAAAGTGCAATCTTTCCATATATAAGACACGATTAACGATTTCTTGAATTTAGTCGTCTATAATTCCAGTGAAATAGGTTAAAATTTTTTAGTTGGATTACAAATTGTAGAAATAGTTCTAGATACATATTATCTCATTATGCATGTCTTAGTACGTCCATTTGGAATGTGCTTTCTGTCATTTAGATTGGATGCATCAAATGCGAAACCATACAGTAATTTTCTTTTTGGCCATCCATAATAAAACATTAACATTTAATCTTGGGGCGGCTAATCGGCTATAGATGACGCTTTCCTAGTGGGGGACAAATCTCTTATAATTGGAATGTTCGATCTACATTTAAATATCTAAAAATACTGTTAAAATTTTTCAATTTATATATAGATGAATTGGTAAATATTTTATTATTGGAATGTACGTTTGATCATAATACCACATTAATTGCATACTCTATCAAATTATAGAACACCTTTAATTTTATTTATATTTTTTTAATTTGACTGACGTTGATAAAGATATTATATGGATGCACATAAAATGATCCAGGTCAAATATATAAAGAATAAAATTAGACATATTAGTTAGACTGATTTTTCTCTAAAAGAATTTCAAAAATTTCAAAGCTTGTCCTAGATTCTTAGAACTATAACATTTTTTTAACTTTCTCCAACTTACACGTATATATATTTCTAAAACGAGTTTTTTTTTTTTTCAATTAGTTTGTAGCACTCAACAGAACTGAAGTGAGACAATGTCCGGCCGGCCTCATTACACTCTTGGCCAAACCAGAAATAATTCTTTTTGTCGCATTTGTGTGCTGATACTAGGTGATTGAAATCATATTAACTTTATTTTTTGTATTTTTTTGCATGCTTTCATTAAAGCCAGAATTAGTTAGATAGAAAAAGCAAAGAAAACATTATCTTTTAATAACCTAGGATTAACTTTATTGTTTCAAATTATATATAACCAAAAGAGGTAACTTTTACCATGAAAAGAAAGATAGCTAATTTGGTTTTGTACTGTAAATAAAAGTAGGCATTCTACGCAAAATGCATGTTTTGCTTCACAGAATATATGGTGTCGTATATTCCTACTACAGGCACCGTGAACTGGTAGAACAGATTTGCCAAGCACACTTGTGTGGTTCATACTTGCATATATAGTTGCATCTGGTCTAGCATTACGGTTTCTTTAATTATTAATTCTCTCTCAAAAATAAATAAAAAAAAAAGAAAATCGGTTTCTTTAGCTAGCTATAGTATTTGATCGATTACTGATGGACCAGTGAGTTTGAAAGACGTTGTTTGCATGTTAAACTTCATCTAACTTAATTTGATTACTAATGGACCAATGACATTATTCTACATTCTATTTGAGTTTAAATGGGGAGGAGGTCAATTATTATGTAATGGAGAAGAGTACATTTCGTTGTTCAAAAGAAATGATGGCCAAAATCTAAGGCCTCTTTTGCGACCAATATTTACTTTTTTTAGCCTGATATGCACCTAGTATTCCCTTTATTTCAGATGTAGTGTAGTCGTGTTGAAGAAATATATAACGAGTAACTGTCTAATTAGATTCTGACGACCCGCCACAAAAAGTATACACATCATTATTAATTGCAAGAATGAGAGAGCTTCTAGCTTCCTCCTATGAATCCATGTCTTCCACTAATTAATGCGATGATTAAAGACCTAAAAAGTGGTTAAATTAAAGACTACTTTATCCTTTCCCTTTATATTTCGCACTTTAGCAATGAGCATTTTTAGCACTTTATTAGTTCCACATGTACACCTTGCGTTAGGAGAGATATCTATCAGATGTAAGACATTGGTTGAAAATGACTTTATAATTAGGATTTACTACTTAATAATTATGTTCCCGGAAAGTTGTACTTAGCAAATCCAATATAATATGTCTAATATATAAACTTCACTCATTCAATATATATAATACATAAATAAGTAATGTTCACTCACAAACTTTGTGTAATACATCAGATTGTTTACGATATATAACACGCTTTGAAACCTAGCAATATTACTAGTGACGAAGATCACGAAGTGCTAATATTTTCTCTTTCCTGAAGGCCGACTGGCAAAAAAGTTCAAATATTTTCATTCTTAATTAATTTGATAGAAAAATGTACCACCTAACATGCATGTTACAGGTTAGAGAGAGAATATTTAATATCCAAGAATGACTATACACCTGGATGAACGCATCACATTCCGGTACCCTTCTCCATCAAAATCTTACCAGAGTTTACTTCGGCATATTAGTCAGGTCAAAATGATTTATTTCATGATAAACTAGGCAAGCCTCCCAATTTATTTATAAATTCAATATTCAAAAAGAAAATTTTCCTGTCGAATTTCGAATATGCAACCTTACAGTCAAGGCGTATTGCCACTTGTCTCTAAGCTAAGAGTTGGTTCTTCGATCAAAATAATTTAAAAGAAAAATTAGAGCTGTGTAGTATATTTACTTCAAGGTTCGATGGTGATTGTTGATGAATTCATATTCTAGACAGGAAAAAGTTTTTCTAATATTCAAACAAATGGTATTCGTTGAGTTAAATACTCGTCAAGATTTGTGCCGCGTTACCTTCAAGTGAACTTTCTTTAAATTTTTATTATTGTTTTAATTTTCAAAGCCCGTAGGCATTTCTTTCTACTAGTAAAATGGTGTAAAAAAGACTTCTTTTATTACTGATTAGTCAGGGTATTCCCTGAAACGTCCTTTTTGCTTTGTTTTGTCCTTTTGCAATATGAAAAGCAGCTTCAAGTTATCAGAACATTGAATGCTTCATCAACTGACTTACATCTTTCCTAGTACTCTGATTATTACCCTGATACATAAACCGAGAAACAGAAAGTAGAAAAGAACAGTATCTGTTCTAATCTCTTTACTTATTGTTTTGTACTGCCTGCGCTTTTCTTCCCAAAAAATAAATGCGTACAAACTATAAAGGTTACTCTAGGGGAGAGAATTGCGGCAAGTTGTAAGATAACATTGGTTGCGCGCTATCTGGAATATAAAAGTTTAATAAACGTATTTACAATTTATTTAATGAGTAATGCTAGAGTCAAATGCGTTTGACACTTGAGTTTGTCAAATGTGATCAAGTTTCAATTTTCGAAACTACAATGGTCAATCCGAACTGTTAAATTTGTTGTTCATAATGAAATCTCATTAGGTACTAAATTTTATTTTTTTTTAAATTCTTTTACTATTTTTTTTTCAAATTTTAGAAAATCCTCAATCTAATTAATTCTGGACCCTTCCTTGGCAGTCGCTGCCAAGCTCTCTAAAAAAAAAAATTAATTCTGGACCCTTCAATTTTAAAAAATGCAAAAAAATTACATTAAAATTTTTTAAAAATATAAAATTTGGCCTTCAAATAGATTTCAATATGGAGATCATATTGAGCAGTTCGCATCGCCCGTTTGAAATTTCAATAGTTGAGATTCGAATAGGACTTGACGTCAAACATATTTGACTCTAACATTACTCTTATTTAACATATATAATTTTGTGCAGAAAAATTTTAGTTTACTTATAGCTAGAGATATAAATAAATAACTGTAACTAATGTTTTTGGCGGAGAAATTTAAGGTATGCTAATAATAACACAAATATTCTTCTATATCTTGTTAAAAAATTCCTATAATTAATACATAGACATAGAGTTTTGCTATGGTGAGTTGTGATCAAAACTTTTAGATCTAGTTTAAAATGACCGATTCAAACCGTTCAATATGATCTCTCTATTGAAATCTCCATACAGACCAAATTTTATATTTTTTTAGATTTATAAGTATTTTTTTCGGATTTTTAAAAACTGTTATTTTTGAACGGTTCAGAACTAATTAGATTAATGATTTTCTAAAATTTAAAAAAAAATACTTAAAAATTTTGAAAAAATATAAAATTTGATCTGTATGGAAATTTCAATAGAGAGATCATATTAGACGGTTTGGATCGATCATTTAAAATTAGATCTAAAAATTTTGATCCTAACTCACCCATCCTTTTGTGAGTTACAACTCACCTTAGCAAAACTCATAAAGACATATATACTTGAGACAACATCATAAAAAGTTGTAAAAGTGTCCTCTATAAAATATACATAAATAACAATGTGATTTGATTTAACTGGAATCTATTAAAATCAGTCAAGCCAATGATTTGTCTATATAAATAGACCCAGAAACCATCGCAGAACAATCTCTTATTCTTTGGACCCACTATTAGTATTTAATATATATGAATATGGATTCTCCAAGACGACTGCTGACATACGTTAGATGTGGCATTAGACTGGCAAATGTGCCAAAAAAGAAGAAAGGAGGATTATAACGCGTTCAGGATTCGCTACATATTTCCTTGCTATATATATAGGGCTGTCAAACGTTGACAACGACAACGTAATTATACATTTCCGTTATCCGTTACGTTTGAATAACGTTGTAAATTTAATTTTCGTTGAATGTTCCGTTTGAGGGACGATATAAATTTTGAATTCGTTGAACGTTCCGTTCTAGTAAACGTTCATAACGTTCATCAATCTGTTCCATTTCTTGGCTACGAAAATGTTGCACATATGAACGAAAAAAATTATAAATTAACATACTAAAGAAATTTTGCATATATTAAACTGTTGCACACATCATAATCTAATAAAAAACAAATGTTGCACATCATAATCACAACTTGCCTTGCTAATTGCCTTGCTAATTGCCTTGAAAAATAATACAAAAACCCTAAATACATAACAGTTACACAACAACTCACTCACTCAGACCCCAAACTAATTTCTCAGATAAGATAATCTTTCTCAACCATTGAAGCATGATAAATTAAACACATATCATCACAGAAACTCACTGTTTGAGATCCAAGGAGCCAAAAAGACAACCAATTACACACAGAGACTCACTCACTCACTTGGACCACCAAACTAATTTCTCAGATAACCAATCTCAGCCATTCAAGCATGTAAAATAAAAGTAAACACATATATCATCACAGAAACTCACTGTTTGGGATCCAAGGAGCCAAAGAGACAACTAGTGTAACTAGCACTCCAGACTTCTCACTTGAAGGCAACACAACTACATCAAGATTCAAGGCAACACAACTACAAAAGAGAAGGCAACACAACTACATAATTGGGACAACAAGGCAACAAAATAAGCTTACTATTGTGACACTTGGTCACAAATTGTGTCATCATTAGAGAGAGCACCATCACTTGACCATATAACATCTCCAAAGACTCTACCATTTTCTGCAACCAATGCCACAAGATGTAATTAGCTTAAGTGAAACGTTTGATGAAATAATAAATTTAAAATAGTGTTAAATTGAAAGTATTTGCCTATAACAGAAGCTCTCAACCAATCCTGTGCGCATATCAAAGCTTCTAGACTCTCATCATTTAGACTGCTTCTAATTGGACTCAAAATTCGACCAGCTGTACTAAAAGTTGATTCTGAGGCCACTGTTGAAATTGGGATAGCCAATATGTCTCTTGTTAGTCTAGCTAAGATAGGATACTTAGCTGCATTCATTTTCCACCATACTAATATGTCAAACTGTGCATCCAAACTGGTTGGATCAAGGCCAGCAGATAGATACTCTTGCATCTCTGTTTTTGTTGGATCAACAGTCCTCTTACTACTTAAAAAACTCTTTAACCCAGCTCTTGTATCACTAATGTCATCTGATGAAGTAGTTGAGCTATACAAGTAAATTCAAGGGATTATATAAGCAAATTATGTAATTAAGATAGCATAAATAATATACTTATAAGCAAGTTCAAGGGATTGCCTCATGTGAATAGTTGAGCTGCTAGGTTGGTTCTCACTGCCTTTGGAATGTGCAAGCAAGTAGTCGTTGAACAATTTATGTAAGCATGTCTTTAGGTTATCCATGAACCCAAGACATTCTTCTGGATGCATCATTCTAAAATAATATTCAACCACACCCAACTTGCATCTAGGGTCTAGAACATAACCAATTGCCAACAGAATGCTGCCAACCTTCCAATACTTGTTTCATTTGTAAAACATTTCTTTACTCATATCAACAACAAAAGGATAAGCACTCTGACTCATTTTCTTAATAGTGAGATACACCTCACAGTATTCAGGGAAGAAGATATTGAGTGTGGGATACTTGGTGCCACTCAATTTGTTTGTGGCATCATAGAATACTTTCAAATGACAAACCAATGCCTCCACATGTTCCCAATCAACATCATTTGGGCACATATTAAAGTTATTATCAGACAAGGAATATCTATTTATGGCCTCCTTCAATTGCAAAGCAAGATCAAGCATCAAATATGTGGAATTCCATCTTGTTTCAACATCCCAGGCTGGCTTTTTGTTTGGGGCATGAACCTAAAAACAGAAAAGATAAGGGATTAAATGATGAGTAATTTAATAATTTAATTGAACATTATAAATAATTAATCAAATAATTTAACAATTAAATGACCTGAGATGCTGCCAATCTAAACTTCTCCATTCTTTGTTGTGAATGCCTGATATATTTCATTGTTTCTCTAATCTTTTTTATCTCATTAGATAAAACATTCAAGCCATCTTGCACTATAAGATTTAATATATGGCATCCACACCTCAATTGAAAAATGGCACCATCTGCTGGCAGCACATTCTTAATTGGGGTTGTACTCAACAGCTCTCTTACACACACATCATTGGCAGATGAATTATCCAAGACAAGACATAATATTTTTTTATCTAAGTTCCAATCAACTAATTTGGAATAAATAGCATGAGCAATATTCCTTCCAGTATGAGGAGATGGCAAGGGAGTCAAACCAATAATTCTCTTTCTCAACATCCACTTCTCATCTATGTAATGACATGTCAAAGACATGAAACCCCTATCTCTGCCTTTGGAACTCCATAAATCACTAGTGAAACTGAACTTACAATCAAGTTTACCCATCAATTCATACAATTCAACTCTTTCTTCCTCATAAATGTTCATACAATCACTTCTGATTGTATTTCTTAATGGTAACTTAAAGCTAGGACATAAATCACTTAAGAATACCTTCAAGAAGTGGTGATTTGCACAATTGAAAGGATATTCATGTGCAATAACACACTTAGCAAAACTTATTCTACACTTCCTTTGATCAAACACCCAAGGAGCAACAGTGGCTTGACCAGCTATTAATTGGAACATATGAACCATTAGAATATGAAATCAGTGTTAACATAATAAAATAACTTATTAAAGTTCAACTATTACCTTCATCTCGGCCAGCCTGCAATAGTTTTTGTAAAGCATCAGGCTTGTGCCTTTTTGTTGAAGGCATTTTCTTACAACCCCTCTTAATATGGTGTCGCATATTGCCGGTACCTCTTTGGTTACCCATATGATACACATGCCCACAATAGTTGCAAGTGACAGTGTAACTGCCATTTTCTTGTACAACACCCTTTTTGAAATGAGCCCACACAGCTGCCTTTAGTGTTTCTTTTGTCCTTCTCTTATTATTGGTTTGTTCAGTGGTTTGTTCAGGTCCTTCAGGACAAGGTTGTGATTGAGCTTGAGCATCATTTTGAATTTTTTGTATCTCATCAGGGGTTTCCATGTGCAACCCAGCCCCCATGCTAATATGAAGAGAAGAAATACATTAAATCTATACATAATCAGATATAATCACATAATCACATAGCATTAAATGCATTACATGCATGCAGAAATTATCAGATACAGCCCTCATGCATTCAGATTATCAGATACAATACATAATCATGTATTACAAGCATTAAATGCATTACATGCATGCAGAAATGCTATTTATCAGAAATTAGTTTTAAACAATAACAAAATAATTGGTTACACGTTTTCAGGCATTAAATTAATACTAATTATCTACAAGAAGCAATTATCAGAAAAAAAACAGTAATTAACTAATAAATTAATTGGTTACACGTTTTCAAGAATTAAAGCAGATAATTGTGCTTTAATGGGTCTCAATTTCAAGCTGATACTGTCTGGACAAGAATTAAAGCATTAATCATTAAATCATCAATCATTACAGCAGATGCTAATTAATTGGATCGCATTAAATGCATTAAACCAGATACAGAGATACTGTCTCAAGTCTCAATAAGCATTAACTGAGTTTAGAGTTAAATGCATTAATCCAGATACTGTCTCAATTTCAATCATTAGCGCATTAAATGCATTAAACCAGATACTATCTCAACAAGAATTAAAGCATTTCAATAAATGTCAAGCAGATAAGAAGCATTAAATGGATTATAGCAAAGTTTAGAGTTTAAAAAATACTCATCGCTTGATAAGTCAGGCTCAGAAACTTGTTCCTCCTCTGCCATCCTTTCAATCTCGATTCCTCAAACCCTTCAAAATCACAAAAAAAGGAAAAAATATGAGACGAGTAGAAACAGAAATCAACTCTTAATCAAGGAAAAATAAATAAAAAATTAACAGAAAAAAATATAACCTTTTTTTTTGTTTTCTTCCTCCTCTCTGTCTCAGCGGCTCAGCCTCTCTCTCAGCAACTCCCTTTCTCTTTTCTCTTCCTTCAAATAGGCAATATATAACCAAATGGCTCATCATTGCACTGACCCAAACCCTACCTGCTGCTGGTTGTGCTGCCTTGACCCTCAGATCTGTCACCGTCTCACACTAGTAGGCAACAATCATCTCAATTCGTAGGCAGCAATCCGTCAACTCAGCCTCTATTTGTCACAGATCTGAGTATATAAGTGTTAGTTTGGTGGAAACTTGTGACAAATCGACAGCCACAAATAGGTAGGGATTTATAGGGTATTGAAATCAGAGATAATTATTTGGTTTCGAGAGAAGGAAACAACAGTACTACGCGTGCACAGTTGAGAGATTGAGAGTCTGAGAGAGTGAGAGACTGAGGGAGTTCAGGCGATGGAGGAAATCGAGGTTATTCGGTGCAATGACGAAGGCAAAAGGGAGGAAATCAGGGAACGAGAGAGGAAGGAAAGAGATGCGGAAAACCCTAGGCAAGGGCTCAGCTCAGCTGAGAATTAATGACTCGATTTTCTGTCGAGTAAATTTAGGGGTCGAGTGTCGACATTAGTCCAGAAAATCCGCTCTGTTATGTTTTATATTGTAAACCTATAGAATTCTGAACGGAACGAATATGAAACGTGCACGGAACGCTTCATTCCGTTTCACGTTCCGTTCATGTCAACGATACCAGACTGTATTCCGTCCTCCGTTCCGCTACATACCACGAAATGAAAAACTGTTCCGCCATTCGTTTCGTCAGCACGGAACGTCGACGGAAAACGTCGAACGTTATACCGTTGACAGCCCTAGCTATATATAGTCTCTAACTCTCTATATACAAAGAGAGAGTTCGCTTTAGGAATTTGCCACTACTACCATGTGACTCTATTCTCTGACCCCACATAACTTATCAGATATATTTAATTACCGAAAATGTGTACTTGTGTACCCTTGTATAAGCTTAAAACTTACATTTCGTTAAAATCCTCTAAGCTATACATGAATATTTTCCAGACAACAGCAAACCTCAACAAACTTCTTAGCCTTCTAAATTAAAGTTTTACTCAGAGGTAAGAAGTTAAGAAGTTAATTACTCCATCACTCACATAATTGATTTTTACACGCTTGTCAAACATAAATAAAATTAGATGATAGCCACCTAGGGTTTACCAAACGGGGCGAGGCGGGCCGGGGCGGTCCAACCCGCGGCGGTCCACGGGTTAGGACGGGGCTGGTTAGGGACGGTCCACGGGTTAAGACGGGACGGGTTAGGACGGCCCATCCTAGAAACTTTGGCCCTAACCCTTCCTAAACCCGCCCCTTGTAACCCGCACGGGTTATGACGGTCCGGTCCGGTTCGGTCCGCGGGTTTTTTATTTATTTTATTGTTGTTTTTTTTTGGATTTTTCGTTTATTTTTTTGCTGTTTTTTTTTGCGTTTTTTTTGTTTGTTCAATATTTTTTTTCTGTTTTTTTATTTTTCGTTAATTATTTTTATTTTTTACTTTTGCGTTTTTTCTTTATTTTTTTACTTATATTTTCTGTTTTTTATTTTATTTTTTTTGTTTTCTTACATTTGATTTGTAATTTTTTTATTAAATGAAAAAATTCAAATATAATTATTGGATGGTTAAGACGGTTTAGCACGGGTTTAAGACGGGTTGACGGGGCGGGGCGGTCCGGTCCACGGGTTAAGACGGGTTGTCTTAAAAATGGCGGCCCAAACCCGCCGTAGGACCGCCCCGGTCTAACCCTTCGGTCCATGGCGGTCCATGGATGGTCCGGGACGGTCCGGTCCATGGGGCAGGTTTGGGACGGGGCGGGTCTAACCCGGCGGGTTTTTGGTAAACACTACAGCCACCACCAAGTTTGTCTTAAAAAACTTTATGAAATGTGAGAAAAAAGAGATGGCATGAATAAAATTAATTTCGTAATGAAGGAGCAATATTTTTAGAAACAAGTAGGGAGCAATATGAAGATGTGTGTACAAAATTTTTTGGGAACTGTATTCTATCATTGAATCTCGTTAATATATATTTATATATTCTATGATCAGTCACATACGTCGCTTGACAGTTTACCAGATCAGACAACAGTGGCATAGCAGTGGTGGAAAGAAACAAGACTAGACCAAAAGTACAGTCTAACTTGCACCAAATGCGGTTGGATGGAGCCCGATGGAGGGGCTAACTTGTCAAAGATAATTTAACAAATGGAAAAATTCAAAGTGCAGCTTTTGAAGAAATGCCTTTTGTTTTGTACATGATGCTTTTAGTTGGCAGAGGCCTCCTCGGGGTTGGTAAAATTTAAGAATGTAACCAGAGATGGAGAATTGGAGATAATGTTCATGACTTCATGGATGGGATGGGACTAGTACCGTGAGATAGGTCATCAAATGATTAGTAGCTTTGTTATAAAGGGATTGCGGAGGGGACGCAAAGGGAGAGGATTCTAATTAATGAACAAAGAATGAGTTGTATAGAAAAAAATATATGTAAAAAAAAAGGTTGAAGGAAATTTGCATCTGGCATTTATAGCTGATATAATAAAAAAATATTGGGTCTGTTATTTGGCACTGATATCTAGCTAACAGATTTTAAAAATTATCACTATTTCAATAATTAGTACATAAAATATTAATTTTATGGCGCCTATTACGTTACTAACTAGTGTAAAATTTGAAACTTGATACTTTGATAGTTGTTATATCAAGTACACCTGTGCCGAAAGTTAACTTCAACAGATATACACGGATCATGGCACATGATGAACTAACATATGTGATAGTATGTAATCAGATAAATATAAGCATTATATATTAGCACGGTACGCAATAACACGATATCTATTTAGCTAATATACGTGTCAAGTACACAATTCATGTGCATAATGGCTAGTCAAAGAGCGCACAGGATGTACTTCGAATTGTGACGAAACTGTTGATTTTTATCTCGATCAAACCATTCAACTTAAATTGGAATCACATCCTCGGCCAACCTTAAAAGGTTGGCAGGGTGCCAACCTTTGATCTGAACCGTTAAATCTAATTTTAACGGTTAATGAGAGCCCCGTGAATAATACCAGATTGATAGGCCCGAAAAATTTTAACCGTCCAAATTATATCGACGGCTCGGATAAAAAATTGGCATGATACTCTCCCACTTAAATTAGCAACACATTATTTTTGGTCCCAACATGCATGCGGAAGGCTAGTTTGATCTTGAGAAAAAAAAAATAGTTCAGTCGTTACTTTTTTTGAAAGTTGGTTTGAAATCAATGATTTTGTTAATTATAAGAAATTTGAAAATAAAAACTCTCTCCGTAGTTCGAATCCAGAATCGCTTGGTTGGTTGATGGAAGCCAAACCACAAGACCAAACAACTCAGTTTAGGTCAGTGATCAGTCATTACTAAAGTGATATTTTTCTTTTGTTTTGCTTTTTCAACATGCAAAGGGAAGAATTTGTATCATTATCTAATCTTTCGATGAAATAACGATTTAAAATAAATAAAAAGTAGGTTATTTGATTTAATTTAATCATAAACAATAAGTAATAGTTTAGCACTTTTCAGTTCTCAATCACATGAATACGCATCTAGACACGGTCAAGGGCCGATACAAAGGGAGGCGGGTGTCGGCCTGGTATACATCGAAACAAAATAATGTAAAATGTAAAAAAAAAAATATACAGTGCTAATTTAGTTATTTGATATATCCGATCTACTTTAATATTAAAAACTCTAAACTCTAATTAATAAAATGCAATTGAATTCGAACCTTAGCAACTCGGCCTATAACCTATCCTCCAATCTTAATTCCGCTCTGGACACGGCACGCACGTGCCTAGAACGGCACGGACTCAAATTCTTAATTACCAATATAACAAAACAATAAAAATAACTCCGTATATATACATTGATAAATAATTATGTATCTGTAAACCGTGCGAGTGCAAGCCTGCAAGGAAATGGATCAGTTAACCATAATAACAATTAGGGGTGTCAAACGTGCGAAACGGAAGCAGAACTGGTATGTTCCGTTTCTGTTCCGTTCCAGCTAACGTAACTAAATTCTATTTCGTTTCCGTTCCGTTTCGTAAAGCGGAACAATTTTCCGTTTCGTTAGCTGTTCCGTTCAGCATTTTCTATTGGTTTCAGCCCATTTTCCATTGATTTCAGCCAATTTTTCGGTAAACAGAACACTAACGTTTACCAGCGTCCGTTCCGTTTTCAGAAACGAAACTGAAAATCCTTCCGTTAGCTGTTCCGTTCGAACTGAACAGAACGGAAACGTGCGAAACGGCACACTTTTGACAGCCCTAATAACATATTTTTTGTTCCTGTTATATCAATTACATTGTTGCTGAGATCACTTGGAAGAGAACAGATCGTCTTTTCAGACCTTTGGAAATCGAAACAGAGTAAAATATATGGAGATGGTCAGATGGAGAGGAGTATGGAGAAGTCAACAGAGGTTGTTTGACATGTCATATCAGTCGGACAATTGCAGCGCTCATCCGCTGTCAATGCTCTGGAATTTATTTGGCAAAATCTAAGTAGAATGATTGATATCTTAGGGGTCGTTTGGATGTGTCCGGAATTTGAGAATTTTCCAATTCCGGACATAAATTTTAATATAAACAATTCATCTCTCTCACAAAGTTACACACTTCCCAACGAAAATCCTTATTCCTTCCTAGGAATTGGCTATTCCTAACCCATCCAAACGACCCCTTAAAACTTTAAAAGTGGTACCAAGACAAAGCTGCATGCTAGGAAAATATATATGGACAAGATCAACTAATTTAATATGTAGTCTGATTTAGAACTTGCTTCTCCCCTGTATATTATATTCACAAATCCTGTCACCTAGCAGTTGTACGGAAGTCATTAATTGTCCCAGACCCAGATAGATTTGCGCTTTCTTTTCTTTGATCTTTTTTTCTTTTTTCTTTAATCAAATCCGTAGTGATTTGCGCACATTTTATGTTGAGGTTCCAGTATCATATGTTTTCTTGCCATCGTCATACTTATATTTTCAATTCTATTTACATAATTTATAAAAAAAATTATGTTTCAGAAATCAAACCTGAATTTTGGATCAGTTAAAAAGAAATTGATTATTATTAATAATAAATTAAATTCAGATAACTTGAACCTTGATGAATAATTAAGTATATATCTAGTCAGATTTGATCGAGATAAGAAATTAAAATAGGACATATATTTTGAAAACTTTGGCTTTAGGCCGCGCAATATTTAGAACTTTGCACCATGTATCTCATGGTTTGGGTATTAGATTAAAAATTTTAAGTTTATTTCTGTAAATTGACAAGTTCAGTAGTAGCAATTACGTATGCCACCTTTATATATAATTACTTAAAAAATATAAAATTGGATGATAACATCCGATAATTGTTATATCTCCTTGTGGTTGCTTTAGAAATTTTATTCTCCATTGACGTGATACTTAAAAAGTGTTTATTTGATACTATTTGTATTTGGCAATGTCAGTGTTTTTCTTTTTCTTTTCAGAAGGGATCTTTGCAAAAAAGATGAGGTGACATTATTTATAGTGTGGTTGCTGATTTCTCCATTACAAGTAGAAATGGAGGAACAAAACAAGAGAAAAAAAAAAGAGGGAAAAAGGAAGAAGGTTGTGACAAAAGAACATTTCTATGCCTCTCTTTTGCAAGTTATCCTTTTTCCTTTATACTCAGGTCCACTCGGGGAAATAAAGGTTATATTTGACACCTATGGTAATCGTCAAAATAAACGTATCAAAACCCAGGGATAATGCTTTGTAACATGACATAACATCAACTCATCAAATTGATCCGCGTCTTCAATATTTTTATCAACATTTGGAACATACGGATTTAATGGTGAATATGGGGCCGGTCAGCTGACCCTTTTTTTTTTTCTAAAAATTAAACAAATGGCTACTTATTTATTATATAATACAAGTTTATAGCAACTTCTGAAAAGTAAGGAATTTTATTTATATTTTCTAACAAATGGCTACTTTCATTTTTCTAAATTTTTAGATTGAACATTGAAGTTACAATTATGATGTAGAATCTACAAATTTTGTATCGTGAATTCGCACTATAAAATTTTCTATTTCGGTTACTGAACCTAGTTGCATACTTGCCAATTTGTTCCGTGTTATGCATTTCTTAAAACAATGTGATTCCAAAGTAAAGGAAAGAAAAAATTAAGGGCAATTAATCACTCTAATGTTATGTATATATCCTGATCTTGTTTATGCAAAATTAATGCTACATTTATAGTTGTATTCTTTTTAATAAAAACATAACAAGTATTCTTATTTTTATCTCGTAACTTTTTAAAATTTTCTTTGAAGATTGATGAGTGTCAATTGATTAGGCGATGTGAAACAAAGAGACGGGAAAAGAGAAGTCTAGGTCTATTTGCCAAGGTCTCTTCTAAGAAAAGAAGTATGATCTTTAAAGCGAAAGCATACTGCATCTTGAAAAAGACTACTCCAAAGAGAGCGTACACACCTAGAAAAGCACCCATGCTTATATGCTGCCGATCCATGTATTTGCCAATAGGGATTGGGTCGGACCAACACCAACTCAACATACACATGCAGAGTCACCTCAGTATGAAATGGTGTACACTCTTCTCAGATTCCTTCAGTTTTAACCATTTCAACTTCCCTGTAAAAAGAAAACTAATGTTCCAGGTACACCTTACCATAATGATTTCTAGCTAGCTAGAGCTCCTTATGCAAAGGCTCTGGTGTACATATTTAAATGCGAATGTGAACCTAATACCCTACCTTATTTCCTGCTGTTATTCCAAACTCTGATATATAGCAACATCATTTTTTTTTTTTTATATCTAGACTCTTCAATCTCAAATAAACGTGAGAGAAATATTAACTGACATCGTGAAAACATGTCCCTTCTACGTACTTAGTTATAATTTTATACAGATATATTAAAAAAATTCGAAAGTGTTTGTGTGTTATTTATAGAAGGTAAGAATACACCAACTAAACAACATGTATGCATCTCATAATTTGGAAATATGTATAGAAAATACATGTAATTTAACAATTATTTTGAGATTTATGTATTGTGTTGCTTTTCTTAATGAAAAGTGGGTCAAAACCCACTTGTTTCATAAAAAAAATTATTTCGAGATTTTTTTCCAATATAGATGATATACATATATAAAATGGAAAACTCTGCCATGAGAATCAATTTTGAATCGGGCTTTAATCGCAACCGTTCATGTGTGCTAATGAATTAATGTTTCTTGAAAATGTATGGTTGAGATTAAACCCCGATTCAGAAATTAGTTCTCATGGCAGAATTTCTATTAATAAATTAATTTTATTTTAAATAATACAAAAAAAATTGATATGATCAGTATGAAATGGAAACTGACGAGTTCAAACTCGATTCAAGTTTGGATTGATCCTAGCTTCATGGTTTGATACAGTGCGACTGGAACTCGACTTGATTCCGCTTATAATGAAATATTAGACTAAAACTTTTTTTCGTCTAATTAAACTTATATATTTGCACATGAGAAAACTAATACCAATATTAAATTAGCTGTACATGTTTAGGCATGGTTTGTACCGCCCAATCTGCGCTACTAACTGTACTGACGGAACATAGGTGTGCCAATATATATTCTGTTTTGGAATGGAAATTATAGTACTGGGGCCGGATATATACGTACATATTACATTATTTTGTTCTCCTAATTTAGTAGCTGTCAAGTGAAATAAAATGAATTTGTACCGGTTTGGTGAAGGACCACCCAAGGCCTCTATACCAAACACAAAATCAATGTTGCACTCTACAACAAGATGCACAGTTTCTAGTTTTCTGCATACATAAATAGTTATGAAAAATTAGCATCAGACACTGAAAGGATATAGAGTAGCATCTAAGTTCTTCAACGATAGGTTGGGGTTTTCAGGTTAATTCTGAAAAAATTATTGCTACTCTTCCCACTAACACGCCCATCACCTAAGAGCACACCTATATATGCCGCCATAACCAAGTGTTGCATCTCTCTTTTTAGAAAACAAATCTCTTTTCAAAAATCTTCCCACCAACTGGCAAGTAATTAGAGAAGGAATTTACTAGCAATTTTCGGTGAAAATTTATCCAAAAATGAAATCTAGTACAAGTGTGCGCGCGTAAATTTTAAAATATATAAATATAAATATTCTCACAAAAAAATTAAATTCTAAATTTACACAAATTATATACTCGCCACACACCAAATTTTGAACAACAGTATTGTAAAAATATATATATATATATATATATATATAGGCTTAGATGTATCCAAATTTATGCGGCACGGCACATCAATATTTACCGCATCGAAATCCATGCTGCCAAGTGACAATGAATGATTTTTTTTTTTTTTTTTGAGAGAGATATTTCTTGAACGTAGAGATCTAATCATGACAAGACATCTTTACGGATTACGATTATGATTCTACTATATAACAAGACGTAAATGGTTTGCATATCATGTCAAAGCTTTTTTGTGGAAATATCTTGTCAACATGTCAAATGAAACGAATTGTTCTATCTTGTCAAAAGGTCTTTATTTTTTTTTTTAGGGACTTATCTTGTCAAAATGTCATTTAGCTCTAACATATAATACCTAACGAGTGAGAAGACACAGCATCTTAGCATTTTTGTGAATCATACTTGTACCATGCTGACCTTATTTTGGATGTCTTCATAGCTTATACAGTCATCTCACTAAAGGCGTCCTTCCCAAAGGCACCAAAAAAATAATATCTAATGATCAAAAAAAAAAAAAAATCAAAGACAACTTTTATTTGGATCCATAGTCAACATCTCTCTCTTCCTAAAGAGATTACCTAGTGTGGGCAATACAGAGGCCATGCTCTACTAACAATAGCTTGCTAAATTTGTGACACGGAGAGCACCTCTTCAAAATCACAGTTTAGGCAGAATCAATCTCTTTTTACCCATTATAGCTCATCAATGACTTTTCAATACCAAAAGATCAATTCGGTGTGTTTTAGTAGAGAATTGATGATGACTGCATAGAATATGAATAAAAGATTGCCAACCACCACCAAGCTATGTTTCAAGTTTTAACAGCATCAAGGTCTTGGTTTTATTCGGACACAAGCATTTTTTAACCTTTTCAGGTATAGGATTACATTATTGATCCCTTCTTAGTCAAGGATTTCTTAATTGATCAGGTACTTTGGAAACACAAGCCAATCAAATTAGACGCTCATTTTGTTTTGTTTGCTCATTTGTGTTAGCGCAGAAAAAGTGAAAAAAAGATCTCGTGTTTTTCTCTTTTTATAATTAGCATGGGCAGTAAGAGAAGCCATGATTGAAAGTTCCACTGGATAAGTAAAAGGTGAACGACAGCATAATGTTCCAAGCAATTGAGATGTCATGGAAGCACTGTTTATTAAAGCCCAAACTAGGCCCAATGAGAACTTGGAACTTTTTCATAAATGTACAGAGACATTTTGTCAACATTTCATTAATTAAGCTCAAGCTTTAGTACCAGCTGAAACAGCACATCAGTTAAGTTTCCATGGTCGAGACTTACCCTGCCAGAAAACCAATCATGCCAATTTATATTCATACAGAGAAAATGAAATTATTTATAAAGCTAACCGATACAGGTCAGGTTTGAGTCTAATATTCGGTCAGGACTGCTGCTGATAAGGACCGTGTTGATGACCGCAGGAGTAAACAACAGCTTCAAGTTACATATTACTGTGTCATTCTTCCCCCTCAATGGATTGGATCCAAACACACCACAAATATGGACACGTCAAAATTTCAAATGATCAAAGTGCAAATTCAATTCAAGTAAAAACATGATGCAAATGCAGAATACATAATCGGTTTTTGGATGTGACACGTCAATTAATAGTCAATTCCTTACATAAAATAATTTCATATGACTACATATTTCACTAAATTCACTGGATACATATTGGTTTTTGGATTTGACTCCTGTTAACTCCAAATTTAGATACAGTAGACTCCCCCACTCATTTTCAAAATCCAAAATCCATTTGCAATAAGCTCATGGGTACATTGTCAACATCCACATGAGGATCCATTCATATGCAGAATAAGGACATGCCAGCATGGATATCAGCAAGCACCAAAACATTTCTGACATTTTTGTAATGAAGTGATAAAATAGTAGAGGAAGGTACCAACCTGTGTAATGCTTTACAAGGTGTACTTTTGAAATTTCACAAAGTCATCTCTGGTAGGCTGATCTCTAAGAAATACAAGCTGCACAATTCAATCGTGCACATTTAATTTAAACTAAAATTTTAAAGTATCCAAGAAAACAATATAAAATTTTTTTTTTTTGAAAAATTGACTGGACATTAATAATTCTATGGGAAAAAGGCACAATGGAAACCAAATCTAGACTTGTATCTATTTACTTTCCTTCTTTATTTTGGTTTCTTTAACCAAAAGTTGCTGTGGCATGTTAAACTCATACCACGATTCTAAAAGATGAACTTTTAAGATTGATTTTAAGATAAAGTGATAGACATATTCAAAGTACTTTTACAAATCTATGTATAATGCTTAAAGAAAGTGTTAGGCTCAATCATACAAGAAAAAGATAACCTGGCTGACATGAAGGCCATGCCAACAAAGACAGCTTTAACAGCTTGTTTTTGGCCAGCATAATCAAAAGCAAGAGGAAGCATTTCATGCAATGTCAAAAAAGCCATCACACCACCAACTAGTCACCAATAAAAACAATGTTAATTCTAAATCCAAATATCATACAGGTCATATTTATGGATTCAGGCTCATAAATTTGGACCTGGCAAGTTGAAAATCACTTGCAAACAACACTTGGCATTTCAAATGCCTGAAATAGATACCCACGACATTTTGGTGATATGCAAAAGCATTCAATAATCAAGACATAGGTTAAGCCAAGTAAAAATCGTTAAATTTCCACTTTGTTCATTTAATTATCTACTATATACATAGAAACAAGTTTACTTAAACTTGAAACCTGCATTTCATTCATTTGCTTGAATTTATTCAAATTCAGAATATTAGGGTGAGCAAATTACACGTTGTGACATAAATATTCAAGTCACCTAAAACATGACATAAGCTAATGGTCAGATCATGTTATATAAAAACCTTGGATTCTACTTACAATATGTTAAAACTTGGTGTTATGTTGTAGAATGCATAGAATGTCATATAAAAAGCCCTTCATTATAATATCTCATGCTACTGAGTAACAGAAAAATTATGCACCTGATCCCAGTAACCCTTCAAGGATTTCTGGATTTAGACTGCTTGGAAATAAGTATGCTGCAAATTTTAATTGAAAAGCAAAGAATTAGAAAAAAATGTGGATATCAATATTAATATGAAGATATAAGGAGACGTGTATCTAAAACACCAAAAATAAATAGTACCAACAACAACAACTCCAAGCGGCTCAGCAAAACCAGAAAGGGTTGCCAATTTGAAGGCTTGCCATTTGCTTAAACCACAGCATAGAAGAAAAATATATATTAGAGATAGAACCGAAGACGAGAAATTGTTAAATAAAGCAAAGTCGTGATTGTTAGCCACCTGTTCGTGGCAAAGTAAACTGGAAGAGCTACAGCAACACCCTGAAAAGAGTAGGGGGCGGGACATATAAATCGACTCGAGTTTTATAGAAGAAAGTATATTATTAACCAAATATTCCTAAATTTTAGCCAAAAGAGAACAACATACCTCAGGAATGTTGTGCAAGGCAATCGCAAGCGCTAAATTAAGACCAACACGAAGCCCCTGCACATTTCCTTATTGACTTATATGGTAATAGAAATGCAGTACAAAAATTTTCTATGCTTATTCCGGTAGACTGGGACCATAAAGGTCACAGCATATGAATTTTAACTGTCCTTTTTCCTTTTTATTTTTTAATTACGTTCAAGTGTAATTGAGGTCCCCATAAGATCAGTTCCAGTAATGACTAGAAAACATCAATGTTATCATTGCTGAAACTAACTTTTAACTGTACAAGCTAAAGTGGTCCTAGCAAGGAGCAGTGACCAACCAGGATGTACTGGTAGAAAAGGAATATGGAAGTCCTTTCTCTATATCATAGATTTGACTCATTTGTCACCTAAGATTAAAGGCTCCAACTATCAAAATATTAAAAAGAAAAAAATACAAAGAAAAAATTTCTTCATGTATGGCCCCTTACATCACATAAAAAAAAATCACAAATACACCTGCGAATTATCAACGTATAATTGCCCTAGCTAAAATATATGTAATTTGTAATGTACTTCACAGCATTTTAAAGCTACACAGATTGCTCTTCTTTTCTCCTTGCTTATTTAGATATAAAAAGTTAAATAGTAAATAAGGAGGGTTATTGCGTCATCCTTGTAGTGATCAAACTACAGATGTTGCTCTCTTTTATTTGCATGAATTGCAAGTGGCATTTCCTAAAATGTTCTGAAATGTCAAAGCTCTCATTGCACTAGGCATGACATTGCACATTTTGCATAGGTATTAATTTAAATAACCGTTAAATAATTTACCTTGATGGAACCAAGAAACACGGCCATTCCCTCAGGAAAGTTGTGCAAGCTAATGCCTATAACAAAACAAAATAAAATGAAACAATCACAATAGAAACTTTTCAAACATGACTAAGTAATTTCTCTTCCTCTCTAAACCTGGGCTACCTGATCCTAATTGATTTGTGTTATTCCATGGAGGCTACAGCCACCAAAGATATTATGCAAAGTGCAAAAAATCTCATAATTTGTATACCCATGGCACAGGAGAGATCTATACATAGGCCCCTAAAATGTTCTGGGCAATCTAACTAACACCTTTCTACACTCAAGTCTCTGTTATTTTCTACCCCCATATGCATACGCCATACAGGCTAAGGAGCAACGTGAACAAAGGAAGTTAGGTTATGCATTGTATTATGCTGCTATTGCAGGAGAAAATTAAACATTTTCAAATGAAGTTCACACTTTGTCAAAAAAAAAATGATAAAATCACATGTTTGTCCCTGCAATACCCTGAGATGAATCTCTACCACCACAACATAAGAAAAGTTATCTATACCCATTAAATACTTTGTTCAAGAACAGATTGCACAAGAAAATGGCCACTTATGTGTTCATTATTGAAGAACGTTCTTTATTTATATAATAAAAAGTCTCATGATCTTTCTTATAGAGAAGTTGGCAATTGCTATGTCAAAGAATTCAGTGTTTCATAGACGAAAAAAGCATATCAACCTCAAACATCATTAAAAACATTTATATATTATGCACGTGCCTTGAAGACATCACATATAATAAACACCTAGAAAACATGGAAACATCACTGATACACTCAAAAAGTAAAATGTATCTTATGCATTCTACATACCCTCTTTTCTTGAAAGATGCCCTAAGTACCAATCAAGTTAAAGGTGATTTATCAGGAGATATTAAGAAACTAAAAAGATAAACGCACATGCACAGTTTGTCTTACAAGGATATATGTCATATTTCTCGTATCTCAGGAAATGCATGATATTTGATACTCATTGGGGCATGTTTGAAGTAACTCCCTATGATCCTATCTATAAACGAAAGGAAAAAATAATAGAAAACAAAAAGGAAAGCTAACCAACAGCAGTGATGATGCCACTAAAGAAGACCTGGCGGCGATGCTTCTTCATCATATCTTTTCCTGATCCTTCATCCTCTGACTCATGCTGCTTCTTTTTTTCAAATCCAAAAATAATAATCAAATAAACAAGAAAATTATCAAATACAGAATTCTTAAATAAAGAAACAAAAAGAGAGACACAAATACACCAAACATGTTTTCAGTTTATTCTTATCACATTTCTGCAAATTGCACCAAACATGTCCTCAGATTTGCAGATAACATCAAATACTCTCATAGTTGCCACAATTACACAAATTTTCTTTTGTATACATTTGTTACATATAAGAACATAGATTACAGTAGGGGTCGAGGAAAATTCCATTCAAAAAAGTCAGAATTGCCTCTCGGCATTAAATAAGCATATTTCCTTATAATAATCTTAAAAAAGAGAAAGAAATATACATTGAGTTTTTATTTTATATATACGAAGCGAGTAGAGATGAAAAATTCAGGAACCTTTTAATACAATCATTTACAAACCTAACATTAGTTTACAATTGAGTGAATATTAGAAATATGTGTTTTGTATGTACAGAAATAATGTTCGCAAGAATTGGCATAGGACTCTTATATGCCAATGCAACAGAACCATTGAAACACAGAAAAGGTGTAATAAAAAAAATGACTGACCTTGTTTTTGTCTGTCTCAGACTGGGGTACCACAGTTGGTTCAGGGATAAAATTGACAACTAATGCAAAGAACAGAACCCCTGCAAAGAACTAGATCGAGAACATGCAATCAATAAATAATAAGTTAAAATTATGATAAAACATTTTTTTAGATGGTATAAACCAGCACAGAAACAATTAGGTTAGCACTGCAATATGATTCTTCAGGGAAAAAAATTTGATGAAAGACTCAATTACACCAAAAGAAGTGATACTGACCGGCAACCAACTGGCAGATACAAGTACTGGATTGGCCTGCCTAATATTGGTGTATGATACTGTATTCCTGGGTTTAGCCATAGAAGTGAAAGTGTTACTTTTAGGTGGGATGCAAGAATTTGGACTTTTCTGGGGATCCCATAGATATGATATGCAAAGTACTTCTCTCTTACCCAAAGATTTCCTTTCAAAAAGCCAATGGAATTGAGGGCATTGTGAGCCAAATCTAGGAAGGATATGCTCAACATAAGCCCGGCTGCGAAGCCCTAAAATACAAACAGAATCACACAAGAAGAAACCATAAAATAAATAAATAAATCAAAAGTTTCAGGCCCCATAAGTTGCCAAAATATCACGTCTGATCAAGTAAACCAAGACACTAGAAACAAACATAGGACCATGTCATGTACAACTCCATAAAACTATAGGTATCATAGGTGCCATTTGTCAATGTTAACATCATAAAATGCCCAAAGGGTACTTTTATATTGTTTATCTCAGAAAAAAGGACGACAAGGAGAACAACGATTTTGTCATTTTGAAAAAATTAGGCCTGATAAAGAGCAATAGTTTGTACATTTCAAGATTTCAAGCCCTGAAACTCTTGTTTGTACAACTGTGTATTAAATTAAACACTTATTTTTTTTGTATGTAGAAGTGAATAGAGAAGTACCTGGAGAAGACCAAGCATATTAAGGTTTGGTGCTTTGTTTATTATCACAAATAATGCACCTACACCATGTTAAATAAAATAAACAAAGTTCAGTTTTTGCAGAGAGCTGACCACAGCACGCAGGCATTCAAACACAAAGTAGCATAATTGCTTTATCTCTGACCCTTACCAGTTACCAGTACAATGATAGTTGTACACTTATACCAAATACGGATCACTAATTTCATACCATGCCAGCCTTAATAAACAATCAATTGGTATCGTATTCCCTGATGTGTGTGTGTGTGTGGAAGGTGTGGGGAAGGGTGTTCTGGCTAGAGGAACCTTAATGCATAGTGTTGTTTTCTAATATGTAGTAATACACCCTCAAAATCAAGTTTTAAACCAATTATAATGCTGAACAATTTAAAGTAATTCAGAATTATGAGCATCTCTAATCAAATGAAAAAATAAAATAAAATAAAACCCACATTTAAACAAAGTTCAACACTTCTCTATACTTTCTACATATCCTCCGTGAATGGACCTGATTGTGAATTAGGATTACAAATGGTAGGTTTCAATTAAGATGAAAACTTAAAAAAGGACGGCATATTTCTAATCAAGTTTGGTACTAACAAATTTCTCTAACCAGAACTAATTGCACAAAACTGAACAAGTAGGAACTTGAAACAAATTCTGACAATTCCGATTACAGTTCCAAAGCACACAACACAATAATTTCAGAATCAGCGAAACGAACAAGCGTGTAATTAATTACCTAGGGATGTGCTTAATCCCCCGACCAGAGAAAGCGCAAGCGCCACTAACACTTGAGATTCCATCTTTGAGGGAGAGTAAGAGAGAGAGAAGGGGCAGGTTTTTGAAAGGGTTTCGATCTCTCTCTCTCGCCCTTTCTCTCTCTCGCTTCAGTCTTCACTGGTGCGGTTAGCAGAACAGTGTACAGGACACATCCAGTGTTGACAACTGGGGATGCATGATTCATGAGGTAGGGTTAAGAAAATCTCATCCTCGCCCACAGAACTAATATAATTTCACATAAGTCCTCTCACTTGAATTCTATTGTGTAATCTCAACTACTTATAAACACACAAATCCAAGAGGGGTTAACATGAAAGATCTAGCAAGTAAATTTGTGTTTCTTCCGCTCGATCAATTTGATCTGTGGTTGGATATCAATCGCCAGACAACGAAGCAACAATATATTTTCGTTTTCTGTTTTAATAAAGAAACGAATTGAATAACATAGATATTTGTATCGCTACTAGATTAAGCAACATATTTTTATTACCTAATATTATTTCATTATTTTATTTTATTATTAGTTTTTTATTTGCCCACATATAAGGGCATCTTATGCTACTGTTAATCAACTCCCCGTTTGCCCCAATTAAGTTTCTCTCTCTTTTCACCTCTATGTTTAAGAAGGTTATTTATTGTCAGAGAAAAATGAAGAAGTATAGAAAATTGTGAAAACTATCTTCTTGAGAATTAGAAATATTTTTTCTTGTAATTTAATTTCAGTGTTCACCGATCACCGATATAAGGTAAAAAAATTTACGGTTTGAGATAACTTGAGCATAATAAAAATTAATAGAATGAAGATTAATGATGTTATATATAGATTTTGAAAGAGACACAGGAATGTTTTTTTATGTATGTTTATAAACGTCTAGGTTCTCATTATATTTTATGTGAGTAAATGTGTTTTTGCAAGGCGTAGATGGCTTATTGTATGAGGATTTCAAAGTTGTACATGTGAAGAGTAGGAGACGTAGTTGGACTTGACTGAATTAAGTTTATACGTGAAGAGTTTGGATAAAATTGTTTAACTTATCCTCGATTCAATTTGTTTGATCGGTTCAAAGGTTTTACTCAATTCTATTTTAACTAAAATGAATAATAAGCTGACTTAAGTAACTTTTTCTTCCAAATTTTTTTTATAATGCTATAGCCTACAGTTCTATGCATAGCATTGATTAGGTTTTCAATATGTAAATTGTTATGACTTTGAATCTTAATTTGGAATTCCAAATGGTCCATCAATTGACATATTGAAATTTTATGAAAATAAGGTTTTATATTTTATTTTGAAATATTATGTTGTATTTTTATTTTGAAAAAAAATATTAATTTTAAAATTTCTAAAGTGTTTAATAAGAATAATTTTCTTACTAGTGCAAAAAAATAAATAATAAAAGAAATAACCTTCCATCCTGTAACTTGTTACATTTTGTGTGAATCGCCTAACCATCTTGTTAGCCTGCGTGAGCAACTGATTTTGATGAACTGAGGAAAGCATGACCAAGACAAAATGCAGTTTAAGTGCATTTACAGTGTATAAAAACAAGTTTATTTCCGTTTCGTTTCTCCGTGTTTGTCAAGAAAAAATCTCGCATAATTCGTCCCTCAGCCGAGTCATTCTCTCCACTCGCTGAATAGATTAAGTTACAATTTACAAATCAATCCCGCATGGCCCACATGGGACATTGGAGATTTGGAGAAGACCAATAATAAATAAATTTCGTAATTCCCTCATAATATGAGGCCAATGAGGAGAAGCCAAGGTCATCAATAAATATAAGTATACACTATACAACAGCGTTCCACCAACCCGACAAAAAGGACTTTTTTTCATCTTTGTCGAAGTGTATGCTGATTGAACAAATCACTTGTTATTTTTTGTTCAATTTTGAAATATTTGCTTATCCGTTGCTTTAATGGAAGCTTCCGTAAATTTTATTTAAACCGGAACTAATTAATATTTTATGTTAATTTTGCTTGTTGTTTCTTTTTTGTGTTGGTTCAGTTGCAATATTTGAATATGATATATTATAACAATAATCTTAATAGAGTCCCTACTTCAATTAATTTCTCGTATGAATTTCGAATTGAGCAAAGTTTGATGTGCTGGAAAGCTCAAATAGTTCTGTACTTACGGTGTAGTATCGTGATTAAGAAGTGACGGATTAGTCTCGAATATATATATATATATTTAAATTAGAGTAATAATAATCACAACACAGTATCAATTATTCAAAACCTTAGAAGCTAGCTTCTAGAAATGAGAATTAAATGAATTTACTCAATTATCAATTTACGTATATTATTTATAAGGGCATGCAAAATCTAAATGAACTTAATATAATTAAGCAAACTTATTTAATAATTGATACTTGATATTAAAAATACTAATTCACGTTATAAGATGATGAATTATAATAGTTAATGTTAATTGTTGATGTAAATAGAATCTGAGAAACAAAGTATGGAACAGTTACTTGAGAAAGTTAATAACCATTGTAAATTTGGAGAAAAATTTTATATTGCTTTTTGTTAAAGCAATTAAAGTAGCATACTAATCCCTATTTACTTTTAAAAGAATCCAGTAAAAGATTTAAATAATTTAAGATAAAGAGTATAAATAATTCTTTTATATCAAAGATGGACCATTGATTTTGAAATCTAGTTTGATCTTTGGTTAAATGTTAACCTCAGATCAAAAGTTTACCTCGTTGTCTGAAATAGAAGTGGGGGGGAAAAAAAAGAACAGCATCTAATTAGTTCAATATTTCTTAGAAGGTTGTAGGAGATATTTTAGGGAAAATTAGAGGTCCAATTTGAGTTTATAAACATAAACCATTTTAGGATTGGCCGAATAAAAGATAAATTAATTGCTTGAAGCACAGCACTCTCTACCCTCTAGCCTCTAGGCCACTACAGATGGTGATGACTGCTGCATCATGTTCTCTTATTTAACATTGGCACTTTCTATTGTGTAGTAGTACTAGTATGTGAAAAATAAATGCATTTCCTACATTCATGTGTGGGATGTGCACATCTACTCGTACATATTGTTCATATTGGAACAATTTAATGCGAATAAAGACACATTCAATTGCATTTCAACTTCAACATGAAACAAAATTTGAAACAGAGCCCTATGGCAAACAAATGAAAAACCACAATCATGTAAGTATTTCTATCCTCTGTGTACGCAGTTGTGTACATTATAACTAAAACAAGCCAATAAATTAATAAACCCATAAAAATAGCAAACTAATCCTAACCTCTCTCTGAACCATAAATCACTAACAACCTAATTAAACAAATATTCCCTCCATAGTCCATCCACCTCGCTATAAAAGACACCCTTCCTCTCCTCTCTCCTTTAAGCCTGCCAAGCACAAAAGAAAGAGAGCATCTTTCATTTCCACCTCCAAAGTTTTAATCACAAGGCAGGTTTCCAAAACCAAACTCATTGCAATGGAGATGAAGAAGGTTGCATGTGCTTTGCTTTTCGTTGCTGCATCCGCCACTGCTGCTCTGGCATCCGAAGCACCCGCTCCTTCACCCACCAGCGGAGCCTTTTCTGCCTCTGCCCCGGCTGTCGGGACCATTGTCGGTGCCTCCATTGTCTCCTTCGTGGCCTACTACTTGAACTAAGTTTTTCTAGTTTATACTTTATGGATTAATTACGAACATGAGAAAAACATGCATGGAATGTGGCCTCATGTAGCTCTTTTTTGAATATTGAATGTCTTGATCCGTGAGTATAAAGAAACTAATTAATAAATTATTGTTGGTTTATTTATAAAATGCTTGCCGTTTATTGTGTTTTCATTTGTTAAGATCACTTGTAATGAGAGAATCATATTATTGCCTAGCCAAAATGATGCCCATGAATCGCTCTCTTTCATTCTTTGAATTAGTATTGTAAAAATTGGTATACATTTTGTGGATGACTAGGCATCGTAAGTGATTAATCAACAAGTAGAGCGACTCAAATTGGTATACATTATTGTGCATAATTTGACCTTCATACAATTAGACATAAAAACGTTAACTCAAATACAAAAAAAAATTCCTACTGGAAAAATGAATATGTACTTATTATTATTTTTCTTTCATCTAACAATATAAAGGATTGTGAAAATCATGTGTGATTAGAAAGGAAAAAAAGCAGCAGCAAAGAAAGTAACCAACCATTCTTTACAATCTGTTTGTTAAGCATTTACGGTGCAGAATAATCAACAAAAAACGAAATTATAGAAATTATCAATACAAAAAAATTAATGAAATATGAAACAAATTATAATTCCTAAAATATATTGACAAACAAAACAAAATGCCTTCACTCACGACCAAAAAAAAAAAAAAAAAAAAAACGGTTTCTATTCTTGCATGCCGTTTCATATCATGCAATTCATATCTCGAACCCACAAACGTGGAATAGTAAAAGTCTGGATCACTGTGCAATATCGAGTTTCGTCGTTAGCATTTGCTAAATTCCATTGGAGAAAATAAAATACCAGACAGATAAAAAAAAAGTTTTGCATACACAAATACAAGTTACCTTGTTTTCCCGATGCCTTGATATGCCTCTAAGATAATTGACATTTTACACACATAAGTTACGTAAACTAAGATAATTTGTGTTATATTGTTTATAGTACTAAGAAAAGTGAAAAATATATATATATACTTGGGCCTAACCGCCGAATGCTCTTTATGGATTTGATGTATATAATAACTTTTGTTCGGCTACTGTTCTTATGCCAAAAAAAAAAAAAAGGAATGCCCTTTCAAATCAGACAGTGATGTAAAAAACGAACAAATTTTAAAGAACATAGAAGGCCTACTCTATATGATCTCTATATGACTTTCAAATTATCAGTCTATCCATACATTTTATATTCTCCTATTTTTCTCGCAAGAATAGTGACAGAGAAGGATACAAACTGTTTGACCTAGCTCTGTTTCTCAAAACTATTCCTCATTCAGAGACAACTGATACACATGTATTACATTCACCGGAAGCTTCATCTTTATCTTCAGCTCCGAGACAAGAAAAAGTTAAGCCACCGGAAGTTTTCTTTTTATAAGTACACAAAAACTCCCAGTTTCTCTCTCATAAAAGGGAAAACCAAATCCACAAGAGAATGAATGAATGGAAGTGCAAGGGCACTCACCTTATAAAAGAGTAAAAACTATACCTCAAAATCTCAAACAAAATGTGTTAATTACGGTAACCCACACCAAAGTGGAACCTGCTAGCTTGCCTATCATTAAAAGCATACTCCAGCCTCAACGGCCCCAGAGGTGAGTCTACTCGAACACCAACTCCATACCCATACCCACTGCCTGGTTTTCCCCTTGCTCCTGCTGGGTCACCTGCGAAAGAAAAAGGATCTCAGGAGACCACACAATAAGTTCGACAAGCATTGGTTATTAACATGGACAAATAGTTAAATAAAACCTTTTTAACTTCAATGTATCATTTTCTTCAAGTCTGTTTCCAATAACGTATATATTTGGCATTTGTTAATACCATATACAGTCATGACTAGATTCGTATTTATGCAGTATACCCTTTTGAACATGTTTAGAGTTTTAGCCATGCAGACTACCATTTAACAAAGGATCTATTTTATCACACAAACACACACGCACAGATAAGAGGTTGGGACGGGAGGGGAGGAAAGAGAGGCATACCAGGTACTTTAGGACCAGAGCCAAGATCACTTCCATAGTCACCAAACACCACCCCTTCTAGTGGCCCAAACTACAAATTATTAAAAAAAAATTATATTTTGATTGAACCACATGGATTATATCACTCCTCTTTGGAATTCATTTCAGATCAACTCATAACATCACCATTTAACCTAGCATGTTGCAGAAATGGTAGTACCAAATCCAGGATTAATAGGCTGTTAGATAGCAGTAACGGACAGAGCATATAGATTTTTCCAGAACAGAATTGGTATAAAAAGTTTTCGGGTGAGTATCAGTGTCTATTAGCATACAAGGAAGACTGTAAAGAAGTCTATCTTACCATACGGAAAGATACTTCACCACTGCCCACAGCATATGACCGGCCTGATCCCACAGCTCCTTCCTCATATCCACGCACACTGTTGGTGCCACCAATTGCAAATGCTTCATGAGGTGAGAAATTTCCTTCCACATGGCCACCAGATGCACTTCAGAAAACAGAAAGGTAAAATTAACAGTCTTAGTTCAGATTCACAAAAAAACTTTTGAAAATGTCAACAATTTTTGAATTGTTGAAGGTAATGTAATGGAATAAGTTCAAGGATCAATGTGAACAGATCAAGGGAAGGAGAAACATTCTTAAACAAATTTCAGTCACCATAAACAGCTCATAGGAAAAAACAAATCACATCAAATAAAACAAATATCATAAGTAAAAGGAACTACCTACCTAAAAAGGAACCGGGCTGGGCCAATCTCCAAACCTTGGCGAATACGGGCAGTTATTCGGTTGAAACATAACCACTCAGGTAAAACAGGCAGTCCTTGTTCTACATTCAACACTAACTGCAACAAATGAAAAGTAAAACAATAAAATAAAATTTAAAGGATAAATTATTTGAAAAACAAAAGGTAACAGGGTATTTAACATACTAACCATGGTGGAGCTATGGTCACTGGAATCGGTATAGATGCTTTCAAATTTTGCGAGGAGTGTATCGTCATATGCATTTCCACTGGAGTACATACACAAATTAATAAGCTGGTTATCTAGGAGGAATAAAGGGCATAGTTTTTTTTTCTTTTTTTTTGGGGGGGGGGGGGGGTGAGAAAGATGAGAGAGAGAGGGAGGAGAGAAACAAGAAGGTTGGCCCAACCTTGCAGTAAGCTGGCAGTTGTAGAAATCTCTTATGATTGGTTCGCCCTTGTCATCACGAGCACCAGTGTGCTTATGGAGTACAACAAATTGTCATGACATATAATTTCAATAGTCAAACAAACAGTGTAAATCCAAAAGAAAGCTCAAACAATTTAATTTTTTTTTCATTTTACTTCGAATACAATCTAGCTCCTCACTTTTATGATTTATTTATTTAAGTAATTGCCTAGTGATACAGATAAATGTTCATACCAGCCTATTGCACAAATATTTTGAGGGTATGTAAATACCTGGAATATTAATCCCAGGGTGCCACTCCACTTGGGCCTGAAAGGCCGACTGTACTCTATCCCAGCAGTGACCCGACCAATTGTCAGGCCTCCATGCCCGGTCTGTTCAGTCCCATGTACCAGTGTACCTGGAGTCCTTGAGTTCTGGTACCGATAACAGAACAAAATTAGGCAAAAATGTGTGAATTATTTGAAAACCTACTATAGAGTACAAATATTTCCTCCTGTCTGTATAATAAAATTGTACCATCAAATATCAGTTTTCAGTTTAAGCGCAAAACTGGCCAGGTTCAACCTGACGACCCATCATGTCAAGAAATGTTCCATCTAGTTAGCTTACCTGCCTTCTTAAAGCAGGTCAGACCACATTAAATAACAGCATATAACTATGTCTTTGGAAAATAATTTAATTTAATTACACAGGTCTGATTAAACTCCCAAGGATTGTTTGCATCTTTAACAGAATTTGACAGATAAATATCAAAATATCTTTTTTCTTGTCCGTCATAATCAATAAAAATGTCAACCTATTTTATCAGGTAAATTGAATTGGAAACAAATACTGGTGATCCTAAGCAACCCAACCTAGTCTAGATTGATAATTTCCATACCAGAAAGCCAGATTTATTGTCATCTCTTAACAGGAAGTATTAAATCTCCTTCCTGCTATATACAACTTTCATAAAGAGATTGGGATAATTAAGAGCCCACTCCTAGTTGGATGAAGGACAACATCCACGGCCACCTTGACAGTGATCAGGTCAAATCAGATAGAATTTACTGATACCATTTTAAGAGGGTCAAAAGTCAGAGCCTTTTGTCCCAAACAAGTTGGGGTAGGCTAGAAATGACACCCCGACCCTGGTCATTTCTTGTATATAAGAGGGTAGTTGTATAAAAACATATCAAGGAAATCTAAGGGCACACAATTAGATGACTATTAATAGTGTTTTCTCAACCATCAGAAGAGGTCAAATTACAAGATACCCTTTGAAAAAAACAAAACAATATGTATAGAAAAGAAAAAGGTTATTTCAGTAAAAGGTCAGTTTTTTTTTTACCCTCTATTTAATTATTCAATTTCACTTTATCCGATTTTCATCCCAATTGACTCTGTTTCCAGTTTAAAATACTATTACACATGAATTATGAAGCAATCATCCAGAAATTCAAACTATTCAACAATAATATGGCAAAATAATCTTTTGGTAGTAACATTTTATTTTATTAAAGAAAAATCTCTGTTTTGGGTAAGTTGCCTATGAAAAAAAAATGTCATATACTCTAAATCAATATAGAAGGCAAATGTGAGATTAATCATTATTCAAACTATTCAACAATAATATGGCAAACTAATCTTTCAATTAATTTAAGAAAAAAAATTCATATACTCCAAATCAATATACAAGGGAAATGTGATATTAATCACTTTACAGTGAAATTTTTTACTATATAAAAATTTTAAAGGGGAGATCCAATTGGATTTAAAATTAACAGTTCAATGCCTACTATCGGATAATTAAAGTTGTGTGACCCCCAATTACCCATAGAAAACTGTAACGAGTCAGAAAAAATGGTACCAAAAAACAAGCACTGCAATATTCTGTAAGATGGAAAACTATTAAGGAAGAAATATCTGACCTGAACCATAATAGTTCGAGAGGTTCTTTTGTTGTCACCATCAATCCAGGGGTCAGTGTAATTAATGCGAAAAATGGAGTCTATCTGGCCTCTTTCTAAAGAAAGATTCAACTTCTTGTTCCTCCCAAACACATTTCGATGGGAGTATGCAAAGCTGCATTAGGCCAAATTAAAAGATCAAGACTCACGATTTTTGGTTTTGACTTTTGACTGAATGAAATGAATATTCTTTAAGGACAAATAGGGATGAGCAAGTTACCTGCCAATTAGTCCTGAAAGTGGCCCATTTGTAATCCTGCATAACAAATAGTGCTGTCATTGGAGCATACATAAAAAACACTCATACTGTAATAATATAATAAAGTAGGGGTTTCTGGGTTCACAATTGGGCAACTTCTACAATAACAATCCAAATGTTACAAATTTACAATAATAACAATTCCATGATCCCAACTGATTCTAGAAAAATAGAAGTGATTCCAACAATTCCATAATATTCTCATTCAAATTATCCCTTATATCACTTGCTCTAGTTTAAAACAGAAGAACAGTTGGTGAAAATTGCTAAAATGAGATGCATTGGAGATGATTTTTCAAGATGTAAAGGAATATACGGGATATCTATTATGTTATGAATTCTTCAAGTAGATGATAACAAGAACTCATTAAAATGTCTGACATACCCACTGGAAATGCCACCACCAGCAGAGAAACCACCTGAAGGCCTTTCAACAAGGTTCATTACAAGATCTACTTTGCTAGAATCTAAACAATGAAAAAATGCACAAGCATTAGGAGAAATGTAATACATAAGTACACATTTCACCACTGGAATTAGAAAAATATAAATAAAGATACAATCTTTTTTATGACCTCCAGCTTGTTGGGGAATAATGGTGACATCTTCCATAATTCCCATTGTTAGTATTGTCTCAACATCTCTCTTAACTTGTTCCCGACTAAACACCTATTAATGTAAAACCCAGGAAAGAAAAAGAAATAGTTCAATTAAGAAAAACCCACTATTTTATTGAAACCAAAACATGAGAGGATGTCATTTAGATAATTCACCTGGCCCTTCTTTGTAGTTAATTGTTGGAGTATGGTCTCTGGTTTTGTCTTACCCACAGTGGGTTCACCCCTGAAAAGAACAATTCAACATCAAGCACAAAAATAATTCAAAAGATATAACCTCAGTTGGAAGTATATGGGATGGTAAAGAAACTTACGTTTTTCTATCAAGAAAACGAAGAATAATATTATTAACTTCGTACTCTGATACCTGCAACCGAAGTATGCCCCCTGATAGTATTTCAACACCTGAAAACTAAAAAACAAATAAAAGAAAGAAGATGAATTAGTTCCACTCTAGTGAAACACAGAAATTGTAAAAAAATTAGAATTCTGCACTTACCGCACCAGTTAGACCACGATCATCATACCAATCATTAATGGATTTTATGACTCTTTCAAGATGCCTTATGTTTACTATCTTCCCTGCATGACTCGACAGAAATAACTTTTAAATAAGGAGCCCCATTTCAGATATTCAAGGGTCTTTATAACTTAACAACAAGTTTAGAAAAAGAAAGACAAAGGAGAAGGAGATAATCCACAAGACGAAAAAAAAGACCAACCATATTGATCCCGGAAAGAATCTTGTATAAATTTAGTTGGAAGATGATTTGCACCCTCACAAATCAACCCTCTAAAGTCCTGATTTGGCTCTACCTGTAATAGCAATTAGAACTTTCCAATCAACTTATCAATAACAAAAAGCGATATCAATTCACAACCAAAAGTAGTGATCTTGAGAAACAAGAAGTCCAATGTGTGAGGTTATGGCCAATAGGCAAAACTACCTGTGTATTAAATGAGACATATCATGTGAGCTTCATATTCTACAGCCATGCCATAAAAATCAAATACTCTCAGATTTTTTGTTTAAATCAGGTCGAATATAGTTCTGCAGATGTTAAAATTGGCTCTATTTTTTGAGGTCAGATTTTTTTTTTTTATCACACAATTTAAATGAAGAGTACTTCTAGATCCTAGGCTTTTACACCCTGTTTAGTGCAAAGGAGGTGAGGGAAAGGGATGTGAAAAGAAGGAGGGAATGGAAAGAAATGAAAGGAAAAGTTACTATATTTCTCCCCTTGGTTAGCAATTTGCTAGGCAATTCACATGGCTCTATACATGATTACTGAGGTAATCAAATTAACAAGGATGGGCATTTCATTATTGAGCTTGTGTGAGGGTATCTTCGCTCCTTCATTCCCAGATTAAAGTGCTTCATTAAGTGGACCGAACGGACCTGCTATACCCCAGAAATTATCATCATTTCCATTCTCCATGACTCTTTCTTCACTATCATTTCAAAACAGAAAAGCTATGATGCATAGATACATGTGCGAGTATCATATCAGATATGATACCGATATAGTGATACAGCATTTTTTTTTTTTAAATTCAAGGATATGATATGTTTAATAAATATACTTTTATTAAATTTAATACACAATATTTAATAATACTTGAAGCATGAACACAAAAAGTTTGAGATCGGAGACAAATATCCTAAACTTCTGGAGCAACGTCATCCGTGGAGTGTGTTAAATAATAATAATAATAAATGAATCGTCCATGGGAACACTTAGTGGAGAATGTGGTTTGTGGGTCCCGTGCAATAATGCATTGTTGACAAATGAGAAATGAGAAAACTAGTCCAATCCTAGTCAGACGGATGCTTCCATTTATAGAAAAAAAAAAGGAAGCTTATCCTTTTTCGGTCTGCACTTGCACCTCTTTTTAGTCCAATAAGGCACAGATAATAAAGATACAATGCTTTATACATAGGATGTTGGCCCTATTTCATAGCTGTTCTTTCCTCCCTACAGAAACGCTCACTCGTGGCTCACTCTCTGCATGAAACCGTTTTCTTACCCACTGATTTGCGCACAGGCTTGAATATTTGGTTGTACCCCACAGTCAAATTGATTAAATTTATAAGATACGCCACGTGGTGTATCTGACACGTACTGCACAAGAATTGTATGTGAATCCATATCCAATACATATCAGGTACAGACACACATACAATGGGAAGCAAAAAAAAAGGAATCAATTTCATCTCTATACCTCTCTATTCCAGTACAAATTGGTTACCCAAAATAATTGATTATATAACCAGCAGCAATACTAAATGCCAAACTTGCACTCTGCTCTCTCTTTCGGCACATTCGATTCATGGTAGGAATATTATTAAGTTTAATTTTATTATAAGTTAATAATTCAAAAGGAAATTGCAGAAATAGAACCTTGTGCTGCAATTTAGACGAGGAAAAACCAGATGAAGTCAACTCTTATTATCTTAATAGAAGGGCATGATAGGAATATTAGTTAAATTGACATTTGATTCCCAGTTATTTATCACAGACAGTCTCAAAGATGGAAATGATAATCCCAAGTGATCGCTGCATTGCTGATTATTCAGGACAGAATGAACCAAATGTCCCCCTTAGGTCTTTTAGGTCAGTCCAGGGCCAGGTAGTAGATCAAACCACTTTGGAAATTATTCAAGTTGGAAACTCCTCAAGTCAAGTGCTGTTCAGTTAAGGTTATCAGTTATGACTCTAAGACATAATTAATTGAATTTAAAACAGGTTATGTTAGGTTCCGGTCAGGTCTCTGGTGGATGTTAGTTCATGCGGTCACGGTAATTAAAATAGTGACATAAATCTGCTCAGTCTGGTTAGTCTTTTAAATTTAACCTTACTCCTGTTTAGATAACATCTATCACACATAAATTGCATCCAATTCTAATAAAGAACGTTCTTAATTACAAAAAGGAGTACCTGAAAGACAAGACGGATGCCATCACGAGTGTCGAAGGCAACAGGCACACAGGAGCGGAAAAGGCCGGTCTCAACGATGCGGGTCACATCCTCCTCCACATCACGTGATGTTAGTGCTGCATTTGCTCGGCATGCCCTCACTGCGCCCTTCGCCACCTCTTCTAAGTCACTTCTCTCCAGAGGCTCCCCATCCTGTCATGTTTTAGATCTATGCATTACAAACTTTCTGATCACATTTTACAACAATTCCTTTTTTTCAACTCATGTTTTCCTTTTCTATGTCACTGTTTACATCTTGTTTTAGAGTTCCTAGGTTAAGGTTGCATAATGTTCATTCATGTTTGCATGCTCATAGATTAGTCTATCTGCTGCTTTGTTGGTAGGATGATGCATGCAAAGGTGCCTCTTTGGTCTCTGTACCTGTTTCCAAGTGTCTCAGGTACCAAGGTAGCAACAAGTGCATACCGGTACCACCCTTTAAGCAGTTAAGCCACCTTGGTGCTGACATGCAACATTGCAATTGGTCATGGTCTTAATCCAACCCAACCCTCACACCACATGAACTAACTGGAATTCTAAGGTAACAGTCTTGTATAATACAAGAATTTGACTACATTCAAGCCTCTAAGGGGTGGTGTTTCTAGTGATAAGGCTGATTAACCAGATATAGTTCACAGCAAGCAATTCTAATACCAATTTCTATGTTTCTCAATCCTAATAATACATTATACAGGAATTACAAATCCAATTTCTCTTTGGAATGGATGTTTACCAATAGAAATGTTAATATATAAAGTACTCAAAACAAAGGTTTGCAGAGCTTAAATCAAAATTTCTCACCTTAGTTCGTACCAAAACCTCGCTGATCAGAACTCTCTCTTCTTTAGGTGTACTACTTTTCGGGTCCGGGTTTGAATCCGATATTGCTAACGCAAGCTTAGGTCGAAGCTTTTGGTTCAGATTCCTCACGGAGCATGCCAGAGCGGACTGGACCGAGTCCACGAACCGATCGAGGCGGAGGCGCGCGAAAGGGAGAGCGGAGAGGATAGGTGGCACTGGAGAGAGAGAGGGACACGGAGCGAGAGAAGGGACTTTGATGGAAGAAGAGATAAAGCGCACCTTTTTGTTCTTCTCGCGAGCCATGGAGAATGGAGTACTATTAGAAGTAGAGTTAGACTTAGGTTTAGTGTTAGGGTTTTGACTTTCGAGAGGGTTTAAGGTTTACGCCATTGAAGGAAGGTGGAGAAAGAGGCAAGGCAGGAGCCAGTAGGTGTGTGAATACTGAAGAGGCGTAGGAAATGGAGACTGGAGAGGACTGGGTTGAAATTCAATCTCTGCAGTTTGGAAACTGGAAAGTGCAGTGCAACTGTGCAACGTAAAACATTGACCATTGACAATGTATTGTTTTCATTCAATTTATATAGACATATATTGAGAATTATTATTAAACTAATAAAAAATATGTAGACATATTATTAACCTAAACCAATGAAATTTTTTTGTAAAAGATAAAGCTTATATCAAAATTTTATATTTTTTATATTTTATAAGCATGATCATGTTCCAAATATCATATTTTTTCTAGATATTTTTGTTAGTTGTCAAACTTGTTAAAATTGACTATATAATTGTTAAAGGATCCTAGTTCTAAAATAATACGTAGAAATCAGTTAGTAGTTAGTTGAAACGATTGGAAATATTTTGATAGAAAATATTAGAGGTGAATTTGTTATCAAAAAAAGAGAGAGAAACATGAGATAACAATCTTAGACAAAACTTCTTGGGATCGTTTGGATCGTATGGGAATAAGGAAGGAATAAGGATTTTAGGGAAAAAAAAACGTTGGGAAGTGTGTAACTTTGTAAAGAGTTTTATGTCTAGGAAGAAACTATTCCTAGCCCATCCAAACGGAGCCCTTAAAAACTTATCGCTTTCACTTAATTTATTGTCGTGCAAATGAAATCGTAATTAAGACTAAGAGCGTTGCCGATATAAAGCATGATAGCTTCTATAATAATAAGATCATTTGTGTATAATTAAATTAAAATGAGTTGGACGATTAATCTCGTCTATTTCGGAAAAAAAATAACTCTTATATAGTTAAAGTGGATCAGCATCTATTAAGACAATTTAGATCAAGTAGTTTCTTGAGTTATAATTTGAAATTTAATACCAAAATACTTATTAATAGATTATCACGATTGATGACTTATTTCATAGTGCCTCAAGGCTCAAGCAGATCTATTTCTCATGATATAGTTCTAAGTCGCGAATTATGAACTTTTCTAGGGCTAATGAAAATAAAGTTCTTTTCTTTAAACTTGGTTTTGATAAGGTTTATGTTGTCCCTAAGGAAGGCGGCTTAAACAAAGTTTAGCGGAAGCAATTAAGGTTTTAGATCGGTTTGATATGAACTACCCTAACACAATTCAATTGGTACCCAACAATTAATAAGCACACATAATCAATTCAAGTAGCAAGAAAATAAAGGGAGAAAGAGAGAGAGAAATTGAACACTCGACGTGATTATGGAGTTCCGACCCGCTAGGAAAGGCTAGCCTTAGTCGTACGTCTCCGGGAGTTTCGCTACCACCAAATGGACGCGCTCCGTTCAATTCCAATAAGAACGAGACTACAACTTCGAACCGAATCACCTCGTCACGATGACACTCGCGGCGGATCGGCCTAACTCGAAAGACAAATGGCACCAATGCCTCCAATGGAGATGAACTCTCAACCTATTCCAACTTACACCTAGCGACAATGTCAGGGTGGTGGTATTTGAGGCTACTTTATCTCTCACAATGATCTAGCTATGAAAAGCTCAAGTGAGAGAGTATCCATGTTGCTCAAAAGCTCAATTCTGGTCTAATTTTGCAAGGCAAAAGCTCTATGAAGAGAGAGAATAAGTGGTGGATATATATAGGGCTCGGAATGAGTAGTTTACCAGCAAAAATTGGGCAGAGCGTTGCCTGCCACTAAATAGCGCTGTACAACGTTGAATATTACCGTTGTAAAATCAAACGGCTATTTAATATAGCCGTTGGACTGTCAGAGCGTTGTGCAACGTTATATGCCGTTGCACAACGATGGAGTGTACAGTCAAAGGAGAACTCCGACAGTTCCATTGGAATTTGTCAGAGCGTTGTGCAACACCAAATACCGTTGCACAACGATGGAGTGTATAGCTAAAAGAAAGTTCCGACAGTTTCATTGGTAAACGAACTAGTATCGGTGAGAAATAACTCTGACAAATTCAAAAGGGCGTCATACAACACTAAAGACCGTTACACAACGCTATCGTTACATACCTGTACCCAGGAGCGTTGTGCAACTGTAAAGGACGTCGCACAACGTTCTGCCTTAAGTACACATGAATTTTTCTGTCTTTAACTGGAGGGTTGTACAATGCTACTGAGCATTGTACAACGTTGTGACTCAGCGTTACCTAACGCTATTTAGCGTTGTGTGACGTTGTTTCACAAATTGTCAGAATTTAGCTGTTTTAGTTTTGAAACCACAGCGTTGTGCGATACCATATAGCGTTGTGCGACGCTCTGTCACTGAAAACTGGATTAGTTTTGAAACCACAGCATTGTGCGACACCATATAGCGTTGTGCGACGCTCTGTCACTGAAAACTGGATTAGTTCTGAAACCACAGCGTTGTGCGACACCATATAGCGTTGTGCGACACTCTGTCACTGAAAACTGAATTTTGCTGGTAAATTGAGCTTTTCTGCTATCTAGACCATTTCAAGAATAATTAAGGACTAAAGTATACCTTCTACCTTAGTCTAAGCTAGCCTACAACCTTTCTAAAGACTTGATCTTGAACTTGATCTTGCTCATAGCTCTCATCCAAGTCTTTATAATTTGCAACTTCTTCCTATAAAACTTAAAGAAGATTGTTAAATGTCAAATGATATTGTTTTGTAATCGACAAACCTAGAGACATTTAGTATAACAGTTTATGATAAGATATATTAGGACTTTTTTTTTCCTCATGTATTATTGAAAGATGGAAATTTCGATGATCACTGGGCCTTTCAGAGGTTAGATCTACTTAAATAAGAGGTCAGATTTGCACAAAGTTTGACAGTGAAGATAGCTCTTGTTTCATAAGAAAGTTCTATTCCTATGTAAATTTCATCCCTCGTTGGTCAAAATTAACTGAAACTGTATGTGGTCTAGTGGCTCAGTGATAAGAGCACTAGATTGGTCTCCAAGAGGTCAAGAGTTCAAGCTCTGCATGCAGTTTTAATTTCAGAAAAAATTAGATGGCAAAAACCTCCTTCTTTCTTAAAAAAAAAAAATCAACTGAAAATATTCATATTATATGGGCCTTGACACTTTAAACAGGCCTAACAGTCTGAGTTATTTAAACCGTTTCAGTTTTGGGCTTATAATTGATTTGAAGGGCTTAATTTGTGAGCTTATAGTTAATTTAAAGAAAACCAACCCAATTTTATCTTCTATTCTTTCCAATTTGATGTGCTCTTTTCTGAAATTTCCTTTTCGATAAAGCAGCTTTTGAAAAAGACTAGCAAAGGTGTCAACTACTCGACTTTGATAGAAAAAATGGTGGTGGAGAAGAGAATCTTATTTTAATGTGGTCTTTGGTATGTGCGCCCCAATCATGTGGGTCTCCAATTGTTTGGGGACAAGGGTGAAGTGGAGTCTAGTTAGATTTGGGAAGATTCAAACTTTATTTTAAAAAAAAAGCGAAAATCTTTTTCGTGTATGAGATCGATCTAAGCACGGAGCGGTATAACTTTTAGATAATAACTTATTTACAATTTCAATAATATTTTTTTAAATAATTTAAATTTAAATTCATAGAAGATTTTAGACATGTATCAATAAAGCCATATATAATTTAAATATTGTTTAGTGATGTATCAAGAATTGTTAGTTTCATATCAAAGAATATCAAATCATCTAGGACATATTTTCTTTTTAACTTGCATCAAACATAATTATAATATTTCAAGAGTATGATATGCATTATCATATAATCAAAATCATGCGTGGAAGTTTAATATGTACTATAGTGTATAGGCCTATCTATGTATCGCGGTCTTTTTCGTCAGAATTTTTATAAATTGATAAATCTAATTTAACCAACCTAATCTACATATTAAAATCTCCTAACAAACCAAAATTTACAATTTTTGAAATTTTATTACTATTTTTTTTCGAATTTTTTAACACATGCCATTTTTGGAATATTTTAAATAGTAGTTTGCTTCCAAAAATAGCAAGTTTTAAAAAATTCGAAAAAAATAGTAATAAAATTTAAAAAATTGTAAAATTTGGTTTTTTTATGAGATTTCAATATGTATATTAGGTTGGTTAAATTAGATTTGTCAATTTATAAAAATTTCGATAAAAAAAGTCGCGATGCATAGAAATGTCTATGCATCATAGTGCATATTAAACTTCCTCAAATCATGCATGTACTGTTAGATTTAGAATTTAATTTTTTTTTATATTGCTTTTAGTATCTTATTAAAATTGTCAAATAAAAGATAATATCTTTGTTTGCAATGCAGAGAAAAAAAGTATTTTATTCAATGTTTTATTTGTAAATAATGAATAAAATTACTGATACGATAGAAAGAAAATACTGATATATGATAAAAGGATTGGCCTTTTTCCACAAAACCGAGAAATGATCAACTTCTATTCAAGCGTGTTTTTGGATTTCATCAAGCCTAATCAATAGACAACAGAGGCAGAAGAGAAGGCCAGAGAATTGAGACAGTACCTCCTGAAATGAGGATAAAATAATAGAAACAATAATATAATCATCAACTTAAATATGTATAACTCGCTAAGATACTGCCGTACTGTGAGATACTTATAAATAATACAAGCGGGAAAAACATAATAAAGCGATCACTCCTATGCATTGATCAAATAAAAGCATTAGCCGAAAAGAAAATAAACTAATGTTTGGTAAACTATTACTTGTCAGTATTCAATGGTCTATTTCCACCAGGAAATGGTGCGCTCATTGCCAAACTTATTACTTTATACATCAATTTTGGTTTATTTTTTATTTTTATTTTTTGAATTACCTACTCATAAGATCATTGTTTACACCCGGCAAAAGAATAATACGTGCCCACATAATTAATTAATTAATTAATTAATTTTCTCCATGTAGGTTTAAACCTATCAAACTCTGTAGTATGTCAATTTTCATGGTAACTTGTCCAAGTTTATATTTTTTTCATGTGAATTTTATTTTTCTTATTTATGCCATCAAACTCAATACACAAAAGAAAAATTTGCTTTATTCAGTTTATTGTCTTAGGCCAAGTAATAAATCAATAAATTATTGAGGGACCTCAATAAGCTAGCCAAGTGCTGCAGTTGTTGCTTAAAAAAAAATTTCTTCTTGATAATAATTAGTGATTTATCAGTAGAGATCATTTATCTAAAATTGGGAAAGAAAAAAAGTTTCCCCACTGTACTGATCAGGGTGGAACCAGAGCATGCCCAAAGCATTGCCCTTTAGATACCAGTTGCTGACTCCGTTTCCACGTTCAACCCCTCTTTCGCAAAAGTGGTTTTGTCTTGATATATTTTCACTGTATATACCTAAGCACCTAGCAATAGCCCCCACTGTCCACTGAGATATCTCCTCCTGAACTATCACGTGCAATGTTATGTTTGGTAAGGAGCTGAACTAGTTATTTCGCCCGTAATCAAACATGAGCCGAACTAAAACAAGATCTAGTTCTCCCTTCTTGTTCTAGTTCTACCAAATTCATAAAACTAGAACAAGCTTGTTCTAGTTCTTGTCCTAGTTCACACCTTTTGCCAAACATAGCCTAGTCTTTATTGATATTAAGATTCTCAAATTTTATTATTTTTATACACATAGACAAAATATGGTTCATAAATATATATCTAGATATATATTGACAACTGTCAACTAAATGTGTTGTTTTATGAATTACAATCAAGAGTTTTGCTATGGTGAGTTGCAACTCACCAAAGAATCGGTGAGTTGCAATCAAAACTTCTAAATCTAGTTTAAAATGACCGATCCAAACCATCTAATATGATCTCTCTATTGAAATCTCCATGCAGACCAAATTTTATATTTTTTTTGAAATTTTGAAGTATTTTTTTCGGATTTTTAAAAACTGCTGTTTTTGAACGGTTCAGAACTAATTAGATTAACGATTTTCTAAAATTTCAAAAAAATACTTAAAAATTTTGAAAAAATGTAAAATTTGATCTGCATGGAGATTTCAATAGAGAGATCATATTGATCAATAGGGACCTCATTTTAAACTAGATTTAGAAGTTTTGATCGCAACTCACCGACCTTTTGGTGAGTTGCAACTCACCATAGCAAAACTCTTACAATCAATAGCAAAAATATTCACTTTTAAAGACAGGTTATGATCAATTAATTACACAATCACATTTTATAATGTTGACAATATAAAATTACAGTTAATCTACAAGGTACCTTTAATAGCATAAGATATTCAAAGTATGAATACAAGAAAATATGGACCTTACTAAATACTAACCTACTTCTATTCCTTGTCGGTTTAGAACTTGCGATGAATAAATTATCGTAACAAGGAGACGACATAAACTAGTTTATAAATAAATAAACTGGAGCGGTGACTCCCCTCTATTTTAAATATTAAATTTTCAGTACTAACATTATTTTTTTTTCTGCTAGTGGCGAAGGAGGAAGATAATTTAGAAGTTCAAGTTCCAACGAAGAATCTTAGCATGAGTTGATCTTCTCTGTTGGTAATGGTATGTTTGCTGATATTCTTTTAATTATGTTGGAATTGGATGGCTATTTGAATTTATAGAGTAATGATATTTCTATTGGTGTGCTTAAAATATGGATATTTCTATTGGATATTTTCTGTTGGGTGGTGTACTTAATTTATTTGAAAAGATGAACCAGTGACTTAACTTGGACATACGGGAATGAGGCAACAATCAATTTGATTAGGGAAAGGGAATGAGGCACTCATGAATCTGAATCATGATACGTAGATTTTTTTTTTGGATACACTAGATAGTGATCATGATACGTAGATTTTAAGTAGGAAGTTTAACTTGTACATGATAATCTTTTTAAAATATATAATTTTATATAGGAAGTGAGAAACTATGCTTAACAGCCTAAGTTTGTTTTCCTTGAATTATTTCTCACAGGAATTGAGGCTGCATTGGAAAGAAAGTGGGAAAGAAAGCTGATGTCGTTTAGTTAATTAGATCATTAGATGTGATACTTTGCTAATGTGACCTTTTAAGCTTTGGTTGTTTAAAACTTTGGTCGTTCAGATCTTGTCATCTTGTAACCTTTAAACTTTAGTTGTAGTAAAATCTAAACTGTAGGTGTGCTAATATTGCATTAATGGATGTATGTGTTTGTTTTCTTCGCTAAAATTTATATTTTGTGTTGACGTGTTATTTCAGCTATTTTGGTAATGCATATTAATTTTGTATTGTCCATTAATGGATTAACAGATATATCATATATTCATGTATATTCTGTTTCAGCTACTTATATCAACGCCTTTTATAATGCTTTTAATTGATAAATAATGCATATTTTTATTATAGGCCTTGTACAAAAGTTAAATCAGATCGATTCAACACTAGCCCAGCACCCAATGGCGTGGAATATTCAACATAAAGAAAATAAAATCGAGTAAAACTACCGAGTTACGAGTTAACTCGAGTACTCAATGAATTGATTTCGAGTAACTTATGGGAACTTAGAAGTGCCTTACGATCGAGTCGAGTTCATCCGAAATGTCACGACTTGATTTTGAGTAGAGTATAACTTGGTCACTACTCGACTCGAAACCATCTCTACTCGTTCCTGAATCCTGATCTAGAATTTTGTGAATTTGTGTGATGATTTCTCCCAATAAATAAATAAAATCGGGTGATATGTGCAGCCAATTTGACATTAGAAAGTAGAAACATATACGAGAAAGGCAACTTACAAATTTGACCTTGTAATATCTTGCACGCGCATGCGAAGACGATAATGACAACATGGAAGAAAATTCAAATCCAAATCCAAAATTGTTTAAATTATGCAAGTCAAACAACATAGGCTTTGTCAAAAAAAAAAGAAAGAGATTATACTATTGAAATGAAAGATGCTACACAAAGAAATATCTTTTAATTAAGTTTCGTCAGTTTATTTTGGTTTGAATAAAATCTCTCTCCACCATTGTAAATACTAACATTATCTTTAAAAATACTTAAATCCGAGTGTTTGATTGAAAACGTTAATTAGAAAGTTTAATTCCGTATGCAAAGTTCATTTTACATAGCAGCGTAAATTAGATAAAATCTTGTGTTATCCGTAATTGCATATAGATTTCGAGTAAAATTAGTATGAATTTAACCTCCGGAAAGAATTTTGCGAGCTTAAATTTAAAACTCTTTGAAGCATGTTCAGATGAGGAATTCAGGTTGTTCAAGTCAACTATTTTACAAGTGACGTGTTCACATACAAATTTATAAAGATATCCTTTATTTAGTATAAAGTCAAATAATTACAAGATCAAGGTTAATTTAGTACGTTCATTTTTCGTCAATTTTTTTACTACTTGACTTTATGCTAAACCTAATAAATGAATTTAAATTTACTGTTTTGACATATATATTTTGGTGAAATTGTGGAGCAAAACTTTGTAATATCGTAAATTAAATCCAAATCCTGTGGCGCGCGACACAGCGTGTAGCGCGCCACAGACCGTCCGATCAGATCTGGATGGATGAGGGAGCCCCGTGCATGTAACTAGATTGTAAGCCCGAAAAAGTTGAACCGTCGAGATCTGATCAGACGGTCCGTGTGACGCGCTACACGCTGTGTCGTGCGCCACAGGATTCGGATTGTCGTAAATTCTCCAAGTCATGGATCTTAATGGAAGACAACAATTTCATTTGGTATTTCGGTAAAAGAGCCGCCCAAGGCCCACCTATTAGAGGCCTAGATTTTCTGTACACAAAGCAACATTTACGCAGTGTAATAACTTAGTTAGACTCAAATCTATTCATCAAGCCACACAGTGAACTGTATTTGAAAAGCTTCAGAAAATTTCAAGTTCACCGAACATTGTATAAGGACTACAGAGAGAGGGAGTCGCGATTCACGCCTCCCCTCCCAATCCCACCATTTAAAAGGCGAAAACTTTTGATTTCTTTGTTCCTTCCGCCTTTTCAATTCTCATCCTCAAACCCGGAAATAAAAGAGAGAAACTAAAAACAAAAAAAAACAAAGCGCCGCTAGTTGTTCCAATTAGAGATTCAAAGGTAATTCCTTTTCTTTTCTTTTCTACTTTTGTTTTAGCTTACGTTTCTTTTCTACTAGTTTATCCGACTTTTGGCCTGCGCATGCTTAAATAACACTAATTCTGATATCAAATTACCTCTGGGTTTAGGAAAATTGTAATCTTTTGTAATTTTTATGATATGTTAGATTCTGAAATTTTTGGTCTCTATGAAGTTCGGTGCATTGCTGCTTGCTAATTTACTGATATATATGTACTCTTGTATACCTGTTATGAAGCAGCTGATACTGTAATTTATGTTTATGCTGATCAATAAGATATCAATTCTGTATTGGTTAAATTACGTACCATTGTGCACCAATTGGTACCAGATGCACACTATTTAAGTTGATGACAGACTCACTTCCTTCTTAGTCTCCTCACATTTCAAATCCTTATGAAATGTGGGGACATATCTCTCTAATTTTATTTCTTTAGTTCTTCTAGTGTCTGTTGACATAATAAATTTTTTGTTGATCCTTACTACAATCTTTCATTTGTGTAAATTTTCAGAGGAATGACAGGTTCAGGTGGCCAAAAGGATAATAACCTTGAAACACCACTTCTCCAAAATGACCATACAACAAAAGAAGTAATTTTTAGGGTCAAGGGAATAAAATGCGCTTCTTGCGCTGGTTCTATTGAATCTGTAGTTTCAAAAATTGAAGGAGTTGAGAATGTTTCAGTTTTGCCTCTTCAAGGCCGAGCTGTTGTCAGATACCGACCTGATCTCACAAATGTATGTAAAATGAAAAGTTTTCTTGCATTTATTTTGTATTTCACTGGAGAAAATTTTCATGTATTTTCCCCTTGATATCTTCAGAATTTTGTAAGAACTGGAACATATTAGTTTGGCAATGAACCCATCATAATGCAACCAAATGGACTGGTACAATTTGAACTTGCAAAGTCATCAGGGATAGACCTAAAATTTTGCAGCCAATTCTAGCTAACATTAAGAAAATTAATCATGAAACGTTATCAAATTTGAAAATAAGCATAAAATTTTGAAAGGGTATAGCTTTCTGTAGCATTTGGAGGGTGCGGTGGTGGGGATTAGATTAAAGGATCCCCAATTATTTTGATTTGCATAATCTGCTACTGAAGGTCATGCTGGTATAAACCCTTTTTATGTGACAATTGACAGAATGAGTTTTAGGCCAGGTGACAATCAGTACCAGTAGCAGAACTCACTTACTGTTTCAGAAGATACTTAATTTCCTCTCTCTTTAGGTAGACATCATTAAGGAATCGATCACAGGCCTTAACTATGGTGTTGACGTTGACTCTTCATCTCAAGAGATTGCGACATGTCGACTCCGTATTAAAGGCATGGCATGTACTAGCTGCTCAGAATCAGTTGAAAATGCCCTAAAATTGGTACAAGGGGTCAAGAAAGCCACAGTTGGTCTTGCCCTGGAAGAGGCCAAAATACATTTTGACCCAAGCCAAACTAATCCAACCTGTTTGATAGAAGCCATTGAGGATGCTGGTTTTGGAGCTGATTTAATTAGTTCTGGATTGGACATAAATAAAATTTACTTAATACTAGGAGGAATTACGAACTCTCTGGAAGAGTATACTTTTATTGAGTCAGTGCTGGAAGGAATAGAAGGGGTGAGTACTGTAGAGGTGGACCCCACTTGTCAGAGAGTGACAGTTTGTTACGATCCGGACATAACAGGTCCAAGATCTGTCATTCAGTGCTTGCAAGAGGCTTCCAAGCAAGGGCCTATCTCATTTGATGTGAAATTGGATACACCTTCTAAGAGAGGAGAGGTGGAACGGTATGCAGAGACGATGTCATACAGAAATCAGTTTCTATTGAGCTGTTTGTTTTCCATTCCTGTTTTTATTTTTTCCATGGTTCTGCCCATGGCTGGTTCAGCTGGGGAGTGGCTGGAAATTAAAGTAAAAAATAATTTGACGGTTGGTATGATTCTTAGATGGGGATTTTGTACTCCTGTTCAGTTCATAATTGGCTTGAGGTAAATTCCTTTTTTGACCTTATGGTTTTGTTGTAAATTTTAGAAGGCAGTTTACGACATCAGATTTACTGGACTTGATTGTTATTATTTATTAATTCCAGCTCCACTTGAGACCGTATTATAAGTACTAAAGCTCAACTTATGTACAATTTTTGTTCTTGGTATGTGTTGGACTCAACATTAAAATAACAAAAAAATATCAAAATCTAGAATGCTAACTACACATAGTGTAGGTTGCTGTAGTTTTAAATTTGTTGCCCTATGTGTGTGAAATTTTCTTCTTTTTTGTCCAATTCCAAAATGTTTTTCTAATATATCTATCTTCCTTTCATGCTATAAAAACCAGATTTTATGTGGGATCATACCATGCATTGAGACGGGGTTCATCCAACATGGATGTGCTGGTTGCACTCGGCACTAATGCAGCCTACTTCTACTCGGTGTACATTGCCTTGAAAACGGCAATGTCGCCCAATTTTGAGGGCGAAGATTTTTTTGAGACCAGTGCAATGTTGATTTCTTTTATTCTCCTAGGGAAGTACCTGGAGTCTGCCGCAAAGGGGAAAACATCTGATGCATTGTCGAAATTAACAGAGCTGGCACCTGAGACTGCGTTTTTGCTCAACCTTGACAGGTAAGGACCCACACTGTGTGGTATCTGTTGATGGTTTGTGTTTCTGTTTGAACATGAATCAAAGCACCATACAATCCAAACATAACTAGAAAAAAGGAATACCGAACAAGAAAAGGAAAAGGAAAAGGAAATAATGAAAAATGATAGCTGTTGTTCTTTACATACCTGTCCTTTTGGTTTGGTTGGTTTTTGTGTAGGGAGTTGTAATTAATAAGTGAAAATTGATGAAAACTGGGAAGCACAACTTATCCTTTACTATACTGTGACTATACTGTGAGTCTGTGATTCATGTATGGTTTTGGCTTTGCTCTGTTGGTGCATGATGAATTAACTTCAGAGTGTTTTTACATCCTTTCACTATTGTCCTGCTCAATATCTTGAACTTTATTTCCATCTTAAAACAGTGACGGGAATGTAGTTTCAGAGGCTGAGATAAGCACCCAGCTATTACAAAGAAATGATGTCATAAAGATAGTACCAGGTGCAAAGGTGCCAGTGGATGGTGTTGTTTTAAAGGGACAGAGTCATGTTAATGAGAGCATGCTCACTGGCGAGTCGAGACCCATTGCCAAGAGACCTGGAGACAAGGTCTCTCTCTCTCTCTTTCTACACATGCAGAGACAATGAGTTTCTCAGTCTTTATTTTATACTATTGTTATATCTACTATTGTACTTTGGCTAGTAATCAGCCTTTTAATGCCCGTTATCCAAACAGCAGAAGAAAACTGATTATTACATTTGGCCTATACAAAATGTCGAAATATTTATTGACTTTATTATTTCTCTAGGTAATTGGTGGCACAGTGAATGAGAATGGGTGCATATTTGTGAAGGCAACACATGTTGGATCTGAAACTGCCTTGTCACAGATTGTTCAGTTAGTAGAAGCTGCCCAGTTGTCTAGAGCTCCTGTTCAGAAGCTTGCTGATCGTATTTCTCGATTTTTTGTTCCCACCGTGAGTACCCTATTTACCTTCAAGAATTTCAGTGTTCTAAAGTTGACCAAACTTGTCCTTCCAAATGACATACTTTAACCTGCAACCTAAAAATAGTTTGGAAGGCAACAGGTTGGCTAATCACATTCCTTAGTTTGTTTAAATTTTTTCATTATCTGAATTTCGAAAGAGTCGGTAATTAGGTCTGTCCTGCAGTTAAGCTGAGCTAAAACATGAAACAACATTAAACTGTAAAGCAGACCTGACTTGAATTGAATAACCCAATTGACATCTAAAAGCTTTATTGCAATGCCAAAATGGCTTTTCTATTGTTATAACTTGAAATGACACACCTGGACCTGAACAAAGTTAAAATTGATTGATCAGAGACATATTGTTGATCTTAACCAAAATAATTCAAGCCTGAACAAACCAGAATCTAGGCAATCTGAACAGGTTCTATTTGTCCTCATGTTATCAATAATGACTGAATAGCTACAATTAACTGGAATCCCAAAATGGCCCAATGCTACTTAACTATTCTCTAGGTTTGGTATATTTTTTGACAATGAAGTCAGCATATTCTGACAACCTACCACTTATGTTTGATAGTGGTTCAATACTTCAAAACTAATTTTGTGATACATGTAAGACACCTTGATAAACTAAACTTTCCAGTTCCACTATAGGTCGGGGTAGCTGCATTTCTTACATTTCTTGGGTGGTTTATAGCCGGAGTGATCCACCTCTACCCTAAGCATTGGATTCCAAAGGGCATGGATGAGTTTGAGCTAGCACTTCAGTTCAGCATCTCAGTGCTAGTGGTTGCATGTCCATGCGCACTTGGTCTTGCGACTCCTACAGCTGTTATGGTCGCAACTGGTAAAGGTGCCTCTCAGGGTGTGCTTATTAAGGGAGGCCATGCCCTGGAAAAAGCTCACAAGGTTTGATTTCCATTTTTTTAACATATCCTGATGAAATCTAAATGATGAATTGATGATATACCCTCCCTTTCTGCCTGCCTTGCTTAAATTAAAACAATTTGGAATGAGGAGTATTGAGGGCATAGTTTGTATGAAATCCTTCCATGCAGAATTTTTGAGAGTGCAATACCTGAGAAGAGTGATGTGTGCATAGGCGCATAGCTAACATCTTGATATATTAATACCAGGTGAAAGCAATAATTTTTGATAAAACTGGTACGCTGACAGTTGGAAAACCATCTGTGGTACAAACAAAGCTCTTCTCTAAGATAACTCTTCTCGAGATGTGTGACTTTGCTGCTGCTGCAGAGGTAGCTTCTGTGGATTGTACTCATTTTCAATTGCTTAAAATGAATACTTAACCTAGAAAGACCATTTATTATTTCACCAGGCAAACAGTGAGCACCCTTTATCCAGGGCTATTGTTGACTATGCAAAGGCACTTCATCAACAATATGGATTATCCAATAACGACTTTTCAACCCTAGGAACCAAAGATTTTGAAGTACACACAGGTGCCGGAGTTAGTACGAAAATCGGTACCCGATCAGTTTTGGTTGGCAACAAGAAACTCATGCACTTGTTCCATATCCCTATACAACATGAAATAGAAGAATTTGTATCCAATGCAGAACAATTGGCTAGGACTTGTGTATTGGTTGCTATAGATGGCAAGATATGTGGGGCATTCGCAATTTCAGATCCATTGAAGCCAGAAGCAGGTTTGGTTGTATCATTTTTGAAAGAAATGGGTATTTTGAGCATCATGGTGACAGGTGATAATTGGGCTACTGCACGTGCGATTGCAAGAGAAGTTGGAATTGAGATGGTTTTTGCAGAGATTGACCCGGCAGGAAAGGCTGCAAAGATCAAGGAATTGCAGGTAGTGTTGTACTCTGCAAATTGCGAAATACCTTAAAAGATAAGAAAACATGCGAAAATTTACCCTGTATTTTCAACTTGAATTGTCTTAATATTGTTGCATATGAAAATCTTAGGTGGTTTATTGAAACTTGGTTTATTGTTTAGAAAAACAATGTATATAAACATGATGAAGAATCTTTTGGTTATAATACATCTCCCTCTCGATCTGTTGACCACAAGAAATTTAATACTAAAAATTGAAGAATGACAGGCATCTTTAAGACTTTAACTAATCCAATACTTCCTTTTGTAACTCGTCCAGAAGAAAGGAATGTCAGTTGCCATGGTAGGAGACGGCATAAATGATTCACCTGCCCTGGCAGCAGCTGATGTCGGTCTGGCAATCGGCGCAGGGACTGACGTTGCAATCGAAGCTGCTGATATTGTGCTCATGAGGAGCAACCTAGGTGATGTAATCACTGCCATTGATCTCTCACGAAAGACCCTTGACCGGATCCGCCTCAACTATGTCTGGGCCCTTGGATATAATATTTTAGGTGTGCCAGTAGCAGCGGGGGTTTTGTTCCCATTCACTGGTGTGAGGCTTCCTCCCTGGCTTGCTGGCGCTTGCATGGCTGCTTCCTCTGTTAGTGTAGTTTGTTCTTCTTTGTTGCTTCAGATGTACAAGAAACCGTTCCATGTAGAGGAAGCAGCAGTTGTGCCAGAAGCTTCTGATGAAGGCCAGAGTCCTGTGTAAGGTGGTTGGTTGCTGTAAAATGTTGTGAGTGTGGTATCTTTGAACTTGGTGAATATATCTCATTTCAATGCAACATTCTTCTACTAATTCCTGAATTTTTGGCTAATTATGATCTCTGATCGTAGATCAAAGGATTCTTGTTATATATTTGGATGATAGATTCATCCAGTTAATAATGTTGCAACCTTATCTTCCATAATTTCTGCGTTCGTTGCTAATTTCAGCAAACTAGTTTCTACAAAACGCAAGACTTAGTATCTTGAACAATAATTGCATCTGTCAGTTATTATTTTCGTGAATTTTTAGAATCCAGGCTTAGATTCGTGATTTGTATAAATGAAAAGAATAAATTGATGGATAAAATCTAGAACTGGTTGGTTAATTATTTTAAATAAACACACTTTTACCGACGTGGAGACACGGTGGTAGTGTGTTGGAATACACTTAGCCATATTACAATATCCACTAAATTAAAGGTTACTGCGAGACATTCTTGTGGTGACCAATGCTAAAGTTAAGTGATCCAAAAAAATTCAATGCTAAATTTAACGGATATGTTAATTGTGTTCAGGAACATTGAACAACCTCAACAAATTGTCGTCTCTTACAATTTTGTTATATGCACCCAATTATATTTACTGGTAAACTACAAGATGCTTCCTTTTTGACAGCTTGTTAGCATTGGCTGACCTCGGTTTGTTTTCGAATAATTAATTGTATTGAATTTCAGTACATCAAGGGATTGAAAATCACAGGAGGAGGGACGCTCGATTGACAGGGGGGCGTCAGCTTGGCCAAACAACAAATGCCCAAGTAACTCTAAATACAATATCCTACCTGTGGTAAACTTCATTATAGTACTCATTTCAAATGAAAACTAGTCAATATTGAAGAATCAAATAAATTTTGCAACAATGAATTGAGCAAATCCGTCACATGATATCAATTTGAATTCAAAAAAGGAACTATATATTCACAATGAGCTAACGAGTTTGCTTGATATAAGTAAATTGTGTTCATTTCTATGTTTGGCAAGGAGCCGAACTAGCTAGTTCGCGAACTAGGCTAGTTCTACGTTATCAAACATAGGCCGAACTAGAATAAGACCTAGTTCACCTCTTTATTCTAGTTCTACCAAAATTATGAAATTAGAACTAAAACTAGAACAAGTCTTGTTCTAGTTCGGCCCATTTGCCAAACATACCCAATTATTTTCAATCATTGGTGCTTTCCTTTGTTGAGGATGCAAATCATGCAATAGTAAATGCCATACACTCAATAGCAAATTCTTCCACATGAACATCTTTGCCTCGAACAATGTCCGTCTGAACAAGCTCAAGATCAAGGCACCTACAGATAGCCCGAACACAGACGGCATTCATATGGGAGATGCAACCAACATCAACATCACTAATACAATTATAGGCACCGGTGATGACTCCATCTCCATTGGAACGGGTAGCATCAATGTGGCAATATTAAATGTGAAATGTGGTCCTGGACATGGCATAGCATAGGAAGTCTTGGAAAATATTTGAATGAAAAGGATGTTAGGGGTCTTCGTGTACAAAACTGTACCTTGACAGGAACCATTAATGGAGTTAGAATTAAAACCTGGCAAAATAACCCTTCTTCGTTGGTTGCATCTGACATTTTTTTTTTTTTGAGGATGTTCAGATGGATGACGTGGACAAACCCATCATCACTGACCAGAAATATTGTCCCCATAATTTTTCCAGTGATCGACGTGAGTTTTACAATTATCTATTTTTTTTAAAAAAATAAAAAGTGTCTACCTACAATATTAATCAGAGTACATTACATTTTGGCACAATTATGCTCTCAAATTTTAGAACAGCAACACATAAATTACAGAGAACTTCCACTAGTACATTACATTTTAACAAATTTATGCCCAGTTTGCATGCAAATGCAACAACAATTCAGTCACAAAAAGAACTTCATTTGGAGAAAACCTATGGTGCATACTAATGTACCAGAGCTCCAGTGCATACTGATTCAAACTCTTCGATCTGCTTCAAAATGACCGATATAAACCCTCCAATATGATCTCCCTATTGAAATCTCCTTGCTAGCATTTTTTCGAAATTTGTAAGTATTTTTTCGGATTTTTTAAAACTGCTGTTTTTGAACGATTTAGAAAAAAAATTAGATTAGCGATTTTCTAAAATAAAAAAAATAGTAAAAAAATTTAAAAAAATATAAAATTTGGTCGGCAAGGAGATTATAATAGAGAGATCATATTGGATGGTTTGAATTGATTATTTTGAAGTAGGTCGAAGAGTTTGGATCAATATGCACCGAAGCTCCGGTATATTAGTATGCTCCATAGGTTTTCTCCTTCATTTGTGCATATATGTCAAAACCAGATCACTAGTAAAAAGTCATTTATCATGAAATTTTGATGTAAACCAGTTGTTGCTTCCCTAGCAAGCACTTCAAATGTGAAGATACAGAGTGTCGCGTTCCGCAATATCAACGGCACATCGACATCTCCTGTGGCAGTTCAGCTAATTTGTAGTGATGCGGTACCATGCAAAGGTATTGAGCTCAGCAATGTCATTTTACAGTCCGGTAAATATGAGTTGAAGACAGTATGTGCCAATGTACACGGAAGGTCAGATGGGAGCATGAACACGGGATCTTGCGCAGAATCTTGGTTATCCATATTTTGTCTGGTATTCAAATTACTTATTTTTTTTTTAATTATTACATGGCGGCACGCATGGCCAGTATTCTCTCCTTATTGAACTTATTGAATTTAGTATTGGTGCAATAGCTATTTAAACATTTTCATGTGTCATATTCAGCTTAAGATAGTAGTAGAAATATAATTGAAGACAAGTTTTATGTTATAAAGTTGCCAAAAAAGACAGTAATTAATAGTCCAAAATGAAATATAAGAGAAATGAGTTAGCTTGTTCAACTTCCAAAAAAAAATGTATTTATTTTTTGTGAATATTAAATTTAGTTTATTTACATCATATTATGTTCATCTGTTGATAGTTTTAATCAATTCTAGGTTAATTTCAAGTTATATAAAATAAGAGAGATGAATTTTTAACTTGTTCAAAATGAAATATAAGAAAAATGAATTTTTAAGTTGTTCAAATTCCGAAAAAAATGTATTTTATTTTTGTGAATATAAAATTTAGCTTATTTACATCATATTGTGTGCATCTGTTGATAGTTTTAATCATTTCTAGAATAATTTGAAGTTATAAAGTCACCAAAACAGAGAGCAATAGTTCAAAATTTGAATTTCACGATTGATTAGCCGGTTTGATGACTATTTAATTAAGTTTAACTGTCGGAATATTCAGTTAATTTCTAAGATGCCCAATATATGGGCAAATAAAGATGCCACCATTATGTATTGATGTTATATTAATAATTCTAGCTCGGTCTAAATGAAAGGTTTAAATTTTTTATCTTGTTATTAAATTCAGACCACTAATTTAATCAATTTTTAAAAATTCATGCCCTATATTTGTGTATTTTAACATTTAGATACACCTTTGACTCAAAATTGAATAAATATTTAGGATAAATTTTTAGATCGATACTTTTATAAGTAGTAAAGACATTTACTAATAAATACATTATTTATATCGAAATAATCACTGCCAACAGCTATTTATTTAATTAATTAATCCATTTAAAGAGTTGAACAATATTGCTCAGAACGAAAATTGTTTCCTTTTTTTTTTTTTTTTTTGCTTCACGATAATAGGTTAGAAGGAGGTTAATCAATAATCACAGATTTACAATCACCTCTCCAAACTTTCGGCGATCCATCCGCTTTCAAATTAAAGCTGCCTAAATCACTCTTCTCTTGGGAACCTTCGCCACCGAAATCCATGGTTAACGAAACCTGATTAAACCGAGCGCTTCTTCTCCTCTTTTCTTTCTCGCGAGGTCTCCGTTGGAGCTTCAATCGCGCACCCTGATGCCTCACTACACGAGGTTTGATTGATTTCTCTTTGTCAGATTCATTCGGATTGTTGCCTCTTCAACTTGTTTAGGTTCCGATTTTGTTGTTGAATTGTACCATTTGGTGTTTTATTTCTTCTCTCTCTCTCTCTCTCTCTCTGGGATGTGTGTGCTACTGTAGAAGTGTTTTTTTTTTTTTTTATTTATCCGAGAGATGTAAATTAGAATAGGAGCTCATGGATTTTGAGTTCTAACTTTGAGACTGTGCTAGTGAGAGTAGGATCCGATAGTTCAATTAGGTGTGCAGAGAGCAAATTTCACACTAGGTATTTCATTTCTTGTAATTGCGTTTGAGGTATATTATAGAGGATTTAAAGGCTTATTGCACCTTACTAAAAGGTTATTGTGGATTATGCATGTTCCTATTAGATGAAAAATATTACTTGACAGGGATTATAGTGTTCATTGTCTACTGGTTGTCATGTGATTTGATTTGAAATACTTATTTGCCATGCTTACTTTTGTTCCAATTCTAAATGTTCACTTATAGATGATTGTTTATTTGTTTAATTGGAATATTTATCTTTCATGCAGGGTAAGCTAATCCATGGCAATGAACATGAATAATCATATGCCATTTAAAGCTGGACAGATGGTTGAAGCGAAGAGCTTTATCCAAGGATATCGCGGTGCGTGGTTTCGTTGTAGGGTGAGGCGCAAATGATGGTGCTTTGTGTATTTGTAGCTAGTTCTTTTGATTAGCCTTAAATCTTAAATTTTGGGATTTCCTTTAGTTCACTTTTCATTTTCTATCACGAAGTAACTGATTAATTTGTCAGGTAAAGGATACTCGTATTAGGAGAAGCTTTCTTGAATGTATGTTGGAGTATTGTGACTTCCCTGATGAGAGTAAGTTAACCTTTCTTGATACCTTGATCATGTCACCATATCTTCAAGTGTGTTTTTTCCCCCCAACTTTAGGTTGGTAGAGAAGAGAGTGTTCATGTTAAAACGACACCTATAAGCTGGAGCAAATAAATAAACCCCCACCTTGTTCATTTCACAAATGTCTCTTCAATAACTATAATAGTGTATATCTGCAAAAATGAGTGTTATATTGCTATAATACTGCTGCTCCTCTTCATGCTTGCGTACAATATCTTGATAATAAAGTTGTTATACCATCTTTTTTCAGAGATACAATGGACAAATATTTATAGGGTACCCCCTAAGGAACATGGTGCCTCTTTTAAGCAGAGGAAGAAGGAGCTGATGATTCGGCCTTCCTTCCCTCCCTTTCACAAAGCAAGTGAACATCCCTCTCTACATTCTCCAGTTGAGGTAAAAGCAGTTGTGAATGATGCCTGGAAAATCGGTGATTTGGTTGATCTATGGTGCGAGGGGTGCTATTGGTCTGGAAAGATCATCAAGCTTTCTGCTGTTGATTCAGTTCAGGTATTGTGTCTGTTTTCCGTTTTCTATCTTTACTTCAAAAGGCATGAGGTTTACAACACAACATAAAAACTATTAGCATTCCAAAGGGTTGAGGTATTAAAAACATGTGAATATTTCTTGTATTCCTGAATCCTGACCCGTATTGTCCAACCTCATATCTAGAGAAACATCTTCCTTTAAATTATGCATACAGAATAAAACACCAAACTGACTTCAGGCTATTATCATGATTTTTCCGAAAGACAATTGCATAAACTAGTTCAAGGCTATGTTGCACGGGTGCGGGTGCGGGTGCGGGTATCGTATCGGATACAATGCAGGTGCGGGGATAAGTCATTTTTCAAAAAACTAGGATACAGCAGTATATATAAAATAATTAAAATAATATATTTTGTAATAAAAAACTAATTTATATATTTTATTTTATTAATATAATATTATAATGTTATTAACATTATATTATAATCTTTTTAATTTATATTGAGAAATTTAACCGTTAATAATATTATGTTAACAATATAATTAATAAAATAATGTTATTGGTTGTACGGTTTAAGGTATTATATTATAAATTGTTAATAATATAATGTTATTAACAGCCCCAAGGCCCCCAAGTATGACATATTATGTTCGTATGAAAATGTTTAAGTTATTTGTCTGGTTAACACAGCCCTGGCCCAATAAGCTGTGTTGTTTGTCCGGTTTGGAAGGGAAAGATTAGTCCCACAACCACAAGTATTATAGAAGCTATACATAGATACTATATAATGCATGAGATATGGAGAAGAGCAAATGTGTTGGTTGAACTGCACGTGGTACGCGCAGGTGCGAGTGGGCAGTGGCGCTAGCCCCAATCCTTGTGCGCCTGGTCCCCTCTACCTTTATATAATAATATAATATATAATAATAATATAATACATGTTATACTTATATAATATAAATAAATTTAATATTTCTGATCTGATACGGCAGTCCTTGTTCCCGATACGTGCGTCCATACCGTATCGGTGACCGTATCTGATGGTCAGATTGATTAAATAATTTGGATACGGCACGTGGCGTATCCAGTGTGTATCGCACGCGTATCCGCGTCAGATACGTATCCGATACGGGATACGACATGAAATCAGCGTATCCGAGTAACATAGGTTCAAGGCAAACACTGTTAAGGTCTTGGTAATTAGGGACTTAATTTTTTAGTTTCTTAATAATTCGGGGACTTTGCTTGTAGTTTGGTTATGATCAGCTCTTCAGCTGTCTGAAGTTTTCTTGTGGGTTCGCTACTGAAGTGATATATGCAGTTGTATGAGGAGCAATAAAACAGATTGCTGCATTGGACTTTTAAAACTTTTTATTCATTTTCTTGGGGAATTGTTAGGTTGAATTGCATGCGCGTCCAGTAGGGGAAGGTGGCATCTACAAAGGGGTTCTTAAGGACCTTAGGCCCTCTCTCAATTGGTCACTAGAAGAAGGTTGGTCTGTGCCTATCTCAGAGGTTAGCATTTAAGCTTTTACACTTCCTCCTCTCTCTTTCTCTCCTCTTTTATCTTCTCATTTTGTTTCTTTGTAGTAGTGGTCTGAAGATTGAAACAAAACTATACCAGTTACCAGTGATTGCTAATGGCTAAGGGCTTGATAATTCATCTCCTTTTGTTTATATGATTCTATTCTATACTGTTTGGCTTGCCTGTTTTGATTGGATTGAGATATTGAAATTTCCATATAAATCCCAGCTAGAACTGTGAATACATGCTAATAATAACCCCTTTTTTTTTCTAACAGTTAAATGGAGATTCTTGGTACACAGCTCATTTGGTGCAACAATCTTCGTGCAGATTCTTAGATAATGAATCAGGTAGATCTGAAATTTAACCTTAAGCATTGATGTAAATGCTAGTATAACTCTCCGTTATCTAATTGTCATCAGAAAGATGCATCCTCTATGTTTGTCAGGATATCCAACTTTAGAAAATATGCAATACACTTCAATTACTCCTTGCTAGGGTGACCTGTGAAATAGATGTGTACCTGATACATTGATTTGTCCTTATCTGCTCATGGATATATATTTGCTAGATTGATGCAAAATAGAATCTTAGCAAAATGGCGTGTGTCTTATGAAAAGATACAAAAAGTGTTAAACATTTTTAATTTAGAATATTTGGTCTAAAATCAACAGGTGCTGCAGTCAAAGCATTGGATCCAAGTTTTAGCCTTAAAAGCAGAAAGGAAGCTCCTGATAATAGTTTGTCCGAGAAGTCAAACCCCATCTCATTGTGCATTCCGGGGGATAACTCTAATCACAAGATTAGGACAGATGCTACACCGAACTCGACAGCTGCCTCATCTAGGAGTCACAGTGATCTAAAAAGCAAGGATATCAGTTCTTTGAGTGGTGACAAGGACTCCAGAGAAGAAAAACCACTGGAGGGACAACCTGACATATTAGATGAATCGATCATGGAGTTGGAGGAGGTGGCGAGTAAGATTAGATGGCTCAAAGGCCTTCTCCGGTTTGGCTTCACATTGTCGAATGATACAAAAGCATCTTGGAAATTCTTACCCGACTCGAAACAGTGACAGGTGGAAACATTAGATTGAGAATTTTTTGGTTCTCTGTATATATTGATTGTTTGTGCACACTAATTGTTTCATGCATTTTTGCCCTCCCTCTTTCTGGGTAAGCATGAAGAGGTGTAATGAAGAATAAGTAGACTAGTGGAGGGACATTGGTAAAAAATTTAATGCGATTGTAGACTTGTAGTTAGGAGTAAAGCAGACTAGGAATTCTGTGAGTAAAATGTAAAGTAGACGTTTTCATATAGAGCGGTAGAAGATTAAATGGTAGATGCAGAGAAGGGGAGCAATTTTAACAAATGATGTTTCCATAAAAGGGAAATGCAACTAATTTTGGCATTCCTTTTGAATGTAGGGAAGTTATCTTTTCATCTTCTTGTACTTCCCGGGTGTTGGAGTCTCAATAAACCAACAATTAGACACCTATAACTAGGTTAACCAACAATCATTGTTGATATTCAAAATCAAACTACATGTCAATATTAAGGCTGAAATTATTAGACTGCATATGGCAAGATTTCATTAATCAATAAATGATTTAAGATAAAAATATTTTTTAAGTCAAGAATGGGTTTTTAAGATGAAATCAAAACCTAGTCGATGATGTTGATATCAATTTAGTAGGTTTTTAGGGTGTAGTAACATTAATCTTTAGCATGCAATTTAAATTCTCTCTTTAGAGGTATTTTGTAAATTTTTATTTCACTCCGACTTCCACTCCACCTAGAGTTTTCCATAAAACTAGCACCCCAAGGAGAGGAGCCCGCTTCATAAAAACCTAGTTGGAGTTGCAAGTAACACAAGAAACAACAACGGGAAACTATGTCATTTTCTTAAGCTCCTCCAACAGAGGGTCGTGCTAGCTCAAGTTAGTTATCTTGATTTTTCATATGTGAGACTTTAATTCGGCCGCTTTTCTTTACTTTAGAAGTGACATTTTTCAAATTGATCTAATTTTATTCATTGCATTACTTTTGCATAGGAATCACAGTTCAGAATTTCAGATTACGAGACACCCGTCAAAATGAATGCATATTTCAGATCCAAATTGTTCTCAGTATGATGAAAAGAATGGTAAAAAGAGAAAGGTCAATGTTGGCATTAAAGTTATCATAACTAGGATGTTATGTTACAAATCCAAACAACTGCCAACGAGAAAAAAAATAAGGAAAAAAAAAGAATTAAAACACAGATAAACTTGCTAGATTGTATAACCTTAAAAACCTGCAATAATCTATGTTCAATTGCTCAAATTGAAACCTACCATTCAGAAAGACAAACTACATGTTTACTCCTGAGAGATTGCCCATCAATGAAATAAGAGTCTGAAGGGGAGAGACACTGAAGTTCAACAGTTGGGCTAGCCCTCATTTTCATTTGGTGCCACAACACCCTGCACTTGTGCCTCCTGCTGGTGCTCGTCAGCCTGAAGCTGCTTTCGAAGTAATTTGAAAGTTTCGTCAATCTCTACATTGTGGTTGAGGATTTTGAGAACCTTTTTTCAAACCGAGCGACACATCGAAGGCAAATGCTCTTGTGCTTGCCTCCATTATCTCCTGCCTTCTTTCAGAGCATCCTCTGCCATTTCCTTGAGCTCCTTGCACTACTAAAAAGTAATTATTTAATCCAATGTCTAATAAACTAAAAATAATAGTTGAAAGGTTTATCGAGTTTCAAAGTTTTCTTACTGCCTGCAGATTATCACGGGCTTTAGCTTGAGATAGCAGCTGGCCAGGGTGGATATGAGGTTGTCCCGTGGCTCTTGGTTGCTGGAGTTGCAATATAACATTCTGAGCATACCAGTATACCACTCCATGTATTCATCATAGAATATTGGGGTCCCATCATATGGTCGTGCTTCTGCAATTTAAAATCCAAACGCCTTGGGCGACATAGAATTCTCGATCTCTATGCATATTCCTTCTATTAATTGCATCTGATTTGGAGGAGCAGTTAAAGGAAACAGCTGCTGCAGCGAGGTGGGAACTCTTGATATTTCCTGAACTGGGGCATGGCTCTGTGAGGATTGTGAGGATCCACATTTAGTAATAACCAAAGGTGAGGTAGTGAACGCATATTAGGGGTAGCAGATCATGGCTTTCTCCATACGACATCCAATTGACTTGATATTCCCCCATCAGATCAATCTCGTGACGGTAGTATTCAAATGACCTGACAGAATTGTGGGTCCATTTGTGAAATCCAGACCATATGTAACCATACAGGGGTCTCTCATTTGATACATCACCGCCAGGCAAACGTTTTTGTATCCCACTGCGAGCCTCCGGTCGGCCAAAGAGGAACCTTGCCCTTGACCAGAGCTGAAGTAAAGAATGAGTCCACCAATTTGTTTGATGCCCCCCTGAAAATGAAGTTCTTTGTGCAGATAAGCTAGTACTGCACTTACCCAGCTGTAAATTTTTCCTTCTAAATTGACAATAAAAAAGGAAGATAAGTTACTGAAATAGAATCACCTGACAGATCAGTACACAAAACTGAGCCAACAAGCATTAACATGTAGGCCCGGGCAAAATAGGGCACTGGGGGGCAGGTAAAGGAAGCAGCAGATGTATAATGGCTTGGTGAGACCACTTGGTACTTAGTGGTCTCTCCATACACGCTCCTATCAAAATTTAGTGTTCACGGCTGAATCTCTTGGAGCTCAGGAAAAATATATAACCCTTCTTGATCAATGTCAGTGCAATGTGTTGACAAATTTGGTTGTATAGAAATTTCATTATTTTTTCAGACAAACAAATACAAACTGCTAGAGACATTATCTTATACCTGTGTCGTGTTGAACTATTGGACATGAATTATGCCAAACAAGGTGAAATGAGGGGCACGTGCAGGGTGCTGGACAAGGAAAATAATCCCACCAAATTTCATTATTTTTTGAAGACAACCAACCGAACAACTTGAACTATTTTGAATCTACACCTAACTTTGTGGAATTAACAGCTGCATATCTGCCCCTCCTTAATTTTCCTTCAAGGTTCTAGTTTTACCCATTTCTTTTTATCATACTTGAGTAGTTGTAATATGAGACGAACGATAGCGGGTGTCTGGGTGAGTCAGTTTTTGATTGCTTGGTGTAAATGGAGAGGGTAAAGTCAAATTTTAAAATCTTGCCTGTAAGTGGAGAAAGACTATAGAAAACCATTTGATGTAATCATACAATTTATCTTTCAGTTCGATTTTACTACTCAAATTAATTATTCTACTGGTTTCAACAAGGGACCGTCGGAATTCAATTATTGACCTCTTTAACTGATAAGCACAGCATTAGTTGGCAACGTAGGGACGTGCTAAATATGCCTAATTTTATTTTACACAAGAATAAGGAATTTTACAACGTTATAAAGATTACAAGTAAAACTTTCAGTCATGTTTCTTGGAACTGAATTACTGAGTTAAAGATGGCTTATACAACAAAGTCATTAGTATTGCAAATCTGTACCTGAAAAATGATAATTATATATGTTATCAAGCACATCCCATTTGTAATAAAACAGTAAAGGCAAGATTGATAAAATTAAAATCAACTATAAACCCATCACATATTCACATTCATAGCAAACGGACATTAAGCTCGTAGGTACTCTAACGAGGCCCACCGTAAGCCCAGTAACAACCCAGTCCAATAGAAGGCACGACCTGTTTGCTTCCTCATCAATCGTAGCGATTAGCGGAATCGCCTGGTTAGTCCCACAAGTTTCATCCTATCTTCTTCAACACTCCGGAGCAACTATATAAAGAGAGGCACAGCAACGTTGCAATTCATACCTTTCTCGGCCTTTTGGCTAAGATCAAGTGTAGTATCTGTTCTTATCAGTTTAATATCTGATATGTGGGCCATGTGCTCACAACGATATTAAATTTATTTTTTGTGGGGGAGGGTCCACCACAGTAGCTTGCTACTGGGGTCCTCGAGCGTCGCCTTTGCGCTGCACTACTGCAGAGGCCTGGCGCACCCCAACCAACTCATAACTTAAAACTTTAATTTATTAATTTAATAATTAATAATAATTAGTAATTAATGTAATAATATAATATAATGCAAAAAATTATAACGAATTAATTTTTTTAATTTTAATAATAGCATAGAACCATAATTTTAATATCGCGTACAATTGCTAATTAGATAGTCTGGAATAATTATTACGCTGTTAATGTGTACTTAATCTGTACTAATCACATAATTGTAAGGGACGTTAAATTACAGCATCACAAAAGTACTACAAAATCCATCTTAAAATCAAACATATTTTGATCCGTTTGATTGTGAGCGGAAGGTCCCTGAAAACTAAAGCCGCAGCGTTTAAAGACTTCTATTATAGCAGCTTTTTTTTAGCAAAGACCCCGTTAAAAAGCTAAAACCCCTCTCTTGTATCAAGCACAAATCAGCAAAATTTTGGACACTTTTTTTTTATTTCATGAATCTGTGCATATATTATAATACTCTATCAAAAAAAGAAAATCTTTTTAGACACGCCTTAAATTTTCAAAGGCATTGCTTAGTCATTTTTTTCAAGTACTAACAGTTTCATCTCATGTATCTTGCTCAGACTTTCTTAAGAAAATTACAATTTGAAAAATTAAGTTAGAATAAACACAAATCGTGACGCATATGGCTTATATTAGTTGGGGATTTTTGGTAATTTCTTTTAGTTTAGTTTTTGTATGCAATTACTAAGTAGCGTTTTTATATTTGTGTGTTCAATATTACATCTGTTTTTGTAATATTTTTTTTGTTTAGTTGACTTCTTAATCTTGAAACTGAGATCTACTCCATATAGTAAATGGATTCACTATAGTCCGCTTCATTTTACTACATTTTTAAATTATTTTGAGACTTTATATTTAGCATTGTCGGTCTGATATGTATGATAATTTTTTTTTTTTGAGAAACATATGTATAATAAATTGTCTCTCCTTGTTGATTGTCAGTTTTAAGACCTAAATTATTTTCATTTATGCATCCAATATGATAAAACAAATTAAAATTGATCACCCATACAACAAAGCGCGATACAATAGTGGAATCATTTATATATTTTTTTATATATTTCACTTAATCCAATGATATTTTTTTTACATTTTAGATTTTTAGTTTTAAAAATTTTTTTAGATTGATATTATTTTTTATATATATTCTGGGATCGATGAAATTTAAAAGGTCGATACTTTCTTGATAAAAAAAAAAGAATGAAATGACTAGCTTTAGTCCAATTTTCATCACGCGAAGCATGATGTTATGGCCGGTTTGTCTTCTTTTCATTAATTTCCTTCATTTTAAATATATTTAACTATTAATCTTCCTTCAAATTCATTAATTTTGTTATCATATCATCCCACTCAAGATAGAGTTCTTACAATTAGGGAGAATGTAAGGCTACATGGCTTACCAGACTACTACAAACTTGGCAGGCGTCCCAAAGAGCGGCATTTGTTACTTATTTTAATATTGTTATTACTTAAGTTAGAAGCTTGAATTGTTTTATCTAGATGCATTGTTCTTATGCATTCAAGTACATACAAGTGGGCAATGCTGTTGCAGGACCGGTTGGTCGAGCAATTGGTTGCGCTTTAGGACGAGCTTTTTAGTAGATTAAATATGATGGTCTACTTTTCACTTTAACATCTAACTTTTTGATTATAGGGCGGGGCTCTCAGCGTGATGAAGGTGAAGTGCAGTTGTGACTTGATTGTTGATAAATTATTGATTTGAACCGTATTTGATTTTCTCTCATGTCTCGTAATGCATTATTAGAGTGAAATATTTAATGATTTTAAACTCCATTTAAACTAGACTAAGTGATAAATAAATAACTAGGATTGTTTGTTCATTTTTTACTAAATCAGCAAGGTAATATCACTAGATGCGGAAATTAAATATGGACAGTGCTCCTTGTAGAACAAGATTGTTGTGAGCAGAACCCCCTTCCCCCAAAACAAAACTCTCATGAACACACACAAAATTTATGCCAAAATTCACGATTGAAAAAACATGAGTTTGTTTTATAATTTTCTTTATGAATTATATAATCAAAACTAAAGTTATGACTAGTGCGTGTTTCATATTTTCATCCTATTTTTATTTCTTGAAAATTCTGTATACTAAATCTTTGGAGAAAAGAAAATGAAACATCCTTTTTAATATACAACCTTAAATAATAAGAACTTTATTGGGGACATACTTTTTTCGAAGTTCTAACACTGCTGGATGAATACGACGTAGCTAGTAGTAATTCGTTTACGTTTACATGTGCAATCATGCGAAACAGGATAAACACAAGTATGCTAAAGAAACACTTTATTACACTTTTACCACTTATTAGGCGGCGTTTGGATCGTATTAACTATGGGTGTACTATGGGTGTGTTTGGATGCATGAGAATAAGGGTTTGGATAAGAATAAACTCTAAATTTATTATTCTTGTGAAACTCAAATAACACAAGAATAAGAAATTTGAACTTATTCGAGTCCAAATAACAAAAGCATAGAATTTGAATAAGGAATATGGACAGACACGCATTTCTAAATCCTTATTCTTACATTGCCTTTTTATATATATTTGAATTTGGAATGGGAACATGAACAATAATGAATAGTGATACCATGTGTCGATGTTGTTGATCCTCTGTGGCATAAGCTGATCATCATGTGTGGATGTTGTTGATCTTCTGTGGCATAACGTTTGTCACATGGGGATGAAGGATAGGCGAGAAGGTTTTTTTGCTTCCAATTCTTAACACGAATGTATATAATTGGCGACATTTTTCTGTGGTACACAATAGTTTAATAATGATGTCATGTATAATGTAGTTCGATTTATATTTTCTTCAATTGCATCTAATATTTTAATGGAGTTTAGAGATGATCAAACTATCTCTACATCTTTGTTACATATAACAATTAGTGTGTAACATAAAACAATTAATCGTGAAATTTTTATTAGCATTAATCTTACTTACATTATGATACCTAAACTAATTAAAAATATAATACAAGAAACAACATACAAAAAAAATATTATATTCACAACTACATTATTTCCTTCAATTATTATATTTGGTCATTTAATCGGGTTTAAATTCACGTCGTTCATTTAAAATTATGAACATATATAAACAATCAATTATTATATTTGGTCATGTAATGTGCTTTGGAGTATAGACTTCACTAAAATCTGTAGCTTATTTGAATTTGTTCTCTATTACGCCCAGTAAATCCAGATGGCTTACTAAGTTGCATATGTTCTCAAACTGGTAAATTATGCCCACTTCCTATGTTCATGTGCATGGTGTTCCCAATTAAAGTGTACCACTGTAAGTAATCCAACTAGAACAGTATAAATGATCACAGGGATGAACAATATGCCTCGTTAGCTGAGAAAAATAAATACTCTGGGCACTCCGACTTTAAATCACCTTTTAGACCTTAACACTATAGTACATGTACAACAGTATCACGGTATATTGAACTTGCCAACGTGCGAAATTATTTACATACAAAGTCTATTATATATTGTTAGACGTTGCAAGTGATGGAAAGTATTACAGAATCAGTCTAAATGCCCAAATTTATACAGCACAAAAGAGTGTTCTTGAATGTTGCTATGAAGATGCATATATACCATCTGATTTAGAAATGTACCGGAGCGCAATGAGGTGCTTTTCTGTAGCACCAAGGATAGGAGCCTTGACTCTTGACGGCCTTTCAGAACTGTAGTGATTTGGTGCTGAGAAGAGTATGTGGGTTTTGGCATCTGAGCCAAGATTCAAGCTGTACAATTGTTGCCCAGCCCCAAAACTACCCAGTAACTGGTACGACTTCTCGGATCCATCCATCGTCAGACAGTATTCATCATTACCTGACAAGGAGGGAATACAAGTTATTTATAGCTCTGTTGCAAATTAACATAGCAGGAAAGGGCAAAAAAAAAAAAAAAAAAAAAAAAAAAGCAGAAGAAAAAAGAAAGGTATTTCAAGAGTAGGTTTGAACTTGATAATGAGTGAGAGCAATATGCTGTAGATTAAACCTTGCTTTCTGTTACTAAACCTTGTCGCAACATTTAACACATTTGCAACTTTAGACTTAAAATAGGACGTAGAATTTATGTCAACAAAATTGACTGTATTCTCTACCACCACATTCGAATTCCTGATCTTTATATGAGAAGGTAACCAAGATTAAAACCCTCTTATTTCAATTTTACTACATGCTTGGGATAGAAAAAAAGGACCTTGTTAGTGTTAGGGCAACACTGAACAATTCAAATAAAATACATTTGCTTTCAAACATCAGAGGTTGGAAAACAACAGAGACATTGGAGTATAAAGATGACTCCATGTAGAACAACTAGGAAAGAAAAGAAAATAGTAAAAAGAAATGATTACATGCAGCCAGCTCTTTTTGAGTCTGGTAAACAAACTCCAGAGCTGCAGAGATCTCCTGCTGAAACTGAAAGAAGGGTCCTTCTTTAAACTCTAATTTCTTAATCTTACACAACCCCTCGCCCAATTGTATCATCGCTCCTCTGTGGTTCTGAAATTATATTGAAATAAATAAAATGGTAATGTTAATGTGGACTTATATTGAATTGGTGGCTCTAAAAATTGTAGGACTAACCTGATTGAGTAGGTGGTGAAACCCAACGGCGCACTGGAGGATGCCATGGAGGAGCGTACGGATGGGCTCCTCTGCACTGTACCACATCTCCTCCAGCACATCGTGGCACCGATAGAACTCGCCTCCGTTGAAGAGCTTCACTGCGAGGTCGAAGGTGGGCTGTTCGCTCTCTGTCTCTGGACTCTCCAGCGGCTCGATTCCTCCGGTTAGACGGCGGCGCGGCCGGAGGCCAGGGGAGCTGCGACGGGCGGGAGAGGTCGTGGTGCGAGTGCGACTGGAGAGAGGGAAGGGAAGAGAGAAAGGAAGAGACTGAGAGGGTTTTGAGTGAGAAGAGAGAAAACCGCGCGATGGGATAAGGATTTGGTTTTGCACCATCGTTGATGCAGTAGTGGCCATTTGCCGGTTGCGCCGCGCCTCTCCCGCCGCTCTACGGCTCTAGTGGACACGTGTCGTCCTTCTTTATTCAGTGATATTGCATTGCAGAGCTTTTGGTTCAGACGCTCTCCAGTTCCAAATAATATCCGACCTCTCACCTCTCAGCTGACTCACTGATCTCGGATCCACTGGACTGGTTTTGATATGGGCCGTCCGATTTAATCTCAACGATTAAATATTTTCGGGACCTTACAAGTTGGTTATAATCACGAGGCATCCATTATTGATCGGACGGACGAGATCAAAGCAGTCCACAGGATTTTTGTTCGTATCCTCTCGAGTTCGCTGAGAGAATTGCTCTCTGCAATTTTTCATCACGACCGTGCGATTTAATTTTGACGGTTAAAATTTACGGACTATACGGATTCAGTATTAATTACGGGACATTCATTATTGATCGGATGGTTGTGATTTCGAACTCCTCTCTGCAGTTCCTATAGAGGATATCATTCCCTGATCTCGGACACGTATCCTCTGTATTGGCTACAAGATAGCGGATTGTTGTCTGATCTAATCTCAATGGATAGATTTCACGGACTATATAAATCTCGTCGGATCTAATATTAATCGAAACACCCATCATCGATCGTACGGACAAAAATTAGTCCGCTACCGTATAGTCGTTACGGAGGATTTCATTCCGAGGTACTTGCGAATAATATTGTCAATAAAAAAGTTCTTTTACGAATTTTTTTTTCATATCTAAATATTTTTCTGACAAGTTAAAAGTTTTCCACTTAAGTGGATTTCTATAATAATATACCTAATTGCATATATTGGAGGATGTAATGTCAAAACCTTGCAAAAGTCTTCTCTTTGATAAATCCGAGTCTAATCTGAATGCGTACGTCATACAAAAGCTGACAGAAATTCTAAAATCACAAGAATATGCTGTCTACTTGAAATATAAAATTATTTGTACAAATTCAATAAAGATAAATACATTTTATGTAATTTTCTAGTAAAATACGCTTAAAATATTTTTGCACATTTGCTGGTATCTTCAATCAATTTGGACCTCGTTTGAACATGTACAATCACAAAAGAAAAAAAAATTATTGAGACCTCGTTTGTACAAATTCAATACACACAAATTTGGACCTCGTTTGCTGGTATCTTCAATCAATTTGAACCTCGTTTGTACAAATTCAATACACACAAATCCGAGTATCATTAGAATGCACATACTTCTAGAAGCTTCTTCACTCGATCAACTTCTTATGGCATCCTAGGTAGCTTTTTTCTATAAAAAAAAAAAAAAAAAAACTTCTGGCATCGGCAGATTCGTATGTACATTTGAAAAAAGCATACAATTTTCAGGATTAACAGGATGGATACATTAAAAGAGGAGAACAACCTAAACCTAAAAACTGTTTCGGAAAAGTAACGAACAGAGAACTTTTTTTTTTTTATCTATACTACTTATAAAAGCACCTTACAAAGATTGTAAGAAAAATCAGATAAAAGTTATAACATATTCTTAATATCAATTATGGGTCATTGATTTTATTGATCTAATGTGATCTATGATCTGGATTTGTATATCAGATAAAAAATAGTCATTTGTCTAAAACTGACCAGGCGGTGGAATGATTTTTAAGCGAAATGCTACGCTGATGAAGCGGTTCGATTCTCCGTTCTTTTTTTTTTTTCTTTTTTGCGTTAAAATCTCCAGTCGTAACAACGCCTCTCCCCCACAAAATCACGGCCAAAATGAAAAGGAATCGCGACTTTCCAAACTCATTGTGCTCTCCCTCCCTCCTCCTGATCGAAGCCAGAGATGGAAACACCAAACCCTAAGGTTACCGCCTCTTCTTCAATATTTGATAGAAATTGGATTGCTGCTGTCGTCAGATCAATTCATTTCTCTGTCGCAAAACTCATGGCCTTCTCTCTCCTGGCGAGTATTGGCTACCACTCCTCTTTTCCCTCTCCAATCCAATCCCCCACCAACAATGACCGCCGTTCTCCTCCATCGTGTCTTTGCTGCACCTCCATATCCCTGCTCTGCGCCCCTTGTCGGTGCTCCTCTCTCCTCATCCAACTAGACAATACTCTCCATCGAGACGCACATTTAACCTCTCTCTGAAGTTACGATCCTCTCTCTGAAGGTTGGCTCCTCAATTTATTTTGTCGATTTAAAAAATATCTATTTAATTTCTTAGTTGCTTTATACCAATTGAATTTTACTAATTACCCTCTTCTTTTTACTATTTTCCACCGCATACAAATGCCACTGTCTGAATAGGTTTGATGGCAAAGCTAAGCTATTCTCTTCGTATTTTGGTGTCCTTACGCTCAGATTACTGTGAGCCTCTATAACATGGTGCGTTTTCTTCTCTCTTAGTTAAGGAATTTATGTGTTTGATGCATTGGGATTTTTTTTATTTGGTTGTTGTTTGCAGAAGTATTTCAGGTTATAAACAATCATGGACCAAAAGATCTTCCAATTGATGTCATGAATTGAGGCCAGGTTCTAGAATTTTTTTCATTTATATGGTTGATTTGTTATTTTTTTCTTACAATTTCGGTGGCTCTATGTTTGCACAAGTGGAAATAGAAGCAGGTTGTCAGTATTATGCAGAGGGATAATGTTGTGTTTGCACAAATTATGGAAATAAAAGCATCTTTCTCTTTGAGGGTAAAATGATCAAATTTCATATAGTAAATTACCAGTAAACTAAAGAATAAACTAATTGTAGTAAGATTTCTTACACAATGAAATTGCATAATTTAATTTTTTTTATGCAATGAAATTCAGTTTCTAATATCTCTCCTTATTATGAATCATTACTTTTTCAGTCTTGGCTAGACCTTTTATCTCATTTTGAAGGATACGAAGGCTGTGCGAGATTAGATTGCCGGTGCTGAAATTTTGCTCAACTCTGGCGATAGAGGTCACTCATGGCTGGTCCCTTTTTTTTTTTTTTTTATCGAGGGATGCAGAGACTGTGAGAAGTTGTGCTACTTGTGTTAGGAGATCGGTTCTTCATATTAGTTTGAATTTGGTTCAGAAGAGAAGTGAGTATGAAAATGCCTGCTTGAATTCAGTTTGAATTTGGTTCAGAAGAGAAGTGCTTACTTGTGTTAGGAGATCGGTTCTTCATATTCGATTTACCTACTATTTGACACATATAGTTGTTGGGGGTATAATTTGCAATTTTTAAAATGATGTTGCAGGCTTAGTTAAGGGTCTAGCATTAGAAAAATTAAAGTATGTATTCTGATTTTTTTTCTCACTGGTTTTGGAATTTTGTTTGATTTTCATGACACAAGCTTCCTTATTATGTAATTAAAATTTTTGTCTTTCTTTATTCAGTGGATAAAATCGAGTGAAGGACTATTTAGAGCCAGAAATTTCCTTAGAAAGAGCATATTTTAGAAGCCAACAGTCGATTATTCCTGAGGTGGATGTAATTAGCTCGTCAAAAGCATGTGTGCTCAGGACTCAACTAGCAGTGGCGTTGTACCACACGCTATATATGTCTGCATAACAAAATCATAGTGACCTTGACATTATGACACAAATGAAATGCTCTCTTTCAATCTCAGCTGTACAAGCAAACGTATATTAGTTAGGATTAACAATTAGCAGCTTTATTTTTCTATTTGAAGGCATTGTAAACTTTGTATATTATTAAACAGCAGAAGGCATGACCGAGTTCAAGAAGGATATGGCCGAGTACAAGGAGATGAAGAGTACAACAAATCCAAACCAATAAGGCATGCAAGGATTATTTTTAGATTCTTTAGGAGTTTTAGAATCTTTAGGAATTAACAAGTCAAGTCATTTTAGATTATTGATTTTTTTCCAAATCAAGTGAGATATTTTCATGTACTGGTGATCAATTGCTTATATCCTTCCTTATTTGATACCAATTGTTACCTTACATGCTTCCCTATTAAGGTTAATATCTGGAGAGGAACGAACACATTGGGTCGGCGTGCTTCTTTTTTTTTTTTTTTTTTTTTTTTTTTTTTACCATAATAACAAAGTAACTATAGTTGGTTTGTTCATTTTTCTTTTTTCTTTTTTTCCCAAAGCTATACATAACTTTAATTTTTTTTTTAACGACATACAAAATATTGTTATTCATTGGATGAACGAACACATGTCTGCTCAAACATGTACTTTTATGTGAAATTTTTTTTTTTGTTGAGAAACATATTTTGTTTTCATCGAAATATTTTTTGGAACTGTTCACATGTCTACTTTTATTGATTCTATTTGTTTGAATTAATGAATATTGTTGCTACTTTCAGCGTCGGTCATGACAACATTGATATTAAATATTGAAAATGTACTACATAACCATGCCAATAATATTTTTTATATATTTAAGTCCGCCCACACATTGGGTGGGCCTGCTGCTAGTAATTTCAAAAGAAATTCTTGGCCATTTTTTATATTTATTATCTGACAGGTTGTACAATTTTATAGAGAGTTTTGATTTGTATGTTAGTACCGTAACTGACAAATAAATTATTCTTAAGGAATATTTCACTACAATATATATATATATATAGAGTTTTGCTATGGTGAGTTGCAACTCACCAAAGGGTTGGTGAGTCGCGCTCAAAACTTCTAAATCTAGTTCAAAATGACCGATCCAAACCGTCCAATATGATCTCTCTATTGAAATCTCCATGCAGACCAAAATTTATATTTTTTTGAAATTTTTAAGTATTTTTTTCGGATTTTTAAAAATTGCTGTTTTTGAACGGTTCAAAACTAATTAGATTAACAATTTTCTAAAATTAAAAAAAATACTTAAAAATTTCGAAAAAATGTAAAATTTGGTTTGCATAGAGATTTCAATAAGGAGATCGTATTGGACGGATTGGATCGGTCATTTTGAATTAAATTTAGGAGCTTTGAGCGCGACTCACCGACCCTTTGGTGAGTTGCAACTCACCATAGCAAAACTCTCTCTCTCTCTCTCTCTCTCTCTCTCTATATATATATATATATGTGAATATGATAATAAGGCGAATGGATTCAATCAAATTCATATGATTGGACTCTCAATTTTAAAAATTCAAATAACCGATCTAGATCATTCAACTTGACATCCATATTGATATTGTAATGTCATTACATGCCAAAATTTATATATATTTTTAGAACTGTACAAAATCCTTTATTATATAATTAGTTCTAAACCTAAAAGAAACCGCCATTTTTAATAATACATAAAAAATAATATGAATATAATTAGCTCTTTCCTCCTACCCCTATCCTTTTTACAACATGACCGATTTCCATCCTTTTTGCCTCACAAGAAATAGAATCTTACATATTGACCTGCCAACAAATCAAGATTTTGACATATTAGCAGAAGATCTAGCCCGCACAATTGAAATTTCCGTCTTCTCCCCGAACCATAATTGATCTGTCCAACAACTTATCAATCAAATGACCCTTAATAGTCAGACCGATCTAGATTGTTTCATCTCTCATACGAAATCACAAGATGTTTTCTACATTTAAGTCCCTTATGACATCCTGGCCTCCAATGTGATCTCAAAAGACTCAAACTCATCGATTTGGGCTCATGATCATGGGCTCCAACTTAATTTGTATGAAGACGATTGCCAACCTTTTTCCCATCACACATTCACACTTCACACATATCTCGTTTGACTGAAAATTCTGAATTTCCCCAAGTTTTAAGGGATGACGACTTCCTTCGAAGAACTGTCTCGACTCTCGAGTTTCGATAAACTGATGTATGCTATACAATAATACAAACAGATAGTTGGGGCAATGATCGATCGGTGGTACATGCATATAGAGACCCACTAGTGATTCCAGAATATATTATTCTAGATTTTGCTAAAAAATGGGATGGGAAGCATGCCAAACTGTAATAGCAACCAATTTCAGCACTGAAACAGATCAATCAATTAGAAGCACCACCAAAAACGAAAAACTAACCAATTTAATTTGTTGTCTCTGTTCAAAAATTTAAATTAACTAAACCAGCAAGACTTGAGTTGAGACAGGAATACACTTTTATGCAAAACTTAATACAAATTAAAGTCCTGATCCTCAAAACCATATGAGTTCAGAGACAACGCCACTCAAATTAAAAAAAAAGCTACGAACAAAATTACTTCTACTTACCAATTTCCCCTGGATAGGGTTGTCGGAGGAAAATCGACAATGGTAAAAGAGTTGGTTTGTTGCGATTTTCGGGTTCGAGTCGGTAGGGGGTTAGACTCGGTTCATTAATGTGGTTCGATCAGTTACGATTCGGTGTTTGGGTTCAGAGTTGTGAACGGATCAGATCCCAATTGAATCGGATTTTAATACGAAGGTGTTGTGCGTAGTACAGTCAGTGTCATTTTTTTAAGGTTCCAATAAGAATATGGATCTGTGACTTTAATAGAGAGCTGATTTATGTGATTATGATTATTATTTACTTTTCTTTCAAACTAAGTGATATATAGTCTAGAAGTAGCTCAAAATGCAGTTAATAAAATATTCAATTAATATTTTTGTTCCTTGATTTTTTTAATGGATTTTGGTTCATATTTGTTAGTCGAAATAAAAATCCAATAAGGCATACCCTGTTCAAATTGATTTTATTCAAAAATTAAATAGCGGATACAAGTTTCATAACGAACATGTTCATGTTATCATAACGGATAACGAATGACAGTCATTTAGCGGTCCCTATAAATTCATAGCAGATATATGCGTAATTATGCTTGTTTATTATATTATTATTTGTATATACATAACTTTAATCCACGTCAAAATACAAATTTGAGATGCCCCAAATAGTCACACAATCCTAAAGCGTCAGATCAAAATTTGATGAACGACCAGGATTGCAATCTTCATCAGTGCTTTGTAAAGCAACAAGGAAACATAAACCCTCGACGACGACTACGTCCGACGAGCAGCTCTCTGCATCTCCCTTGTGCGATTCAAACTCCTCTCGTCTCTCATGTAACAACTAAACTCCTGTCGCACTCGCTTAAAATCCTATATTTTCACCGCCTCACTTGTTTAGAGGTGAGATATCTCTTAATAAATTAATTTATTTCTCCAAAGTGAAGAATTACGCTATACCCTGACCTTGAATAACGATTTTCTTGGTTTGAAACCCATTTGCCTTAGCAAGCATAGTGTAGAACTAGGAGATAACAATTAGCAAGCCAGTGAAAATTAGTTATGTTTTCGTTTGCAATTTAGTTTGGCTTCACTTAGTTTATACCCAAGCAAGAAGGTATCTATCTGCCTCTCTCTACCATATAATCTTCATGTTTTTTACTTCTTTTACTTTTCCATTTTGTTGTCATTGTTGATTATGGTCAATTAGTTTAATTTTTGCCAGAATAAGTTTCTACCTTTCTAAGGTATCAGTTTTTCAGAAACTGCAAGGATTGTCTTTCCATAATGGCTGGCACTCAGATTCTGATTATAACAAGAAAACTGACATGAACTGCTTTAAAGATTGTTGGATGTTGGGTAATAGAGGTATCTGGTATTGGTCTGTTATTAAGGGTCGGTATTGGTACCACCACCACTGAGTAAAGTTGTAGTCTTTACGTTGTTTTTTTTTTTTTTATTTCTTTGTTAGAAACATTAAACTTATTGTGATTTATGATGGTTTACTTATAATTGCTCGTTTTCTGAACCTGATTATATGCAGATTTCATAATCTTTCATGACCATTTTAGGTCGGATAACATTCAGGGCAGTCTCTCTTAAGTGGTAAAAATCCTGTGCTCTCTATTTACTTAAACCTTAATAAGCTGTTTGGTTATCTATTTCATTAATTAAGCTATAGTTTTTGTTTAAGGGTTTCTAGAGCTAGCTTCGCAAGATATCAACTAAGCTTCTCACAACCCACCAAGAGATCATACAAATCCATAAAAATGGGAAGCACAGATGACAAGACCTCAATGGCACGTGGATCCCTCATAGTATTAGAAGGTCTGGACAGGAGTGGAAAGAGCTCACAATGTGCCAAATTACTTTCATATTTGCAATCCAATGGTTTTTCAGTGGAGGCATGGCGGTTCCCTGACAGAACGACAGGTATTGGCCAAATGATCTCTTCTTACCTCTTGAATGAGTCGCAATTGGATGATAGAGCCATTCATTTGCTCTTCAGTGCCAACCGTTGGGAGAAAAGGTCTGCTTCTTTGTGCCTATGTCCCAGTCTGACATATATATATATTTTTTCTTTTGAAACTCTTTTTTTCATTATTTGGTCCAGTAATATTTTTCTCTAGGATTGTCTGTTGAATGAAGGCATTTGGTGTTCCATATGTAAATTTGGCTGAAGTTACTAGAATGAATTTAGGAAATATTGCAATTTCTTCTTGGTGAAAAGTATATCTCTGACCAATATAGCATCGTCGAGATTTTCTTACTGCAGCTCTAGGAACATTTCATTTTAGTTCCTGTGATGAAGAGATAATTTGATTTATTGCTTGCTTTCAGGGCTTTAATGGAAAGGAAGCTTAAAAGTGGAACAACCCTCATTGTAGACCGATACTCTTACTCTGGTGTTGCTTTTTCAGCTGCCAAAGGACTTGATTTACAGTGGTGCAAAGTGAGTTCTTTGTTTAAAGAAAACATTTTATAGTAAGGGTGTTTTTGTAAATTTGTGATGAGAATGATTTCTCTTATTGTAAATGCAGGCTCCAGAAGAGGGTTTAATAGCTCCTGATTTAGTCTTATATCTTGATATTCCACCTGAGGTAAAGTTCTTGATCTATGCCTGGTTATGGTAAGATTGAGAGTTTAGGGTAAAATGTGAACGTGAAAAATCCATATTAACTTGGTTATAGCTGGGAAAATATAATTTCTGTTCTGCCAGGGATTGTGATTTGTCTGGTTTATGCAGGACCTGGTAGTACTTTCCAATACCAGATATTACCTAAATCTGTAAAGCTTCAGCAATTACAGATCAACCCATAGAGCATAAAACAGTAAACGAAGGAAGTCTGGTCCATACCCAAATGGCACAGATCTACTGGTATGATGTTTGCCTGACTGGTATATTTCTGAATGCAGGCTTTACCAATATAACTGTTCCATTCAAGGGAGGTGCCAAACATCATAATTGAATACTGGTTTCAAGCATGCTGACATACTTTCTTACATGAATTGTGGAATATTTTAGAAAGCAGCTGAAAGGGGAGGATATGGTACAGAGAGGTATGAGAAGTTGGAGTTCCAAAAGAAAGTTGCAGAGTATTATTATGCCCTTCGTGATTCTTCTTGGGAGGTAAATGCTATCTCTCATTACAGTGTGAAATCACCAAGTCATCAATAATAGAAGATTTGCAAATATTCCAGGTTTCCATTTGTTTTTACTTTTTAGAAAATAGGATTTAATGCTTTTGTTATCACCATTTGTCTAATAGGTTGTTGATGGTTGCCTTAAGATGGAAGTTGTGGAAGAAAAGTTAAGAGAGCTCGCAATGAATTGTATATTGAAATGCCAGAACGGAAAGCCACTTGTCAATCTTTGGTCAGGCAATTAACATGTCATCTGACATTTCTTATTTAGTGGACACTTAATTAAGAATTGTTGTTTGTTAGAAGTGTAATACATTTAAAATTTAAGATGTTCCGAATTGCTCTGAAACACCACCAAGGAATAGCTCTTCCATCACTATCATATCAAACTCCCTAGGGAAAGTAAATGTCAGGATATACGATATTCAAATTCTCTGTAGTTTACTAATGAAGTTCTTTTAGCTTTTATCTTTAGGGAGGCAAATGCAATTTTCTCAGCGAACTTTGAAGTAAAAAGCTCGACAAATTATGAAAAATCCATATATGTTGTGTAGTTATTAGCTTCTTGTCCTTTGTTGTTACGATGCTTAATAGTTATGTTATTGAAATGTCAATTTTTTTGAACTTATATTTGCTTTGATATTGTTTTTAGGATGATGTGTCGATTTCGATAATTGATGCATTTGCTGGTTAATAGTTTAGGACAACCCCAAGCGATTAATTAAAATGTAGACAGTTTACTCAAAAAAAAAAAAAAATATTTAATCACTGCAGTGCAGTGGATATGGTTCCAATGCTATGCATGGTGGACATGAAAAAAAATTACAGCAGTGGATTACAGCCGTATAATGTTTGAGGATAAAATTGGTATATCCTCCGTGAATATATGAATAAGGATTAAAGAAAATATAGAAGCCTACAAATTTAAGTCTTCCAAATTGTGTATTTATTACACAATTCTTTATCTTTCATCCTTATTCATATATTCACATATTTGTTTTATGTCACTACTAAATTTGTCAATTTCAAATATGCCATTCTTAAATGACTAATTGAGTACATGCCACTATAAAATTGTGAAAATTAATTTAGATGGTAAAGTGAAAACTTGACCATCATATTTGATCTTGTGGAAAGCTCACCCTAAACCACAACAAAGTGCTTGACCAACTAGTACAGCCACCGCATTGCCCATTTCACTACAACAAAGATAAAATTCTAACTAATACAATAGCCCTAGCTAGCGAATACAGACAACCATTTCACTATGACCTATTTCTTATAATTGAATCTCTTCCTTACTATATGCTAATGAGTGTTTGTGGAAATATTAGTAACTGTTTAAGAACATTAGATTTGTATATATAAAGCTTCATCAAGACAAAACATATGTATTTGATTTTCTCTCATGTCTTGTAATGCATTGTTAGAGTGAAATATTTTAAGATTTTAAAGTCCATTTAAAATAGACTAAGTGATAAATAAATAAATAACTAGGGTTGTTTGTTCATTTTTTACTAAATCAGCAAGGTAATATCAATCTAGTGGGATGCGGAAATTGAAAATGAATATGGACAGTGCTCCTTGTAGAACAAGATTGTTGTGAGCTGAACAAACCTCCTTCCCCCAAAACAAAACTCTCATGAACACACACAAAAATTATGTCAAAATTCACGATTGCAAAAATATGAGTTCGTTTTATAATTTTCTTTATGAATTATATAATCGAAACTAAAGTTATGACTAGTGCGTATTTCATCTTATTTTTATTTCGTGAAAATTCTGTATACTCAATCTTTGGGGGGGGGGGGGGATCAAACATTCTTTTTACTATACAACCTTAAATAATAAGAACTATATTGGGAACATACTTTATCCGAAGTTCTAACAATGCTAGATCAATACGACGTAGCTAGTGCCTAGTAGTAATTCGTTTACGTATTACTATGTGCAAGCATACGAATAAACTCAATCAAGGAATCAGGAAATATATATACAAGCATACTATATTTATATAATGCCCTTCTTTAACATAAAGAAACACTTTATTACACTTTTATCACTTATTTATCCAAATAATATATTTTTATTGTGTTTAAAAATCCAAGCGCACTCGTATTGGTTAGTGCTTATATATGGGATAGTATTCTCTGCCAACCTTTTGGCAGGGTGTCAATTTTTGATCCGAGCCGTTCGATCTAATCTGGACAGTTAAAATTTTTCGGACCTATCAATCTAGTATTATGCACAGGACTTCCATTAACTGTTGAAATTAGATCTAACGATTCAGATCAAAGGTTGGGAGAGTTGCCAACCTTTTAAGGTAAAGGTTGGCATGGGATGTGATTCCCTTACATATAGGTTGTATAGTGGTCCAAAATACACCTGCACTTTCTCCTGTTTGCATTGTGCCCAGTGGTAGGTTATATTGACATACGATAAATGCACGAGTACAGGCAATCTCCGTAAAATATGATCCATGTCTGAAGTGCTGTTGCTATGAAGATATATAGCTAGGTACGCATATAGGGTTCGTTTGGATCGTATGGGAATAAGAAATGAATAAGAATTTTAGGAATAAAACATTGGAAAGTGTGTAACTTTGGTAATATTGTCTAGGAATAAGCTATTCCTAGGAATAAGTTATTCCTAAGCAATCCAAACGCCCCCATAGATACTAGCAAAAGATGCTCTCAATACATGGGCAAATAAGAAAATAAAATATTGATATTTTTATGTTAGACAATAAAGATATGTTAAAATCAATAATTTAGTATTTTCTTTTAAATAAATAGCTAGTTTGGTATATGTTAAAAATCAATAATTTAGTCTTTTCTTTTAAATAAATAACTAATTTGGCAGTAACTTAATCTTTTCTAATAAAAAGTCTAACCTTGATCAGATCAAATTGCACAAATCAATGGTCCATAATTGATATAAGAATTGTTTACACCCTTTTATATGATATGTTTACTTTTTTTATCTGAAATGTTTAATTCTTTTTCTAGGTACTTATAATATAAGTAGTAAAGATTATAAAAAAATTGTTTTATTATAAATAAGAGGAAAAAATGATCTTAATTTCTCCGTAAAGATTGGTTTTATTATTAAAAAGTTACGTTAGGCTCTAACTTTAGGTGCTAGTGTACTAGTACGGAGAGATGATGGCTTCGCTCGCAGTAGATCCTTCTGCACTAGTATATCTAATACTTATTAGATTTAGTTAGTCATGATTGTTAGTACTACCCTGCCTACTAATTCCTTCAATAACTAACATAAAAAAATCACAATATTATAAACAATTTTTAATCAGATATTTTTTAAAATTAAAATTTTAATATATAATATTGAAAATACAAACATTAATAAATTTTCTGGATGAAAATAATATCTGAAAATATAGCAGATGAGAAAAATTTAGGATTAACATAATGAAAAGAGTAAAAGAAAACAAACTTTATCTTCGTTACAATTTGTTTTCTCGAATATTAATTTTTACTAGATAAACGAATCTAATCAAGAAGAAACATATAACTAGGTTCGTTCGTTTATTAATGACTAAATCAGCAAGGTTTTTTATGTTTATTTTTTATTTTTTATTGAAAACCCGCAGGCGACTAAACGAGCAAGGTTTAAATTGATTATTCAAAATTTGAAATGTGAGAACAATCATTTGAGATGGACCTCATCCATCTCATATATTGAATACTAACATTTCTTATTATTATTTTTCAATAGAACAACATGCAAGATTGTGAGATTGCCATTTTCCTTCGTTAGACTCAACCGCTCAAGCACTACATGCATTAATGCATGGAAAATTCTGTGATGCGCAGCCCTTCAGGAAATTTCAACCAGAATTTAAGCTCTTTCGGAAAAAAAAAAAAAATCGTAGAAAAGAGGAGCGAGCGCGAGTCACATGAAGGGGATATATCTAGGTTCGCAGTTCTATGAGCGGCTCGAGTATAAACATGCTGGAAAAGACGTGTACGCTCGTCTAATGTGATGAAATTTTAATTTTTGAAATAAAAATAACTAATTTGAATTGTTCAAATTATTCTTCATAATAAAATTTCAATAGAAACCAAAATTTATATCTTGATCAAATTTTTTTTTTTTTTTTAGAACTTCAGAATATGCTCAATTTAAAAACATTGAAAATTTGAAAAAAATAATTACAAACTTTGAAAAAAAAAAATACTAAATTTGATTTTCAAAGAAATTTTAATATAGATATCATATTGAGAAGTTTGGATAGGTAGTTTGAAATTTGAACTGTTAACGTTTCGAATATAGTATTTTTGTCATCATATGTGTTTGATTCTATAGTTTTCATCTCGACTATGAATTAAATGCGCTAATTTTGAGTATGAATTAAAGAGGAAACCTAAGTTGATTTGTAAAGTTAAAAAAAAAAAAAGACCATGCTATGGTGTGGACAGAAAAAAATTACAGTGATGAATCATAGTCGTATAATGTTTGATTACCTCTCGTTCTCCATTAAGCACTCTCAGTTTCAGCAACCATCCTCTACACGCTTTCAGCCAATTTTAGAACTTCCATGTGCACGGTCACCTTATTTGGCAACCGACTTCAATGCCTCTATAAGCATTTGGCTTCATCTTCGAATTTTGAGGATTTTAACAAAGGTCAAGAAGGAAAGCTAGATCTGTTCGGTGGGTTGCTAAGCTTTTTTGTGGGTCGCTGGAATTGTCGTAGAGCAGAAGAGAGTGATTTAGAGAGCAATATGTTGTAATCTATATTTTTGTCTTATGTTACTCTATTTTAAAGGTGCATTTTATTGTTTTGTGATGTATATAGCAAAGTAGACTACTTTTTAGAAGTCATGGTAGTGAACTTTTAGTTTATTTAATATTTGCATGATTACTTAATTTTATTTGATATCTTGTATTTTATACCTTGAGCTTTGATTTGTTTAATTGATGTTGTTGACTTGTTCTAAGTAGATTCGGTACTTACCTATTAAGTAGAGGTCTTACTTGATTGGTTGGTAGATAAACTCGACCAAAACTTAGTCAATTCAATAATCTCATGTCTAATTAGATGGTTAAAACCTAAAAGATGAAATCAAGGCGAAGAACCAACAATGGTGAAGTATTTTTCCAAGACGAAAGCTTAGGAATATCATAAGATCAAGGTATAAACTTGTAGAACCTAGACCACGAAATCACAAGTTGAAATTTTGGGTTTATAAGAGAATAATTGAGTTCGTTAATGGGAACTTGACATGTAACAAAAGTTATAATTAAGAAATTTTAGTTAAATAATTAATCTACATATTTATTAAGTAAACCAGGTAAAAGTGCAAGTACATCGTTGATCCAAGTAGATCACTTAACTATCTGAAAGGTTATATGTGCCACCCAGAAGTCCAAGCAACCCACTAATTAAGTAGTCAGTGACCTAAGCACCTAGCAAGTTGCTACGAGAGTAAGCAGGTCATTGGCGGTAGAAATAAATTAAAGCATTAGCATACCTGAAACTCCTAAGTTTTTTTTTACACAGATTTAATCCCTTGAATTGAAGGGTTAATTTAGGATTTTTATTATTTACAAATGTTTAGTAGTTTAAATAGCCAAAAAAAATTCCTTTTCAACTTGTATCTAAATCTAGTTAATTGGGTAGGGTAAAATTTGGTGATCGAATATTCTGTCACTATGGTTCGATCCTGAATTACTCAACGATAGTTGTATGCTTGTGACCATAATTTAGATATATTAGGATATATATTTAAGAGCATTGAGATCACATCAATAGGGACAGTCTCATCCCACAACAATCGTCCAAAACATCTAAAATTACATTTTAGTAATTAGAAAACTAAGAACCTATGTATCTATCAAAATTCAATATTCGCACATATTGATAGTGGAAGTAGCATATAAAAGTAAGAAAAAGATAATTCATTCATGAAAATCAGAGCATTCATGAAAAAACTAGGATTCTGTGCATATGTAAACTCTTAGTATCAACAACCAATAAACAAAATGGTACACAATTTAGAACACAAGTTCCACTCCATGAGACTACCATCCTGATATCATTTTAACTATCAAAATACAAGAGAAAATGAGACATGAAAGATTATATCAAGGACGTATCCTTTTTATGTGAGATAGCATAATCTGGTATCTTAAAATAGTCAATACCGTATGAACAGAATTTCACACAGTTATATTCCATCTGAGAAAATAAAGAATATAAAAACAATTGCAAATAAAAACAATTACAATTGTAATTTTGGCAATTAACAAAGGCTTTCTAGATGGTAAGAGGGGTCGTGAAATTTCAGGATCCAAATAACAAACATTATCATGGACCACCTTGACTCTTTCCAAGTCTCTAAAATTGGCACCCTAATAATTATACAATTAAAAAACAAAACTCATTATTGTAAATATCAGTTGGCAAAGTAATGTAAACACACAAATGCAAAAATTTTGGCAGTGCATCATAGCAGTTGCAATTCAGTACAATCCATTAATAAAATCCAAAAAATCGATAAAGAGACAAGCATATACATACTCATTATTAGTAAGAAATAATGTACCTTTCTTTTTGGAATTTTGCAAACTCCAGTATAATCATTTTTATTTTATTGCAAGGGTTGGTGATCTAATAACCTCTGCAGCTCTTGTATGTGATCTCCAAATGAGTTATCTAATGTCTCTGAAGCATACGATTACGAAAAGAAATTTGAATAAGAAATCAGTTACATTCAAACAATATAATAGATTTGTGCAATCCAATCTGATTTAAGAGACCCATTAAATTTGGAAGGGTACTTTTACCAATTTCACATTTTTTTTTCTCACTTTTCTCCTTTTCTAGATGCATTATTTTATATATTTATCATCTGAGTAAGCAAGTATTGGTAGTTGTTTGAAATTTTAATTACATCTGGAAAGACAATCTATTTAAATTAGAATTCAGTTTTATGTTCCTTTGAATGGTTTTTGGGTGAATTTTAAATGATCGGTTCTTTTCACTGGGTTTCTAGAAATTCACTAAAAGATAGAAATATTTACTCTGTTATTTCTCAAGTTACAACAATTGATAATTCTAGGATTTCCTAAATGGTCTTTAGTCATTTCTTATATATGACTTATTTTTAGAAATTTGTGCATCCCTGCTTAAGAGGCTCTAGCAGTCTAGCTATTATGAATTTGTTATTTTAATTCAATAGCTGTATTGCATACCTGCTTAAATGGTTCTAGCTATTATGAATTTTTTTATTTTAATTCAAAAGTTGTATTGCATACACTACACCAGAAAATATTTTTAGCACCGTCACAATAAGACCGGTTTTTAAAAAATCCGGTTCTAAAAATATTCAGTGACAATTTTGATATTGTCAGAAATTTTTTTAAGACCGATTTTTTATAAAAATCGGTCCTATAGAGTTCTCAAAAATCAACCGAAATTTCTATTTTTTTTTTCGGACCGGTTTTTTATAAAAACCGGTCTTAAAAACCTAATTTGTAAGACCGATTTTTTATAAAAACTTCAACAAAATGGTTAAGAACAACTTACAAATTGAAGAATCATGGAAATTTTATTTACTTATTGATTTTCTCTGATTTCTTATCATAAGACAAGTATATATATATAATGTCATTAATTTTATTATTATTACTAGAAATGTATATTTGTCGAATTTCATATTGTAAGACGAAAGTAGAATTATTTGCTAACAAGTTTAACTTGCTTATATATTGAATAAAATAACACATGCATGACGAATCATGCAGAACCAACCCCCCCCCCCCCCCCCAAAACACATGCATGCTATACCTCTCGTGATGTTAATTCTCATGAAAACCGCTATATGTCATTTGAAGATAATATCATGAATATATGATGAGGTTGAACGAGTAACTTTTGTCAATAATAAAAATTTGGAGAACCAACCTTGTGAAAAACGATGATATCAATTTATTTATTCAATTTAAAAAAAATCATGCCGTATATACGGCATAGCTGGAAAACTAAAATTAGATGAGTTAAAAGTTGAAATTTATAAAACTCTTAATGATGCTTGATCACTTTTCCACGTGCAAGTTTAATGATTTGTTTAGTCGAAAATTAGAGAAGTATACCTTTTCTACACATACTAATAAATATATTATTGAAAGTAATGACAAGTTCGAATACAAATTCACTAAAATTTATTTGTGGAAGTCTATTTTCAAACATAAACGTATTTTACTAGAAAATTATACAACGATTAATGCTAGGCAGAACGAACATGAATGAAATTAATACACTTGGTGCCCAGTAGTGTTCTCCAAAATGACACGACACGATTCGACACGCAACACGACACGAACACGAATTAACACAACACCTCAACACAAATTTAATTATTAATGTTGATTATTTAAGAAAAATTAATAATTTAATTTCAATTTATAATACTACATCATATTATTTACCATCATTTAAATCATAATATTATTCTAATCTAATTATTATTTTTTATAAAAAATATTAATAAAAAGTTTAAACTTAATCAAATAATAAATTATGAAGTTTAGTAATTTTTCCCTTACTTTTAATTTTTTAATAATTTTTTAATTTAAAAAATAATAAAATAATCTGACACGATTTGACACGACTAACACGACGTGTCAACACGACACGACATGATCGTGTCAATCGTGTCGTGTTAGAATGCGTGTCGTGTTGTCTCTTCTCACCACTAAGCACGACACGACACGACACGATTAAAAATGTAGTTCGTGTCAACACGACACGACACGACACGAGACTCTAACACGATCGTGTTTGACACGACACGACACGCACGATTGGAGAACACTAGTGCCCAGTATGTTAGACACTTAGACACTGACACATTCGTGACACTCCTTCTATACGGTCAACTAAAAGATTAGAAAAAAATGAAGGACCCGGCACATCCTAGATATATGTGAAGTCACAGCCACAGCCACAGCCACAGCTCAAACCACACGAGATTGATTGAACACAACAGTGTTTTTTTTTTTTTTTTTTGGAATAATTGAACACAACAGTTATTATATATGCACCACTTTGGTTATGTTGGCACCGAAAAATTTGGAAAAATCCTGGAGGCATGAATCAAACTCCAAGGCACAACCAATATTTGCATAGCGACCGACCTTATATTCTGCATGGCCATACCATAGTCAAACAGGATTGAGCACATTCTTTATTATGCATCAATTTGGTTAATTATGGTGCCATGCGACAGATGTTCTACATGTGGCAAAATATGATACTTCAATTTCATAAGTGTGAAGCCATCCCCCGTGGATACATGCCTACCCATGTTACATGAAAAGGTCATCATCCCATTTGTAGGTTCGTGTAATCGTGTACCTCAACTGCTAGCATAGATCTACTCTTCAACATAAAAAAAGAAATGGTCCAAGGAATCTCCATGGTTATCACTGCTTTGTTAGAGCACAAATAATAGATGCACATTGGGTCTCTCTTAGGCATTTCGTCGAACAATGTGCATCATTGACCCGTGCACGTTTACCAAACATATCTATCTTTTGAACAGTCCAAATGTCAACGCCATTTCATGTATGAACCCACAAACTCTTAGGTCAGCCATGTCAAATCACGCCTTGTCTGCAACTGAGAATGTGAATGAATCCAATGGGGCCTTATTTCGCACCTAGGCGTAACATCAAACAGCTTGAGTACATGTGCAGTGCAGGTCAAGACATGTGAAGCTAACTAAGGGCCTTGAGAAAGGACCTGATTTCATGACATGGCAATTGATGATGATATGCCGAAGGACGGATGAGATTACATGGCAGAGAGAGACAGAGAGAGAGAGTTGGAGAGAGTCCGTCTTATAAAATGGATCAGGTTAAAAGAGGGGAAAGACAACTACTTGGTCAAAACTAATTAAAGCCGTTAGATCTAAATAAGAGTAATGCTAAAATCAAACCTATAGTATGTCAAATACGATCTAAATGTTGACCATTAAAATTTCAAACGACCGATCCAAACCGCTCAATATGATCTCTATATTAAAATATCCTTAAAAATCAAATTTTATATTTTTTTCCAAATTTTCTAACTATATTTTTCGAATTTTCAAAATTGAAGGGTTTATAACTTTTTAGATTGAGTATATTAAAAAATTCCAAAAAAAATTGAAAAATAAATTACAAAAATATAATAGAACAATTTGAGCAGTTTAGATGGGCCATTCTAATCTTAAAAATTAAAATTTTATCATATCAAACAAGTATATGTGTTCCATATGTTTGACACTAGCCACTCCTCTAAATAAAGTGTCTAGATTTGTTCGATTATATTTTAAGTAAATCCGTACAATTAAGGAGGGGGCCGTGTTGAGGGGATTCGATATCCTCTGCAGCTTTGGAGAGAACCCATCCCATCAACGATGGACGCCCGTAATGAATTTCGAGATTTGTATGGTCTGTTAATATTAATTGTTGGATTGCGAAAGGACGAATCAGATTTAACAGCTGCACTCTGCAGCCTTTTTTACCGCTGCAGAGGATATGGATCGGGTTGAGACTTGAGACTTGAGAGTGAGTTGCACATCGAATATTTCAATTTTGTTCTAGGATTCACAAATCTCAATTTCATATTAAAATAAAAAAAAAATAACAATTCATGTAGATGTTGTTATCGACGTATGCATTTATTAAATACAACTAGCAGCAGTGCCCACCCAATGTGTGGGCGAACTTTAATACGTGAAAAATATCATTTGGCATATATGGATATGTTGTTCATTTTTAATATTTAAGGTTAATATTGTCTTGATCGGTGTTGAAGGTTGTAGCAATATTCACTGATTTAAGCAAATAGAATCAATAAAATTTGACATGTGAAAAGCTAAAAAATAATTCGAGATATGGATTTTCAAGCATTCCAATTAAAGGATCATTTACTCAATTTGGAAAGGGGGGGGGAGTTTATGCTTATTCGTTAAATGCCACATGTTGATCGACAATTATTGTTTGGCTGCTCCAATAAATAATAATAAAATACGAAGTAAAATAATACAAGAAAAAGTAAAATTTGGCTATAAAAAAGGGTAAGATTGTTTGCCTAAACGCACGGCTTTACAGTACAATACATCTCAAATATGATATCATAACATTTTACAGTTTAAATTAGAGTACTCAAATAATAACTATATCTTTTACAAATGGTCTCCAACCGCCGTCCTTTCATCAGTGTTAAACTCGATAGTCGATGGAAATAGGGAACTCAAAATGAAGTAGGATCATCAGCATCAACGTGAATTTTTATGATGAGAGGGGATGTCCGGATATGTGATGTTGCGCATAAAATTATTCCAAGGAAAGGATACACCTTTTTCATAAGTTTATGGGCTCGCTTCTTCAATCGTTACTGGGCCTTGACTTTATTTATTATTTACATTTTATGGAATTGCGTGGGATTTGGAGAGAAGAAGCGGGTTATATTTTCTGCAATTAGCGGGTTCGTAAGCTAATGGATTTGGATCCGCTCCCATCTCCGGAAATCGCAACTTGCAAGGAGAGGCTCTTCGGCATCGTGACAATGCGTGGAAGTCAGTCGTGAGACTGGTTTGAGGTGCGTTGGCTCAGGTTGGTGGGGGAGCCACCAACGTGTACAGCGACGAGGTTGGTTTGGTACCGGCTGGCATTTAGAAGATTGAATTGTACCAGAAGTGGGCTGCTTAGAATCACGGGAGTAAGGAGAGTTCACTGAAGAGGCTGGTTTAAGTTGCGTTGATCTGATTTGGTGGGGGACACAATGACGGGTATTGGGGAAGGTACAGTCACAGCAGAGAAGCACGGTTTCATACTAAGGCAGTAAGAAGAAGGAATTGCAATGCTCAATTGAAAGGGAACTTGTTCATTAAAAGTTGTATTGAGAGTATAACGTGCATAGTGCTGATTTTACAAGTCATTCTGACAATACGTATCCCTATGTTCCTGATCCTCTGCATGTTTTTTTTTAAAACACGCACTGCAAGTCTTTGATTTTTGACCGATTAATTGAGTACTTTTAGAGAAACCAATAACAAATTAATACTTGACTTTTAAATTTAGCCTGTTTAGAATTAATCTCCTCCAAGTTCAAGTTTGACTGGAGAGTGCATATCTCTGAATTAAACACATCCATATTCAGAAACAGTATAAGCAGAAATATTGACAGTACTTGATATTTCCCATGTACTGCTTAAACAATAGAATTTTCCTTCAAAAACCTATAATTAGAAGTAAAACAATGCTCTTAGGAGTATCATATGGACTGATATACCTCACTCTCCCAAAGGATGAACGTTTTTCAATAAAATGCAAGATTTTAGTTCTTGCCTTTTCAATTTCCAAAACCTTAAGAAATAAAAAATACCTTTGCCACTAATTCTACTGGCCCAGTTCATGTATTCGTCACTTTATTTTATTTAGTTCTCCAATTCATTCTTTGTACTCTAGAAGATATCTCTAAATTCCCTTATTAATGAATACTTCAATTATAAAACTAAGAACTCCAAAAAGAAAATAAAGCCAAACAATTGTCATTGAATCAAGAAATACATAATTAACATTTAGTATTTTGTTCAGGATCTTACACCAGATTTACAGTTGAAGAAATGCATACATCTTTCAAAGTTCATGCACTCATTTTCTTACTAAACAATATATAAAGCTCCATATCTCTAAACAAATTACAGCAACATATCAAATAAATAAGGAAGGCATACCTCTCTAAACAATCAATATTCGTCCATCTTGTCAGGAAGTAAAACTCGCATACCTCAAAATACTGATGGTATCTGTGGCAATACCAAAGTGCCCTTTTATTTACCCCTTCAAGGAACAACTCTATATTTGTTTCCACAAAGCAAGATCTTGCAAGGTCCCACAGCTTGGTATATATCCTCCATCAATGTATCCTTATTCCCTTAAAAAAATAAAGCCCAATTAATCATGTCTTTCCTATACTTCTGTAGAAATAATTGATTGGACAAATAGGGGATGTTAGTGCATCTTTTGACAAATCATAAAGACTGATGATTATTTTATGTTTATTAGTAGGGTATGTTTCTATTTAAATCTGTTGATTGTAGACTGTAGTTGTAAACCACAGACTACAGGCCATTGCCCAATAGTGGTAAGTTAGTTATAGCACTAAATATAGTGGTCAAGTATTATATCTATTCTTTCTTAAAAGTTTTATCCTGCGCTCCATCTCAATTGCGCTAAGTTGTTCAGGCAAAGGTGCGCCAGCCGGTATTTCTAGTACTGATTGTTCATTTGGCCTACCTGGTACATATTGAAGCTTGCCTAGAACTCTACCTGTCAAATTTCAAATGAAGAACTAATCATGAGGAAGTCAAATTAATAGCCGAAGTAAAAATCTTCAAAGCAATACAAACCATTTCATATATTCTTAGATCTGAATGTACCATAGTCTTATCCGATACACCATTTCAAAAGATTTATTTCAGACCGAAGTTAAACGAAAGGAACAATGTTGTAAAGGGTTAAGTAATCACTGGCACTAACCTTAAAGTGCGTGTGGGGGGTCCCTAAGGCGGCTAAGCAACCTCCGCATCCCGCTAATACCGAAGCCTTCGCCCCTTCGCTCTTCGCTAGTAGTTCTTCAGCCATCATTTAATTTTTGGGTGAAAACCCTAACAGCAATTGCACAAAGGGATGGGGATGGAGGCGCTGAGCTTCCTTTTTAAATCTGAAGGATAGCTTGCGCAAGGGGATGGAGGCGCTGAGTTTCCTTTTTTTTATTATAGTAATCAAAAGGCCGCCTGCTTAAGAAAACCTAGCGCAAGAGAGAAAAATAACCTAGCGCAAAAATATAAGAAGTGCTGGAGACAGGAATCGAACACTCGGGTTAGCTGAAATAATTCCGGCAAAATACCGCTCCAGCCAAAAGTTAACTTCGCTCTAACAAGTCTAACACCTCTTAGACCCAAAATTGGATAGACCTTTGGATTGATGTCTTTATAAGTAGTAGAGATATAACAAATAAGTGTTATAACTTATAAGACATTTAAAAATGGTAAGATTGTTCTAATTCCTTTTAAAAAAAAAATTAAATGTATGTTCTAACTTGTTCCTCGTGTAAAAGTGTTGCATCAATCTTGTTAAAAGAAAAAAAAAAGGAAAAAAAAAAGGAAGAACCCGACCCAATTTGCAATTCAATGCGATTGTGCATGACTTGGACTCGGTAATCAAATGTCAAATGAAGTTAAAAAGAATGTTCAAAGAAACTGACAGTAAATTGCCGGAAGAATATAAGTAAAATTGCTCAGTTCACGACAAAAAGTTCAAAGGCAGACATTGACTTATACCATAATAACTACAGTAACTACTACTTATGTTACTTCTGACTTTTCTCGGTTACATACATGAATCTCACTTCTTATAGATAATATGGAATCATATGTGAACTGAAGCTGTCAACGATCAATTGCTCAAGTAAATAGCCATAAAACCTCCACAATTCTACGATCAATTGCTCAAATTGAAAAAGCATGCAGAGTAAAAGAAACAAAGATAAGCAACACGTTTACTCCAGAGAGAGCCCATTAATGAAAAATAGGGTCTCAACAGGAGAGGGTCAACTTAAAATATGTAGAAGTACACATAATTATTGTCAGTCGTAATTAGACCAACTTGAATCCTATCAATATAATATCGTTGAAGCTGCATAATTTTTGAAATTTATGTCTTGATACCTTTTTTTATTTTTTCTGTCTTGACACATGATGACATGAATACATGATAGCACTTGATTTGCTACTTCATCACTTTTTAGTAAAACGAATTTACAGAATGATAAATTGCATGCGCAAAAACTTTTCATGTAAATGCACTCAATTATGAGCAAAACAATATTTTTTTGAGTTAAGCAAATACAAATTAGACGATAAATATTCGTTTCATTATAATACTATGGCCTCTCCTCTTTTTATTTTTCTCTCGCCTTTTCTTTTCTCGTTACATTTTAGATAGACATGAGTAATACCATGTGTGACTTAACTACACAAAAAGAATTACAAATCATCACCCAAAATATAAACGCCGTGTTAATTGGCATTATTAACACAACTAACATAATTTATTTCTCGACACGTTAAAGCAACCTATGATCATTATCAAATCTCAAATATAACGTAGTTAGTCGCACGCATTCTTCATCTCTTTCGATTTCCTCTACCTCCACCCTCTTTCCACTTCGCATCGTTTTATTTTTCTTTCGCTTTTCCTTTTCTCGTTACATTTTAGTTAGACACAAGTAATACCACGTGTGACTTAACTACACAAAAAGAATTACAAATCACCACCCAAAATATAAACGCCGTGTTACGTGACATTATTAATACAACTAACATAATGTATTTCTCAACACGTTAAAGTAACCTATGATCATTATAAAATCTCAAAGGTAATGTAGTTAGTCGCACGCATTCATCATCTCTTTCGATTTCCTATACCTCCACCTCTTAATCCTTCTTCTTCTCCACCCTCTTTCCACTTCGCACCCGACCCACTTTATCGACTCCTGCATAGTAATTATGGAAGTTTCAATGAGTAATAGACTAGCGCTACCAGTGACAATACAACAGATCTAGCCTCCTCTTAGCCTCTTTGATCCAAAAACTCTGGTTCATCAAAAGTACCGCCGCCATCAATTGACACATCTGTACATTTGATGGAGAGGCCTCATTTTCGTTTGTTGCCACAACACCTGGCACTTGTGCTTCCTGCTCACCCTCCTCAACCTGAAGTTGCTCTTGAGGTTCTTTGAAATTTTCGTCAATCTCTACATTGTGGCCGAGGATTTTGAGAACGTTTTTCAAACGGAGCAACACTTCAAGGGTGAATGCTTACGTGCCAGTTTCTGCCGTCTCCTTCTCTTAAGAGTATCCTCCGCTATTTCCTTGAGCTCCTTGCACTGTTAAAAAAAAATAAAATCTTAATCTAATGTCTAATAACTAGCAATACTAGCTGAAAGATTTATTGAGTTACAAAGTTTTCTTACTGCTTGCAGATTATTAGGAGCCTTCGCTTGAAATAGCAGTCTGCAATGGTCAATATTAGGTTGTCCCATGACTTTTGGTTTCTGGAGTTGCAATATGGTATTCTGAGCATACCACTCCATGTACTTATCATAGAATGTCGGGGTCCCTTCATATGGCCGCGCCTCTGTGATTTGAAAATCCAAACGCCTATTCCATTGGGCGACATATAATTCTCCATTTCTATGCATATTCCTTCCAGATGAAATTATCATTGCACCCATCACAGCCTTCTTCCCTGTTAGCATCATTGTGCAAGATTAATAATAGTTCGAAAGAAATTAATAACAATGCCAAGAAAGATACCATAAAAGATATTAATAATAGATTCAAAAAATTGAGCAGACGGTGGATGTCAATAAAAGCGACATAGATCGTGTCTGATGGTGACGCACCAGTAACTCTCTTGGATTAGAATTATAAATAACTGACTTTGAACGGTGTGACTTCTGCTGGGTAAAGTAGGGCCTGCATCAGATTTTTTGAGCTATGTTGGATGGCTCAGCCTCATTGGCATCCTGAGTTGGAACCTCATGTCCTGGTGGCTCATCTGAGTTATTTGAATTTGGTTCCTGAGGATCAGAAAACTGCACAGGAAGCTCTTCACTTTCAATGGAGCGGGATGATCCAGTAGCTTGTATCTGACCTTGCACACCTCTGCCTCTGCCCCGCCCTCGTCCTTGTCCATCACGTCCTGTAGAGGTACTAGGTCCATGCTGTCCACGACCACAGCCCCGCCCACGGCTTTGCTCTTGTCCCTGGACTCCCGTATCCATTCCACTTATCTGAGGATTTTTCTGTAGGAAGAGAAAGAGAGAGAGAGAGAGAGAGAGAGAATCAACATGCTATATTTTATCAACGATGGATCTTATATAAAAGAAAAGAGAGAAAACTAAGCTAGTTCCTTACTCAAAAGAGCATGCAATAACAATCCATATTCAAACAACAAGCGAGGATAATTTCCTATTTAAAGTTAGAAGGTGATTAATTCTTTTGTGGCAATATATAATTAAATCCTATTCTAACTAATAGTACTAATTGGTGATTACAAGACTAGACTATAGTGTTAAACAGTGGGACAGCATTGTGATGAAGTGCAGCAGTGCTGCTGTGCAGTGAACCAGTGCCTCTGTGCAGTGATTGGTGCTGGTTCATCTCAACTTACTGTACCATAGTTAATAGTTGTACTTAGCCAAGCCGATTTTGGGTATTTCTTGAACAGAATCTAACTAGTTAACTATTTAGTGACCCTTCCAAGTCTAAGTTTACCGGTTCTTATCAATCAAATGATCCAAAAAAAAAAACAACTATAGTAATATTCATAAATTTCAGCAGAGCTATTAAATTAGTGAAAGAGAAAACCAACTTAACATATTTACAGAAAGAATAACAACTATTGATAAAACAATTTCACAGTTCTTATGGAAATATCTAATTCTCACAATTAAATATCTGAACTCAAATTCTATTGATAAAACAATTTCACAGTTCTAATGAAATTATCTAATTCTCACAATTAAATATCTGAACTCAAATTCTATTGATAAAACAAATTTCAGTACTAATTTCTAATTAATTTGCAAGATTTTTTCATGAAATCCTAAAATCAACAGATAGAGGACCAGTCCAAGGAAATTTCACAATTAACATAAGGGAATAACAAATGGCAGAAATATAATACTAATCAACAAATTTACTTAATTTATGTAACAATCGGAGGTGTGCAAAATCAAAAGAGAACTTCCAGGTTTTCGATTTCTGTGATTGGAAGCACTAGAGACGCTTGCTTCTGATGGAATTTGATATATTTTTTTCTATGATTTTCGGAGATTTTCTGGTCAAGGTTTATGTATCAGTTGAAGAGTAGTGTGAGCTCGGTAAAGGAAAGGAAGAACACCGAAATGAAGGAGAAATACGAACTGTGCAAGGTAACTAAATCCAAAATAAAAGACGGATTCCCCAAAGTTCCTTACTCCTATACAACATTTGCACATCGTGCATGATTAATCCAGTCAACCTAAGACTAGTATTACAAATGGGTCCTACTAGTAAGGAAAGCTATAATGAAAAGAATACCAAGTTAAGAGCACAATTAGTTTTAGTATTGTATCCAACAGGTTTCAAACTAAACTTGTAAAACAGCGGCCAAGAATAATATTTTTTTTCTAAATCCCAAATATTAGCATTTCACCAAATACATCCAAATAACCATTTGTATACAGAAATTTATGAAGAATAGTAGAAACTTTTTATAGCACAAAAATATAAAGTTAGAATTTTTCATATTCTTATTCCAAAAATAACAGTGAGTATAAAGTTAAATGTTAATTACATGGAAAGAAACCATTCAAATCAGAATCAAGCAAATGCACCCAAATTTCAGGAATTTTAAAAACAAAAAAAATTTCTCGTATCACAGATTTTTACTGAAAACTCCTACTTAAATTTCCCGGGTTGGCAGAGCAGCACGGCGAAGCGCAGACTAAACAGACTGTGTTTGGGGATGGTTCCAATTTTTTAGGGTTAAAGGCTTTTTGTAGGTCAATTTTATTTCCTTTTCCCTTTATGCCTTTCGTAAGGCTGTTTACTAAAGTGTAAAGTCCCAATAATAGGAATTCCAGACTAGTTCAATAATACAATGCACAAGCATTTCAGGTTACCTAACAGGCTAACACTCCTCAGCAATCAATATTCATCTCCTGGAAATAATAAATTCACATATGAAAATTAAACAAAAAACATAATTTGTTCACAAAAATAGTAATAACAACCAATTGTTGCAAAATTATGTGGCAACAATGTGATACCATATTACAACCTTACCTTGGTATCTATACATGATAAGGGGGAGGGATCCTTAGATATTGCAAAATATTTATTTCAAAATTGAAAAATTATAAATATAATATATATAAGGCATCATTTATGCTTACAAGGGAATATGGCATCTGATACAAGTTTTACCGTTCATAAAGTTATTTGAATTTTCAACAGTCAAAAATTTTCCTTGATGCATTATCAGTCAATGTTCAAACTGCTTTAAAATATTTTGGTAGGTTATCTATATGGGCAAAACTATAGTTATAATTTTTTTAAAATAATTTCAGCATATTTTCAATGATTTCAAAAATATTGTCGAGATAAACAAATGTCAAGTGATCCCTCCCCATAAGTGATTATTAGTGTCTACAACATATACAGGTTTTTAATATAGCATCTATATATTCATCAATAGCATCGATGAAATACTTTATCAAAATCCAACATTGGTTTTACATACATAATGATATTTTTAAAGTCTACAACATATAAAGGTTTGAGCTGTAGCTTTTATGTTGAGTTATATTTAGTATTATGTTTCATCTTTGGTAATATGTTATTTATGGTATTAGATTATTTATAGAAGTCTAGGAACCTATTTGTAAAAGAACAATTTTGTTTAATACAAAAGGGAGCCTCTGGTAACATAGGCCATAATCCCTAGTTTTTACACTAATTCTTCTCTAAAACCACATTTTATATGTCCTCTCATTCTTTTCTTAAAAGGTTTTATCACAAAGAAATTGAACTACAATAATAGTTCCAAGTTTGTTTACCATACCACTAAGTTTGATAAGAGCAATAATTGCCATGGACCAAAAGGGATCGGTAATTCTTTAAAATACTTAACAGTTAGAATCAGTGCACACAAAGGCTGAGAAGAGTAATGCCAGAGAACCTTACACATGATCATTCAAATATCACAGAAAGACACCACCACATCACCTTAATACATGAATTTCACATGCATTATATAGTGTGATGTTAAATCCTCACAATCAAGCCGCCATTGCGAATTTTAAATAAGCTATCAAGCAACAACAAAACCTGATGAAGGGCCCTTCTTGATACATGAAAAACTAAAACCTTCTTCCTCAACTTCTTGAGGAACAACAAATCTTTTGGGCTGTTGTGCTTCAACCCAACTAGTTCCAGCTGTTTTCTTAATGCTCCTATCCCACATTATTTTTCTAATCTCCAAAGCTTCTTTCCACCTGTCAACCTTCTTATAGATGTTAGCCAATAGGACATAACAACGGTGGTAATCTGGGTCTAAAACAATAATTTTCTTTGCAGCGTGCTCCGCAATTTCTGAGTCCAAATGGGTCATGCACGCTCCCAGAAGAGTACCCCAAAGGGCAGCATTATCTCTGAAACCTGACCCGCTAATCAAGTTCTCAGCCTCTTTCAGGAGCCCAAGACGACCCAATAAGTCAACCATGCAATTGTAATGTTCTAAACATGGCAAAATATGATATTTTCTTTCCATAAGTTTGAAAAATCCCTTCCCTAGCTTGGCCATCCCCGTGTGGCTACATGCAGAGAGGACACCAATAAAAGTAATATGGTCTGCTGCAGTCCCTTCTTTGGTCATTGTCCTAAATAGCTTGATAGCCTCCCCTCCCATTCCATTTTGTGCAAAGCCACAAATCATGGAATTCCATGTTATAGTATTTCTGACTGGCATTCTAACGAACACCCGAGAGGCATACGCTATAAGCCCACATTTTGCATACAGGTCTACTAGTGCTGATTCAACCTCAAAATGGTGCAAACCACATGTGGTCCTGATAATCCTAGAATGCACCTCCTTCCCAGCCTTTGCAGCTGCTAACCCAGCACATGCACGGACTACTGTGCCTAAAGTATATACATCAACTGCATCCTCACTCATACCACTGAACAAACTTAAGACGGTCCTATAAAACCCCAGATGGCAGTATCCCGATAGTAAGGAGCACCATGAGACTGCATTCTTCACAGACATCCTATCAAAAGTCCTTCTAGAATCATCCATGGCTCGACACTTGGCATACATATCAACTATGCTACTCTCCACTATTATGTTGCCACAACAAGTACCACTTACTATTGCAACCGCATGAAGTTCTCTGCCTTGTTTAAGCCTACCCAAGTTACCTAAAGAGGTCATCACACTTGCAAAAGTGCATCCATCAAGTGCTAGAGGACATGTACTCTTCAACATAAGAAAGAAAAGGTACAAGGCATCTTGATACTTATCATTTCTTGTTAAAGCAGAGATAATTGATGTCCAACAGATTAAATCTCTTTCAGGCAATTCATCAAACACCTTTTGTGCGTCACTGACAAGCGCACATCTTCCATACATATCGATCAGCGCACTTGACAGTACAAAATTTCCAGAAAATCCACGTGTCAGCACAACTGCATGTACGGACCCACCAACTCTTGGGTCAACCAAAGCAGAGCACGCCTTGACTGCAGCTGAGAGCGTGAACTCATTGGGCACTTTTCCGCACCTAGGCATAACAGCAAACAGCTTGAGACCCTCTTCAGGTTGCGACGCACGGAGGTAACCCGACACCAAGGAAGTCCAGGAGACAACATCGCAAACAGGCCGCAATTCATCGAACAAGTGCCGGGCAATTGTCGGTCGGAGAGGATATAATCTGAGATAAAAGGGAAGGAGGCTGTTGGCCACGAGGGGCCAAGCGAGGAGACCGGACTTGATGACGTGGCAGTGGAGAACGAGGCCGAAGGAGGGATGAGATGACGGGGCAGGGAGAGCCCGGAGGAGACGAGAGTAGAGGAGAGGTTCAGTAGGCCGAGCGGTGGCGGGGCCCAGGCTGAGGTGGCTGAGAGCGGCGGAGATGGAGAGGTTGCCTAACTTGTAATAGGAAAAGATTTGGGACGGAGAGAGGCGCTGGAAGGAAGTCATGCCATTACACTCGCGAGTCGTGATGGTATTGTCGTGTTTGGTAACCTCGTATGATGGCGCATGGCGCAATGCCGCAATAGCTTCTTTGAACCGAAATTTTTAATAATAACCCGAAATTTATTGTTTTTTTAAACATAACAAGAACTCGGTCATGGGCATTGCTATTGGATGTAGACCTGCTGTCAACGGTACGCGTTAGACCGTTTCGCCGTGCTGTGAAACGGTATCGAAACGGTTAGTGGCGCAGAAAATTTTTGCTTTTCGATAACGGAACGGCAAACGAAATGAAAAATTGAAAAGTGGAACGAAATCACCACTGCCTGTACAGTGCAAGTTCGAGACAACTTGCGTTCAAAAAATATTAATTTTCTAAAATAAGTTGAATCCGGGTCTATTTACAGGTTTCTACTTTCTTCAACCTTGTAATATAAAAGAAAAATTATACGTTTCAACTACGCCACGTGGCAGTGGGGTCGGGTGGCCGTCCCGCTTGTAATCAAAATTTTTGTGAAGCTTAAGAACGCGGTTGTCGTGGTCCTTTAATTAATAATTTTCTTCTTTCAGGCCACATTTATTTTAAATTATTCTAAAAACATGCTCGGCCAGTACGTACTTAAGCTTAACAAGAAATACCCTGGGCATGTCGTTTAGAAGCACGTTCCTGGGACAAAGACTCCTCAAGTGGCGACAACCGCCCAGCTTTTTTAATCATTATTAATATTACGATTACTATTAATACGTTTGAAATAAAATTATATGTTTCAATTATGCCTCGTGGGGACTGCGCGGCGGGGCCCCTCACTGTATTTTTTTAATCATAATTAATACTAATATTTTCATTACCAGAAATAATTATAATAATATAATAATTATCAATATTTCAAGTATATAAATAATAACTGATGATTAATGTTATGATAATTCCCCATATAATAATAATAATAATAATAATATTTATAATTAATATAATTCTTCACATTATCATTACCAGCCCAGAAGTTTCGAACCACATTTGTTTCCAGAAATGTGGCCAGAAAGCACGCTCTTGATTTCTACAGGAAATCACGCAGGAGACGCGATAACGAATGACGTTCCCAAAAGAAATAGACCTCTAAACTTGGATATAACCCCCTCTAAACTTTAACAACTGGGTATAACCCCCTCTAATCTTCAAAACTGGATATAGCCCCCTCTAATCTTCTCAATTTCAGATATAAACCCCTTTGATTAATTTGAACCATATTTTAAATATAAAAAAACCTTTCTTATATATATTGACAAGATTACCCTTACTTTTGCAACTCTGGTAACCTACATCTCTGATTCATATCTTTCTCAAGTTGATTTTTTTTTTTCCCGAAGTGGTTGACAGTACGGTCAAACGTGAGGAAGAAAAGAAAAGATTTCTAAGATCTTTCTTTCCCCTTCCATCTCCTAGGTACTAACGCAATAACCTCTTTATCTACATGTTTTATTTCATTGAATTTAGAATTTACAATGGTTCAATTTGAAATTTAATTCTGAACTGGTAAAGTTGTCCAGAGGAGACTCAAAGTGCATAAAAAATAGGTACAGTGAACTTTTCTATAGGGTAAATACTGGTGAAGGTTGTATACTTTAGTGCTTCTTAAAATATCGATATAAAATCAGCTATTATCAGGAGTAGAAATGTGCCCTGAAGAGCTCCGTACTCTTCAATAGAATAGAAGACAGAGTTAAGGATATTTTTGCCAAAATATATAAGAAATGTTTTTTTATATTTAAAATATGATTGCAATTAATCAAAAGGGTATATATCTCAAATTTAGAAAATTAGAGGGGTTATATCCAGTTTCGAAGATTAGAGGAAGTTATACCCAGATGTTGAAGTTTAGAGGGGGTTATATCCAATTTTTCCAAAGAAATATTACTGCGATGGTTATTAGCTAAGTAAGAGGAGCCCATGAATTACATAAAATATACTTAGTTGACCCCTCACTTTATGTGTTTCAAGTACGCCACGTGGCAGTGGGGTCCGGGTGGCGGTCCCTGCTTCAAATAACTGAAATAAAAAATTTTCTTAAGCTTTTTTTTTTAGACAACTTAGCAGCGGCTGCTAAGGAAAAATTTTCTTAAGCTTACAAACGCGATTGGCAACAACATTCCTAGAATAATTAATAATTTTTCTTTCGAATGGCCTTTATTTTTAAGTATTTTAGGAACGTGTGTGGAAAGCGCGTTCTTTGCTTGTATATGAGAAAATACGCTGATGACGCGATACCATAATCCGTTATTAGAAGAATTTTTAAAATATAAGTAATAAAATTATTATAATTACCATATTTTTAAGTATTTCAGACTATAAAATTTTTGTCCTGTTAGGGCTTGCTCCAGAAAGGAGTACTCAAGGAGAATGAGGGAGAATGTTAACTGACCAAACCTGCCCAAGCCAATTAACCTGCTCCAGAACTTAAAATTCTGAGGGTGAACTAAGGAGAATGGGGAGGAATGGAGATGAACTCTTTACAAAAATACGAAGAAAAGTGTAATCAGATTTACACCCAAATTTGAGGTGTATCGCCATTCTCTTCCCATTCCTTTCTTTTCCTTTTCCCAATGATTTCTGGAGCAAAGTCTTAGTTTCGGGAGGAAAGACAACAAATGACTGAAAGCAAAATTTAAATTAAATTTTTTTAAAAATTTTGTGCTTTAGGCTGATTGTTTATTTCTTGTTAACAACGAAAATATTTATTTCTGTTAACCGCATTTGTAGTAAAGGAAAAATTATATGTTTCAACTACGTCACGTGGCGGGTCTTTTTGGTTAAGACAATTTTTGGGCTTTTCAATAATTAAAAATAAACTAAACAACAATTCTAAATCAAAGTTCAAAACAATAAATACTGCGAAGTTCAACTTATATTAATATAAGGTCATGGTCAATTGCTTCGGGTTCCTCCTGGCTGTGTTTAGACAGATCCGCTTGGTTTCTGACGGATCCGTTTGAACACGTCGCTCGATCTGTTTGGTCTGTCGATGGAGTGTTTGATTTGCAGTTTCTTAGGTAAAAACAAGACTTTGGGTCCTTACTCTCATTCAAAGGCTTAATACCCCAATTCCTACCCTAGAAACTCCTAGAAACCCTAAGTTTCAACTCTCGTTCCATGGCTTAGGTTTTCTGGGTCGTTTTTCTAGATCCAGGACCTCCTACGCCTCTCGATCACAGGTGAGAGCACGCTTCTCAGCTAAGCTCCGAGTTTACCTCTCGACTACTACATGTCCTAATACGTGCAATTGTGTTTTAGGTTGAATTTCTGATTCTTATTACCTATCAGGTAGACAAGGCCTTAGTCTATCAAGTAAAATTTTAGATCCAAGCAAAACACAATCACAAGATAGAATTTAAACCGAGAAAAGACGAATCAAATAAACAAAGCATCAAACAAATCAAATATCACATATCTACCAAGTATCGGTTCCCTACAATTACCCCTAACTAAAGATACTACTTACAATTCATTCTCAACATCAATCAACAACAAATAACCAAGTATAATGTATCAAACCTCAAATACAACACACAAACTCAGTTTAGAAAAAGATGGTCTGGTTCAGGCGGAGCCACTTGGGATCTGGTGGGTCCGTCTTCTCTTCTCTCCTTGATTCAAACTGTGGAATGATGCTTTCTCTCTCCTCAGGGGTGCCTAATAACACCTGGCTATTGCTTGGTGTCAGCCAGGGTGCCTTCCATAAATGTCACATCTCTAGCAATTGATTGGCTTTTCTGTTTTGGCTGGCAGGTATGTTTTAGGCGGATCCGCCTGGATTCAGGTGAGGTCGCCTGAATGCATGCTTCGACTGGTTTGATGATCTCCTCGGCTAGGGCCTACCCGGGTGTTGTCCTTCGTGTCCAGAATAGCACCAATTCTTTCAAAGTCCTGCAAAATAGTAAAGGCAATAGCAGTATCTCGATTCTAGCACAAAAATACCCTAAAATTGAATTAAAAACACAGTTATTCGAATGAAATTGAGGCCTAAAAGGATTGAAATGGTGACATGAAATCCGCCGATCAGTAGCAGTGGGGTCCAGGTGGCCATCCCGCTTGTAATCAAAATTTTTGTGAAGCTTAAGAACACGGTTGTCGATGACGTTCCTATAATTAATAATTTTCTTCTTTCGGGCCACATTTATTTTTAATTATTCTAAAAACGTGCTCGGCCAGTGCGTACTTAAGCTTAACAAGAAATATCCAGGGCACGTCGTTTGGAAGCACGTTCTTGGAACAAAGAAACCTCAAGTGGTGACAACTAGGGCTGTATACGAGCTGAGTTTGAGCGAGTTGATGACAACTCAAACTCAGCTCGGCTATAACTCGAGTTGAGTTGAACCGAGTTAGAAATACTTTTGAGTTTTTTAAACTGGCTCAAACTCGGCTCGTCCTCAACTCGAGCTAGCTCACGGGCTCACGAGCTAGCTTGAAATAAACATATATCCTTCAAATTTTTATTTATTTACTTCATATGTTATTATAGTATTAAAATTTATTGACATATTGATCGGGTGCAAACCTAGTCAAAATAACCTCGTTTTACCTGATTTAATCTATTGTAGTAAAGCTAAGGGTCGAATCACAGGGACGGTGTTGGAATATCGGTCTTTTACTTTAATTAAACTAGCTAGACGAGTTCAACTTTCTTTTGTAAATTAAAGGTTGAAGGTGAATACAAATCCTAAATCTACTATTAAGGCTAAGACAAGAATAAATAAGAGAAAATCAACAGGTCAAATAATTCTAGGGTTTCTGGTTCCAAACGATTCTACTTTTGTCAAAGTTGGAACGGTCCGTTCCATCTCTGGAACGGTCCGTTTCAGTCTCTGTCAACAATTGGAAAGCCGTCTTGGATCAGACTCCCCCTTCCGGGCGGTACGTTCTGATCTTGGGACGATCCGTTCCAATGGTTGATACTTGTTTTGTCATTGATTTTAGTTATTAATTAAGTGTTTTTATGCGAGCTTAAACAATACTTAACCTATAAACTTGTACTCTAACTTCCGTTCAGGTCAAGCTACTAAGTTCTATTGTTTAACTCCTAGAACGCCTAAATTTCAACTTCCGTTTCTTGGTTTAGATGTTCTAGTCTATCTCTTGGGTCTTGGTACACTTTTAATCTTCCGATCTCAAGTAAAATCCTAATTTCTTAAGGTTTGGTTCATCCTTCCGAATCTCACCTACCAAATAGTTTCATTACCACACTATAATTCAGGTTAATCAATATTGCTACCTACTATCAAACGTGGCCATCGCTTAACAGGTATATCAATTAACAATTCAAATCAAGCATAGTAATAGAATAAAGCAATCGAATCACAAGAGATAAAACATAACTTAACTTAATTAATTAACTAAATATTCAAATCAAAACAAACAACTAAGTAGAAAGGTTTACAACCATAGCCCTAGAACAATCAACTCAACAACTAAAAGGCATCATGCAAAACAAAGAGAAATATGAAATAAAGGAAGAATAAAACCCAATATGTCCCTGCTTCCTCTTGTATGTCGAAGCCTCCTATCGAAACGTCCTGTTTCTGCCACAAACCGGTCGATTCGGCGCTGCCACGATCTTGGCCTGAGACTATTCTCTCAAATAGAACTATATCTAACCCTAACTTGGATCTGGAATTGAACTCCACTCTTGTATATCTCAAAATCCCCTCAAACTCTGTTTTAATAGGCATTAGAAATGTGTAGAGATGATGAAAATAGCAGAAGACACGTTCTGGAAGTGCCAGAAACAGATTAGAACCGCCATGACATAATAGAACTCTAAATTTGGCAATCCTGGACTATTTCTGAGAATTCTGGCGGTTTCTGTTGGGGCGGACCGTTCTAATCTGGGACGGGTCGTCCCAAGCATCTAAAACGGACAATCCTGCTGTTTCTAGCAGTTTCGGCTGGGGCGGACCGTTCTGATTTGGAACGGTCCGTTCCAGAAATTTCAGCACTGCGTCATGTCAGTATTTTGCCCATATCTCCTTCATCCGGACTCCGATTGAGGTGATTCAAGAACCGTTGGAAAGCTTACAACGAGCTCTACATCATTATTGATTCATCCAAGTCATGTTCTTGTCCAAAATCTGCATAAAAATATGAATTATGGTAGTAACTCCTTCTTTGACTCAAACTTAATTAAAACAAACCTAAATATATCAAAATCTAACTAAAACACAGATATTTAGTTGTAATTTGGGGCCTAAAATGATTGAAATATCTATATGAAATCCGCCGATCAAATCTCCCCAAGTTTAAACATTGCTTGTCCCCAAGCAACAATCTAATCCTAAGAAGATCGTTTAGGACCTAAATTACAATTAAATAGCTGGTATCTACAAGTTAAGGGAGATTTCTCAACAATTACCAATATCATAACTCAAGTAATTTTGGATTTGGACATATCAAAAGATTTTTTCAAATTCATTTTCAAAATCAGATTTACTTCGTAACCATTGACTTTCTACAAGTAAAACCTTAAAGCAATTGCAGTCTATTGTCCATAACTTATCTCGTTTAATTTCTAATCCAATCGGTTTTCATGTTTCACAATTGACTTGGCAACAAGATACGGGATCTAACCCTTCCAACACAAATAATAAGTAACTTATTCATTTCACAAACAAGAGTCAAGTAAAACACCGCAAAAATTTTCGAAAACGCATTGAAGAATGACTAAAGTGGGGCGGAAAAAAGGGTACAACTCCCCACCCATCGTCTCCAAAGTTTTAGGGTTGGAACTTATTATTTCTCCCGGGGCTAGGAGGATTTCCCGCGGCGGAGAAGTCGGCTAGATTAATGTGGATTTATTTTCGAGTTTTTCCTCGTTTTTTTTTATTATGGGTTTTTCTGTTTTTACCCATAATTTATGGATGTTCTTTTATCCACAAGAACCTATAGCTTTCCGCAATGTCCATGGCAAAGCACCGCTTTTTAGTTCCCCTTTTTATTTTTTTATTTTTTTTAATTTTTTTTAATTTTTTTTATTTACATCTTCGACTTTTAGTAAACTTGAAAACAACGGTGTAATTACTAACTTTTGCAGCTCATTCCTAAGTTTAACTTGTTTTCGGGTCGGAAGAATTGATCTATTGGCATTTGAGGGATTTTCTATTTGATTGGTGGATGCCTTTGGTTTACCGATTTCTTAATTGGTCAAGTCATTCATTTAACTCAAAAACTTTCTTGAATCAAAACTAATCGAGATAACTTATGCACAATACTTACTCCCACTTTAAATTTTTACATGTGTTGGTCGGCCAAATTCAAATTCATTTTCAAAAACTGGTTTTTGTGGCATGTCCATTACTTCGTTGCTTAAGACTATGACCTTGATTATTGTCAATAGACTCCCAAAACTTACCTAAATGCAAACTATATGAGATTAACATGCAAATCCTACGTGAATGCAAATTAATAAACCTAAATGCCATGATGCAAATCCTATATACAAATTTCTATTCTCTCCCCAAGTTTAAAACTTTGCATCACCTTAATGTAAAGAAAACAAAACTTAAAAGAGAAAAAAGAATAAAGAAACTTATCGGATCTTTGTAGAGGCTATGAAGGGTCAAGTCACGCAACATGAGCCTTGCTTGCTTTGATATATCATTGTACTCCAAGGTGTCTCTAGGTTCGTCTCGTTGGAGAAGTTGTGTCTTGCAAGTAGTGGAGATGGATGGTTTTGATTGAGGATAGAAATCGCATAGGGGTTGGTACGATTCTATCCTTGGGTTAGGGTTTGGTAAAGGCTTGGTGAATGACAAGATTGAGCAAAAATTTGGTTCGTCGACTAACCAATTAAAACTCAAAATCTAACCATTGGTATGGATTGGTTTAGGTTAGGTTTAGGCTGTCGGGTTTTGGTCTTAGGTTGATTTCAGGCGGGGTCGTCTTGTTTCTGGCGGCCTCGTTTGGAACAGGTCTGGGTTTAGATGGTCTCGGGATAGTTTCTGGCGGGGTCACCAGAATTCAGGCGGGGTAGTCTGAATTCAGGTCAGGTATGGAACGAGATGGTTTCTCCGCTATCTTGAGACTTGTTGGGTTGAGTCGACTCGTATGCTCCTTCGTGGTGTATTCCCCAAGCTTGAGTTCTTGCATATGGTACGACTTTTTCAATAACCCGCAACCTTCTTCCATGTGTTGTAATGTTGCGTTGAAGTTCAATTGTCCTTTTGACACTTGCATGACTCAAACGGTTGTGCTTCAAAAAGCTTGTATTCTCACTTAAAATCTGAAACCAATCAACAAAGATCAATGAGTTATACCTAAATTAACCTTACTGAACTAAACATAAACTAAATTAAATTAGAGTAACGAAAATTTTGGCCTTGGATTGCCTCCCAAGAAGCGCTTGTTTTAGGTCATTAGCTTGACCACCTTGTATTTGCTCATCTTATCTTCACTTTTCTCCCTCTCAACGCATCATAGTTCTCCCAAAAGTGATTGAGCGGTTGTCTTGAAACATGCTTGGAGTGTTCTTCTTTGGATGTCATCTTTATTGGCTCGATTATGATGTGATACTTGATTTGCAATTTGTTGTCTTCCATCACATCGGTTTTTTCCAAGCACCTTCTTGATGGGTTGCTCAATTCTTTGGTGAACTCATCATTTATTTTGTCGGATGCGACGATCTTCTTTGCATCACCTTGTTTCAATCCCTGAAAAGAACAAAACATGATGATAGAGAATATTTTTGGGTTTTTAAAGATAAGATAAAATAAGTAAGATACAAGGATACAAGGGTGTCAAGGCTAATTTATTAAAGCAAAATATCAATATTCTAGCAAACCGTCCCCGGCAACGGCGCCAATTTTGATCGGGTGCAAACCTAGTCAAAATAACCTCGTTTTACCTGATTTAATCTATTGTAGTAAAGCTAAGGGTCGAATCACAGGGACGGTGTTGGAATATCGGTCTTTTACTTTAATTAAACTAGCTAGACGAGTTCAACTTTCTTTTGTAAATTAAAGGTTGAAGGTGAATACAAATCCTAAATCTACTATTAAGGCTAAGACAAGAATAAATAAGAGAAAATCAACAGGTCAAATAATTCTAGGGTTTCTGGTTCCAAACGATTCTACTTTTGTCAAAGTTGGAACGGTCCGTTCCATCTCTGGAACGGTCCGTTTCAGTCTCTGTCAACAATTGGAAAGCCGTCTTGGATCAGACTCCCCCTTCCGGGCGGTACGTTCTGATCTTGGGACGATCCGTTCCAATGGTTGATACTTGTTTTGTCATTGATTTTAGTTATTAATTAAGTGTTTTTATGCGAGTTTAAACAATACTTAACCTATAAACTTGTACTCTAACTTCCGTTCAGGTCAAGCTACTAAGTTCTATTGTTTAACTCCTAGAACGCCTAAATTTCAACTTCCGTTTCTTGGTTTAGATGTTCTAGTCTATCTCTTGGGTCTTGGTACACTTTTAATCTTCCGATCTCAAGTAAAATCCTAATTTCTTAAGGTCTGGTTCATCCTTCCGAATCTCAACTACCAAATAGTTTCATTACCACACTATAATTCAGGTTAATCAATATTGCTACCTACTATCAAACGTGGCCATCGCTTAACAGGTATATCAATTAACAATTCAAATCAAGCATAGTAATAGAATAAAGCAATCGAATCACAAGAGATAAAACATAACTTAACTTAATTAATTAACTAAATATTCAAATCAAAACAAACAACTAAGTAGAAAGGTTTACAACCATAGCCCTAGAACAATCAACTCAACAACTAAAAGGCATCATGCAAAACAAAGAGAAATATGAAATAAAGGAAGAATAAAACCCAATATGTCCCTGCTTCCTCTTGTATGTCGAAGCCTCCTATCGAAACGTCCTGTTTCTGCCACAAACCGGTCGATTCGGCGCTGCCACGATCTTGGCCTGAGACTATTCTCTCAAATAGAACTATATCTAACCCTAACTTGGATCTGGAATTGAACTCCACTCTTGTATATCTCAAAATCCCCTCAAACTCTGTTTTAATAGGCATTAGAAATGTGTAGAGATGATGAAAATAGCAGAAGACACGTTCTGGAAGTGCCAGAAACAGATTAGAACCGCCATGACATAATAGAACTCTAAATTTGGCAATCCTGGACTATTTCTGAGAATTCTGGCGGTTTCTGTTGGGGCGGACCGTTCTAATCTGGGACGGGTCGTCCCAAGCATCTAAAACGGACAATCCTGCTGTTTCTAGCAGTTTCGGCTGGGGCGGACCGTTCTGATTTGGAACGGTCCGTTCCAGAAATTTCAGCACTGCGTCATGTCAGTATTTTGCCCATATCTCCTTCATCCGGACTCCGATTGAGGTGATTCAAGAACCGTTGGAAAGCTTACAACGAGCTCTACATCATTATTGATTCATCCAAGTCATGTTCTTGTCCAAAATCTGCATAAAAATATGAATTATGGTAGTAACTCCTTCTTTGACTCAAACTTAATTAAAACAAACCTAAATATATCAAAATCTAACTAAAACACAGATATTTAGTTATAATTTGGGGCCTAAAATGATTGAAATATCTATATGAAATCCGCCGATCTCATATACAATATTGTAAACAATAAAATTATTGTCTTTTATATTCTTTCTATTGATTTGAAACAAAATATGTCTTGAAACTCAATCTATCATATGTAATATTATTTAAAATAAAAATATATAAGTACAAAAATATTATAATTAATTTATAAATTTTTAATACTCATAAATTATGTTGATAATACATATCTAAAGTATAAATTTAATATCTCACGAGTCGGCTCACGAGTTGCGAGCTGAGTTGACCTCAACTCAAACTCGACTCGTCAGCTAACCGAGTTAGTTCAGCTTGAGTTATGTCAACTCGAGTTCCGTTGGCTCGAGTTACAACTGAGCTTTTCTGAGTCGAGTTCGAGATAGCTCACGAGTTGCGAGTTTTTTGCTCACCCCTAGTGACAACCGCCCAGTTTCTTTAATCATTATTAATATTATGATTACTATTAATGCGTTTGAAATAAAATTATATGTTTTAATTATGCCACGTGGCAGTGGGGTCTAGGTAGTGTTCTCCAATCGTGCGTGTCTTGTCGTGTCGTGTCAAACACGATCGTGTTAGAGTCTCGTGTCGTGTCGTGTTGACACGAACTACTTTTTTAATCGTGTCGTGTCGTGTCGTGCTTAGTGGTGAGAAGAGGCAACACGACACGCATTCAGACACGACACGACTAACACGATCGTGTCGTGTCGTGTTGACACGTCGTGTTAGTCGTGTCAAATCGTGTCAGATTATTTTATTATTTTCTAAATTAAAAAATTATTAAAAAATTAAAAATAAGAGAAAAATTACTAAACGTCATAATTTATTATTTGATTAAGTTTAAACTTTTTCTTAATATTTTTTATTAAAAATAATAATTAGATTAGAACAATATTATGATTTAAATGATGGTAAATAATATGATGTAGTATTATAAATTGAAATTAAATTTATTAATTTTGCTTAAATAATCAACATTAATAATTAAATTTGTGTTGAGGTGTCGTGTTGCGTGTCGAATCGTGTCGTGTTGAATCGTGTCAAACTTTCTAATGTCCCAACACGACACGATTATGACACGACACGATAACACAATCGTGTCGTGCCAATTTTGTATTCGTGTCGTGTCGTGTCGTGTCGTGTCAACACGCACATCGTGTCGTGTCAACACGCACATCGTGTCGTGTCAACACGCACATCGTATCGTGCCAACACGATCGTGTCGTGTCATTTTGGAGAACACTAGGTCTAGGCGGCGGGGCCCCTCACTATATTTTTTAATTACAATTAATACTAATATAATCATTACCGCAATAATTATAATGATATAATTATTATTAATATTTTAATTATATAAATAATAACTTATGATTAATGTTATGATAATACCCATATAATAATAATAACAATAACAATAATAATTATAATTAATATAATTCTCAATATTATCATTACCAGCCCAAAAGTTTTGAACAACATTTGTTTCAAGAAACGTGGTCAGAAAGCGCGGTCTTGATTTCTACAGGAAATCACGCAGGAGACACGATAACGAAATATTAATACGATTCCCATAACTCATTTTTTTAGCAATTAGAGATGATTGAAAGTCTCTGGTTGTATTATTTCTGTAGCGATTGAAACTTGAAAGTGTAGGGAAACCTATACCGACTAGTAGGAACAACAACATATATCGTTCCTTGTTTATCAAACAAAAATTAGAAATTCCTTCAGACGAACTTTTTGCCTTACCGATTATTCATTTCTTCTGAGATACAGTCCATTCACTTTTGTATGTTCACCCCTTCTTTCTATTTATTATGAAACAAGAATGTTGCATCAAAAGAAGCTTGACTTTTAAACTTTGATCACATGTCGTTGCAGGATTAGCACTGGGGCAAGCTGCTGAGGTATTGTGCTGAAAACAAGTCGTATAAGGGTTACCAGCTTTCTGCACCCAACGAGGGGTTCAGTGAATTAGGAGATTAGGGGGTTTGTAATTTTGAATTTTCTTATAAGCTCGGGCTATCCTTTGGCTTTGTTATTAGACCTTTTATTCGTTTAATGAAATTTTGAAGGTGTGGCAATCGCCAATCTACCTTCAATTTGTGAGTCCTTTATAATAACAAATTCGAGCACAAATTAGAGCATCACAAGACAAGAAATGAAGAGGGAAAAAATGAATTACATAGAAATACCAACTAATAAGCATTTAAATTAGTAAAAGAATTATCTTCGACAACTCGGCCATTGCAACACAAAACATCACGACCAAAACATAACAAAAAATGAAGATATAGGCCTTTTTTTAAATAAATTCACACCTTTATACCAATTCCTTATGCTTTCATATCCCTACACATTATTACACTCAAAAGCTCAGAAAAAGTTTTGAATTACATGCAATCAGGGTCAAGATCAACATAAAATGTGTTTTACTAATACATCATATTGTACCATGCTGCTATACACAAAACTTAGGTACAAAAGTTATCGAGTTGCAAGCTTGCTATAGAAAAATGTATTGAAGAAGTGACAGTGTTCTGCTAAGTCAGTGTAAAAATCAAAAGAACCAGGAATTTGGAGACACCTACATGAAAATACAAAAAAAGTTGTTCTTTCTTTCCCTGCCTTTTGAAGTGAGGCTTTTTTTTTTCTTTTAAGGGAGGGGGAGGGGGAAGCTTACTTCATGTAGAACTCAATTATTTCTGTAGATATATATTTTCTTGGTTTAAGGCATGTTAAAACTGAAAGTGATAGTTGCACCGCATGAGAGTCATCACTGTTAATAAAGGAAAGCCACATGATGAGGAGAAATTATATATAGATATCAGTTGTATTTTCGCAGATAATACCCAAAAAGTCGACAATCTTTTCAAAAATTATTTCCAATATACTTTTATTGACTGGTCTAATTCTCTCTATTATGGACTTTAAATCCAACATAGAAGTCATCTTGATCTCATTCTATTAATAAAGGAAATAAAGAGAAACTGTCTCACTTAAATTAATTTGGAATTCAAACATTTATTGGATACACCATGACCTAACAGAGAAAATATAAGGCATATAATTCCTAGTTAGGTTTAGAAATGGACTCACTGTGAAGGGTAGTAGCATATCCTTTGCTTGCAATGCTATTTCACTCTGGGATGAGCAACACTGAAAATGATTACTAAATGACATGCTAATAATGTGCACAAAATTCTATTAATAATCCTTTATTAATAGAATGAGATCAAGATGACTTCTATGTTGGATTTAAAGTCCATAATAGAGAGAATTAGACCAGTCAATAAAAGTATATTGGAAATAATTTTTGAAAAGATTGTCGACTTTTTGGGTATTATCTGCGAAAATACAACTGATATCTATATATAATTTCTCCTCATCATGTGGCTTTCCTTTATTAACAGTGATGACTCTCATGCGGTGCAACTATCACTTTTAGTTTTAACATGCCTTAAACCAAGAATGTATATATCTACAGAAGTAATTGAGTTCTACATGAAGTAAGCTTCCCCCTCCCCCTCCCCCTCCCCCTCCCCTAAAAGAAGAAAAAAGCCTCACTTGAAAAGGAAGAGAAAGAAGGAACAACTTTTTTTTTTTGTATTTTCATGTAGGTGTCTAAAAATTCCTGGTTCTTTTGATTTTTACACTGACTCAGCAGAACACTGCCACTTCTTCAATACATTTTTCTGTAGCAAGCTTGTAACTAAGGTAAATTTTGTACCTAAGTTTTGTGTATAGCAGCATGGTACATTATGATGTATTAGTAAAACACATTTTATGCTGATCTTGACCCCGATTGCATGTAATTAAAAACTTTTCCTGAGATTTTAAGTGTAATAATGTGTATGGATATGAAAGCTAAAGGAATTGGTATAAAGGTGTGAATTTATTTCAAAAAGCCTATATCTTCATTCCTATATTTGACAGGTAACTTTATTTTAACCCACTCGAAATAAAAAAGGAGATGACTTTATATTGAGTCAAAAATGACTTCTGTTGAGAAGGCTCCCATATCATATAACTTGTTCTTGGATTATTTTTAGAAAACATTGGAGTTTGGTAATAATATGCATGCCTCCAAAAGGATGATAGTGCGGGTCCGATTGTTGTGCTACACTTGGATTCTCTAGATTTCCATGATAGAAATGAAATTTTCTGTAATATCAGAATTTAAGGTTCAGGAAATTTGAAAACTCTTACAAATTTGGGTTTTACTCGATGTCTTGAACATGAAAGGTACTTGGGAAGAGAATGGAGACATGTTCACAAATGTCTTGTTCACGAAGATAAAATTGTCTTAAAAGATATGAAGGTGGAGTTTTCTCTTTCCTTTCTTTTTTTAGATCAGAAAGGCTGAAATTAGAATTACCCAATGTATATATTATCTCTCTCTTTCACTCTCTGACTCTCTGTAAACCCTCTACGCTAAACCCTCAAACTCTTACAATTCATGGCTGGTTTAATTACTTTTTCACAGACCTTTTCATAATTTAATTTTTATCTGTTGTTGTAGGTACCCAAGCAGAAGAATAGCTATGATTGTGGCATATATGTACTAAATTTTATTGAAGGATTCATTGGGAAGGCCGCAAAAAAGTTTAATAACCAAGATCTTTCATGGGTAATGTAGCAGCGACTTCGCAACCCTTAAATAAATTTTAAATAGTTGATATCTGAAAACAACTATGCAATAAATTCAAATTTCATTCTCGCAGGTGTGTGCATATGAGTTTCCTTCAATAAATGCTGAGATGTTCAGCTACCAAATTCACCGTATGCTCAAAGATGTATATATTTTGTTCAAAGACATCTGACTCATGGTTTGTGAATTAATTTCATTTTTGAAAATTGAATTTGAAATTTTCATTTTTGGTCATGTTTTGGTCGTGATGTTTTGTGTTGCACAATGGCCGAGTTGTCGAAGATAATTTTTTTACTAATTTAAATGCTTATTAGTTGGTATTTCTAAAGAAGTTGAGAGAGAGACAATGAAGGGTACGAACACAAGTAGAGAGTGAATTCTGTCTTTTTCATTCTCAATGTTTACCCCAATGCTTTGAAAATGGCCCTAAATTATCTAAGTTCCCATATGCACCACAAAGAATGTTTGCGTACTGCTTTGAAAATGGTCCTAAATTATCTAAATTCCCACATGCACCACAAATAATGTTTGCATACTACTTTGAAAATGATCATGAATTATGGCTTTATATGTGATATTTTAATCGATTTAGATAGCTCTTCACCAGTAACAAGCAGAAACCACATAATAAGCTAGTTATATGCAATTAATAAATTAAATTAATTATTATTCGTTATTGAAAGGATAAACAGTGAAACCTGCTTGCTGGAGAAGAAGAGGTGCAATCTGTACGATTTCCTGCGTACACCAATTAAAATAATGGGAAAAGGTGAGAACCAGTACAAAATAATACAAACATAGATAGCAACAAAAAAAAAAAAAAAGGAAAGAAAAGAAAAAGGCAACTTACGAGATGCGTTTTTTTTTTTTTTTTTTTTTGGCAACTTACGAGATGCGTTGATGACGAGGAGAAGAGGTATAGTTCAACAGGGAGAGGAGTATAACTTCCGCGCAGCAGCAACAATGGCGCTGGAGAGGTAGAGGAGGAGGAGATAAGAGGAAAGGAATTGGGGTTTTTGGTACGTGTAAGTTCTGAATTGCGATTGATCTGGGGTTCTCTTAGATGGGGTTTAATAGGAGCGGAGAATTCAGGGAAAGCAAATATTTTGCATTGATGTGATGCGATATGGTGAATCGTGTTAATTGCGAAGGAAATCTAATGAATTTAATAAACATAATTAAGTAAATCTATCGATTTCATCGCAATATATTATAAGAACTTGCGTAAAAAATAAACAAGATTTTGGAGAATGATTAGGTATTTTTTTTTTATTCATATCTCATTTTACAATGAGTTAGAATTTGTTAATAAAATTTTTTATCTCAGGAAATTTGACTATGCATTTTCAATTTAAGTTTAAGAAAAATTAAAGACATATCTCCGTTTTCATATATTAGACGTATGTTACATTTTATAAGAGAGAAAATTTGTGTAAATTTTACATCGTAGAATTATTTAATTAGCTTTGATTGCATTCAAATATTTAATAAAATTCATGAATTTAGACAATCACACTAATCGAATTAGTATTAAACATCTCTTACAAAAAAAAAACTAGAGTCGTTTACCACATTTGTCGCACAATGTGACACTTTTAATAAAAAAATCTTATTACATTTTTTTATTATGCGACACATCCAATTAAAAGAAAATCATATTAATTATTAGTACATTTTGTGTACAAGGAGGTTTTATTCAAAATTATACACAAGTAAATTAGAGAATAACGCAATAAATCATTAATCATGCCATAAGGCTGAAAAAAAAAAGAAATTGTAATAGTTTAACAGTTTTTTTGCTTTAAGAAAAAAGACTAGGTAGTGACTACCGAGAAATAGTTTAACAGTTTTGTGGCACGTGTGATTAGTCCGAACACTTCTGCATTGCACATCACCCCCTCACTAGGCAACAAGCATTCTCTTCTCGCCATTCTTTTCTTTTAGGTACGGTTGATAAAAACTGGGATGTTGTGACTTGTGATTTGTGAATGCTCATGTGCATTTGTTTAGAAATTCTGAATCTCTATATCATGCTTTCTTTACCTCATGTCTTTATCTAAAATTTGAGCTCCTCAATATACAAGTGTGCATTACAAAAATTAGCTTATTGCTGTTAAATTACTAAACTTGATGCATTCAAGAGATCAAGGAATCAAATTCATGTGCGTAAAATGGGGGGGGGGGGGGAATGTAAAATTTTTAAATGTGACCTAGTGGTGTGAGCATTGAATTGTCTCTAAGAGATCAATGCTTCAAATGCCACATGAACTTTTAATTTAAAAAAAAAAATTAGATGGCAAAGATCTCCCTCTTTCTTCAAAAATACTTTGAAACATTTTTGTTCAAAAAACTTTGAAGTTAAAAATATCGTTGTCTAATGTTTTAGAAGTGAATTTTATTTTGACATTGCTGAAAAAAAAAATAGAATGCAATACTTTTTTTTTCTTAATTTTGACTCGTTGGCTGTAGTTATTCGATGTAAGTTGTGAATGTTTCTTTAACTTAAATTGCAAAAAAAAAAAAAATACAATACATTTTGTGTGTGGGGGGGAGGGGGGGGGATCAATATCTTCTGGAGTTTGAGAGCAAGAATTGCTCTCTACAGTTTTTCATCACGACCGTCCAACATAATTTTGACGGTTAAGATTCACGGACCGTACGAATTCGGTATTAATCACGGGACATCTATTATTGATCAAACAATTGTGATGTCGAACTCCAATATGCAGGAATGTAGAGGATATCTAGGAAAGGGACCTAAATCATGTCGAATTGAGGTCTCTTTTTGTCAATCTACGGGGCAGTTTTAAAAGAGCGATCAGTTTTGATATTCTTGTAAACAGTGCAACAAATTTTGTCCACTTCAGTATCGTCAAATGAAACAAATTTATATTTTCATTATTGAGTAATAACATACGCTGATGAAAGTAAGATAATTCAGATAATTTGATTCTTTTTTTTATAAACAGACGTATATTTACGAAGCACACTCAAGTTGGCATTCTGATGCCAATTTTTCATCTCGGGCTGAAACATTGCTGCTGCCATTTTTTTTTTTTTTTTTTACTTTTTCCCTTTTTCCGCTGTTTGTTCACTGTCTTTGTACACTGCTTTCAAAGTTTCAATTTGTTTCCTTTCGAACTGCGGTCTTTCACTTTAGACATTTTGTAATTGTTGTGTGAACATTCTTTCAATTTTAATTTTATAAGCTGCTAAAAGTTTTTCACCCCCAAGACGAATGGCGAGGCGATTTTTCTCCACCGATTTCGCTGGTTGGACTACCATCACCAGGCGACCCCGGCACAATCACCGACTTGCAGCCTCCAAGCCCTACCACCACCGCTTACCAAAACAGCGTCCAATTGAACGCCTCTTCCCTAAAACAACCAAATCTCCCTCTCCAGATTCCATTCCTTTTTCTCAAACCAATTCTTCTGCCTCAATAAAAATTTGTCACCCCTTTTCTTCTACTACCAGCACCAAACCCACCTTTACCAAACCCGTCTCTCCCGCTCTCACCATATCTAACCGTTGGACCTCTACAGAAGAAGACATAGCCTGGTACTCCACTGACCCGGCTACCAAGAAAGCTTTTGAAACGGATCCTTGTCTCACAGGTAAGGTGTACCTAGATCCGAACCCTCATGCAACTGGTACTGGATGGAATAACCGCTGCTACAAGTGTCTTGTATGAGGCCACTCCGTTGCAACCTGCAGGGCACCAGTTAGAGCTTGTGCTCGCTGTTTCAAACCGGGCCATGGTGCTAGCCTTTGTCACAAGTTACAGCGAACTTCTGACAAGCCTAGCCTTCAACCTCGTGGTAATCTTGGTCATGATAAGCTTCCTCGAAACCGCCCAAACTTCATTGATGTCTTTATACCCCCAATCAGCAGGAAACATCCATGACCTTCGCTATCTATCCAAAGGTGTCGTGCTTGATGGCCGGCTAAAACCAGGTAAATTTAACTCTTCTTCTATCCAAGCTGCCCTGTTAATGATCACAGATAGAACTGAAGATTATCCTTTAATCCACCTCAATGCTGACCGTTACCTCTTCCTCCTCCCTGAGGATAAGGAAAGAACCAAATTTCTTACTTCTTTCAGTTCAAAGTTTGAGTCTATCGGTATTGTCCCTTATCCTTGGAGCCTGGTAATAGATGCAAAACCTATTGAATACCGCTTCAAGGTTCTCATCGATCTTATTGAGGTACCTATCCAGGCCTGGAATTCTGAACACCTCATCCCCTGTATTGGTCAGTTTGGGCTATTACTTCATCATACTCCTTTTGAGGGGGTTACAAGTCTTGAAAGACTAAGAGTTTTAGTTGTTGTTCGCAAGCTTGAGGAAATACCACATGCTGCTCGTCTCTATGACAGATTCCTCCACAAAGAGGAGCCTTTGGAAGTGGTTAGCTGGATTGAGGAGCCTTTCACTGCCAATACTCCTCAGGACACTACACCAACTGATGCTTATTTCCAAGAGGTAGACCGACGAATCAGAAACCTCCCCCCACTTGCTATAGAACCGGTTCATGCTCAGAGACTCTCTAATACAGTCTCAGTTGATTTTCAGCTGGCTTACAAAGCTTGGGAACTGCTCCCCCCCTCTACTTATAAATCTGATTTCCGACGGAGTCTCGAGAAATCCCCTTATTGGAAATTGTACCACAAAGCGGCGGTTCTTGCGACTCAACCAGGACCGAGCTTTCCTCTCAACACTCATCATACTGGCAACGCCAATTCTTTCATTCTTCTTGGGGAGCTTGCCACAAAAAATCCAGACCCCTTGGCCATAGAAAATCCTGTTATGTGCGATATTCAAACGGGGAAGAAAGGAATTACTGATGCAATTACTGTCCCTAGTTCTCCTCCTAAACCACCGCTTCTTGATTACTATTTGAACCGGTTAAGAAAGGAATCTCATTCCCTTAAAGGAATTAATGTTTTGGATACTAGCTCTCCTCTGATGGAGTCTATTTCTCCGCACTTTGCTTCAACAGTTGATACTACTATACATCCAACTTCTACTACTAGGCCTACAACCTCTCCTTTTCGGCCTGCATCATCTCCTTCTGCTGGGCCTCTTTCTCCTCAGCGAACTGTTTTTTCCCCACACCACAGACCCGTACCACCTCTTCAACCCACTGTCTCACAAACCGACCCAGAACTGTCCTGTACCCGACCCAAATTACCTATTCTCAGATCCGCACCTCCTACTCTTCTTACCCGACCCTTTACCCGACCCATTACACGAACTTCATCCTCTCCTACCCAACCTCTTCTCCACCCCCAAACCGTAACCCACAACCGAATCCGAATTTGCTGTTGCGCGACAAATGGTGTAGCGCACGTACGAGCCGTCTGATCTTGATCGGACGGTTAATTTTTTACGGGCCTATCAATCTAGGTTACATGCACGGGGCTCCCTTGTCCATTGGATCTTGATCAGACGGCCAGCATGCCGCGCGACACATGTTAATTTTTTACGGGCCTATCAATCTAGGTTACATGCACAGGGCTCCCTTGTCCATTGGATCTTGATCAGACGGCCAGCATGCCGCGCTACACCATGTGTCGCGCGGCAGCGGATCTGAATTTCCCACAACCCCACTTCAACGGACCTTCTTTCCTCTGACTTGGAGCTAGACGATTCCTCTTCTCCTCTTGATCTCGTCCACGCCTACAACAACCCTTCACCTCAACAGATTTGCCGCTTCATCTCTCCGGCGGATCGTCGGAACCCACGCAGCAACAACAACGCCTCGCCTGTTAGCCTCTCTCCTCAAGCGGTGATCGCCACCAATGAACTCTCTTTGGTACTCTGGAAGCCTCCTTCCCCTTCTCCTGTTACTGCACAGTCTCCACTTTTGAGTGACTCTCCAACACTTGAGACACGACATTCTATTATTCTAGCTGACTCCCCACCACTTGCTGCTGTTCCTCAAACACCTCAGCAATCTCCGACTGTGGACGATTCTGGTTCTCCCTCTCCTATTGTGTACCGCAGAGATCTTAATTTGCGTGATAGGTATCTCTCGCCAGCTGATCGTCGCAACCCGAGAAGTGCAAAGAAGCTCCAATTCCATGCTTCCTCTTCTACCGCTATTGTGGAACAGCCCGACATGGCACATCCTAGGCGCAGCAGCCGTAATCCAAAGCCGAACAAATCTCTCCAGGGATTTGAAGTAGGGGTAAAAAAGAAGGTAAAGCAGACAGAAAATGCTTCAAAGAAAGCTCTACAAGCAGCCATCAAAGAGGCTGGCCTAAAGCGCTCTCTCCTGTCTACTGCTCCGCTTTCTGAAAGGAACAGGAGTCTTTAAAGGGGTATTGTGGAATAATAGCTTCCGCTGATTTGGATATTCAATTGGTGGATGATCAAGTTACTTCTAAGACCATTGCTTAGTTTTTTAATTAAGTCGTTTTTCTTTGATGTTTAGGAATCAATAATGTTAGCTTTTTGTTTAACTAGCAAATTTTCTATATGTTTAATGATGTTACCTTCCTTAAAGATTTTGTGTTGGAATGTTCGTGGTTTGTCTGATTCAAAAAAATGCTCGGTTGTCAAAGGGACGATCAATGATTGTGGTTGTAATATTGCTTGTCTCCAGGAAACGAAATTGTCATCTTGTGATTTTTTTAAAGCTCGTACTGTTTGCTCTTTTCGTTTCAACTCTTTCACTTCTCTTAATGCTAACGGCTCCAAGGGGGGTTTCTTACTATTTTGGTCTGAGTTTTTTTTATGTTCGAATGTCTTTAATCTCAACTTCTCTTGTACGGTTATTCTCAATGTTGGCTCCTTCTCTTTCATGTTGACTGGAGTTTACGGCCCCATTGATGATCGATTTAAACAAACTTTCTTGGACGAGCTCTCCTCTATTAGAACCTTCTCTAACCTTCCTTGGATTCTACTAGGGGACTTCAATTTAATCCGTGACATCTTGGACTCAACAGGCGGTCCTAGAAATCTTTCTTTAATCTCTCGTTTTAATTCTTTCATTGCTAATGCCAATCTCTTTGAAGTGCCCCTACAAGGTCGTCAGTACACCTGGTCAAATAAGCGTCCTTCTCCCTGCTTTTCGCGTATTGATAGAGCTTTTCTCTCCCCTGACTGGCTCACCTTTCCTTCTCAGCTTTCCTTTTCGAATCTACCTGCTACTACTTCTGACCACGCTCCGCTACTTCTTTCAATTCTACCCCCTCGGAGTAAAAAGAAGAGGCCTTTCAAACTTGAAACTTTCTGGCTTAGGGCAAATGACGTCACTCATGTGGTTTCTGAAGCTTGGCAGGGGGTTTTGAACCACCCTAACCCTGCCAAAAATCTCGTTCTTAAGTTCAAAGCTGTTAGATTGGCACTTTGCAAGTGGGCTAATGTCAAATACTCCAACTGTAACACTTTGTTGATTAGAAGTAAGCTTGTTATTCAATTTCTTGATTTGCTCGAAGAATCAAGAACATTGTCTTCCTCGGAATTTTCACTCAGAATTTCCATTAGAGAACATGTTTTTTCCTTAATTCAAGATCAAGAAGAGAAATGGAAACAGAGAAGTGGAATCACCTGGCTAAAATTTGGTGATAAAAACACTAAGTTCTTCCATGCTGCTGCTTCTTCCAGACGTTTAGTCAACACTATTAATTGTGTTAGTGTTAATGGTAACGACATCTCTTCTCCTTCTGATCTGATTTCAGCCTTTCTGAATCACTTCTCCTCAATCTTAGGGACCAGTCCTCCTCAACCTCCTCCTTACAATCTTACGGGGAAACTTGGTTCTTCTCCCGATCTCTCTACCTTAGGTATTCCTTTCTCTGAGTCTGAAGTTCTTTAAGCCATAAATCAACTTCCATCTGGAAAAGCTTCAGGTCCTGATGGATTCCCAATTGACTTCTTCAAGAAATTTTGGGAGATCATAAAGCCAGATATTATGCGTGCCTTTCGAGCTTTTCAGGATTTTTCTCTTGACTTGTCTGAACTCAACAAGGCTAATATTTCCTTAGTCCCAAAAAAAAAAATCTTGTACAGAGATATCCGACTATAGACCCATAAGTGTCATCAATTCTTTTGTCAAAATCTTAACTAAAGTTTGGGCAAACCGCTTACAACCCTTTATGGTGGATCTCGTGAGCCCTCTGCAAACTGCCTCACAAAAGGTCGGACTATCATGGAATCTTACATGGTGACTAGGGAGGTAATCTCCTTCTGGCATAAAAATAAAATATCATCCATTCTTTACAAGATTGATTTTGCAAAGGCTTTTGACACAGTTTCTTGGACTTTTCTCACCAACGTTCTCACTGAAAGAGGTTTTCCTCCATCTTGGATATCTTGGACACTTCAGATACTCAAGTCCTCTTCCTCTGCTGTCAAAATCAATGGAGAATTCTCTTCCTTCTTCTCACACAAGAGAGGTTTAAGACAGGGAGATCCTTTATCACCACTTCTGTTCATTATCGTCACAGATGCTCTTCAATCGTTTTTTAATAATGCATCTCCTTTCATCTCTGGTTCTATCTTGATCCCTCCCCGGGCTCTACAATATGCAGACGACACCATTATTTTAATGGAGGCTCACTCACATTCCTTGCTCGCTGTCTCTGAGGTCCTTTCTAATTTTGCGTTATTATCTGGTCTCCGAGTCAATAATGGAAAATGTCTTTTGTCCCAATTTCCATCAATGAATCTGCACACCCACAAATTGCTTCTATCCTCAGATGTCAGCCGAAGGACCTTCCTATTTCTTATCTGGGACTGCCTTTATCTATCCGCCGACCGAAGAAGATCCACTTTCAACCTTTGCTTAATGCTTTTCAACGCAAGCTCGATGGCTGGAAAGCCCGTTTCCTTTCCTTGGGGGGACGGCTCACTTTAGTAAAGTCAGTCCTCACTGCTTTACCTTTACACTTCATGCAAGTGTTGAAATTGCCCCCGTGGCTCTTAAAGCAATTAGAAGGAATTAGAAGGAGATTCTTTTGGAAAGGAAAAGATAAATGCCTTGGAGGTCATTGCCTTGTAAATTGGAAGAAATGCTGCTTGCCAAAAGCTAATGGTGGTTTGGGTATTCTTGACCTTCATCGACAAAATCAGGCCTTATTATTGAAATGGCTTTGGAAACTCAAGCATGAGCCAAAAATTCAATTTGGTCGTCTACAGTCCAACTCTTGTATGGTACTTCGGATGTAAACGGTCTAGTCTCATGTGGAATCTCTTACGGTCTGTCAGACATCCTTCAACAGGGCCCCTTAATCTCTCTTGTAGTTTTCCAACCGGCAACACTCTCCCTACGTGGAAATGGACGGCCACTGGAATCTTCTCTTCTGCCAGTGCATATGCCCTACTTTCTAATACCGGGATTCTTTCAAGTTACCATCCGTACCTATGGAAAGTGAAATCTCCACCAAAAGTTCTAATTTTTCTTTGGTTATTGCTCCAAGACCGGCTACTAACTCAACACAACCTTATGCTAAGGGGTTGGCCTTCCCCGGCTGCGTGTTCTTCTTGTACAACTATGGCAGTAGAAACTTCGGATCACCTTTTTCTACATTGCCATTTTGCAACAACAGTCTGGACTTTGATTCAATTATGGTTTAGACTGCCCCGACTCAATATCACTCTCGGAATAGGTGATTTCTGGCTTTCACACAGGAGTTCTGATCCCAAATTATGGGACACTGTTTGGGTTGCTACATCTTGGAATATTTGGAAGGCTCGCAACAGAAGGATTTTTTCAGATTGTTCGACTTCACCGCAGATTGTGTTGGAAGAGATCTGCGCTTGCGTACACTCTTGGTTGAAATACGTCTAGTTTTTTAGTTTTTTGTTTTCTTTCTTTTTGTATAGGCTTTTACTTTTTATTTTTTCTTCTTTTAACTTTTTGTAATTATTTTTTTATTAATAAAATTCTGCCGGAGTGGTACTTTGCCACCCGACCCTCAAAAAAAAAAGTACATATAAGAAAAACCATATTTTGTCATTTGATTCCTGACGGCTTTTTACTCTGATTTTTTCTTTGTTCTATTTCTACACTGTTTTCTAATTCTTCTCATTAGTTTTTGTTAAATTTTGGTTTATTATTAGCAGCTTGCTGAAAACTTTATTTATCAATACGAATATACGATGGACTTGAACTCCATTTTTGTTTAAATATATATTAATTGGCCCGCAATAGAAACAAGAAAAACGATCGATATACCATGTACCAACCATATTCTATGAGCAAGCAAGGCAAGCTGTTTAGATCTGTGTTCCGCATCATGGATAAAATAAAACTGTCTTCCATTTAGGCCTTAACTACTCCACAAGAGGTGAACGAAAAAGGAAAAGGAATTAAGGCGGGCTAACTGTCCAAAGTCTATTTAAAAACTCATCATCCTCCAAGATCGCAAATTTGAAGGAAAATTAATCAAAGAGAACGAGAGAAAATGAAGATGAACTATTCTATAATATAAAATATGATAAAAACATGACTACCTTCAAATTTAGTGTACCCTCTTCTCTTTCCATCTTTCTTTACCAAATTGTGGAACAAGGCCTTCATGCTTTCTCAAGTATCTCCAATCAAAATTGTCAATTGGCTCAAAGCCATGCGCACTATAATTAAACATAAGCTCACTGAACGCAAAGAGTTATTACGCAACCTGAGCCGAGGGATAATTCGCATGAGCACTAATAGGCTGCAAGTGAAAGCGCGGTTCACCATTTTTCGTTTCGTTTCATTTCGTTCTGACGAAACAACCAATGAAACAAAATTTAATTTTGTATGGTTTAGCGAAACGATTAACCAAACAATGAAACGGTTTCGTCTATGTATAAATTGATTACGTAAATTTCGACCGTTTTATCACTACAAAACGATTAACGAAAGTGAAACTAGTTTCGTTACCGAAACAAAATGATTAACGAAACATTCTAATTTCGTCGCCATTTCTATGTTGGACTGCCCCTAAGCACTACCAGCAATTTGTATAGAGTGAACCTGAGTGCATGCTAGGAGTTGTTATTTCCTTTGAAAAAGGAAAAAAAAAAAAAAAAAAAAAAAAAGACACCGCATGAGCCCACAGACAGAATAGTCATTAATAGTACTTGTAAGTCAGTCTCAAACCGTCCTTTCACGGCAAGTACAATTGTACAAATAGGGTTATCAACGAATCAAACTCAACCAAATTGATCCTAATTCTAATTTGATTCAAATTTTTATCAAATCTCATCAATAGAATTATTGAGCATGGGCTAATTCAAACGCAAACCGAACTCAGTTCGACAACTCCACAAGAAAATAAATATAGTTTTATAATTTATATTATTTTAATAAAAACATTTTTCTAGGTTATATATTTATTATGGATAAACTTGTTGTTTATCTCTAAAATAATAATTATATTATACATGAAATAAAGTACTAAATATTATAAATTAACTAACATAATTTTATATTGAATTATTACGAGTTTAAACTACATTGAGCCGACCAAAATAATTTTGAATTCAAGCTGAAACCAATCTATTTAAAATTCTAAATCAAATTAATTGAGCTCTAATTGAAACTGAATACAATCTCGAGCGCCACGGAGTACAAACTTTTTTGACAGTCAAACCCATGCTATTGGAGGGATGTAAGAGGATTGTCGACACAGACATTCTCTTCACCTCCATTGCTTGCCAACCTTGAAATAGATTATTTCACAATTTTGGAAATCACAAAAATTGTAACTTGGAAGAGTAACCAACCATCTGCGTGTATTATCTGTTAATTCTTGGCTTTTTGTATTTAATTCGGGTTTTAGGAAAAAATCATCATTTCCTAATTAAAATTGACAAGTGTACTTATATCCCTTTCCGTCGAAGATACCTTGATCCAGTAACAAGCGAACCATGATGAAGAGATTCCTTTTTGCAATAATCCATGTGCAGTACAATGAAAAAGTGCAAATCTAGAATCACTTTTTATTTTCTTTATTTAATTTTTACCCCCACATGTTTCCTTTTGTTTCGTTTCTTTTGCTAAATAAAAAGAGTAATCCAGCTCTAAAGACCTGACAAAATTACGAACTAACACATGGGTTTCCTTTTTTTTACCAAAACACTCCCATTCTTCAATCATTATTCATTACGCAATGGTCCTATGGGGTCGTCAAAATCCATTTACTCGAGTCGAATCCTATTCTCAATGAACCCGTTAAAAGTTTTTTATTTGAATATTTATTTTATTTATATATGTTTTTTACATATATACCATTTTGTTCTATCTCCAGTCAAAGACGAGAGACCTTCATCAATACACTTGGCGTTAATTTTACAATATTTCTAGCAGAATAAACATTTCTTGCTTCACACCTGAAAGTACCCAACAGAGAGTAAAAAAAATCTATAAATAATGAACTCTTAGCAAAGATGAAATTTGCCAAATTAATTTGGCTGTAGACTGTAGGGTGCCAGTATCAGTTCAAATAAGATGTTAGAATTTGAGATAAGTGAATCAAGAAGTTGAGAGAGACAATGAAGGGTGCGAACACGAGTAGGGAGTGAATTCTGTTCTTTTAATTCTCATCTCTCAATGTTTACATATTTCATATGATTAAGTAAAAATAAAAGCTAAAGCCCAATGAATCTAAGTAATGCGCATAACTATATAACAATTTTCATCTTGAGCCAAGTTGCATAAAAAACAAATTAACCATAACCGAAAATACAAACTGACATAGAAATCAAGTAGTATCAAGCTAAAATCAAACTACAAATCAAAATTGCCCTTGAGTAAAACTTGAAGTTAGCAATCGAAAGATCCTCAGCGAGCATATCGGTCAGATTCGATTCAGTGCTTATTTTCTTCATAACAATTTTGTCTTCCGAAATCACATCTTACACAAAGTGGTGACGGATATCAATATACTTCATTCTCTCATAAAACATACGATCCTTCCTCAAATGAACAGCACTTTGGTTGTCACAAAACACTATGATAGCACAATTAAGAGGAAATCTCACTAACAAATGCCTTAAACCAGATAGTCTACAATTCACACCATTGCACTCTCACAGACAAAAGTCAAGGATTTTTTTTATACCAATTGTAATAGTTAGGATTTCTTTTTTTTTTTAAGGTTTGGTGGCAATCACCACGCCGACATATTTTATTAATAAAATAAAAAAGAGTACAAGGTATTGAAAATTAAAAGAAAAGACAAGTAAAAACTAAACCTAATACTGTATAGAAGAAAATGGAAAAAAATAAACTAAAAGAAAAATCCTACGCATGCTTAATCCAAGATTCAACGTTTGCACAAATGTTCTTTAGTAATAAATTCAGAGCAGTGTCTATACTCATGAAGATTCGCTTATTCCGTACCTTTCAAATATTCCATGTAATTGCTTCCCAGATAATATATCAATCTCTGATACGCAACTCCCTGTGCGCAAACCAAAAATGTGAGATACTTGGGTGAAGTCGAGCCACGAGAGTCTGAAATGGATCTAGATCAAAGACCACACATCTATTGCGAAATGACAGTGCACAAAGAGGTGGGCCCTTGATTCCAAGAGAGCACTATTGCAACTAAGGGAAGAGGTAGGGGCATGTCAACCCCAAACAAGGAGATTTTACTGTATTAATAGTCACTCTAAGAGCAGGAGTCTAAGAAAGATTTTAACTCTTAGTGATGATTTAAAATTTTGACATCCTCACACAATTTATTCACTTACGAGTTACAACTTAAGTCTTAAATGGATCATGTCGGATTTCGTATTGAATCTTCGGGCTAAGATAAAAATTGACATTGCTATTTGATGGAAAATTGGTTGGTGTCTCTTTTTTTTTGAAGAAAAATAAGGGTCGAGCCCTTATCTTATATATTAAGGTTGGTGTCTCTTATTTACCCAAACAAGAAAAATTGATTTCACAAAACCCTACATGCAAAATTTTTATGAATGTGCTCCCCCTTGTTTACCTAATAAATGTTATATTTCTTTTGGTGCTTTTAAACACGGAACTGACAAAAAAGTATTGAATGTAAAAATAATTTCAAAATTCCACCAACTCCTAAATAGGCTAGACCAAAACCAAAAGTATTTCCAAAGAACGTGTCATCAAAACTATATTGGAACTCCCTTGACATGATAATCAACCCCTTTCAACTTCCCCAGCCACAAAACTCAACACAGCCTGACATATGAACCAACTTTAACCCGACCCACTATGTTAGATCCAGGACCAATTCCAACCAACCCGACCCACTAACCTTTTATGTAGATCCACCAATCAAATTGGGGCTTGCCTGTCTACTTTTACTTTTTGCCTTTATATGAAGGGAACTGTTTTCCAATGGAAAATTAAGGAGTAAGTTGGCCACATAGAGCTGTCATCAAAACAATCAAAATAATATATCTTGTTGTACCAACCAAAAAGGTGAAGGAGAGAAGGCAAGGTGATGTGAGGGGAGACACTGGTTTCATGCTTGCTCAAATTGGCAAGGAAAAAAAAATGTAGAGAGAGAGAAAGATCAAAGAAAAAGAACTTTTCTATAACTACTATGGGTTTACCAGGGGGTTTGCTGAGAGCCTTCTCCAAGGGCCGGTCCTGTGAATGCAATGTACTTTCTCTGTCGCTCTCAATTATGTTTTCTCATCTTTTTGTTCTTAATTGAGGTTTTAACCCAATTATTCATCTTTTGTTAAGATTTGGCTGTACTGATTTAGTTTAGTTAGAGCATGTACCAGCATGGGGCACTACTTTAATGTTTGGAACTAATATACAATATGTCATTAACCAAGCAGGGAATAAGTTCCTCCGAAGGAGCTGCAACAAAAAATAAATGGGTGCATTCTGTCAAATTTTACCTATGTGGAAATGAAGTCAATTCAAAGCTAATGCAACGAGAATTAGGAGAAGAGCAAGAGTCAGAGGTTTCCGCCTCTTGTAAAAGCTCTGACACAAACTTAATAAGCAAACAGACCTTGGCGACGGATTCGAGCAACAATGAAGTTAGAATGGAATTCAATGAAGATAGAAACCAGGATAAAGATGGGTTGCAGGAGAAGTCATTGCGGGAAGAAAAGGCTGCAATTGCTATACAGTCTGCCTACAAAGGCTTCATGGTTTGTTGAATTTTGAAAAGTTTGTGTGGTTTGCCTGCAAAATTTCCAAACCCTTGCTAGTCGGGAATAATAAATAATTTGTATCTTTCAGGCAAGAAGGCAATTTAAGAAAATGAAAGAAGTAGACCAACAACAAGAGCAAGAAGAGGAGGGAGAAGAAAAAGATATAACTGACTTGTATGAGAACACAGACGCAGCAACTGTGGCTACATCAACTGAAGTTCAATTAGGGGAGTCATTTAGCACTCTCAAATTAAGTGAAGAGAGTGTATCTTTGCACAGTAAGGGCTTTTCAAAAGGTCGACCCCCCGTTTTTAAAGTGAAGGTAATCACCATCTAGAATTTGTACAATTTGGTCTGCCCTTTCACTCCCTTGAAAATAAGCTCTTACGGAAAAAAAAAAAAGTATATACTATTGCAAGAATAAAAATCTTAGCGTACCTGTAAGATAGTATAATTCCCACAAAATTTTTGCTGTGAATTTTAATATTCTTCAATCGATAAAACTTTAATCTACTTTTAATTGATGAAGATTATATAACAATTCAGGTACTGTCTTCCTCTTTTTTGAAAAAAAAATAAAAAGTTGAGTTAAGTGCATGGGACATGATTACTCCATGGTTGTGGGGCTACGAACGCAGAGTATTCCATTAATTGACCTTGTTTAAGCAACTTATATACATACTTGATAGCACTTCTGAAATCTAGCAAGTCTACACGAGAAACTTCTCCTTTATTTAAATGTTGTAATTCCATTAATTGTCTTTATACTTATTAGGAGGAATGGGATGATAGCACGGTAAGCAGCAACATATTAAAAATGAGAATCCAAAATCGCCTTGAAGCAACCACACGGCGTGAGAGAGCGCTTGCTTATGCTTTCTCACAACAGGTACAACGTGAACATTTACCAGGATCAATTCAAATTACCTTTTCTTTTATGATTTACTTCAGTTAATAGACAACAAGACTTCAGTTAGATACATCAGTTATTAACTGGCACATAAACCAACGGAATCACATCCTGCCAACCTTTTAAGGTTGGCAGAGTGCTAACTTTTGATCTGAATCGTTAGATCTAATCTCAACAGTTAATGGGAGCCTTGTGCATAATACCAGATTGATAGACCCGAAAAATTTTAACCATCGAGATTAGATCAAACGGTCCGGATCAAATGTTGGCACTCTGCCAACCTTAAAAGGTTGGCAGAGGATACTCTCCCATGAACCAACTGGGTACTGCAAATAGTTAACCACAACACTAGAGTGATTCTTTTCCTAATTAAAACTTAATTATCAGCTGAGAACCTGCAACTCTAAGAAAAGATCAAGTCGGTGCGACTCGACTGAGCCTAATGTGAGCTGGAGCTGGCTAGAGAGATGGATGGCAACCCGTACAAACCCAGAATCGGATAATATGCAACCTGATGATTGCATAAGCAAAACCATGGGAGAGTTCTACAATACCACAAGCCGGAAAACAATACTGATAAAGAACAGAAGGCTGGATGTTAGTTTTGAAGGAAAAGAGAGTTGTGGGTCCAATGATGTTTCTGTGAATTTTGAGGGGTTTAGTGCAAAAAGTCAGAGTAGCACAGCCAGTGAGTGTAATAAAATAGTAAAGAATAAACCAAAGGCCAGTGCATCAAAAAGCACTCCCAGGAGGAAAGTCTTGTCAGAGAGCCGTTGCAACAGTCGGTCGAACAAGGTGAGGAAAACCAAATAAAAATATATACAGGGTATTATTTTAAACAACTAATAAAACATTTTTTTTTAGGTGATCAAAAGGGAACATAGCAAGCAAGAAAAGAGCAGCAACTTACAAGAGGACAAAGACTGTGATACCTCTCAGCCATCTGTTGAATGTTGAATGTGTGTTTATATGTAAATAACTATCATTAGAGGGATGAAGACAATTATTTCACTATTGCTTTCTGTTTTTATGTGTCAATTTCCCTTTAGTAATTTTCAAGTTGGCTTGAAAACCTTGCAAGGATAAGAACTAATTTCCATCCTCATAATAACAGCTTTAGAAACAGATAGCCATTGTTCTAATTTAAAGCATAGGAAGCTGTAGAAGACAGACAAAATCACACTTCATTAAATAAAACAGTACAAACTCATCCATTTATTAATTGAAAGTTGCAAATCTGAGTACTATTGCCACAAGGAAAAAACATGAACTAATATAGGTACAAATAGCATAGCCCCAATTACCAGAAATTGTTGGGTATAATACTCAAGGGAGTGCAGGTAGGACCTGCCCAGTGCATGTCCCAAACCCTACGTTGTAGTCTTTGCCCTGCCATGCCCCACAAAAACAAATACAAAAAGAGAGAGATTTGTAAGTAACGATTTTGATGAGTTGATTTTATTGAATGCTTCCCAAAACTAATTGTAAAAAATTGACCAAAGTATCTCTTTTTTCATGTGCTCTTTATAATTTTATCTGTAACATTTGGTGCACATAAACAAAAAAATCAGCATTTCCTTGCCAAAAGAGATTCATACACATATACAAAGAACAAAGCAGAGAATTTTATTGCGCAACAATAATCTATAAATTAAAATGAAATTTTTTCAAATTTCAAGAGGGCTGGATCTTCTCAACAGAAAACTCTAATATATAAGAAATTCAAAGAATGTGTATCTGTTGAGAGGGAAGGGGCGTGGAAAAGGGGGGATGTGTCCATTTTAAGAGTCCAAAAAAGGAATCCAAGAACCAATGGAGTACTATCAGGTCAGCAAGAAATATTGGCAGTGTTTTAGATGTGTTTAGTTTAAAAGGCTAATCATATAATAAAAAAGGAATACAAGAACCAATGGAGTACTATCAGGTCAGAAAGCAATATTGGCAGTGTTTTCGTTTCAACAAGCGATAACAAATAAGAACAAATATAAATAAATGGATATAAAGTACCTTGCAGCAGCCGGTAAATATAACCTCATCCCCATCTTCCAAAAACTTACGGCTCAATTTTCCAACACTTAGTGTTTTCTGTGCATTCCATGTAAGCTCTAGCAAACATCCCAATGACTCTGGCTCCTGAAAAATATTAATATTTATGTCATCAACATGCATTACCCAGGTGTCTCAAACTTTTTACCTTAGTAGGTGTATATATATATATTAAAAAAAAGATAAGTATGTAAAATATTCACTTCAGGAAAAGTCACCCATCATATATTGTATATTGAATCAAATTACAAAGGAAAAAAAAAACACACACATTAACACATGGTTTGAAAGTGGAAGCTGCTGAAACTTGATAAGAACTTTCTAAGTTTACGTTCTCCAAAAGGCAAAAATCATTCCATGCAAGATAGAAGGTTAAAAATTTTAAGGGTATATTTTAGAGGGATATGCAAACTCTGTTGCCTTCCATCTAATGAATAAATCCAGATATTTGGAAGGTTATGACGCATTCTCCAAATATTTTTAATAAACAAGCTTTAAATGAAGAAAATATGATATTACATACAGGTCCACTAATGGTGCCGGTTCCAAGCAGGTCACCCGGTCTCAAGTTGCATCCATTTATTGTGTGGTGTGCTAACTGTTGTGTTACCGTCCAATACCTGTAAAATACAGTAAAATATGAATAGTTTAAAGTTGTACCTGTTGGGAGGGTGGGGGGAGATAGAGAAGTGATTTCCTCACAGATGCTTGAAGTTGCTCTTTGTGACAATGGAAAGTTCATCGTGGTCCTTGGGTTTAATTGAAACCTATTTTTAAAGGTACACTTGTATCATTATAATAAAATAACAACTGCTATAAAGAACTGCTCTTGATTTACATAATTGGTAAAAGAAAAGGTACATAACTACCAGATAGGCTAAGAGTGTACCTCAAGGGAAATGTCATAGTTTACATGTGTTTTTTCTGCCAGGTAAGGCAATGGCTCAGGATCCTACATATGTAAACCACATTAGAGGCAAATATAAGGACTTCAACCTTTGCAATAGTACACGCGCGAATACAAAATCTCAGGGGACCTGAGTTGGAGCTTGACAAGAAAATGGTTCAAGCGCATCCAAAGTAACAATCCATGGTGATATTGTTGTACCTAAGATTATATGAAGTATTAAACCAAAAATTAAAATCTCTATTTAGGACATAGTTTTCTGAAAAGGGGAAATAATCAAGTAAACAAAAAGATGGAAATACACTCACTAAAGCTCTTTCCAAGGAAAGGACCGAGAGGCACGCATTCCCAAAATTGAATATCTCTGGCTGTTACAACATATCAAGTTCAGCTTTCCAGGGTTCATAAGCAAGATAGTTTTAAGGGTAATTATGCAAAATATCTCTACCACTCCAATCATTCATGAGAACAAGGCCAAAGATGTGATCAGCAGCATTGTTGACATCTATAGGCTTCCCTAGTTCGTTTCCGGGCCCCACCACAGCTGCCTGAATATTTCAATATTATATTAGAAAGCAATACAAACCATTGTGTGGGAACGTTTTGATGAAAGGAAAATCCCAAAGTGTACCCTGTTGCAAATGTTAGAAGTGCCTGGAATGAGATTATCCCAGTACACTCACTTTTGAAAAATTGCCATGGTAGCGAGAGCAGTTATGGGAACTGACAATGTAATACATCAATATGAAATGTGCAATTTAGTTGGCTCTTATGAACAGACTTGAAAGTTCAATTGAGCAATGACCAATACCAGCATTAACTTATATGTAAACAAAGGAAAAAAATATATATAATCCAGTGCACCAACATACAAGTAGGGATGGGCCATCATTGCTTTACAACCCGATATGTTTTTTTTTTATACATATATTTTTGGAAATTTTTAATTTGAGAAAATGTAGGTAGAGAGGGTAATGACTAATAAGCAATTTTGAGTTTCCAAACTCAAGAATTATCTTGTATGTCACAAAATTGAATCCACAAGCTCCAAAGCCAAAGGTTAGGTTGGGTTAACCATTGGTCCATCCGGTCAGATGTTGGGCCAGTTATCCTTGACCCTCTAAGAAAGAAAGAACATTCACAACCCAACCAGCCCAAGCTTTTGACATCCTTTGCCTTTCAATTCAAATGCCAAAAGAAAAGGAAACAACATAGTAAGAAATAAATTGGTCTAACCATTTCAAGTTCAAAATCCAGCTTCAGAGAGGGTCCAAAATATGGGGTTGAACTTCCCACAGGAGGGCCTTGACCTCTGTTTACGATGCACAGAAATATTTAGATATGTTAGACAATAAGAATATAACACGAGAAGGAAAGGTATAAAGTATATGTACCTTGTAAGTGTAAGCATATAAACAGAGACAGTATCCCAACAAATCCTAGGTGGCATAAATGACTATAACCCGAACAGTCTAGGTATTCTGGTTTAGAGTTTGCAGCTTTTACCAAACAGTTGGGATTAGAAACATGATATGTGGTAATTCATTCATAAAATCCCCACACAATTAAGTCAATATAAAATACAGCAGACTGATATTAGTGATGCTGAGTAGATGAACGGTACATTGTACCCAGTAAAGTGTCAACAATGCAACAGTGTTAGAAAATTATTTGGTAATGTCTACCTGGGGCGTATGACATCAGTGCCAGAAATGACAACAGAAGATGACCTTCCGTGGTAGGCTATTGGGAGTTGATACCTGAATAATTCCAATCACTAATTATTCTATTCAAAAATAATAATAATAAATAAAATAATATATGCAGTGCAAACAATCCATTGAATTAATTGTATTTAATCGTCTCCAATGTTGCATATAGCATTGATGGTAACATTTGTGATTCAGACATAATCATGGTAGTACATAACTATTTTGATTTTATTGAAATTCTTTGGACTTGTTTCAATTGCATTTTTCCCCTTTTTGTAATCAACTGTACCACAGTGTGTGTGGTAAGAACCATGACAAAATGGCAGTTGTGAACCAACAGAGACCAACCCAATGAGTACTAGTATACAATATACAAAATTGTAGGGTAAAAAAAAAGGACATGAATTTGTACCAGTTAGGTGCAATTGCATTCTCTGCACCCCGAAACATGGTACCACAATTCCTGGCATGATGTATTGAAGAGAAGAAATCGGTATAATCACCGATCACAATTGGTAGAACCATTTCTACCTCACTCTGCACAGAGTAACAATTAGTAATGACAATTTATATTTTTTATAATTGTCAAATTGATTTAACCAAACAAGATGTAGGATTAAACTACCATTGGTACAAGGCATTTTTTCCGCAATGCATCATTGTCACGTAACACAGGCTCATCAGCTGAGAAAAGAAAATTATATAAAACAAAACAAAGGTTATACATAAAAAATTAATTCAGACAAAGGGAAGCAAAGAAATTGCTTTTTATGATATTGCAACCTTTATACCACCATCATGCAAAGATAGTAAAGTCATCTTTGACCAAACTTTGCAAGTAAAAATTCCTTTGGTGCAAAGTAATAATTCCTTAGGCAATAATTTTTAATTTGAATGTATCGCAATCTGAAAGATTACCAGACAAAATCTTTTGAAGAGTAGATCGCGCCTCCTTCCAAGCCGGCCTTCCCATTTCGAGGAACTTGTTAAGTAATGGCTAAAATTCGAAAATTCAACTAATTAATTGGCTAAAATTCCTATATAAAAAGGTTACTTCATATATATACTAAAGTCCAAATAAAACATTACTGTACTTAGTAACTACCAAGGAAACAGATAGCATGCCGAAGAAGAATCCATCCGACAGGGTCTTTTTTGCATTTTAGTTTCAAAAAAAATTCTTTACCCTTTTAATATATTTAATACTATGCTCAAAATATAAACAATACCTCAGAGAAGCACGTGGAGCCTTTGAGGTGGGGCCCATCGAAGAGTCCCGCCTCAGCGACAGCGGAGAGGTCGAGCACGTAATCGCCTATCGCCACCGCCGGACGCGCCACGACAGACCCCTCCGACGAAGCTTTCCGTCGGAAAACGCCGTAGGGAAGGTTCTCCAGCGGGAAGTGGGACCCTTCGCTGACTTGTACAAAAGATTTCAACCCCATCTCTCTCTTCTCTTTCTCTCGATACGCACCAAAAGAGAAACAAACAAATTACGCGCGCTCAGTCACAACTCACAAGTCACACAAGTGAGAGAGAAAAGTGGAAGGGAGACTCTTTGAGCTCTCTTCCTCGTTGATCTCGCTCTTTCAAATTGGATTTTACGGACACATTTCGATGTGTTATAAAAAGTAACAGGTCATTTTGAAGCCTCAATATAACCCGGTAGACGGTTGTTTGTACAGGAAGAGTTACAGTAGAACGGGATATACTTACGGTCTAGCATGGGCACTGGCTCAGGTGCACAGCCTGCTGTCCTGAAAGTCTGAAACACGATTAAATTCACTACCTAAGCTTCCGTTCTTTGGGATTAAACTTCGCACGAATCATAATCTACGAAATTTTACACGGGCCAATAAGAAAGAGGTATGGCGGAGGAAAAAGAGAGTGTAACACTGTAGTACAGATGAATGTGTCAGTGTTGCGTGGTTGGTAGCGAATCGATCGCTTGGGGTTGGTACAAGAAGGGTAGTGTTAGTTTGGGAAGGATTCGGCTCCTATGCAACTGTAAGGATATAATTGGATTTTTTTTTTTTTAAATATGAATTGTTGGATAGTTACATATCGTTCTGAACAAACAGATCCCCTTTCTGCCGATTTTTTTATTAACAATAAATATTATAATTAAATAAACTAATTTAATAAATTGATAAATGATTTAATAATACTAATAAAGTGGGCCGCCACACAGCTGGGCATCGCCGTTGGTAATAGCGATTCTTGGCGAGAGCAGAATCGCCATTACTAGCGGCGATTCCAGCCTTATATAAGGGAGTCGCCAGGTGGGGCCTGAGAGCGAGAGAGAGCAGCAAAATTCGGAAGAGAGAGAAAGAGAGGCGGGGTTCGCTAAGAAAAGAAGGAAAGATAAGGAAAGAGAAGGAAGGAGAAGAAGGGCCCGTGTGAAAGAGAGAGGAGAAGATTAAGGTAATTTTTTTTATTTATACAATTAATTATGTAGGTTATGCCAAAATTGTTAAAATAATAACTAATAAAAATTTACCGATGTATTGTTTAGAAATATCTATGGTAAAATGTAAGATTAGTGACCGTTAGTTGGTAAATCAAGTCCTAATTCTGTCTGAATGATCATGATTAGTATTAATCATGAATTATATGATTAAGAAATTGAATAAATTAAATTATCAACAGTAAAATTTGTTGGGATCAGTAATCTGAAAACATGAAAATGTTCTATAAAAATTCAGAATATTTTCTGTATAATTGCCACAATAATTTGACTTTCTGGATGGGTCAAATTGATTTAATTAGTGAAATAGCTAATTTACAAAACTAACTGTCGGACTTATGCAACACGAAAGGTCACAAAGATCTGGTCATAGAGAATTAGGGGGATTTTTAATAAAATATGGAGAGAGAGAGGAGACGAGTCTCCTTCTCCTTCTGTCTCGTCTCTGTTTCTGATCTGGCTCTCACTCCTCCATATCTCCTCTGTACCTCGAGCCCAAGGAAGCGTGCTGCTCTCCTCTGTGTTGCGATGTGAGTGGGTAAGCTTGCGGCTGCTTTTGAGTAGCCCACTCGGAGGTTGGCATCTCATCCTGGCCTTGAGCTCTGTCACGAGGAGGCTCCTCCTCCTCCTTGTGCTCCTTGCGACTGTTAAGCTCATCAATGTGATGCGACGTGGCTCTCTCCTTCCATGGCATCTGTTCTCTCTCTTTTGTCACTGTCTCGAGGTAATTTCTATTAAATAGAAACTGGGTTAGGATTTTTGTTTGTGCTTGCTTTCAATTTGAAACTCGAAAGAAGAGAGAGGGAATTAGAGCGCCTAGAAGGTAAATTCCATCGATTTCTTGGTTTGGTTTCATAATATATTACTTGAGCCTGTCGGATTTGCATTGATTTTTGTCTGATTTCTTAAGTGATTAGGTGTATGGACTTGTTCATATTCTTGATTGGATCAGCTTTGATTATGGCTTTGGTATTGCTAGAGGGTTTGAAACAATTTACTTCATCTCGAGAGCAAGGTATACTCCTTACTGATGAATTATAATTTTCTGTTAAGGAACTGTTGTGCTAATTAGGTGTTGAATTGTGCTGCTCTGAATGCTAACTGAAAATTATGACTAAGGACAATTATAGGAGTATATATTTGTATATGTGAATATACATATATGTATATTCTTATATGACTGCTTGTGTATTTTGGGAATAATTGCATCTGAAATTGTAAGGAATGAGTATACTATGGAATCTATGCTCTGTGAACTGATGGTTGCCATTATGATATTGGAATTAGCATTATGTAAGTTAGCAGTGGCTTGAGTTAGGCACTGTTGAAGAAAAATGCACTTAATTAGGGTATATGAATGTGTTAGACAATAACAATTGAGTAGGAACTTATACACTGTGCTAGATATGCATTCATAGGTACATACATTTAATTGGAATACATATGATATGTTATGGTGAGCCATTGACATGAGTATTGGACTGTTTGCATAGTTCATGAGCATTGGACCTAATTGTTGGAACCTTGGTATATATAGATACATCTGTTGGTTATTTGAGTAATCATTAGTATATTTGTACATGGCAGTGATTGCATGAGTTTAAATATGCATGTTAGAGGCAAGTTGGACTTGTATTTGCATTGCTTTTGTTTATGTGAACTTGTGAGAACTGTTAGTTGTAATTTTGAGTGTTTTCAATCCGTGAACAACTTGAAATTGGTTACTGATGTTTGAAAAATGAATTTTATGCTTAGGTTGCTTTTGAATCAGTGATATATGTGTTTTCAAAACTCAATCTTTCATTTAATTGAGTGATTAAGCATACAAAATGAATTGTAAGCATACGTAGATCTGTTTGGTGGTATATTAGAATTTTGAGTTGCAATTGATGCATAAACATGCATGTGCAGTGAAGTTATGGCTTGTTAAGCTTTGTCAGTTTGCATATGATGTTAAATCATGCATGATAGAGGTTGTTTGAGGCTTAAATTGCATTTCAGTGATATGTAGATGCTCATATCTTGCTTGTGTTACAATTCTATGCATATAGGTTGAGTAAAATGTATTTTCATGCATATGTGGCATTTCAGAGGCATATATCTATAGCTAAACTTTGGAAGTTGCATTTCCATGCTTAGATATGCACACCAGGAGTTATTTTGGAACGATTTGAAGTTAACTTTGCATTTCTATGCTTAATGTGTTGAAATAGTATATTTTGTAGTGAAATTGTAAGAATTGATGCATTTTACATGGCAGGAAATGTTATAGAGTGCATATCCATATTTTAAGAAGGCATGTAGAGGCATTTTTGCTACTGTACCAGTAACTGGTATAGTTGCGTGTGATCTAGTACTTTTCTGGTACGTTTCCTTAGATCCAGGGATGGATTTGTGAAGAAAACTAACTTCTCATGGTCTTTGTGTAAGATTCTAAGGACTTAATTGTGACATGGGCTGAATACATGAACGTTTCTGGATAATTATGTAAGATTTAAGGGCCTGGAATTATTCTTGGGCTTTGTGAGAAAGTCGGAAGTTAGATATCGGATTCAGATATGTTCTAGATTTGATGGATTGGACTTAACCCGATATGACTTGTGTCGGACCCGTTACAGACTGACTCAGTCAGCTGGGTCAGGTTGACTGGGTTCAGCCGTGTGTTGTGCTGAGGTTTTGTGTGTTGGGCTGAATTTAGTTTTGGGCCGAATGAATTGAATAATTAAAGTTGGGCCGGATTTTATCCTTTGAGCTCTCTTTATTTTCTGTTGGGCTTTTGTGCAGGGCGAGACTAAATGGATTTCGAATTTTGTGATGGGCTTTTGAATAATTAGACTTTCGGATTTAATTAAAGTCTAATTAACTGCTAATCTGTTGAGCTTGATTAACATTAGACTGAAAGACTTAGACCCATTAATATTAGTCTAATTTCGTAGTCGGATTTAGGGAGATGATGAGATTAAGTCTGCTTAATGAACAGATACTGTGGCAAATAAAATAATACAGACTATTCTGATCCCACAAATTATACTTAACTTGTATTTTTGAGTTTAGCTATTTAATTCTTGATTTCTGATTTACTGCAAATTGTTGCTTGAATTATGTTGATGATATTTTTTCTGCTTTTAAATTTATACCCTAATCTACCTAAATTAAGTCGCAAGCGCACGACAATCGTCTAAGTATTTCGGGGTCGAACCACAAGGACGGATTGGATTATTGGATTCTAACTCAATTTAATTCGCTAAATTGAACGATCAAGAATAAAAGTTGATTGGTCACAATAACAAATTAATAGGAACTGGCAATAAAATAAATCCTAAATTAACAGATCACCTTTGAAGAGGATTAAAACGCAATTAACTAAAACTAGGGGCTTAAGGCAAGCTAATCTTTCAGTTTACTCCAGTTCTAGCGGCCCGCTGACTCTCGTAGCGGCCCGCTGAAAGAACTCAGGTCGCTAATCCTATTGACTGGTCACTGGCTACTTGGCGGGCATAGACCACCTCGCTGGTTCACTCAGCGGCCCGCCAGGATTAGTGCAGATTCAACAGTTTAGTTAATTTAGAAGTCGCTTTATGTAAGGAATAGGGTTTGGTCGATATTTAACAGATCAAACTCTCGTTTTAGGTCTGGTTGTCAATCAATTAACTCAAATCCCTTCAAATAAAACCCAGATTTCAACTCTCGTTTCGTGGTCTGGTTCCTATAAGTTTAAACCTTTCTAACCTAATGAATTCTTTGAGTTTTCACTCTTAGAAAGGACCTAACTCTCGTTATTAGTCCTGGTTTGAACCTCTCAGTTCAAATCTTCAAGTTGGTACAATTGCATCAAATATCTTAAGTTTGGTTTGGACTTAACCATTAAACGATCAAGCAAGGCCTATACTTGACGAATGTGAGCAAATCTAACTTAAGCAATTCAAGCAATCAAATCAAGTATTAAAGAAAGGAAATAAAACACAACATGCAACAAAGAAATTAACTAAAAAGTATATTATCTAATCATAAACTAAAAAGGTTCACTGCCATGGCCCCTAATCAGTATCTACTCGCTACAACTCATCAAATAAAACCAAAAGGTATCAAAGATAAACAAAAACATAAGAAAGAATCAAGAGTTACAACAGACTGCAACTTGGACTCTATCTTTCTGCCTTCTGCTACTCTCCAGCGGTCCGCTGATGGTGTCGGCGACCCGCTGGCGATCCTGTTGACTGTCTCGACTTAGCTGCAAATTAACCTCTCAATTCCATCCCCCTTGGCATCAAGGCTTCTCCCTTTTATAATAATCATTGGCGGTTCTCTAGAGGTCGAGGACGTGCAATTGGTGGCTCCAGAATTAGCTCATAACGCGGTTTGGAAGTTAACAAAACTGGCTGTCTAAATTTGGCAGTGGTTTCCTTCTTTCCAGCGGCCCGCTGTCGAACCTAGCGGCCCGCTGGAATCTTCTAAGTCGCCAGTCTTCTCTTCTACCCGCTGGTGCTCTTGGTGGGTCGCCAATCAAGCTGGTGGGTCGCCGATCGATGCAGATTTCGCCGCTTTGAGTAGTTTATCTTCAATCCTGTACAAAAACAGAGCAAACATGGCAGTACCTAGATTCTAACCTAAATTATCAGTTAAACAACAGAAATTACGATGAAATGCATGAAATTAAGTCCTATAAATGGCTGAAATACTATGTATGAAAACCATTTATCATATGTAACTCTGTTTATTTCTGTATTATGAGACTGATTCTGATTTCGATATAATTATTATTGGATAATAATTATAATTCTGTTGATCTGGACAAGCAACTAAATTACAGCATTAATAATGATTAAGATGATTGGGCAAGTAACTAAAGTAAGTAAATAAAGGACTTGAAACCAACTTATCGATTAACCAGTTAAGAACCAACACTTGCTTAACGTTGGTCCACTCAGTAGATTATAGAACACCGTTAAACAAATATTAACGGATCTTGATCTATAATTATGAATAGGACCCGCTAGCGGAGCTTCACCCTAGCCTGATTTTGAAGGTGTGGATTTACACGAAATCTTTATTAGAATCTGGACAGTCGGTAACTTTAAATTCATGAATAGCATGTTGAGAAGTCATTTGAAAAATGCATTCTATTGCGCATATAGAAAATAGGAACCCCAGAAGAATTAATTCGCATGTTGATCATATACCATTTGTTGATTTGCAATTAAATAAGTTTGATTTTGTTTATCCGCTTGGAATATAATTTGGAATAATTCAGACTTGAAAAATGACTGGAATGGTTTCAACGAATTTAATATTATTCTATATAAAGATAGATGGACTTGATTTGAAAATGAAACCATATGAAATTCAGTCAGCATAACATCTCTTATATGTTATAACTTACTCAACCGGTGTTATTTCAGTTTGGCCACCGACCCGGCCAGAGTACTAGCGCTATTGCTACTGGAATTTCCTCTACCTGTTTTGTACCATGTGGTTTGGAACCAATAGTTTGGGAACGGTTCTCCTTGTATCTGTAGGCCTTGAAAACTAGAGTGTATGTTATTCTGTTGCATATTGCATATTTGCAACATGCCAGTGATAGGCTCATTCCGTCTAGTGCCTTCGGTATGGATTTGATTAAAAATTTGTTTAAAGATATTTTAAAGCTATGTCAATTTTTATGAGGATTAATTCCTGTACTCGGATCCATATAAAGAACCGTGTAACTGGAACTAAAACCCACACTGAGAATTATTTCTCATCTGTTGTTTGTTTGTTTGTGCCTCATTAATTTGGGGGTTTCAAGAGACGCGAAGCCTGTCTAGGCCCGCGATCGCCACGTTCAAGTGTACATTTCTCAAGTTTAGGACTCGTGTTCCTAGTGTAGATGCCGATGCCACTCTCCTCATCAGTCTTGAAGTCCTGCCCGAAGTATAGAGAAAACCTATGGTGCATACTAATGTACGGAAACTTCAGCGCATACTGATCTAAACTCTTCGATCTGTTTCAAAATGATCGATCCAAACCATCCAATATGATCTCCCTATTGAAATCTTCTTGATCTAAACTCTTCCGTACATTAGTATGCACCATAGGTTTTTTTTTTCTCTCTCTCTCTATATATATAGTTTTGCTATGGTGAGTCGTGCTAAAAAACTCCTAGATCTAGTTCAAAATGACCGATCCAAATCGTCCAATATGATCTCCCTATTGAAATCTCTATGCAGACCAAATTTTATATTTTATTGAAATTTTAAAGTATTTTTTTCGGATTTTTAAGATAGGGTAGGCTGAATTGTCAACGTCCGACTTCAATTGCTCTTTTGTAACTTAGATTTCAATATTAAAGTAGGCCGGACATATAAAATAACAAAATAAGCCTGATATTTTTAATATTTTGCACTGATATTTTTTTTCTCGGCGTAGGCCAGGCCTATGCCCGCCACCCCCTAAATCCGCCCCTGATTGTTCATATTTTTTTAATAACAATTCAGGGGATGAGAGGATGAGCACAAAAATAGAAAATTCAAAGGATGAGAGGATGAGCACAAAAATAGAAAGGTAGTTAGAGCTTAATTAATGACATTCTAAAAATAGAAACTAATTTTTCAGACGATGATGGGATGAGGAATATTGGAAATGATCCTTATCAGCTCCGTTTAACAATAGTTGAAAAATATTTGGAAAGAGAGGGTTTAAATTAATGATATTCCATGCTGTGCACATTGTTTCGTCAAGCAAAGACATCACGCCATATGTTAACGGATATATATAATTGAAATATCCAGATTATATATACCACGCTGCCTTCCTTATTATTTTTCTCTCCGTCGCCTAGTAGGCTGTTCCCACAATATCTCTTCGCTAACTAAAATAATGCTACGACATTGATTGACAGTTGAGATATTCAGTAAAGTTTTAGATAGAAAATTGATTATCATTACGCATGTTCTGGTTTGTTGATTATACACCAATTCCGACCAAGGCATATCGCATTAAATAAACATGTACCAACAATCCTTGCGACATCGCTATCAAAATTATGTAAAAATGAAGTGAAATAATATGTTGCCGTCCTAATGCTGGACAAAAATTACAAAATACAACTGCCAAATAATTTGGGTCTTGTTAAATTTTTTAATTTCGGTAGTGCTGTCGTTTACATTAATAACAAAACTTCAGTCTTACTATAATTTATACTAGGTAACACCGGCCAACCGTTTAAAAAAAGACAGAAAAAATTCAAAATTTACAATTCTCATCTGCAAGTCTGTTGACAGCTGCTGTCAGCATCCTCAAAAAAAAATTCTCATCTGCAAGAATCTCAACAACTTACTATTTTCCCTTCTTTTTTTTCTCAGTGCCACATTGTTGTGACTTGTGAAGCGGCATGCTCTAGTACTAGAAAATTACAAAAACTTTGAAAGTAAATCAACGACCAACCTGAACAATAGCTCTTCTCAAAAGTATGAAATATTCCTCTGATTATTTTTAAAAATTTCAAACGAAGTGTCTTAATTTCTCAACAAAAATAGCATTTTTATGGTGCTCAAGGAGGTGCAAAAAGTTCTTTCTCAGATTGTAGGAGAGGAGAAGAGAAGAGATGCATTAGTCCCACCGAACCCAAAAGAGTTAGATAGAGCAGCTCGGATCGGCATTTTCTTTGCATGGACTAATGGTGCATAAGCCCCTTCAAAGACCGGATCTATCTTCTCTAAATTCAATGTTCCTGGAGCTATTCCCTAAAAAAGTGACCACTGCTAGTTATTTTGTTTTTCCATAAGGAGATGAATTTTTAACCTCGATCCACAAACTTAGCTGGTAGCCAAAGGCAAAAGCACTCCAGAACACACCTTAAACACTACCATTTTATCTACTGTTTATTTCAACACATAATATGCCTTGTGGTTTGTAACACAGCTTTGCATCAATACTATATGTATGCTAATCTTTTTGTTATTATACCTTAGCATGACCAGTGACATTTCAGACTTAACCGAATTGGACCTGTCATACCAAAAAACAGGTCCATTATCCAGTGTTCAATTTTACAATTGGCATTGGTATGTGGCTCAAAAGATAACAACTTGCAAGTATTGGAAAAGTTAAATTGCACCAAACCTGTATACCATAGCTGTTGTGGGAGGGAGGGGGGGAAGAGAGAGAGAGAGAAAAGAGGGGCGGGGGGGGGGGGGGGGGAGGTTACATGGTAAATAGCAAGTACACTAAATATAGCCTCAACAGCACCAGCTGCCCCAAGAAGATGTCCAATCGCCCCCTAGAAAACAGGAAAAACCACATTAGCACAACAACAAGGCCTTTTGTCTGAAACAAGATGAAAATAGACGAAAAGGATAAAAAAAAAAACAAGTTAGATTAATAAATATGCAATTAGCTCACTTCTTTTTTTGCGAGTGACAATTAGCTGACCACTTAATTAATACCTTAGTGGAGGATAAAGCTAAGGCACCTGAGGTGGCATGATCAGAAAATACTGACTTGATTGCATTAGCCTCAATTGCATCACCTGATACATATATTTAACCAAAATATCAATATACCATGTCTCCTTTTCCTTGCTATCCAACAAAATGGATCACTGTGTTAGCTTTTGTCAATCAGCTAGATCAGGTTTTAGAAAGAATAATGATTTTGAAATTAAGAAAGGACAAGAAAACATATTAATCTCTAACCTATAGGAGTTGATGTAGCATGGGCGTTCACATAGTCTATTTCGTTTGGATGAAGCCCCGACTGTGTATAACAAACAGAAAGTAATATATACTGATTACTAATTAAAGCAAAACAAACGAGAAATTAATAATAACTTACAATTGATTTTCATACTTGGTCAATAGCTCTCCTCATAGCTAACATAGCACCTTTACCATCATTCTGTGGTTGTGTTATGTGATATGCATCCCCTGTAAAACTTAAATGAGTTATTTTTTCAATGTAGAAAACATTGTTTATTCAGGGAACTTTGTTTCATTTTGGCTGGCAAAAAAACATGACAGTCAACAGAAATAAAATTAGAATAAAGCACAACAACAACAAAAAAAAAACAATTGAAAAAACTATACAAGGATAAATCAACTATGCAAACCTCCAGTGGTACGTGTCAACACCTACTTACACGTGTGATCACCATACTGTAAGTAGTGACACAAGCAACAACATACTAATACTGATTAAATTGATTAAAAGGCTCAAACCGGAGTGCTGGTGCTATAACAGGTCTGAAGTCATACGAAATGGTATAGGAAGTTACAGAATAAAAAACGTCATACCAGACATCCCATAGCCACGCACTTCAGCATAAATCTTTGCACCTCTTTCCTTTGCATGCTCAAAAGCCTAAAAATTTTCCCAAAAAAGGAATATAATCTGTCATCAGAAACAATTGTCATTATAAAACGAAAAGCTTGAATGAAGTACCAATATTCAAAGTCTTCCATGCATTACAAAACTAATAAATGGTGCAATTGCATGTATATACCTGAATTCCAATGTTACAAGAATTTTCTTCATGTGGTAGTTTTGTACAGGAAGTTATAAACCAATAGTTAAATTAAGTAAATGAATTGATTACAAACATTTAAAAAGTGATACTCTTTAAATTCTAAAACTAACCTCCAAAACCATGACACCAGCACCTTCACCTATCCTGGAAATGACCAATGTGTCCATGAATAGAAAAACCAAACATCAAAAGCATAAAAAAAGATATTTGCATGTAAGATTCTTACACAAAGCCATCCCTGTCACAATCAAATGGCCGAGATGATGCCTCTGGTGTAGCATTATATTTTGTGCTCAATGCTCTTAACCTGAGAGTAAATAATAGATATGATTAAATATAGTATACAATTACTAGAAAGTAATCTGTTCCCAGAAATGTACCCATTCTTGTAGCTCCAAAATGCTTGTAAACCTTTTTATATAATTATTTTAAGATAAAATAGAGTTAACCTTAAGATAGTATTCATCTTTTTAAATTACACCTCTGTTTATACTTTTCTTTTAGAATTTTTTGAGGAAAGCTACTTGATTAAACCACAGTAAGAACTAACAGAAAAACATTCTCTCAAACAAACAATGATATAAATACTCTGCAAGGCTTAGAAGAGTTGGCTGGCATCAACTCAGGTTCCAAAAGCCATTTGTGAACTCAGTTTAATTTTCACAAAGAAATTCAAAGTTCAAATTCCATATGGTATCAACACCATTGATCTTGTTTGGAATCAACGGCAGTAATTTTGTAGAGGACAAAACTGAACGATCAATGCACCAACTTTATTACATTGAAACAGTCGATCTCTCAGCCTGTGATCTAATACATCACGATTTCAAATTATGACTTTAAAGTTGTATGAATCAGTTGTGATAAAGAACAAGACCAATATTTCATATTTGTTACTTGTGATTCAAATTTTTAAGAGTTATGCAAAAGTAAAAGAATGTTTGATGATGGCTTGAGAAACCAAGTTCACAGGAGCCACAACTCCTTTAGCACAAGTTCTTTAATCCAAAAGAAAATTGTTTTCCTTTTTTCTGTTGTAGAAAATGAACCCATAAAGAAACTTACAAAATTTATAACAAAATTCCGTTTGCAATGTCTAATATCAATTATTACCTCCAGAATAGCTCACTAATACCTACTTTCAAACTCAATTTATCCCCAACTGTACATGTAAACACAAAAGCTATATAAACGATAATCAAAATTGGAAGTAGCATTATAACAAAAAAAGCTATACGATAGAATTATAAATACCTGGAGAAACCAGCAATGGAGAGCGCATCAATGCTGCACTCAGTACCGCCAGCCACCATAACATCTGCATCTCCAAACTGAATCATGCGTGTTGCATCACCAATTGAGTGGGCCCCAGTAGCACAGGCTGTGACTGCTGCATGGTTTGGTCCCTACACTACAATTATTAAATCATAGAAATCCTCTCTTCCCTCTCCAGGTAGATAAAGGTCCTGTATTTATTTAGTTATTACTAGTTGGGCCTGCGGCTACCTAGGGCTATCAATGTAACATAAGAACAAGTGCTCAAGAATTTCATGATATTATGACTAGCATTAACAATATCTGGTACATGTATGTATCAGTACTAGCTGTAACATGTATGTAGTTTGACTAACACTGCCAGTAAGGCAAAAGAGTAGCAGTACCTGGAATCCATATTTCATGCTGACATGGCCTGATGCCATGTTGATCAGAATTTTCGGTACAAAATAAGGGCTGAGCCGCCGTATTTTCTGTGCACAGACCACAAGTACATAAATTGAAAATCTGAGTAACAAGGTAAATTAAAATTACTGCTTAAGTGAAGTTGCACCAAAATCCAGGCATTATTGCAAGTTACCATCACATTAATATTTATATACAACCTGCGATTTGAGAACAATTCAGGAACGCAAAGAGGTATCCAACAAACTCAAAAATGTCACAACTCACTAATACCCAACATGAACAGTAAGTGCTTGCACCACAATAATTGTGTAAAAGATAACAATCTATCCCTCAAACCATCGTATCAAACTACCCTATTCCGTCACCCTCATTCTTGACGGGAGAATGCATGAATGAAGAAAACTTTGGCATCTACCAATACAACAGGGATATTTTCCGAGAATTCAGACAAAATAATAAGAAAGAAAAATATGGACTTCTTTTTTTCCTACTTCACTGAGGTGCACAAAACATTTCCGAGGTCATATCCAATTTTTTTGGGGGGTGCCCATTAATATTACCAAAAGAATGTGTACCTTTTCATTAATCAGTTTTGATGCATCAAAGATGTCCGATATGCTCCCAATCCCTCCACCTACGGAGACACCCTGATTATCATCAAATTAGGCACAACAAATGTAAAGATAAATCTTAGTACCAAGGATTCTGTGTTAAAACGAGAAACATACCGTTCTTTCTTTCTCCTTGGTCTCATTTGGTAGCCAGTTCGCATCTCTTAGAGCCTCATCAGCTGCACAAAGTGCATAAGATATAAATGCAGATATTGATTTGCTATCCTGTAAATAATAAACAAACGTATTTGAAATAATAAGTAATCCAACCAAAAAAAAAAAAAGATGGAAGTAACGAAACACAAAACGAATAAGTAAATAATTTGATCTTGGAATATAAACAGATATTGGCAGTATCCACACTAAATATTTCAATTTCTGAACTGAAATAGTAATTTGTGAATGCAAGCAGGCTCACAATGACAAAATTATAACAAACCATCGCATTTCTATCAAGCATTTCCACAAGCACTTGCAAGGAGGCTAACAATGACAAAATTATAATCAACCAACCCAGCAAATTCTATCAAGTGTTTCCACAAGCATTTGCAAGCAGGCTAACAGTGACAAATTTATAACCAACCAACCCAGTAATTATAGCAAGCATTTCCACAAGCACTTGAAAGCAGACTAACAGTGACAACATTATAACCAAATATCCCAGCATTACTAACAAGAATTTCCACAAGCACTTGAAAGCAGGCTAACAGTGACAAAATTATAACCAACCAACCCAGCATTTCTACCAAGCATTTCCACAAGAACTTGGAAGCAGGCTAACAATGACAAAATTATAACCAACCAAACCAGCATTCCTATCAAGCATTTCCACAAGCACTTGCAAGCAGGCTAACAATGACAAAATTATAACCAACCAAACCAGAAATTCTATCAAGCATTTCCACAAGCACTTGGCAAGCAGGATAACAATGACCAAATTATAACCAACCAAGAACCAACCCAACATTTCCACAAGCAGTTGCCTGGCCAATTCAATTTGTCACCTTAGACTGAAGCCAAGCTTCTTCATCGAACTCCCCTTGCCCTTTTCCACGAGGCATGACAGCCGCTACCTTAGAAGGCAACTGCTCGTAAGTATAAGCTAACGTGGCTTCATCCACCCCGTCTATCCTCAAATCCTCCGGTCCAATGGCGCGAATCCCACACTTCCCTTCGATTAGTCGCCGCCATGTGGGCTCCACACCGCATCCAAGCGGCGTCACAGCTCCGAGTCCTAAAGAAAGAGAAAGAGAGAGAGAGAGATATGAATATACATATATCGACAAGTGCTGAATTTTGATCGACTAGAAGAGAAAAAGAAAGGGTTTAGTAGGAACCAGTGACGACGACACGGCGGAGAGAAGCGACGGATGAGAACAGTCGGCGGCTGAAGAGGCTTCCGAGTCTGGTCATAGCTCCCTCGTTTCCTTTTGCTTCTTTTGTTTTTTCTTTTCACTTTCACTACTAATAAGACATGGCGTATGCTCTCGACTTCTTTTTGGCGCTTATTCGAACGAGTCCTTATTATTTTTGTGTTCTAAAAAAATTCTGGAACAAGAAAAAAAATCGAGAGTGGACACATAAATATAAATAATAAAACTAAAGATGACAATTATCATTTCCCAAATTTATGTGTATTTATGTATTCAATTTGATCATCTATATATTCATTTTGTCTATTTTATGTGTTCGTTTTGTTCAGATGATAGTTGTCATTTCTCATTCGAATACTTTTTATTCTTGTTCCACCATTTTTTAAGAACACAAGAATAACCAATAAGGACTTGTTCAAATAAGCGCCAAAAATAAGTTTGGATATGATCATCAAAGTGAACACATAAATAGACAAGGTGAACATATAGATGATTAATGTGAACACATTTTGTTATAGATGCGTTTTTTTCACATAAGTTTAAATCTCAATCATTGATTAAGAATGATGGATGATTGTGATTTGATTAGGACTTGATTGAAGGGTCTAGATTTGAGCCCATGTAAAAAATATCCAAGACAAAAATACAAAAAAAAAATTATGATTAATTAAGAGCTAATAAGCATATCTATTTTGATTATATTATAGAATATAAAATAAACATTCTCACTTCACTGAATTTTAACTCATAAAAAACTATAATTCAATAATTTAATTATTGAACGATATAAAGTTAAATAACATGTAAATAAATAAATTCACAAATTTGATTTTTGATAATAATAAATTAATTAACGGAATATACCAAATTGAACTCAAGTTTTTGTAAAATTATGTTGGTATCTTAACTTGGAGATTCAAAGATCAATTTTCAGTAGGGACTTGTTTGGAATTTTAATTTGGACGAGTGTGAGTTGGATGTATATATCGTTTATGGGTTTGTATTTAAAAAATAAAATAAAATAAGTAATGGTTGAAATGATACCTCAAGAGCTCATACAACTCAACAGTTTCCTCAAGTATCTATCAACGATATTTGGACTGTTTAATTTGGTGCACAAATAGATATTTAATAAGTGGTTTAAGTATTAAAATATTTGAGTAGATGATTTGAGTACGGTCCACTTTAAAGTTTCGAATACCTGCACAGCCGGTCCTTAACAGGAGAGAGGTACTAAACAGTAATTTTGAGTTCAAAACACCAATATGCTGCTCGGAAAAATGAATTCTGTGGTCAAGCAAGTTCTGTTTATTTTACCCTGTATTTGGGATCTTTGGCTTCAAGTCAATTTGTAAACATGAACTAGGATCACTGGATTAGGTTAAGGCTGCAAGAAATTATTAAATTCATCAACTTCTTAAACTGTGCATCTGACAGCCGCTGTCAAATTTTCAAAATAAAACTTCTTAAACTGTGCTACTAATGCTCCAGTACCAAATTTTGGAGGGGAGAGGGAGGGAGATTAGATTAAATTTTTACTTCAACCTTGCTCCACAACTTTAAAAGAAGAGGGATGAATGACAGAAGAGTAAAAAGTTAATCCCCAAATGATTTATTTTTGTAACTCCAAATTTGGATGTAAGACTTTACTCTACTCAGCCTCCCCTAATCTCCCAACTCCTTCCACTCTTAAATCTATACTGGAGCTCAGCTAAAGCGAGGCAATGTTATGGTTTACTTTTTTCAAGTTTCTTTCGCATAAGAAAGTAAGAAACCAATTGACAGAGCAACTCTTTTTAATAAAATTCAATAAAATACAATAAAATACAATAAAATAAAAAATAGTAAAATTTTTTAAGTTTAAGGGAAAAGGGCTAGCTGAACGCTATATATTTCTTACAAAACAAATCTGCTTCAGATTTTCTGTATGGTATCACAAGATACAGAAAAGTAATTTAACAAAAAGTGGAAGGAAGCCGTGCACAGTGCAAGTTACACTTCAATGCAAAATATAACAGTGCAAAATGTACTTTTTTGGCGAGGAACTACACTCCAAAGGAAACACAGGCTCCAAGCCAAAATAACTATGCTGGTAAACACTGTTTTGGGAACAGAAAACAGCAAAACACAAAACAGACTCCATAAGGAGAGAAGGTTAACAGCGAGTTGCTGATATTTATACTTATACCACCGATACAACCATCTACAACAAGCTACCATTACAAAGCTCAACAAAAACCCTATATAGTTGGTTCTCCATCAAAAGGTTAAGTCTATAAGTCCTCCAAAATTTAATCAGGTACAGAAAGAAAAGGTTTACAAATGTAAAACCAATCACCTAGCATACACCATCATACAACATAGTTAGTTCTTCCCTAGTTCACAGGCTCATGGTGAACCAGATCCAGCAGGGTTATTACTCGATACATGAGAAGCCACATCATCTTTTGCTATGGCCACATAGTTCACAGGAGCAGATGGTCTGGCAGCATTCCTCTGCCCATTTCGGCTAGCAGAGTGGGACCCATTCTGATTCATAGAATGCCGCTTGCTTCCTGTGCCTCCATTTGTTGTGCTGCTGTTGGGTCGCTCCTGAAATTTCTTCTGATCCTACAACAGAATTAGCAATTGTTAAATAAACTACAGTCAGTATCAGCAAACAATGTGACACTAAAAGCCATTGGTTCTTAAAGCATAAATTTAAATTAAGATACCATCATTATTACAAGAATGTATAAGAACAAGAAATAAAATAAAAAGAACAGAATAATCATGAAATAAACATATTAACAGTGGTGCTGATCTGCAACATCCCATTCAAATTAAGAGGAGACCTAAAAGTGATGCTACCATGATGAATTATAAATTTCTTTGTAGAATTTGAAACAAATTAAGAAGAAATTAAGGAACTGAAACAGTTCCAACCAAGATTTTATAATAGAAGTTTTAAAAAGAAATGAATTTCTACTTACCTTGAGACGTCGTCTCTCCTCTTCCCTGTTGTTCCTGAGTAACATGTATTCTTCCAACATGGCAAGAAGTGGGACCCCATCATAATTAAAAGGCATGCCCCTTTCAGCCTCCCACATCCGAGTCTTTGTTGCTAGTGTGTCCACGAGGGCTGCCATGTCATAGATGACAAAGAATGGGTTTTCATTACAGTTTAAACCAATTACAAGTCAAGCTTGACCAATACAAGCCAAGTTCACATCACTCACGTATCTGACCCGAATAGAGCAGCAATTGGACCACCCTATGGTTTACAGGAAGATTTTTATGGGGCCTGTGAGCCTTGAGATTTGTAATGGACGGTCAAGTACCTTCGAAATGTGCAGCCATAAAATTCAGTATCTCACTACCAAATACTGTATATTTTGTTTCTTTTTTCCCCCTTTTGTTTTGGCGGAGGGTGGGAGGACATTTACCATGTTACAGCATTTTTTACTCTAATACAGCTGCATCTAAGTTGATTAAGCAATTAAAGAGCAGAAGATAGCCAGCAAAGGAAAACTTGTTAAAAAGTACGTCTGTAACTTTCTTTCAGAAAGACAAATCAATGGAGAGAAAATAGAAATCATTATTGTACCTGGGATTTTATTGACCAGGATACGAGCTTTCTCTGCACGTTTAAGGTTCTTATGTGCACCTCTGCTAGCATTATATCTGTTTTGATCCTGATCAAAATAATGATGAAAACAAGAAACTAAACTAAGGGAAAAAACTGTGTTTTAGTTTTGAAATCATACATTTTTTTAATGTGTCTCCTGACTTTGTTTTTCATTTAGTTGGAACATCTCAAGTAAAGAAAAAGCCACATATAACATAAAATGTGTTCAACCCAAGCATAGATAAGTTTATAAGGTTATCATCTTCAACTCTTATGCAGGTCCCACCACTTGACATTTCATCATGCGTAATGTTGCCATGACAAACTAGAACCACCAGATCATATTTGCCTGACATAACTAAATTGTACCTAAAGTACAGTTCAGAACCAGTAAACCAGCTTCAACAGCAGATCACTCCCAACTGCAGACTACTTTTAAAACAACAATAGCAACTAAACTGTCTTCATTTCTATTTATTCAGTTTATCTCACAGGCCATAAGATCCCATACCAATACAACAACCAGCAAAAAGTTCCGTACCTGACTATAGTCCTCAAGCCAGCTCTCTTCTTCACAGGATAACATCCACCTGTCGACCTTGTCCAAAATCTCCTTTCTACTCATTGACTCCTCCCTAGCTTTTTTTACCAGCTTCTCCATTTCTTGCAACATCTCTGATGGATCAAAGCTTCCTTCCTCAATGACCACCAAGATGCTCTCAAAGGCAGCGCTAGTGTCAACCTTCAAATGGGCCCTTGCATATATATCTTCTAGTAGGAGTTGTTTCTTTAGTGCTATTTCCTTCATTTTGGTAGCCATTAGTTGATCAAGCTTCTGTACTTCCACCTCCACCTATTTTCAACCATTGAATATAAGATGTTATTCTTTTTTAATTCATAAAGTTTTACAAACCTATTGACTTTCTTATTCCTTTTTAATTCATAACATTCCACAGAAACTTTCTTTTTCAGAGCAAAAACTAAACCCATTCATGGAAGATCGAACACATTTTTACAACCTTATTGACTTTGATTCCTGGGACTTTTTGAGACCAGAGGTTGACATACGTAGATATATAATTTGCCATGACCATAGGTTTTAATGGTTTTGCAAAACTATGGCAAATGATGTCTCACATTTTTCTGGGGCTTTGTGAATGATGTCCAACAATTAGGTAGATTTAAGCCAACCATTAAAATGGGTACATTAACTCCCCTCAGCCAACCACACAGCTATTTCGTATTATTCAGAGCTTAATAATATATAGGTTTGAAACAACAGACCTGTTCTAGAACATCTAGAGCTAGAACACCAGGACCTGCTACCTCGTCTACACCAGTCGAGATAAGGCAGGTAACATGTGAAAAAGAGTTCCTCTCTTCATTAGGTGTATCCATCAAATTCCACAGGTTCATTAGTTGAGTAGCCAGCTCTTGAAGCTGTCCATACAATATCCAAAAATTTATAGGAGAAAATCACAGTTTTAAACTCTAGTAACACAAACAAGATAATCCAAAATAAACTTTTTTGGATACAGAAATCACTCATCCAATATGTCAATTCAAGGAGAGGTAAGATGGCTGTTTGGAAATATTACAACGATAGGAAACTGAAGTGGATATTTCTGACTATTTGCAATACTGTCCAATATACCTCCAAGTTCCAATTCTTTGTAGATAAGAAAATGAAACACAAAAGGCTCATGTCATGAGTGTATGACACACAATCGAGCAAACCATGCATAGTAAACTAATATATCCTCACATCTTGAAAATTATAATTTCTTCTTCACCTAATTGCTAATTCAGAATGACCAAGGAAAGAGAAGAACATAGGAACATCAGAAGAAAGTAAAAAAAAAAAAAAGCACAGTAATTTTAAAAGCTTACACTTGGATTCATTTTTCATCAGTAAATTAAAAGAAAAAAAGAGAGTACAAAAATATAACCTTTTGAAGCCTCTTAAGTTTATCCTCTTTCATTGTAGAAAGTATGTTTGAAAGCTTTGCTAATGTTTCGTTACTGATGCTCTTAGACTGAATTGAGGCTGAGGAAGAGTCATTAAGGCTGGGATCAACCTCACTAACTGTGCCAAAGAAGTCCATCCCCAAAACTGTGCACAGATCATGCACCATGCTAACGAGATTATGAACCTTACGCAATCTGTCGCTCTGCAAAAGAACAAGCAAAAAGCTGTAGCAAAACATGAAAGGCTACAGACTGAGTCAACAATTTTTGTTTCGTACCTTTTCTTTCTGTAGCTCCTTTAATTGAGACTGATACTTGTCTAACTTTTCAAGTGACAAATCTTGTTCATCCACTTGTGGCACACCTGTTGCTCTCTCTCCAGTAATTTCCCCACGAATCTTCTGGATCTGCAGCTGAACTTGTGTGAACTCCTTCATTCTCTCTTCCTTCTGTTTGCACAAGTGGTCGAGTGTTGGGGTTACAGCGGCCAGTTGCTCCTTTATAGTCCCAGTTGATTTGTCAGGCTACAAATTAAGAAAAAAAGTAAACAAAAAGCAACCAAAAAAGATGATAGAATAAAATAAAAAAAGTATTTATAACCCCAAAGCCAATCTAAAAATCCCAACACCCAATACTTCGAAAATTCGTGTATACCGCTGTAAATAACAAATATCAAGACTGACCCTCTAAACCATGGCCAATATCACCTAAATCCATTGCTCATGTCGCAGAAACTGACCTAAATAGCAACGTTCTCCCCATGTGACGAGAAAAGCTGACTGAGATACAATTCTAAAAGAAAAGGAAAGAGCATGCAAAACAATTGATTATAATATTTCTGTGAACTGTCCTTTCTCCCTCAATAATATGAGGAATACAGGTCCTCGTGTGACAATTTGCATACTTCTGAAGGCTATGCCATTGATGTCTAAACATTTTACAAAATCAATACTATTTTATATACAATGCTATAATAAAACACTTAAAAGGGCCTTTTGTGCTATTTTGGTCAGGAATAAACATTTGACATCTACGCAAAACTTCACTTGAACAGTAAACAAATATTACTCTAGATCAGGCCAACTCACGATTATATTGGCATGATAGATTTCAACTTACAATGCGGATACCAGGAAGTGATTTATCTCCAAGTGCAGAGATAAGTCTAACAAGTTGTGCCCTTGCATCAGCCAACGACTGAAGAAGTACTGCCCTCGACTTGGCAGCCTGGTCAACCTTTCTCTTATACACATCAAGGCATTCCTGCTCCAGCTGGAGCAGCATCCTATCTCTATCTTCGTCACTTTCTCCCACCTCATCCCATATTATCTGTCATAGCATATTAATTACAGAAGGTAAGAGGTAGGTAAGGTCAGACAATCAAGAGTTTCAGGAGGCTTTAAAAAATTAATCTGCCAATTCAAACCCAGGCTACCAGACTTAGAGACCTCATCAGATTGGCTAATCATCAGGGTGTGAGAGTCAGAACATCCATTTCCATTGAGTTTTACCAGAATTTAAACAAACTAAGAATTTTAATAAATTGGAAAATGGTAAGAGAAGACTGAATAAATTTGTTACTTGTGCACATTTTAATTATATAAAGGTAGCACAATATGTATACAATGCCAGGTTTTTAAGTGTGGGTGCGGTGCCACTCAAGCAGTCAAGCCAGCCCACAAATGTCAAATTGTGCCGTGTTATACTGCCTTGTTGAAATCAATTTTGCAGCATCTCAATAAGGTTTTAATATCATCTTGATGTCCTTCAGGTTCATAAAATTTTATTGGCAGGTCTCAGGTTTATGCAGCTTATTCACATTACTAGAAAAATATTGAGAAACACAAAACATTCACCTGCAATTCATGTAGTAAAGTCCCACATGTGGTTTCACCTAACAAAGCATCATTGCTCTCTCCCTGAGCCACCATTTGCCCTTCAACAACCTGTTTGTATAAATGCCAACAGTAAGTAAGAGATTAATAAGAAAACAAACTGCCACAAACTACACAAGTGGCGTACCAGCATTCTTTCAGGTACCAGAATAGGATTTAAGTTAGTCCATCGTGAGATCAAGTTTTGAAGTAAAAGCTTATCCCCCAAATAAACAAACAGGGAAAGTGCTATATTTATGCATTATGCATTGTAAAAAGGGAATTTCAATTTGGCTCGACAAAATCAGAGAAATCTATTGTTTCCACATTTAGGAAGGTTTTGGGATGAATCCCAGCCTTACCCAAGTACAATGAGGAGAGTTTCACTGCTTGAATAAAGCAATTTAGCAAAGCGTTTCCAAAAGTTGTCGCAAAACGCGTACCAAAGAATAAAAAGGCAAAATCCAAAGGAAATTGTGAACGATAGAAAAAATAAAAAAACCAGACTAGGGAAAATATTTTTTTAATACAAATAAGGAAGAAAAAGCCTCCTAAAAAACACTCAAAAACCCTAGAATCATCACACCTTTAACCAAGAATTGCACAAAATCCAACATCAATCAAACATAAAACGCACATTTGCCAATCGATGTTATAATTCACCAACGAAAAATTCAAATGCTTGAAATGTATAGGTTTCCGAAGAGCGCCTCCGTACGAATTGTCCGTTTTTTTCACATTTTTGCTTTGTAAATGTACGAAAATCGTGAGAGCAGCGTTGATATACCTTCGTAAAAGGAGAATCAGGTTTTGAGAACAGCTTTTCTATGAGGAGGTGATGCTGATGTAGAAGGTTGCACTTGCTTCCAGAGTTCCAGTTGCAGAGAGAAAGAGAAGAATTCGTTTCGACAAAGAAATGAGTCAAAGAATTTCAAGTGCGTCAATGAATAATTGTACACGGTTCTCCTGGTCTTTTTTTTTTTAAAAAAAAAAAAAAAGAGTCAAAGTATACCATGTTGTCTTCATTATTTATTTATTTACTTATTTACTTACTTATACTTATATATTTAGTTTTCCTTGAATGTAATAGTGTTAAGTATATTTAAAAAAATTTCAGGTCTTTGAATGATGAGGAGGGTTTTAGTGGCACAAGTGAGACAAATTTTCTATTTCATTAATTTTTTTATAATTTAAAATTCAAATTTCGAATTCAAAACGTTGAACAAGTGATTTTTATAAATTTTAAAGTTCATGTCATACTCGATCAACACATGAACGTATTAAAATTACTCTATTATAGTTAACAATATTCGTTTATTTTTTATCTTTTATTTAGTATCAAATGAACTCTAAAATAAACTAAACAAGATCAGCGATTACAATTCAAACTTTTATTTAAAATTTTAAATATTAATGAAATAAAAATTTATGATATTTGTAGCAAAAAAAAAAAAAAAAAAAATCTGTGGCACTATACAACTTACTCTTTTATTTTACCAATTTACCTTCGTAACTAGTAGACTTCAAACGGGCCTGGGCCTAAGATATTTCTGAATAAATTTTTAATATTTTTTTTCGTTTCTGAATAAATTTAGGTGACAAAGAAAATAAAAAAGGGATATGTGTGAACCTGTGTGTCTTCGTTCAAGTTTCCCCTTGTTTAAATTAGTTTTTATCGCATTTTTTTTCTTATTATTCGGCGTCGTGACAATAGTAGGGTGGTGAAATTATTTTATTTGCCAACTTGATTTAATTTCTGCAATTATCACATTAATTTAGTAAATTATATATCAACAATATAAAAAAGAAAGAAGGATTTAATGTGTACATTTATTTTTTTTCCTTATACAATTATAATGTCCCAAATTAACAATTTACTAATCTTTTTGAGTTTAAGACGGAACCAAACTAAACCAATTAACAGGTCCCGGGTCCGAACCCCACAACCTTCCTTGACACATCATAAACCACATTCAGCTTCCTCTGTTGCACATTGCCTATGATTCCCAAATCACTCGGGTCGCTATTGCCCGCAAACGCTAGGCAAACCTGAGACGGTTTATTGACATAGAACACTCCAGCTTCATCAAGATCCACCTTCGTTCCGGAAAGGAAGAACGATATTATCGGGTATGACACACTAGATTGCCCCGTGAAGTCGTAGCAAGTGTCGAGTATGGACAGAGCCGGCGCAGTCTTGTAACGTGTCATGGCTTGCCTAAAGGCTGTACGCAATGCAGAGTATGCATCTGGCGGTAATCTTGTGATCACCGTGCCGGAATCGATTATTGTCCCGGCATTCGAGAAAACTGTTGGGGATATTGACAGTTGTTTGCCTCCGACACTAATACCTAGCAAATTGAGATAGTAAAATGTCGGGGTGTCTGAATTCGTGAGCAGTGGTGTGTACTTTACATTTGTCGGTAAGGAGCTGCTGCCAAAATTGAGGTAGCCGGTTGAGGTGCTCGTAGCAGGGAGACAATATGAGAACACGCCACCATATTTTCCAAGTGTTTGAGAGACCAAAGATGTTTGGTCACGCCCGAGACCTAATAATCCGGCTGCTTTTCCGAAGAGTCCATCATTGTTCTCCCCACATCCAAATCGGAAATTTGGTATCATATCACTTGAGGTAAGCGTTAGAGTTTCTTGCGCATAGAAACCAACTGTATATGAGCCGTCCCCGTACTGCACACCATAAAGGCAACTGCTTCCAGAGCAACCCTTGGTATCAAGCTGATCACAGTAACTTGAACTGCAAGAGATGTTGCTGTAGGTAGAGGACTGGGTTGGGTCAAAAATCGGCTCTTGTTGAGAATAACAAGCAGTGACGCACGGCTTGCACTGGATCCATGTAACGTCACTTCCTGTGTCAAAGACGACCGAGAAGTTCTTTGCCGGGGTCCCTAACCCGACTGACACGATGTAATTACCGGTGCCCATTGGTGCACCATAGCTTGCTGGGATCTCCAAGGAATTTAACGGGCCGTATGCCTTCCTGCGATTTGAAGCTGTCGCAACATGGTGATGAATTGAATCGACTCGGGATTGATCCTGGGAAAGGATTTGTTCATGAGTCGGGATTTCTTCTTGGTCAAGCGGAGAGCACGGGCCGTGTCGGTGGACAAGTTGCAGACTCAGATTGTCCGGTCCTGACTCTTTGAGATCTGAATTATGTGGAAGAGAACATGTGCAATCATAGGTGTTTGTTTGTAAATTATAATTAATCTTGAAATGTGATGTATATGTATCCAGTACATAATAAAAAGTTGCATCTGTATCAACTGACTTGATCGAAAATTCAAGCCAACAAAAAGTTAAGTCCATTTCCATTTTTATGTTTATAGTTCCTTACATTTTATCCAAGGATGATGAGGAGAGAGTTTCATTTTTTTTTTTCAGTTATGTAATTATATTGTCAAATTATCCATCATATGCATGTGCTTTATTGGTTGACAGTTACCTGTTACATTTTGATTTTTGAATACACACATAAACCAGTTATCATAAAAGTATCCGCAAATTATTCACAGGTCATATCATAGTTTTAAATTTTTACTTGGGAACCTTTTTTTTTATGATTTTCAAACTACTTTTTCTAGCAACGGCCTGAATATATATATGTTATTGGAATATTTTCGTGCTTGACTATGATCGCCGTTAATTCCAATTATCATGTCTTATTATAGACCCGAATTACTAGTCTTGTACATAGAATTCTTAATTAATAATAATTTAATTAGTCATTATTTTGTACCTTCAGGCGAGGAACAAGTGTTGTCAGCTGGCATTAGCGAATCCAAGTCGACGGTGTGCATTGAACTTCTCGCAAGAGGCGCAAGTGTTAGATGTAGAGACAGAAGAACAAACAAGAAATTCCCATGACAAGCCATTGATATAACTAGTGATTATAGTACATATATCTTGTCCTGGGCTGTATATGCCTGTCTTTATATAGATTCACCATGCGTAACCCACACCGTAAAACAAAGAGATAAATAAATAAAATAGAAACTGGGACATCTTTTTGTGGGACCTTTGTTGGTATATGATTTGAAGATAAGTAATCTTTTGAGCTTAATGTAGTTGCTATAGTCGCTATTTTACTATTCAATACAGCATAATCAGATTTATTTTTATATGAAGGGTTAACAACGATATTGACAATAATAAAAAAAAAAAAAAAGGATTAAAAGAAGTCCAATTAGAAGCATTATTAATGAATACTCAAGTCCTAACCAGTATGACTTATGTTTTGTGCCAGCTACCTCCAACCAATTATTTTTAGTGTATTGGAAGGCTTGCCCACAATGGCCCATTTGATGCAAACTTATTATTTTATTCAATTGGAGTAACCTTAAGTATCCATTAGAAAATAATTAAAATTTATTTGCTTAGATATTTAAGTTTTTAAAATAAAGACTAAATAAGATATGACAAAATTTGATAATAAGCTCTATTCAAATAGTCAAGGAAATACTTATGAATTTAAAAAATTTAATGTGAATAAAGTCACTGAAAAAAAAATTAAGTGTACCGTAAAATTGTGCACTAAAAAAACAATAAAAAAAGAATAATGGCCACGTGGTAGCGTGCTGAGCTGTATTTACCAACAAGTAACAAGTGACAACATACAGTCACGCTTCAAAATAATAATAGTAATAATAATAATAATAATAATAATAATAATAATAATAAATAATTACATAGCATAGAATCCAGGCTTATCGGAAATTCGGAATACGCAAGAAATCACTTATTTTGGATATAAAAAATGGAATATTTAATGAGTCAATAGCGATATAGTGGTGTAGTTTTGTTAGCGATACGGAAAGACGTGGGGCCCTGCGGATACTTGCAAGGCTTTATCAACCTTCCTTGCTAGACTCATTTTTCTTCATCACCCTTGTGTCATCAATCTCAATCCATGGTCAATAATTACATTAATTATGTCCTGCATGTACGGTAACGTGATGAACTTTCAAATTTTGTTTTTGCCTGTATCTTGAAAAAAAAAAAGAGTTTCTTACATCGCACTATCTCAGCTCATGAAACAATGCGTAATAAAGCATTTCTAGTGATGATTTTTTTTATTTAATAAATGTAAACTAAATTCTAGATAAATCACAAATAAATTTGAGAAATAAACATGTCGGAATATTAAATCCCGACTCTAAGATTCTTTTCGTTGACAAACAAATATAATAAAACATCATACGAATTAACTTTTAAATTAAGGATTTTTCTTTGAAGTATCAGGCCCTTGAAAGGCCATATATTCAAGGACGGAATTTTTCGAATTTGGGCGCTTGCTAGAATCACAAGCTTAAATCCCAACCATTGATGGACAGGAATTTTTAAATCCCGCCTGTAGATTTTTTTTGCGTTTTACTTTATTTTTAACCCGAACATGAGTCTGGACCAGGATTTTACATTTCAACTAAATATTGGAATTTGTTTATTACTTTGTAGATACAGGTTTATTTATGTCTCCATGCGTTTTTTTTTTTTCCATTTCTGGAATCTCGTCTCCATCTTCATCATCCAGGGCGTCTATCCCTTCCTCCCTCCCCTTTGTTTTCCTTCCCTCCCAAAACTTCTTTTTTTCCTGGTGAAAAAGTTTTCCAGAACAATTATGTTTTAAAACTAAAACAACTAAATTTTAAAACTAGAACAATTAGATTTTGAAATTAGAACAATTAAATTACAGAACAATTATGTTTTGAAACTAAAACAATTAGGTTCTAAAACTAGAAAAAATTTTCCAGAACAATTAGATATATTAAATATAACAGTTACTTATATTAACTAGAACAATTATTTATATTAATTAGAACAATTAGTATACAGAACTAGAACAATTAGGAGGGATGGGGTGGGGCAGGGGTAAAGTATGACGTTGGTGGAAGTGGAGAGGGAGGGAAGGGAGTAATTAGCGCCAGAAGCCAGGGGATGATGGGATGAGAGACAAAAATAGAAAGTTAATTAGTGTTAATCTATCTCTGGAAAGAGAAAACACGTGGGAATGATGGGGATGAGAAATATTGGGATGATCCTTATTACCCCGATATTTAATTTATAACTTTGTATTTATTTTAAAAAAGATTAGGAATTCAAATGGGTAATTATTCATTTATTTGTTTATTTTAAAAAAAATTAAGTAAGGGACATATTCCGGCCCTAAAGAACTAATTTTTTTCAAGTCCAACGGGAATTAAACCAATTATTTTTAAATAAAATCCAAAGATACAGAGTTGTACTGGACTTTCATGTTCTTTATTGCTAATCATTAATAATCGCGTCATTATACAGAGAAGAATCAGCGTCCTGCATAGTGCATTCGCATGTTATTTGAAGGAGAAAGTTTAATATGCAGTATGGTGCATAGGCTATTCTCTGCATTGCGATTTTTTTCATCAGAATTTTTTCAATTTGACAAATCTAATTTAACCAACCTAATCTACATATTGAAATCTCCTAAAAAATCAAATTTTACAATTTTTAAAATTTTATTACTATTTTTTTCGAATTTTTTAAAACATGCCACTTTTGGAATATTGTAAATAGTGGTTTGCTTCAAAAAAAATGGCAGGTTTTAAAAAATTCGAAAAAAATAGTAATAAAATTTTAAAAATTATAAAATTTGGTTTGTTAGGAGATTTCAATATGTAGATTATATTGGTTAAATTAGATTTGTCATATTGTAAAAATTCTGACGAAAAATACCGCAATGCATAGAATGGACTATGCACCGTAGTGCATATTAAACTTTCTCTATTTGAAGTGTTAGATTGGTTTTCTTTTGTTCTGTAGCCCATCAATGCACACGGTCACGTACAAGGATGGATTATCTAGTACCTTTTTATATTTTCACATTTGGATGAAATTTGTAGAATTTTATAATATAATGATATTAATAATGTCCTTTAAATTTATAAAGTACTTCAAAAATAAAAAAAATAAGATAAATGCATTTTTGTACACAAATCCTCTCTAAATATAACTTTGGTTTTTCATGGGCTGCATTTCATGGGTTGCTTTTTAATTTCTTTCTTTCTTTCTTTCCTTTTTCACTTTTCCTTAGGACCTAGCTTTGACAGCCGCTATCAAACTTTCAAAAAAAAAAAAAAAAAAAAAAAAAAACTTCATAACTTAACGCAGACGGAATGTGAAGATATATACATATATATCATCCATACAATTTATAGCACGAGTAACTCAATTATCTGGTTAGGAATCCGTAAACATTATTGATGTCTATCCTAGCTAGATATCTAGATATACTACCATTTGAAATGGTATGAATAAGAACAAAAAATTATTATCTCAAAAAAGAAAAAAAAGCATTACAGTATCTTCATAATTTAATTCACTAGCGTGTTTCTATTTCTCCAATACATTTTCTAAAACCTTCTGAAAAATGTAAATAAAAATTATTATGAATAATTGAAAGAGACAGAAACATTGGTTAAATATTTATTTCTTGTTCTGATAGAAGGAAGATAAACAAATTAAAATTGATGCACATATATATCAAGTAAACAAAATGAAGGATATTTTAGTATTTTTTAATAATTAATGGTATTATTGGACAGATATTTGATTGTCACAAAACCGAAATAATAAAAGGCGTTTTTGTTAAAATTGATGTTTGAAATGTGTTTGTCGCAGGAGATAGTTGACGGCCGGCGGGGAACTGATGTTCTATGGTGTTATCTCTAATTAGAAGTTACTGTAATTTATTATTAATAGTGTAAAAATTGAGCATAAGTGCATAGCATGCATATAGTTAATTTAAACAAGTTGATTTTGACATGTGTACTCTCTTGGGAAATAATAATAATTAATCAACTCATTTGAAGAGAATATATTATGAAAAACCCTTCACGTGAATATAATTACCGTAAGATACTCAAGCTACTCCGGACTTAGTCCATCAATTTAGTTTTATGCCATTTAAGGTAGATAACCAGTTGGGACCAATAAGAGATTAGCAATTTATGAACTGCCAAAACATCTATCTTAATCACAGCAATACTAGTGGATAGTGTTTTTTCTCAATAAATATGTAGATAATACAAGCATGATATAATTAAGCGTAGTGAGTGCACTGTATTCTTCTCATAGTACTACATGAAAAAAACATCTTATCAAACCCATCATGGCTATTAACTGGTTCCCATTGTTGCTATCTCATCTATTATTTCTCTCTTTCCCAATTTCTGTTTCAAGTTTGCAAAATTTGTATGAGGTGGATGTACATTCTCTCATGCCAAGCAATGTGTGCTCCTCACCAAAAGGTATGTACACTATATTCAGGGTCGGCTGTATTAAATTTATCTCAAGAGCGCATAAGTCTATTTTTAATCCATCAAATGATATTCCTCTTATTGAACTTTTCTCTTTTTTTTTTTTATATAGATTTTATACTGAACGCATTTTTGGTATGAAATATCTATAGTGTAAAAATTCTACAGACTCAGACTCAAGTTTGATTAAAAAATAAGCAAAATTCTTGCTTGCATTTTATGCTACGGAAAAGTTGCTATTCTGCACCGAATAGCAGAATAACGACATAGTGCCACTATCCTGCTACTATTCTACGTTAGAAAGGTATAAAATAAATATGTGTAATATGTCCGGAAATAGACTTGAGTACTTGACAGAGCGCTCTGAGCTCTCACAAGGAATAGAATAGTGCAGAGTAGCAACTTTTCGGACGAAACTGCCCCGTCTCTCCACGCTGGCCAAAATCTCGCCTTTAAGACTGAGACGAAGAAGAAATCGCCTCGTAATGTAGAACGGATTTCGAATTTCGATTTGAGCACCTTCTTGTTTTCTTTCTCAAACTCCACCAGTGCTATTCTCTCCCCATTCAATCTTTGTTTCCTCTCCTAGTCTGCCTCCTCAAAACAAGATTTTTTGCTCCGATTTCTCTAATCGGCTTGTTGTTTTCTGAGTTGCATTTAGAAAGCACTTGTTGTGTTGTTAAGATTAGGTGATAGATTGAGAAATCCTATTGGAAGAGCTACATTACTATTTCGTAATTCATTTCTCACAGAAATTAATAACAAATTGTCTAATTGCGTAATGAAATTGCACTATAATCAAAATCTCAGTCAATTTTCTAATCACCTAGACAACATTAATTAGTCTTTTGATTAGCTTGTAGGTATGGTTATGTTGTGCTTATTGTAATTTCTCTGGAGATGTAAAGAGGCAGAGACATGGAAAGATGTCTTTGTTTGGATCAATCAATTGTTAATGGTTTTAAGATACTAAACAAGCATGTTGGTACTGGACCAGTAAAAGGTTATAATTACTTGGTACCAGTAACAGATTGGTTGAGACTTGTTGATTAGTTGATTCTATTGAATAAATATGAATAATTAAAATATTAATTATTTTATGTCTATCTAAATTATTAATTCATGTACTTTTTTTTTATGTAGATACCAAGCCAAGACTGAGAGTTGTTGATCGTTACGGTCCCTGCTCTTCATTACCTCAACAGCAAAGCTTCTCACATGAACAGATCCTTTCTAATGATCAATTAAGAGTTGATTCAATTCAGGGTCATATCTCAGCTGTCTCTGGTCGCAATAACTCTGATCCATTGGCCTCTTCAAAAATCACTGCTCAATATGGTGGCTCATTTGGCGTCGCCAGTTACATTGTATCAATTGGCATTGGCACACCTAGTAAAACCTTGACTGTTGTCTTTGATACAGGCAGTGATGTCACTTGGATTCAGTGTGAGCCATGTCAACGGTATTGCTACCCACAGCTAGAGCCTATCTTCGACCCGTCTCAATCCTCCACCTTTGCCAATGTTTCTTGTAACTCAGACCCATGCAAAGTTGTTGGCTATGATTGCTTCGAATCGTCTTGCTTGTACGGTGTGCGATACGGTGATGGATCATACACTGTTGGTTACTATGCAGAAGACACGCTGACGATTGCGCCTGATGTGATTTCAAATTTTCGATTTGGATGTGGTCAGAACAACAATGGGACCTTTGGCGGAATAGCAGGGTTGTTAGGCCTTGGTCCTGCATCCGAATCTTTCATTTCACAAACTTCATACAAATACAATCGCATTTTTGCATATTGTTTACCGGCTCTGTCAAGTTCCACCGGCTACCTAAATTTTGGAACAGACAGCAACTTGCCAAACACACAACGCACACCAATTCCAAAAAGCCCTAGCTCACCATTTTATTATTACCTAAATATGACTGGACTTAGTGTTGCCGGTAAATCACTGAAGATAGAATCAAAGGTATTCTCAAAAGCTGGGACAATAATCGATTCTGGCACTGTAATTACCCGGCTGCCTCCTGACGCCTACAAGGCTCTCAGATCTGAATTTAGAAAGCGGATGAAGCAGTACAAGATGGCACCAAGTATTTCATTATTTGACACTTGCTATGACTTCACAGGATTAGACAGTGTGTTGATTCCATCTGTTGGCGTCCAATTTCTAAATAATGTAACTTTGGATCTTGATCCTAATGGAATATTGTATGTGCTTGACATCTCACAAGTCTGTCTCGCATTTGCCAGCAACAGAAAAAGGACTGACTTGGGCATCTTCGGAAATGTCCAGCAGCGAACATTTAATGTGGTGTATGATGTCCCGAATGGAGAAATCGGCTTTAGCCCTGAGGCATGCTGATGCTCCAGTGGTGATTATCAGCAACTTATGGTTGATAGAATTATTTTACGTGCACAATTTGTTTCTTTCTTTCTGTCCAAATTCAAAAATAAAGTATATAATGGGTATCTTTGCTTATAGTTCCTTGTTCTGTTACAACTATGTTATGAACAAACATGAAGGATAGAAGTTTTTGTTTGTGAATGTCAATTTTTTTCTTGATTTTCATTGCTTTGATGTTGCTTGCATTTTGGCCGGACTATACACCTAAATTATAACTCAACTCATATTATTCACTGTGCTTTTATGTCATATTTGCCAGGATTTGGTACTGCCGCCGCTTCTCAACTATTTTGTAGGTACTAGGTGGAAACAACGCAACAATCGGACGTTTCTGGACGAACCACGCGAAAAAATTACTTGGATGCAAGGAGACAGACCTCAATTGGCGTGCCCCAGCCTATTACAAGCCAGATGACTCATTCCTGGCCCGAACAACTCTCAGCCCATGACATTTGCAGGCCATTCGTCCTGCCATTCGGCTGGCTCCAGCCGAACACCCAGCCGAATGCTCCTGTTTTGGCAAGTTTCTTCTATGGAAACTTGACCCCCTGGCCCTAGCACGCCTCCAGACAGCATATAATCTTCTCCCCTGCCAGAGAGAGGGGATTCCCACGTTCTCCCACCCTAGATCTACTTTTGAGAGCCAAAAACACTTCGTTCTTGCGCGGTTTCTCCATCACGGCGCGAGATTCCACCACCTACTCGAGAGAGGCAGGTCCTAGCACGTATTTGGAGACTTTTGTCCACTGTTGCAGCGAGTTCCATCGACCTCGGAGTAGTTTGTGACGCGACGGCGGTATCATTCGACTTAGAGATTCGGTTTACTGTTGTATCTCCTACTTTTATTTATTATTTTACTACTATGTTTTGTTATTTGCTTTCTACTGTGATTTGCATGATGTTTGAGACTATGTTAGGCTAGATCTATTTATGTCTTAGGGATGTAGAAGTAATCTATTGATTAGGGATGTTGTAGACTTGATTTGTGCGTAATATCATTGTGATTTGCTTGTTGGTATATTTACTTGTTGTTATTTGCTTGTTAATCATTACACACGACTTGGTGAATGCGCACATCTAGTTGGGGTATTTAAGTATTGAATCGATAAGTTAAACAATAGCAATATCACGAGATAGGTTAAAATCGAAAGATAACCAATCGAGTTGTATGACACGGTTTCTAATTAACTAACCATTAATTAGTTGTCTCATTGAACCACAACAAACAGACTTGAATAATTGACCAACGAAAGTTAGGTTAGCAATTCAAGAGGCGTTAGGTTAGTATGGTATCAATCCTAATCTAAGGTGAAAATCATAGGTTAGCGCGTTAGTTACAGTCACCCAACCCTTCACAACACGTGGTATTAAGCATGGATCAGGAAACCAACACTTATGTGGAGTATACGCTATCCAGAGCAACCATTCGGCCGTCTGTTCGGCCTGTCCTGGCCGAATGGTAGGCCGAATGGTGGCTCTGTGCACCGCATAAGTCAAGTTCAGCGACGAAAGTTGATGATTTGACACTCCATGACCTAATCATAGATGAAACTAATTCCCTAAGGCATACTTTCGCGTATTAAATTCATAAAACCCCTCAAAAATATTTATTTCTTTGCAATTTAATTTAAGCCTTTTATTTATCGTTTGTTAAACCCAAAATCAAACAAAATCAAACCTTCTAGCTTTTGAGAACAGAAAGGAACTAGTACTCAGACTCCGTCCTTGTGGGTTCGACATTTTAGCTTTACTATAAACGACTAGTCAGGTAAACAAGGTTATTTATTTGACCTAGGTTTTTGCCTCGATCAAATTGGCGCCGTTGCCGGGGACGGTAATTGATATTAGTTCTTATCTTATTAACAAGAGTCTAGATTTAACTTGCTTACTAACTTGTGCCTTTTCTTCTTTTTCCTCGCAGGACAAACTCTGGCAAAGAAGTCCAAAAAGCCACGCGAGCCGGCTGAACCACACAATTACTGGTTGAGGAGCTCAGGACAGACAAGCACGGACCAATCCTTTGCAGAGGAGGAGCCCGGGCCATCTGTTACCTCACCTACGATCAGATTTTCAACCCATTCGGCCAATCGTTCGGCCGAACATCCGGCCGAACAGAGCACAAACAGCGAGCCAGAAAGAAGAACAGGCCCCGAAATGGCAAATTTCGCAGAGCAAACTCAACAACTGGAGGGCTTGCGCCAAGAACTGCTATTGGAGCAACAAATAATTGTCCAAGAGCGCCTCAACCTCGAGAATGAGCGCCAAACCTTTGAGGATGAGCGCCATGCAAGTTGCCACTCCATGGGAACACCTAATGACCCTCCACCAGTCATCGAAACTCAAGGGCCAACCAAATCTCTTCGCGAGCACTCAGCCCCGCGAATCGAGGACGTGGATGGACCGGTCTTGATCAGAGGGATCGCGGCAAACAACATGCAAATCAACCCCGCGCACGTTGCACTTGTGCAACAAAACCCATTCTATGGGCTTGATCAGGAGGACCCCCATGCTCATTTACAAGCTTTTCTTGATTGCACTAAATTGTTGAAATTCAATGGGGTTTCTCAGGATTCAATTAGACTTCTCTTGTTTCACTTTACTCTCAGGGATAGGGCAAAGAAATGGTACAACACACTCAAAAGAGGGTCAATTGATAGTTGGGGAATAATGGCACAGATTTTTCTTGAGCGGTATTTTCCTTCCAAAAGGGCCTTTGAAATTAGAAGGGAAATCACAAATTTTAAACAAAGAGGGGATGAATCGTTTAGAGAGGCTTGGGAACGGTTTAGAGATTTGGAAAACTCTTGTCCCAACCATGGTATTCAAGATTGGTTAACGATTCACTCGTTCTTTAATGGCCTCTATGACAGTATTAAAGTGAATGTTGATGCTCTTTCAGGTGGGAGTTTCACATCGCTCGATGCGGAGCAAGCACGCGAGGCAATTGAAAGGTGTGCCTTGCAATACAATTGGGCAGCACCTAATCCGGTGAGAAGCAATCAAGGGAGGCATGAGGTGAAGGAGATCTCATCGCGGGACCGGATAGCACAGTTGGAAGTCGAGCTTGCAAGGCTACAAACGGCCAATAGCACGCACTTGCTTTCCAAGGAGTGTGGCGCATGCGGTGAAGAAGGTCACAAGTCCCAAGATTGTCCTCTCCAGTATGGTGACCAAGAGCCCGAGCAAGTCAATTCCATGAACGATGTCTATGCTTGGTACCAAAACCGCAACACCTCGTTAGACACTAGGGAAATGGAGGACTTTGAAGGTGACAACTCTCAAAACACCAACCAAAACCGCACTTTTGTCCCTAGGAAGCTTTTCACCAATCGCGCGGGTAACCCACCACAACCCAACCAAAACAGAAATGTCCTATTTAACAACAATCGTGGCCAAAACTTCCAAAGGAAACCTTATGTCGCACCGCACGTGGAGCAATTCATCGAGACTCAAGGTAAGCTAAATGAAACAATTCTTGATAGTTTGGCTAAACTTGAAAAAGAGTCAGGTGCTGCATCTAGGTTGGAGAAGATGATGGAAGGGTTTTTCGCGGCGCAAAACACTCGTCCACAAGGCAAACTCCCAAGTCAACCAGAGTTAAACCCGCGAGCGGAGATGAAGGTAGTCCACACGCTCAGGAGTGGAACCCAGTACGAAGACCCACCCATGCCAGGTGAATCGGCAGGTCTGGAGACGAATTCGGCGCGACAAATCGGGCGTTCTGCCTTCCATTCGGCCGAACCTACAGCCGAACAAGTGTCAAATGCAACAAATTATCGGAGTACAGAACCTCCCAGGTCGCCTGAAGACCATGACTTGGACCCTTTGCTGACTGAGATGCTTTCAGAGGACCATTCGGCCACCCATTCGGTTGGGTCAGGCCGAACAGGAAGCCAAACAGGGGTCAAAATCACTGAACAGCGAGTGAACGACGCCCCTATCGCTCCGACCAATAGCACACAGCCCAAGCAACCAGAGAAGAAGGGAAAAGGCACTGAACAAGTACAATCTTACCGCCCTCATGTTCCCTATCCCCAAAGATTGGCCAAATCCAAGGCGGATGCTCAATTGAGAAGTTTTCTTGAGGTGATTAAAGGTTTGAAAATCACTATCTCTTTTACTGATGCTATCACCTATATTCCTTCTTATGCAAAATTTCTAAAAGATGTGGTCACACACAAAATCTCTTTGGAAGAACTGAATTCTGTAGAACTAACCGATCAACTTAGTGATTTGTTTAAAAGTGTGATGCCTCCTAAGCTTGAAGATCCAGGGAAGTTCACCATACCTTGCACAATTGGCAAAGCAAGCATTAGGAAGGCATTATGTGACATGGGAGCAAGCGTGAGTCTTATGCCACTCTCGGTGTATGAAAAGATCGGTGTTGGTGAGTTGCGGCCCACATGCATGACTCTTCAACTCGCCGATTCCTCCGTTCGCATGCCCATTGGTGTCATTGAAAACGTGCCAGTTCTGGTTGGTAAATTTTTTGTTCCAGGTGATTTTGTGGTGATGGATATGGAGGAGGACAAGGAAGTTCCCATCATTCTTGGTCGCTCCTTCCTTCGAACTGCAGGCATATTGATGGATGCCAGGGACGGCACCATAATTGTAAGAGTGGGAGGGGAGAGACTTGAATTTCATGTGGATGAAGCAATGAAGAAACCCAACATGCATGACTCGTGCTACAGAATCGAGGCGATTGATGTGCCAACCGAGCAAACCTTGGATGAACAGCTCGACAACGCCCTAAGGTACTATCATGCTTTCCTTTCTGAAATGCAGGAAGCAATTGGAGTCGAAGAATCCATAGAAAATGTGCTGGACGATGGTGAAATAGGGCCATTCGGCTCACCATTCGACTCTGTCAGGCCGAACATCACCCAGAATGGCACCCTAGCTCAGGCGTACAGAGCCCAGGAACAACCAAAAGTAGACGGGGCCCCTAAAATTGATCTGGAGATGACTCCAGAGGACCATTCGGCCTTCCATTCGGCTGGGACAAGCCGAATGACTCCCAGAACGCCCCTGGAATTTGACACGAACAGCGAGGCAGAACCCGAGGCACCCAAGGTTGAACTCAAGGCCCTCCCAGAGACTCTCAGGTATGAATTTTTGGGGCCAAACAAAACTTTTCCTGTTATTATTAACTCTGCTTTGGATGATGGGCAAACAGGAAAGCTTTTGGACGAACTAAGAGCACACAGGAAGGCGATTGGCTATTCGATCAGCGATTTGAAAGGCATTCATCCATCGTTTTGCACGCATCGCATCTTGTTGGAGGATGGCTACAAACCCTCGGTGGAAGCTCAAAGGAGAATCAACCCAAATTTGAAGGAAGTCGTGAAGAAGGAGATAATCAAATTGCTTGATGCAGGCATCATTTATGCCATCTCCGACAGCAAGTGGGTGAGCCCAGTCCATGTCGTGCCCAAGAAGGGTGGAACCACAGTGGTCAAGAACGACAAGAATGAGCTTATTCAAACACGCGTCGTGACTGGATGGCGCATGTGCATTGATTATCGCAAGCTCAATGCCGCTACACACAATGACCACTTTCCTTTGCCTTTTGTGGACCAGCTTCTTGAAAGACTTGCAAACCATTCTTATTTTTGCTATCTTGACGGTTATTCTGGTTTTTTCCAAATACCCATACACCCTGAGGACCAAGAAAAGACCACATTTACATGCCCATATGGTACTTTTGCTTATAGGAGAATGCCCTTTGGTTTGTGTAATGCACCAGCAACCTTCCAGCGTGCCATGATGGCCATTTTTTCTGACTTGATTGAAAATGTGATGGAAGTGTTTATGGACGATTTTTCTGTTTACGGTACTTGTTTTGATTCTTGTCTAGCTAACATTTCCAAAGTTTTGCAGAGATGCGAAGAGGTGAATCTAGTCTTGAATTGGGAAAAGTGCCACTTTATGGTGCAACAAGGGGTTGTTCTTGGACACGTGGTGACCTCAAGGGGAATTGAAGTGGACAAGACGAAAATAGAAGTGGTGGAAAAGATGGGAGTGCCCACAAATGTTAAGGACGTGCGAAGTTTTTTGGGACATGCTGGATTCTATCGCCGCTTTATCAAAGATTTTTCAAAAATTGCCAAACCTCTTACAAATCTTTTGATAAAGGATGTTGATTTCGTGTTTGATGATGATTGTTCTCTTGCTTTTCGTAGGTTGAAGGATGCATTGATCTCCGCACCTATCTTGCAACCACCGGATTGGTCGCAACCTTTTGAGCTCATGTGCGACCCAAGCGACTACGCGGTCGGAGCGGTGCTAGGCCAAAGGAAAGACAAGAAGCCTGTGGCGATCTATTATGCGAGCAAAGTCCTAGACCCAGCGCAAGTCAACTACACAACCACGGAGAAAGAACTCCTCTCCATTGTGTTCGCCCTCGACAAGTTCCGTGCGTATTTGGTTGGATCGCGAGTGATTGTCTACACCGACCACGCCGCGATTAGGTACTTGCTCAACAAGAAGGATGCCAAACCGAGACTTCTTCGTTGGATATTGCTTCTCCAAGAATTTGACCTTGACATCAAGGACAAAAAAGGCTCGGAGAACTCGGTCGCGAACCATTTATCAAGGCTCCATTGGGATGGCGAAACAAAAATGAAGGTACCTATCAATGAATCTTTCCCTGATGAACATCTCATGTCTCTGGAATTGCAGGGAACAGTCTCTGCGGCGCAAGCAGAGGCGAAAACAGACCATTCGGGCAACCATTCGGCTGGCTTCAGCCGAACAGAGGGCCGAATGGTGGTGAAAAAGGCGATCCAACAGCCGCCTTGGTTCGCAGACTTGGCAAACTACCTGGCCAGCGGTGCCCTTCCTCCAGAGATGACTTACCAACAGAGAAAGAAGCTCAAATCCGATGCCAAGTACTATTTCTGGGAGGAGCCCTACCTTTTTCGACTTGGCATTGATGATATTTATCGCCGTTGTGTGTCCCACGAAGAAGTCATGCCCATTCTTGCTCACTGCCACTCTTCTGCTTATGGCGGGCATGCCTCATTCTCCAAAACAGCAGCAAAGGTGCTGCAATCAGGTTTTTACTGGCCTTCACTTTTCAAAGATGCACGTTTATTTGTCTTATCTTGTGATCAGTGTCAGAGAACAGGGAACATTTCAAAAAGGAACGAGATGCCTCTCAGAAGCATTCTCGAAGTGGAGATCTTTGACGTGTGGGGCGTGGACTTCATGGGACCCTTTCCAACCTCGCATGGTTTCGAGTACATCTTGGTGGCAGTCGACTATGTATCAAAGTGGGTCGAAGCCATGGCATGCAAGTCCGCGGATGCAAATGCGGTGATCAAGTTCTTCTCAAAGATAATCTTTCCTCGCTTTGGTGTGCCACGAGCGGTGATAAGTGACGGAGGTCGACATTTCATCAATCGCCAGTTCGAGGCACTCTTGAAGAAGCATGGGGTTACACACAAAGTGGCCACCGCATACCACCCACAAACCAATGGTCAAGCAGAGGTCTCAAACCGCGAAATCAAGAGCATTTTGGAAAAAACTGTGGCTCGCTCAAGAAAAGATTGGGCGATGAAGCTTGATGACGCGCTCTGGGCATATCGCACCGCTTTCAAGACACCGATTGGCATGAGCCCCTTCAAATTGGTGTATGGTAAGCCCTGTCATTTGCCTGTAGAAATCGAACACAAAGCCTACTGGGGCACACGAGCCATCAACATGGACATGCTTAAGGCAGGTGAGAAGCGAATTTTGGATTTGCATGAACTTGACGAGGTACGTCTCAATTCCTATGAAAATGCAAAATTTTATAAAGAAAAAACAAAGTTGTTGCATGATAGGCAGATTTTGAGGCGTGAATTCAAGGAAGGCGACTTAGTACTCTTGTTCAACTCAAGGCTCAAGCTTTTCCCTGGAAAGTTGAAGTCACGTTGGTCGGGTCCATTTCGAGTGGTCAAGGTCTATCCATTTGGTGCAGTCGACATATGTGACAAGGACTCGGAGCCATTTAAGGTTAATGGACAGCGCCTAAAGCACTACATTGCAAATCATGACAAGGGAGAAGTGATGGTTGTTTCGCTTCTCGACCCACCCGCCGCGACATAGAACAAATGGTGGTCAAGCTAGAGACCTAAAACAAGCGCTTCTTGGGAGGCAACCCAAGCATTTTTCTCCCTTTAATTCAATTTGCTTTTATTTTATTTTATTTTATTTTATTTTATATTTTGTCATTTTATCTTTCTTTTAAAAGATCCAGGAAAAATAAAATAAAAATCATAAAACAATAAAATCAATAAAAAAATATTTTTTAGAATTTTAAATTTCTCTTAGGATATTTAATTTATTTTAGCACTGTTTATTTGATGCTTGTAGGGATGCACATGGTTGATTCGTGCTAGAGCACCAAAAGGGATGCGAAAAAATTGACATAACGCACCCTCGCACGACCTCATGCGAATCAACCAACACAAACAGTAGGAGAAAGACATGGGAAAACGATTTCTGGACAATGTCAATGGAGGAAATTCAAAATGGGAGGATGCATTGCAATTTCAGACCTGGATATGTACCATTCGGCCTAGTGTTCGGCCGAACGGAGAGCCGAACGCATCATATTTGGCGGCTCAGAGACACTAATTCAATTTGTGCATCATTATTTCGCATATAATTTATCTTGGGCCGTTTGATCACATCTATTTCTTAAATTTCAGGCCATTCCACATCAATTTCGGCTAGCCCAAGAGGAGTACATGGCCGAATAGCCCAAAAATATGGAGGCCCACTGCAGGATTTAATAAGGGGAGGTGCTATTGGATCCGATCACAACTCACACCCGATAACCCACCTACCCAAACCCGAAATTAACCCATCCCCTTCGTCCCTTCGTTCCTCTCCCTCCCAGCCGAACAGACCACACACAAAAAAAAAAAAAACACCTAGTCCCTCTCGGCCTCCACTTCCTCCACCTAACGCAACCTCCTCTCCTCCACCATTGCTAAAGATCGACCCACCAATAAATAGCCCTCGCTGCTCTCTCTCTCCTCATACCCTTGAATCCCGCTGCCTCTCTCTCTCTTGGCCGCAAGAATTCAAAGAAGGGTGGAGCACGTCACCGCCAACTCGCCTCTCGGAGCCATCGCTTGCTGCCACGAGACCTCACTCGACTCCTGCACCTCTCCTTGAGCGCAAACCGCTGCCATCTCGGCCCCTCGCTACGTGCATTCGGTTTGAACTCTTGCTCTCACATCTCTTTCAATTTCTATCATTTTTTTGGGTTGTGTGAATGAATGGCAGCAAGGGAGATGCATTGTTGATAAATATTTGGGACTTATTGCACTGCTGGAATTAATTTGGGCGTGACCCGTTTCACCCGCCACACGAAACAGAGCCAAAACTGACCCATTCGGCCAGGCATTCGGCCACACCCAGCCGAACAGGACCCAGAACAGAGGGATTTCGCTGCCGAAACCAACCCGAAACCCGCCTCTTTCCCCAGAACAGCACCTTACTTCACCATGTTCCGCATGACCAGGTCCCGTTCCCGCCAAACACATGGAGAATCCTCCAACCAAGCACCGAACCAACCGAGGGTTTACAATGTGGATCCGGATTCCGATCCGGAATCGGACGGAGAATATGATCCAGAGGCCCAGCCCTACGAGCAAGAATTTGATTTTAAGATTCCTACCCGCCGCATGCTCTATAAATTGTTGAATCTCAGAAAAAGGAATTTCTACCACACTCGGTTGTTCGATGAGCGAACTTTGGATAAACTTGGCATGGGCAGGGAGGTGACACAACTCCTTATGGGCATTGGATTCACATACCCGTTCTGTCGCATCAGGGAAAGAGCTTACCGGAACCTAACCATCGAGTTCCTTTCCTCCCTTCGCCTCAAAACCGGTGAAAACGGCCACCAGTACATCAAGTTCAGAATGGGGGATGAAACAAGGCGTGTCTTCTTATCAGATTTGGCTGACCACTTTGGTTTGGGGATTGAAGATACGGCGGATGCTCTTGAATTTCGGTGGGGAGAGTCAAGGGACACTTTATGGTTGAGGCTGACTGGCTCAGGTCAAACGCATGGATATAAGGCTTCATGGATCCAACACCCATCCCTTCGTGTTTTGCACAGGATCCTTGTGTCCACTATCTATGCTCGTGGAGAGACGATGGCGAGATTGAATGTTGAGGATGCGGTCTTGCTGGACAACATACTCCGCGATGCTCCTACCAAGGTAAATCTCACTCTCTTTATGGTGCAACACTGGATGGGGCTCACAGCCAATCTGAGCGATAATGGGTACATCACAATGGGGGCATATGTGACACATATTGCCAAGAAGCTTGGTATGGGATTTGATACAGGTATTTTATGCACGGGGTTCACTCTTTTGAATATCAATATGCTAAAAAGGTATGAATTCATTGAAATTGTTGAAAGTCGCGGTGGTGAGCGGTACAAGTGGCTTCTCAATGGCCGGCCATCATTTTATTTACCATATCCTGACCAAATAGCTCCCTCTCGGCCCGAGACTTGGCTAATCCCTGCAGGTTACAATCCGAACCCACTGGAAGGAGAAGACTTCATGGACATGTTCAGCCAGGGCCACCATTCGGGCAGCCATTCGGCTGGACCCAGCCGAACACATGGCCGAACGGGTGCCTCCACCAGTGGCGGTAGCAGCAGCACTTCACGCACATATCACATGAGTCCCGCTGAGTATCTGGACTACATCATTGAGTCCATGGAGAACCTCTGTCGCGACTCGACCGAGACGAAGAATGAAATGAAGGAACTCCACCGCTTAAGTGATGAGCTCAAGGCGGAGGTGAGGGCAAACACCGAGAAGCTCGACCGGGTTGACAAGCGCCTCACCACGTGGGAAGATGAGTTGGCCTTTTACAAGCATCACGGCTACATGCGTGGAGGACGGGATGATCCCAACATGATGCAGCACGAGCCCGTCCCACCACCACCGCACTCACCATACGAGCAGCACCCGCATGTGCCTCCATACAATCCGCAGCAGCCGCCACCACCTGGCGGGCCTTACGACCCCTCCTATTGGTATTGATTTGGTACGTCCTCTTTTGTCATTTTTACTTTTATTTATTTAATAAGGTAATGTGATGATGCATTGAGGACAATGACATGTTTTAAGTTTGGGGGGGGGCATTTAAGGAATTTTCACGCAAAAATGATAAAATTTTCTTGAATTTTGGCTGCTGTTACTGTCCATTCGGCCTACCATTCGGCCGAACACCTGGCCGAATGACACTGTTTTGAATCTGTTTCACGGTGAATTTTCAAGAAATTTAATTGGTTGTGCTTTCATTCTGTTGTTGATGCTTATTTGACAGACTGGGTCGAATTTCACACGAACTTGAAAATTGTTTAATGGTTATTTGGCAATTTTTGGCAAACTTAAGGTTTAAAATTTGATTTCAGTCGTTTTTTTTATAACTTCAGGCCTTGATTGAGAAATTTTGAAATTGATAAGGATCTGAATTTGGTTGCTTAAAATCATTAAACACTGTTAGTCAACTTTCACAAATTTTTGTCGAGTGAACTGATTCGTGTCTTGCAAACTTTTGTTCAAAAAGAAGTTTTATGAATTTTGAAAATTATAAGATGAATTTTCTCTGGTTGAAATTGTTTTTAAATGCTTGAATCACCAACGAGCAAAGCTAAAGTGACTAAAATCCAAATAGTTGTGAAAACGAGGACGCGTCGAGACCTTTTTTCACCAACTTAACCACAAATACCGGAGGCTTAAGGAACTTGGCATAAAAGTGCTTGAAGTCCGTAGTGGTCTGTAGCGAAAAATGCGTAAAAACCGGACCGACCTCCTTGGCGCGTCATATGCCAGTAGCATTTTTATAAGGTCAATGACTCGCATTAAATCCTCTAGGGTGCAAAGCCCCACGACTCGACTTGCAAAAAAAAAAAAAAAAAAAAAAATGGTGAAAATGAAATTGGTTTTGAGGGATTCATTATAAAATTTTTAACTTTGATAAAACTTCTTTACAAATTTTTGCAAGACGTGGAAAAGAACGGACAAAAGACCTTGAAATTGCTTGTTGATTAATGAAGAAAAGCTAGGATCCTTGAAATTAAAAATTACATCACTTGAGACCTTGAGTTATACATATTGATTGAGATTGAATTTTGAATTTTGTGTTGCGAATTATTTTTGAATAACCATTACTTTTTCTATATGTGACAAACTTGAAAGCATGATTAATTAAATTTCTTGATTAAGCATAACGATTGAGTTAAGGATTAGGTATAGTCCATCTTCCTAAGTTTAGAGTATTGCTTGAGGACAAGCAAGGTTTAAGTTTGGGGGGATTTGATATCTCGGATTTATATATGCATTTTGGCCGGACTATACACCTAAATTATAACTCAACTCATATTATTCACTGTGCTTTTATGCCATATTTGCCAGGATTTGGTACTGCCGCCGCTTCTCAACTATTTTGTAGGTACTAGGTGGAAACAACGCAACAATCGGACGTTTCTGGACGAACCACGCGAAGAAATTACTTGGATGCAAGGAGACAGACCTCAATTGGCGTGCCCCAGCCTATTACAAGCCAGATGACTCATTCCTGGCCCGAACAACTCTCAGCCCATGACATTTGCAGGCCATTCGTCCTGCCATTCGGCTGGCTCCAGCCGAACACCCAGCCGAATGCTCCTGTTTTGGCAAGTTTCTTCTATGGAAACTTGACCCCCTGGCCCTAGCACGCCTCCAGACAGCATATAATCTTCTCCCCTGCCAGAGAGAGGGGATTCCCACGTTCTCCCACCCTAGATCTACTTTTGAGAGCCAAAAACACTTCGTTCTTGCGCGGTTTCTCCATCACGGCGCGAGATTCCACCACCTACTCGAGAGAGGCAGGTCCTAGCACATGTTTGGAGACTTTTGTCCACTGTTGCAGCGAGTTCCATCGACCTCGGAGTAGTTTGTGACGCGACGGCGGTATCATTCGACTTAGAGATTCGATTTACTGTTGTATCTCCTACTTTTATTTATTATTTTGCTACTATGTTTTGTTATTTGCTTTCTACTGTGATTTGCATAATGTTTGAGACTATGTTAGGCTAGATCTATTTATGTCTTAGGGATGTAGAAGTAATCTATTGATTAGGGATGTTGTAGACTTGATTTGTGCGTAATATCATTGTGATTTGCTTGTTGGTATATTTACTTGTTGTTGTTTGCTTGTTAATCATTACACACGACTTGGTGAATGCGCACATCTAGTTGGGGTATTTAAGTATTGAATCGATAAGTTAAACAATAGCAATATCACGAGATAGGTTAAAATCGAAAGATAACCAATCGAGTTGTATGACACGGTTTCTAATTAACTAACCATTAATTAGTTGTCTCATTGAACCACAACAAACAGACTTGAATAATTGACCAACGAAAGTTAGGTTAGCAATTCAAGAGGCGTTAGGTTAGTATGGTATCAATCCTAATCTAAGGTGAAAATCATAGGTTAGCGCGTTAGTTACAGTCACCCAACCCTTCACAACACGTAGTATTAAGCATGGATCAGGAAACCAACACTTATGTGGAGTATACGCTATCCAGAGCAACCATTCGGCCGTCTGTTCGGCCTGTCCTGGCCGAATGGTAGGCCGAATGGTGGCTCTGTGCACCGCATAAGTCAAGTTCAGCGACGAAAGTTGATGATTTGACACTCCATGACCTAATCACAGATGAAACTAATTCCCTAAGGCATACTTTCGCATATTAAATTCATAAAACCCCTCAAAAATATTTATTTCTTTGCAATTTAATTTAAGCCTTTTATTTATCGTTTGTTAAACCCAAAATCAAACAAAATCAAACCTTCTAGCTTTTGAGAACAGAAAGGAACTAGTACTCAGACTCCGTCCTTGTGGGTTCGACACCTTAGCTTTACTATAAACGACTAGTCAGGTAAACAAGGTTATTTATTTGACCTAGGTTTTTGCCTCGATCATTGCTGAACGGTTGGATTTTAACTCAAGCCTATATATAAGCATGCTAGATATTGGCCAGCTTCATTTATTTGTATCGTTTTTATTGTTATTTTTTAAAATTTGCCAATGGGATGTAACAAACCTTATAGGGCCTGATCAACGTACAAAATTAACAACATCACCTACTTTTAATAACAGAGTATACGCTTAAGAGATAGGCTAATTGTGGCATGAACACATGAGTCTGTTTTTCGAGATCCAAAATTAAAACGGTCAATCCAAATCTTTTAAGTTGTTTTTCATATTAAAATACTCATGCAGATCAAATTTGATATTTTTTTATTTTTTTGCTATTTATTATGAAATTTTCAAATTGGAGGGTCTAAAATACTCCAATTATAATATTTTTTTAAATATCATAATAAATAGAAAAAAAATAAAAATATATAAAATTGGTCTGCAAGGGTATTTTAGTATGGAGAACAATTTAAACAGTTCAAATTGACCGTTTGAATTTTGGCCATGCATCAATGACACAATAGCCTATCTCAATGTGTAATGTACCGCTTGACATAAACTTTATACGATCTATATAAATCGGTTAGAATTGATGCAACTATTTATAAATTCTTACTGTATTTATACAGACTTTTAATGTTTAGATATTTCAACCCTTTAAAATTAATAACTCTTATTGCATCATCAAATGATTCTTAAATTAAACGAAATTCATTTTATGTATATATCTAAAAACATACCGACAAAATCATTTTTTAAATTTTCAACAGTGTTTGAATTGATTTAAAAATTGCTAACATTGACAAAATTATCAAAATAAGTCATTATATATCAAGTGTTCGCTGTCTCTTTATATAAATATAATATAATCAATTCAACATTCATTCCACAATGTATGCATCACTCTAATATTACCATACTTGACATTTTTTTTACAAAATTATCTAACCTAAGAGCACGACACTCCTAGTCTCGAATCAGTCAAAACGTTATGCCGAACCTTTTTCCAAATTTGTCATCACTAATCAGGCCCGTGAGTGCTATGGCCACCTTTCGTGGTCTTTTGTTTTGAATCTTTTGATATTTATAAAAAATCAAAATCAAAGTCCAAGTTGAAGTCTTGGCTTCGTCGTCTTTGCACAAGATACAGCCAATAAGAGGTCCCGTATTAGTTAGGCTGTCTCTAGAGATAACCACCAATAATATATTTGCGGATTATGTATATGATTCCAAGCTCTATATATGTTTATTTTGGAATTAACATAATTAATTTCTATATGATATATGTGTTAGAAAGTACTTGTTTTTTAATTTTTTCTTGCTAATTATCATTAATTAGTCATTTAAACAACAAAGATCTCGATGGATCTTGTTCAAGCATCAACACATCACACGAGAAGGAAAGAATCAATTTTACCTCTTCTTATTTCGTAACAAGAAGGCCCGATCCGATGCGTGGGAGTCGGTGGCGTGCTCTTCTTCACCACCAAATTGCCGGCGGCTCTCATTCGCCTTCTCCTCCGTCGACGGCCGCCTCGAGTCCATCAAGAAGTTTAATCACCTCCTCTTTCAACTTGTGCTAGCAAGGAAGAGGAGATCGAGCAACTAATCCCCAAGGTTTTCTCTCTTCTATTTCTTTCAATTAACTAGTTTAATTAATGGACAAGAGAGAAGGCTCAACACATGAACATTTGAGGTGGATTAAGAGCAAGAGAAAGAGATGAAAATTCTGAAATTTTCTCTCTAATTTTAGTTTTAGAAGGAAGAGGAAGAGAGAAGGCTATTGTGACTAGGATTTCTCTCTCAAAATGACATCTTTTTATAGACCAACCACTCCACAAACTTTAGGGACCTTTTTACCCCTATTAGGGCAGCCTCTATATGGACTATTAAGCCTATTTTATGGCGTGTTAATTGTCCACTAATTCAATTAATTAATGAACATTTCTTTTGTACTCAAATCGGACCTTTAATTTACTAATTAAATAAAGGTCCATAAGCTCTATTTAATTCCTATAATTAATTTGTGTTGAACAAAATTAATTATTAACTTATTAATAATTATTTTGGGATTAGCAAATGCGTTAATTTATTTCTATATGATCTTCTTGACTTAATTAATTATAACGGTTCGCAACGGTATATAATTAATTAATCAACTTATCATATTTTCGCAATTCACTGCTGCGAATAAATAAATAATGCACCATGTGATTAAAGTCCTATTTGTGTGACCCTTTGAAGATTTATGCTATGTTGGCCATGGAATTAAATCGATATTTAATTCCAATAATCATAAGCGGTATCTAGCAACAAGTTATGATTCCCAATTCGCATAAATAATGTACTGCTACAATATCTCAATCATGTATAAGAAATAATAGTATCTCCTTGTCTGATTCTTATGTCACATGATATCATCGTATAATCCAAGATAGGAACGTGTCATTCTTGGAGATTATACGTTTCTTGATCTAGAGATAATTGTATCAAGTTGCTAGTAAACAATCTATCTCCATCAAGGGATCCAAACAGATATCATCGCTCACTAAATAAATTAATGAGGGACATACGATTTTCTTGATGAACAATTTTTTCCCGCACAATTCAAGAGAGCATAAATAAAGTCCGTATAGCAGCCTTTATCAGGAATCAACGTTAGACGATATTTATAGAACCTATCCTCATGTGGAAAAGCTGAACCATCTCAAACTTAGAATCAAACTCAAATGAAATAAATAATGGCACATAACACAATCCATATATTTATTTCATTGGGTCATGTCATGTATTATGTTCCACAACATATACATATGCAATTAAGTTGGCAATCCTTACCTATGATTTGTAGAACTTAATCATCACTTAACTTGCATACTAATCTTATCCGATAATTAATGTTCCTTGTTAATTATCAAGATTATAGACCTTTTAGATTTATTATTGTCATTTAATTATAAATGAACTACATAGATCTACAATCAGATCCTCAACCTGAATGATCTGTCAACAAATAAATCAAGGAACAAATGATCAAATATCATCAATAACATAAACCATAAAAGTAGCCATATAATGATTGACTTCTAGGATATAACTCTAACAATATGATCGGAAATTTGCCATTTGAAGAATAAATTAGAGCAAGCTGAGTCATGCATTATCACCTAATAGAAAAAATTATTAGGAAATTATACAAATTACAATTATTAAAACATGACATTAATTGTGCGCTTTAATACTTATGAAAATGATGTGAATCAACAGTTAAACCTCTAAAGATCTTTAACCGTGATTTTTAAATAAAAATCATGGGACTTAAATCTCTTTGTCGATTATTTCATTTTTGTGTTTTGTTTAATAACCGTTACATCTCTTTGTGGATTATTTCATTTTAATTTGTGGATTAATTATTATCTATTCTTGGTACGTACATGTAGGAACGATTTTTTTAGGTAGAAACGAAAGTCTAGTATTTTACTAGTTTACTTTGGAAGTAAACAGCTCTGATCTCTCAATCAGGCCTAATTAGCCTCTAGTTTCTATTTCAAAGGTGCAATTTTCTCTATAATATCGCAAGTAGTGCATGATAACATCAGCAATTATTGCAAATTTGTTGATTTCCACGCGGTCTTGGGCGTTTTTTTTATCGTGGTCGCTGGTGCTAGTGGCGGCTGCAACGAAATTTCTTTGTTGTATGAGCGCAAATTACTCAGCTAACACTCAAACCACAGCTGTTCATTTCTCATTGATCAAGACTAGCTAGTCTAACAATAACTGATGGTTGACCAATAATATTCCTATGAAAGTTATGTGGATTTCTTTAGGCTTCGATTTATGTTACATTGCGCTGAGGTTCTGCCATGAGAACCAATTAGATCTTCATAGTGTTATGTATATGAATCATGAATATTTTTTTCTTCAGAGATGATATGTCAACGTGAGAATCCAATTTTTCGTTAAGAAAAATTCTTCACAAAATCGATTCCTTTCCCTCCTCTCTTCTCAGCCCAGCCGTGAAACAAAAAGAAAAAAAAAATGAGGATGCGCAACTAAGATTTCTAAATTTTCCCTTCTCCTTCTATTTCCTCAGAAATTGGTTTGTGGAGAACAACCTTGGCGATCAATAATAAAATAAATCATACTTTCATGGATTCGAGCATTCAATTTTTCTTTAAAAAAATGTTATGGATAATATTAAAAAAATTGATTATATATATTGTACCTAATTGAAAGAAATGAATCACAATATCCCTCCATATTTTTACTTAAATTCGCCTATGAATTCAAACCATAATCCACATCCGCCTATGAAGTAAAATAGCTGCAGGTTCAAAGTTTAACTGTAAATACTTTTTAAGCAACTAGCATAAATTGTCCTCATATGTGACAAATAAAGAAATAAAATAATATTAAGCAATAAAAATATGTTGCTTAATTTACCAGCGATATAAGTAGATACTAGATACGTTGCTCAATTTGTTTTTTTATTACACGAAAAATCAAACACATATTATTGTTTCGTCTAACAATCAATAACCAACTACAGATTAAATTGATCGAACAACACAAACATGCATTTACACGCTATATCTAGCGTGTAACACCTCTTGGATCCGTGCGTTTATAAGGATAAGGAGTAGAGATAGAGATAAATTGGATGTTTTAACTTACTTTTATCTTGAAAACCAAATGTGATGCTAATTCACAATATACACATATATAGAGTCAATGTTTCTATATTTCTTAACTTCTCACATCAAATTTCAAAAAAAAACTTCTCACATCAAACAATAACTTCTGATTTGTGGGAAAAAACCTATTTTGATGATTATATACTGATTAATTAAATAAATCACAATTAGTATACAATTGGTTCAGGGGTCTTTAGTTCTGTCTAGTTTATGATTTTTTTCTTTCATTCCAATTTCGTTTTATTCTCTTGTACTTCTTTCAGATCACTAACTAACTTGCAAATCCCCAAAAAAAAAAAAGGGAAAAAAAAGAACACCAACTTGTGATTTATTTAGTTCTTAATATACTTTGAGGGGCTTAGAACCCATCCCTTCCTCCAAGAAAAAAAAAAAGTTTCGGTTCTCATCCTACCCCTTTGTGCAAATCAAATTTAATCCCCCATATTCAGTTAACTCTGCACTTAAATAAGGGGCAATCAAATGTTGATTCAAAACAGGGACTCCCAAGTCTTCCAATCCATCATAAACTAACTTTCAATTAATTGTGTTGAAGAGAATTTAAAGCACTGTTCGTACATGATAATGACATGTTAAATTGGTACTTCCTACGACATAAATGTGATTCAGACCCTCATTTTTACTACCACTAGTCAATACTAGCTAGTCGTGAGATTTTGTCAATACATGTGTCATGTAGACAATATATAAGCAAAGGTAAGCGAATTATTTACCATAAAAGACCAAGTATACAATGGGTACTGGTTTGCTTATATTGTTGCAAATATATTTGCTTTTTGTCTCTTTTTCATCTTCTGCATTAGGTTTGCAAAAATTCCATATCGTGGATGTTCATGCTCTTACTTCAAGGAATGTTTGCTCCGGATCGAAAGGTTTGTAAAATCATTAGGAATTTTCTAGATAAGCTGTAGTAATTTATTTATTACTTTGTTGAATAAGTAAGATGATTTATTGAATAAGCAAGATGAACAGAAAATCAGGATTTTACATGATTATTTTCAAGCTAAAAGGAATCACAAATTTTAATATCTGTTGACTAACATTCATGTATACTATTTGCAGATGTGGAAAGACACAGGTCAGTAAAATCAAGACTGAAAATTGTAGATCGGCATGGTCCTTGCTCCACATTACCCGCTGTTGAGAAGTTGTCTCTCGAGCAAATCCTTTCTAAAGATCAATCCCGAGTTGAATCGATTCATCGCCGAACCTCTGCTGTCTCTGGTAAAGACAAAACCTCAGGTCCATTGACCACATCACAAATCACAGCTCAATATGGCGGCTCATATGGCGTCGGCAATTACATCGTATCAGTTGGCATTGGCACGCCTAGTAAAACTTTGACCCTTGTCTTTGATACAGGCAGCGATGTCACATGGGTCCAGTGTGAGCCGTGTCAAAAACATTGCTACATGCAGCAAGAGCCGATTTTTGACCCATCTCAATCCTCCACCTTCTCCAATGTTTCTTGCAACTCAACTCAATGCACCGACATCAGTTTTGGTTGTTCAGGCTCCTCCTGCTTGTATGGTGTGAAGTATGGTGATGGGTCTTTCACAGTTGGTTACTATGCCGAAGACACACTAACTCTTACCCCTGACGTGATACAAAATTTTCGATTTGGATGCGGCCAGAACAACAGTGGGACTTTTGGGGAAATAGCTGGGTTATTAGGCCTCAGTCCCTCCAGTGAATCTTTTGTGTCACAAACTTCAGAAAAATATCAACATGTTTTCGCATATTGCTTACCAGCTCTCTCAAGTTCCACCGGCTACTTAAATTTTGGGAGCAGCTCTAACATGCCAAACACAAACCGCACACCAATTCATAAACAATCTAACCCACTATATTATTACATAAACATGACTGGATTAGCTGTTGCTGATCAACCCCTCCAGATAACCGCGACAGTCTTCTCAAATTCCGGAATGATCATCGACTCTGGTACAGTGATCACCCGGCTACCTCCAGATGCCTACCAAGCTCTCAGATCTTCATTTAGACAGCACATGACACAGTACAAGATGGCACCAAGTACTACACTACTTGACACATGCTACGACTTCACTGGATACGACAATGTGACAATTCCATCTGTCAGCGTCCAATTTTTAAATAATGTATCATTAGATCTTGATCCGAACGGGATATTTTATGTGTTTGACATCTCACAAGTCTGCCTTGCTTTTGCCGGCAACAGAGACCCAGGAGACTTGGGCATTTATGGAAATGTTCAACAGAGAACATTTAATGTGATATATGATGTACCAAATGGAGAAATTGGCTTTAGCCCGGAGGCATGCTAATTGCTGATACAGAAGAAAAATTATTTAAGTATCATGATAAATAAAACTTTATTCTTCGGTATTGGCACAAATAGTGTGTAAAAGCTCGCAATGGAGTCTTATGTATGGCAGTGAAGAATAATATATCTTTACAGTTATGATGTTTGCAATTGAATTAAATTTGGCAGAAACAGGTTTTTCTGTTGCCTCTCTATAAGAAAATTTAAATACAATATTGCAGATTCCTATTTAGGCTTTGCTTTTTTAATGTTAGCTCACTAATTCTATCTAGACTAAACATTGCCAAGCATAAACAATGAAAATTATTGGCATTGCATTATTGATTGAATGATTACAATTTACAAGTGGGGATGAGCCTGTTGGATATGGGCCAATTTTCTATTGGAGAATTGGATATATGTAATTGGTATAACTTGATTTACTTTGGTTTTTTTTTTTCATAATACAATCCGCATCACTTTTTTTGAGAACCAGGCCCTTGGCCCTTGGGCAATCCTTCTCATTTCCAACCCAGGATTTGATAATTTGACAATGACAACCTCTAACAAAAGTTTAAAGCCCAGCCCAAATGAACCCTCCCTTAATTGGGAACCACAGAATTTAGAATCAGAATCTCTCACCATCAAGTAAAGAGAGACGTTTCGCTTCAACCTTTATTCCTCCCACTCCGAGAATGAGAATGAGAAGAAGAGAGGTGAGATGCTAACTAAGTTAGCCTTCGCCATCTTAATTACCTCGCTGTCGCGTAGAAGAAGGATGCCTTCCTTGTATCAACAACATAAGAACAGTGATGAAATATGCCTCGCCAAACCATCCCATCCCATCACCTCTTTATTACCCCACTACGCAAGAAGGGAACCGAACCGCTTGTCTATTTCTCTTTTTGTGTTTTGTGTAAGGAATAGTAATGCCGGAGGAGGCCACGTTGGAACACACTCCTACATGGGTGGTGGCTGCCATATGTACTGTGATCGTCGCTATTTCCCTTGCTGTTGAGCGCCTCCTCCATTATCTTGGCAAGGTCTCTCTCTCTCTCCCTCTCAGTACACCTTACCTCTTTAATTTAAGAACCAATGAGAAATAGTGACAGTATTTATGAATGAGAGTGAAGAATTGTTATGTTGAGGAGAGTGTGGTTCTATGTTTTCGACTCATAGGGAGATGCTGCATTTTCAATTGAGCAATCTTTTTCAAAAGATGATTGGGGCATTGAGAAACCAAGCTTGCCTTGTTAGTTAATTTTGCGAAAACGATTGAGCCTCATGGTGCATGAGTTGGTCAGAAAATACTATTTATAATGCTTCAACTTTAACCCCATTATTATTTGCCTTCTCAGTTTATTGTTATTTTTTCCCCTTTGCAGTTTCTCAAACACAAGGGGCAAAATGCACTTTTTTCTGCCTTGCAAAAAATCAAAGAAGGTTAGTACATCTATATTTGCCTTATAAAGAATCATCATATAATATTGTTTTGTTGCTGTACTAAGTTTAGATGTGATTGCACTTTGATCTTGTAAGTCCAAGTCTGACTGGACACTTAGTGCAACAGTTGAGGTTAAAATTGAGTTTAAACAAGCTTAACAGCTTAGCTTAGTACTTGGTCTCAGTTGCTTGCCCTTTGACTGCAGAATTGATGCTTCTAGGGTTTATCTCCCTTCTATTGACGGTTTCTCAAGGTTTAATTAGTAACATTTGTGTCCCCAAAATGGTATCTTCGAGAATGTTGCCATGCAAGGAAGAAGCAATCAGGCCTTCAAATGCAGTTGGCAATGAATCTTGTTCAAAAGAGGTAATCTGTGTGGTCTTGTTGACAAACTATTGAGTATACAAAATTGTTTAATTGTAGGCATTGTACTGAAACCCTGTACCATTTTGGTAAGCTCCTCAACAGGTGTGGTAATGTGGGAACCAGGACTTTTCTTTGTCTGTCTGTCTTTCTCTATCAGTGTCTGTGGGCTGAGAATATTGCAAGTTTGAGGTCAGTATCTTTTGGTTGGTCTGGCACTGTCAAGTAGTACCATTTTTACCAGTACATACAGGCTGGCTCTGTACTCGTATTAATGTGCTTGATGTAATAATATAAGTACTAGTACTATGATTGGCACGTGCTGGTTGTTGTCTGCACCTATACAGGTATCAGCCATGTCAGGTATTGTGAGAGGTTTCAACACTTATCTACTCTACGAACTTTTAAATTTCAGGGAGAGGTACCACTCTTATCTTTGGAGGCATTGCATCAGCTGCATATATTCATTTTTGTATTAGCTGTTGTACATGTTGTGTTCTGTGCCACCACCATGGTTCTTGGTGGAGCTAAGGTAGCATTACTTTTCAACTTCATCATGTCCAACTTTTTTAAGTATGGCCTATTCGTTTTACCATAATTGCTGTTATTTTTTAGCAATTCTTACTTCTGCAACAACAACAACAACTAAGCCTTTCATTTCTTCTGCATCTCACACAATTTTCACCTTTTATTTCAACTATTGAGAAACCCTTGTTACATATGGCGAAAGCACCACCAAATAGCGAATTACAATTAACTTTGTTATGACAAGTTGTCAACTCAACCAAATTGATCGTAACCTGTTCAGGCAATTAAAGAAACAACTGCATGTTGGGTTATCCAAAAATTCAGCTGTATCGTACTTTCTGCGACATAATTTTCAATATTCAGAAGTTCTTGAGTTAATCTTACTCATAGCACTGTTCTTTTATTGCAAATAACATAAATACAATTTTGTCAGTTACTAGAAACAGTGGATCTTATCATAAAAATGTATTTGATGTAGTTTGTAAAAGAAAAATAATATAATGCAAAATTAAATATAAGAAGAATTGCAGTAACAATTTGATTATCTTATTGTGTTCCTTTGGTTGTATTATGCTCATTCTTCTCGTACAGATCAAAAGATGGAAGCATTGGGAGGTAGCAATTCAAAATGAGATTGCAAATTGTTGGTCTATTCCCTATTTTTCTCATCTTTCAATGCTCGTACTTTCTTCATTAATTCATTTTTTTTTTCTCCCTGCTGATACTTTCTTCTTTGAAAAAACAGCTAGAGGTACAGAGACAAACCTAATGCATCCTGACCATCATACAATGTTTGTTCAAAATCGTGCTGGCAACTTTTGGAGACGAGCTGCTGTAGTTAGCTTGACGGTACCAGTCATTTTGCTCTTGTTTCAGCTCTTTACTTCTTGTTTCCAGTGTTGCATTGTATATATGTATGATATTGCAGTCTCTTATATGATACTGTGTAGGTCATTCTTGGTATTACCACATTACTGCTTCATCTGTTGAGATATTATATTATATATGCTAATATGTTTTTTGTTTTGAAATTTAACAGATTGCATTTTTGAAGCAGTTTTATTCCTCTGTGAGTAAGTCAGATTACAGAGCACTTCGAGCTGGCTTTATAATGGTATGTAATCCAATGGTCTACATTGTGCACTCCAAACCTTCTTTTTTTTGTTTTATAAATAAATGTCATTCGAAAAGCAATTTTATTCTTTGTGCAACTACAGAAGCATTGTAGGTCAAATCCAAAGTTTGATTTCCACAAGTACATGATGAGAACTCTCGAGGATGATTTCAAGAAAGTTGTTGGCATCAGGTGACAAATTATACCCTTCATTTTTTTTCTTCTTTTTTTCCCCCCTTTTTGTATATATTTATTTTGCATTTTTTTTTTTTTGACTCCGTCATGTGCTTAATAGTTGGTTTATGGTTTCTTTTATTTAAATTCCAACAAACCAATCATAATCTCGTAACAGCACCCATTATCTGACGCAGCCTATCAAAGACCGAGAATGTGGAATGCATTATATTTGTTTTCCTCAACTTACTCTATATATTTTACAGCTGGTATCTATGGCTGTTTGTGGTTATCTTCCTTCTGCTTAACGTAGATGGTATGAGCATGTATATGATTAATCCTGTTTTTTCTATTCTTTTCCCCTTCACTTTGGGTTTAGGTTAAATGTGACTTTTGCTACAATGCAGGATGGCACACTTATTTCTGGTTATCTTTCTTGCCACTTATTGTAAGTAGAAAGACAAGTACTACTCTTAGAAGTTGTTTCCTTTGTACGAAATTTGGATTGAATCTAATGGAAGTGCATAACAATGAATAAGTTATGTATTTACTCATGGCATCTGGTTTGGAGAATCAGTCTAAAATAATTATCCAAGGAATATTTTATGCCTGGTTGAAAACTCTGGTAGTTGTAAAAGAATAAGTTTTTTTTTCTGTATTTAAATTTACGCCTGACATCCTTATCTCCAGTGACATCTTCTCTTCTCCGGAAATCATAAAAGACTATTAATTACCCTTATTTTTTATTAGCTTAATTACATCTATGGATAACGATTACATGTCTTGTGCAGTGAAGAAAATTCTTAGCCTAGTTGCGAACAAAATTGTCATTCTAATAGACTATGCCTAACATATGTTAAGATTATAATTTACTTCCAATTTCATTTATTTAAAGAATGCTGGGGATTTGTTTGTAATATAAATCAAATGGTCTTTATCTTGAGAAAGAATTCAACAACTAACCAATAAGTCTGGAATTAACTGCAGCTACTATTAATTGTCGGTGCAAAGTTAGAACACATCATAACCAAAATTGCACAAGATGCAGCTGAAGGAATCATCAATGAGAGAGAAAGGGTGCAGGAAGGCCCACATGTCAGACCATCAGATGACCATTTCTGGTTTGGCAAACCGGGCATTGTGTTGTATCTGATCCATTTCATTCTCTTTCAAAACTCCTTTGAGATTGCATTTTTCTTCTGGATATGGGTACATTGTTTAATTTACTACAATCTAGTCCCTATCGTTACTTTACTTTCATGTGATGGACTCCTGGTAGAATATAGAAAAATTCATATAAAAAAGCTCTAAAAGGAAATAAATTGAGGTGGTTTTGTTTTATCAGTTTTCTGTTATTCGAATATATATTTAAGAATTGACTTGCATGCAGACCACATATGGCTTTGATTCATGCATCATGGAGAGCGTTCCATATCTCATCCCAAGACTTGTTATGGGGTCCGACCTGTTCTCCTATACTATTTTTCCTTTACAAAATTAAATTATTTGCATTTATCTGCCACCTTTTATTTATCTTCAAGTTGTAACTGTTTTTTTAATTGACAGTGTGCTAATCCAAGTACTCTGCAGCTATAGTACACTTCCATTGTATGCTCTTGTCACTCAGGTACGAACTACATTTACCTCTTGTTTTCAGTTCAATATCATTCTGCCATAGCACTGGCTGTATAGCCCATATCAGTTGGCTACCTGACACCTTGATCAGCCTTTTTTGGTTTTATCAGGGGGTTTAGGGGTTTTAGGCAACAAACTTAAATTACTTGAAACACAATGCAAAATAATTTGTATTGAATTTGCTTAATAACATGCCAGTTGTCTGATACTGGTATCCACCAACTGGTGCAATACATCTTGGGTAAATGAAATAATGTTTTGCATGCCATTACCTTTAAAGAAGCACTTATTAATGATGAAAATTTTAAAATTTCAGATGGGAGACATGTTCAAGCAATCAATATTTGACGAGCACACAACAGAGTCACTTCACGGTTGGGCCCGAGGGATCAAGAAGAAAAAGAAAATGAGAAGTCAATCCTCTTCTCTCCTGAGCCTCTCTTCTCAGAGGAAGGAGTTATTTTCTTCTGGCTTGGAAATTCAATTGGCAAGAATGGAATCGGCCTGAGGAGAGAGTTCTTATACTACATGGCACCTACAGCGAGGCTTAGAGGAAAATGCTTAATAGTTTCGGTAGCAGTTATCGTAGAAATTAGTTATTTTCCTTTTCGTTAATATTTATACACAAGGAAGGGTAAATAGTAAAAATACTTGTACTCTGGATTTTGAAATTTCACATGGGAACTTGTATTATCTATAATAAACCCCAATAGAAGTGCTCGATTAGTTTTCTAAATTTTTATAGCATTCTGTTATGAAACCCATATTATAGATCTTTTGACATCTTAAAACGGAATTCCTAAGTGCCATCCCTTCTCTTCGCCATCCTTACCATCCCAGCGAAATTTGGTCTAGTGAAACCCTTTGGCCCAATATTTCACTCACTCCGTTCTTTTCCCTCTATGTCGCTCCCACTCCTCTCTCCAACGTCTCTCCTCCAAATTTCGTGTACTCCTTTCCGCTCCTCTCTCCTCTACTTCACTCGCCTCCCCTTTCATATCTCCCCTCTCCAGCATCTCTTTCTTGTTGTCCCTTCCGATACCCTCTCTTTCTTCTTTCTCTCATATCTCCAGAGTCCTTTCTTTTTTATTATGTTTTTATTTATCTTTTATTATGGAAGTACGAAATTTGTGTTAAGAGAGTAACTAAATAGTATTAAGGGATTATGTAAATTTCATTAAGTGAGTGTCAAATATATTTTCATTTACCTTTTATTATGGAAGTAATTTTTGATAAGGGAGTAACTTATTATTTTTAAGGGAGTATGTAAGATTCATTAAGTGTCAAATTTGTTTTAATTTATCTTTTATTATATAAGTACATAATTTGTGATAATAGAATAACTAATTATTTTTAAGGGAGTATATAAGATTCATTAACGGAGTGTTAAAAATATTTTCATTTATTTTTTATTATGGATTATGCAAGTATGTAATTTGTGATAAAGGAGAGAGTATGTAAGATTCATTAAGGTAGTATTAAAAATGTTTTCATTTATCTTTTATTATGGAAGTACGTAATTTGTATTAAGGGAGTAACTAACTATTTTTAAGAGAGTATGTAAAATTCATTAAGAAAGTGTCAAATTTGTTTTCATTTATCTTTTATTATGGAATTAGGTAATTTGTGATAAGGGAGTAATTAATTATTTTTAAAGGAGTATGAAAAGCATCAAATTCGTTTCCATTTATCTTTTATTATGGAATTACGGAATTTGTGATAAGGGAGTAACTAATTATTTTTAAAGAAGTATGTAAAGCGTCAAATTTGTTTTCATTTATCTTTTTTTTTAGGGAATTATGTAATTTGTGATAGGGAAGTAACTAATTATATTTAAGGAAATATGTAAGTTTAATTAAGGGAGTGTCAAATATGTTTTTAATTATCTTTAATTATGGAAGTACGTAATTTGTATTAGGGGTGTAACTAATTATTTTTAAGGAAGTATGTAAGATTCAATAAGAAGTGTCTAATATGTTTTCAATTATCAATTTATTTTAAAGGAGTATTTAATTTATCTCGCGAGAGTAATTATATTTATGTAAAGGAAGTAACTTATTCTATATACGGAAAGTGACGGCAGAAAAATGTGAGAAAGAATTATAGGGAAGGTGAGAGAGGACGAAAGGAAGAGAGCGAGACAGAGGAAAAGGAGAGTACGGAAGGGAAAGTAGAAAAGAGCGGAATCTAGACAGAGAATAGAATGGAGAAGGTGGGACAGAAGAGCGGAACACGAATCTGATTAGTGATTACTGATTAGCATTTGGGCCAACGTTCTTGGGCCAGCGCAAGCTGCACAGGATGGTAGGATGGCAAAAATAGAGGATGGCGCATATCAGTACTGAATTATAAAGTGATGCATATGTCAAATATTTTCATCAGTCATCATCGTCAATTCGTCAGTCCGTCACCTGATTTTATGTTATTTGTCACACTGGTTAAGGAAAAATAAACCTGAAAATGGATGTCACCATTCCAGGGACAAAACGGAGGTTATAGACTACATTCTCAAATTATTATTCGATGAATCTAGGTAGAAAAATTGCTTTCTTTTCCTTGGAATAACTACGGTTCGTTTGGTTCTCTATTCCCCACATTGCTGTGGATCGTGACCCTATGTTCTGGTGCAAATTCCCCCTTATCCAATTTCCTGACGACAAATATTGAACCTACAGAATAATAGTTATTTATTGCCTATTTGTATAGCTATCTTTTTCTGTAAATAATAGTGCAAATTCACATGTCACAAGTTCCGCATTGTAACTGCTCTTGATTCTCATTGTCACTGGAGATGTCCGTTGAGAAAATGATCTCGTATATCTAGTAGGTGAATAGTGATACCATGAACCTTTGTTCTTTATAAACTAGAGAAACTATCTAAGTTTGTAAAATTAAATAAATTTTACCTCCATAATTTTATAAGATGTCCTGCATCAAATGGGAAATAAATATTCAAATTTTCAATGCTTAAAAATGGAAACGGAGAGGAACTATGTTTGTTTATGTAGGAGCACAAGGCAACTACATGGATTGCATGGGTGGGAGCTAATTGAGCTAGCGTTCGAGTTCAATGGACCCTGCAGGTACTTGATTAATTCTTCTCATCAGTTGGTGGCCAACTTTTGCCGTTTACAATATTGATACCTTTCTCCAGATACATGACAGGTTAATTATTGGAAGTTCAGTTTAAAATCTATAGAGAGATCATGCGACTAATTAAGACAATTTGCTCTTGACATTTTTTAAAATTAGTGCTAATTAACCAATATCACTCGATCTTTTCAGTTTGAGTAATAATTTTGTGAAAATTAGTCTCATCAATTTGACACATATATTTGAAAATCATTAAATTTTAATACGCGATGAGCGCACACACAAAATAATAAAAAATAATTTGACTGAAATATATAGATTGGCATCAAATCAGACCCGATTTCGGATATTTCTAGCTCTGTAGGGTATGCTTCAGATGTTTAGCTTTAATTCTTACACCTTTTAATTTTCACGAGTGATGCGTGTGTAAAATATAAATGTATTATATTTTAAAAGTTTATATAGTACAAAATAAATTTAAAAAAATTATATAACAAATTAATTCATCAAAGGAACTTTAAAAACTTTTTGATTGTCAAATTCCAATTTTTTACAAGAAAAAATCACATGATGAACAACTTAATTAATGTGTACACTACTTGGTTGTGCCTAGTATAATACTAGTAGTATTATTGTGGGGCCGTTTGGATGGGGCTAGTTATTCCTAGGCATAAATCTCTCTCACAAAGTTACATACTTCCCAATATTTTTCGTCTAGGAATAAACTATTCCCCTTATTCCTGAGCGATCCAAACGGCCCCGTCGTAGAGAGGAGAGGAAGAGGTAACTCACACAGTTGCACTAAGGAATGAGAGAGCAGTGAGGCTTACGCGAAGGAACAGAAAACGGATATGATATTATTAAAAAAATATATACATGGAAGGAGCAGATGGGATGGATGAAAGGGAGTGAAGTATAGCAAGCAAGCAAAAAATCTGGCAAGGAATTATTGGAGGATCTCAGAAGTCAGAGACGCTCTCTGATTCACAAACGTGCATTTGATTCCTCTTGTTACCTTCTTTTACCTTCCTTATTACCAGCTTTATTGTTATTATTATATATATTTTTCAGGAGGGAGAGAGACTTAGAGGGGTTCCAATTTGTCGTACATCTCTATGGTTTGTAGCTTGTAAAATATTCAATCTACCAACATTTAATAAAAAGTCTTTTTGTTAGCTTTCAATGTCGGAGTGAATATATACACACTTGTTGCGTTAAAATTTTGTGCTCATTGTTTGAATGCACACACTTAGTTATTGTGTACAATTATAATGCGTATTTGGCAATTCCACTTAATTATTGTAGAATGGAAACCTTTTTCTTTTTAAAAACTCGGTCAAATTATTTAGAGGGTAATTCGAACGTGAAGATGTATATAGAGTTAAGCATGACATTCAAATATTTTTCATTATCAATTCTTGGTTAATTTGATATTTTGATTGAACTAACACCCTAAACAAACCAATTTTAACAACTAGCTTTTCCGATTAATCTTGTTTAAATTTTATAAATTATAATTAGCAATTTGCTTCAAAAAATACAAATAATGTTTTTATAACAAACATTTGAAGGATATTTATAATAATTGCATTCCGCTTAGAAAAAAGTTTCAATTCTGTATATTTTAATCAAACTAAAACTGAATATATTGGTGTACAATTCCCAATAAACAAAAAAGATCAGTCTGTCTCAAAAGAAAAACAAAACTGAACAGAGATACCAGCCGATTTACGGTAGAACCGTAGAAGAGCATCTCCACAAAACTACCTCATTTCTACCACTCAATCATTAAAGAAATAAATGCAGTATCTCTTTGACAGATCCTATACCATTGATTTCAACTACCCAGCATCACCTCCATTCCATTCAATTTCAACAATTACGCATCCCTTAATCCCTTAACAATCAGCACACAAGCTCTGCTCATACATTGCCGGGTCTTTTCCCAATTCCATATAGTTATGCATTTGTTACACCTGCGTCAGATTGGCAATTTATTACCATGCGGGAAGTTAGGAATATATATCCAGTAAAAAATAGACCGGAGAAGATGGGATCTTAGGGTAGAATACTAAATATGGGCTTTCTCCTCCTATCATTGCATTAAATGCACCTCTGGTACAGCACATTGCACTTTGGACAACCAACCAAGCTATCCTAGTAGGTTTCTTGTGTCACACTTCATCAGATGATACATGATACATCCATATGCATGATCAAACATCTCACCATGTCTGTACATCCTTATGCAGATTATGGCAGTGTGTATCACATGTGATATAGACACAAAAGCTAGATAAGTAGAAAGAACACAAAGAAGATAAAAAATATATGGTAGGGAAAAAGTATTCGGAGTGTGGGAAATGCTTAAATCCTATTCCAATTTATAACTTTATTATATCTAACCGTAATTATGACCAAATTTTCTGTTTTGATCTGATTTTTGAAGTAATTATGACCAAACATAGAATCTCTTAACGACTATAATTCCACAATATTTGGAAATGTTATGCTCATTGAATACTGGCAAACAAATGATCAATGATGCCTATGGATGAAAAAAAACATGCATATAGAGTCTCTTAAAACAGCAAATTAGATTAAATCTTAAAATAGAGGCCAAAAAGTTTATGGTGTTACTATGCAGGAAAAACTACGATTGGATAGAAAATTATTCCTGTTTGACTTGAACTTTAATTTTTTTTTAAATCTTTCTGCCTTGTTTATATGTGGAACGCTGAATTTCGGTAAAAAGTGCAAATTGAATGATTTTCCTCAGATGTATGCACCATGGCATGTCGTGCCTACGGGTGTTTTTCAAAAAAAAAAAAAAAAAAAAAAAAAAAAAAACCATGACATGTCACGTTAATAGAAAAGAGAGAAAAATAGGTGCAAGATCATTAATGGAGCTCACCTGGATTGGTGAGAGTAGAATGGTTCTTTCTGGAACATCATCAGTTATCTCCTGTCATGTCATCTGTTGAAATACATGAAATAACAGATCCTCTCGTATAAGAGTCTTTTCGATATATTAAATATCTCATATTCAAAAAGATGGGATTGCACATTCCTTTAGGCTCCGTTTGTTTGTAACTTAAAAGGATGCATAACTTAATTCTTAAGTCAACAAACACTTCTTGTTAGAAAGTGTACAAATTTTAATTTTGAAGCTAATTACACTTAATTAACCACAAACAAGTGCGAGGATCTAGTGCAAAAGTCAATCAACACAAGAGAAAGGGTTTGGATTTGTACCTCCCGCGAAATCGCATCCGCGGGGCTCGATCCAATGGCGTAGGAGTCGGTGGAGTGCTCTCCTTGCGCCTCCACCATGGTTGACGGCCGCCTCGAGTCCACCTAGAGATTAACCAAGGTCTAAATCGATTCGTGCTAGCGATTCGATTAGAACAAAACTAATCCAAAGGTATTCTCTCTTCTTCCTTAATTAACCATTTAATTAGTAGAGAGAATATTGCTCAACACATGAGCTAATGGAGAGAGAGAGGAGATGAGGCCGGCGGCCAAAGAGGGGGAGAGGAGTGGCGGCTAGGGTTAGGGTAGAGAGAAGCCTCAATTTTGCATCTATACATCTCTATATATAGTGCACAATCCCTACCTACCACCAACCATCTATTTACAAGAATGCCATCCCACCTACCTCTTGTGGCTGGCCATTAATGGGCTCAAATGGGCCTCTCAACTCTATTAATTAAGCCTCTAATTCACATAATTAGATGCTACTCCAAATGCTCTTCAATTGGACTATATATTTAATACATACATATTGGCCCAATAAATTAATATAACTATTTATATTAAATTGTGTTGAGCTAAACTAATTATTAACTAATTAATAATTATTCTAGGATTAGCTAATGCATTAATTTATTTCCATATGATCCATTTGACTTAATTAATTATAACGGTATATAATTAATCAATCAACTTATCATATTTTCGCAATACGCACTGTTGCGAATAAATAAATAAATAATGCACTGTCTTGGTCAAAACTCTATTTTGTGTGACCCTTTGAGGATTTATGCTAAGTTGGACATGGGATTAAATCGTTATTTAATTCCAATAATCATAAGCGGTATCTAGCAACACGTTATGATTCCCAATTCGCATAAATAGTGTACTGCTACAGTATTTAAATCCTGCATAAGAGAATAAAAGTATTTCCCTATTTTGATTCTTATGTCTCACGATATCATCGTATAATCCAAGATTGGAACGTGTCATTCTTGCAGATTATACGTTTCTTGATCTAGAGATAATTGTATAAAGTTGCATGCAAACAATCTATCTCCATCAAGGGGCCCAAACAGATATCGTCACTCACTAAGCGAATTAATGAGGGACATACGGTTTTCTTGATGATTAGCTTTTCCCCGCACAATTCAAGAGAACATAAATAAAGTCCGTATAGCAGCCCTTATCAGGAATCAACGGTAGACGATATTTATTGAACCTATCCTCATGTGGAAAAGATAAACATCTCAAACTTAGAACCAAAATCATAACGAAATAAATAATGACACATAACACAATCCATACATTTATTTCGTTGGATCAAGTCCTGTGCTATGTTCCATAACATACACATATGCAATTAAGTTGGCAACTCTTTACCTATGATTTGTAGAACTTAATCATCACTTAACTTGCATACTAATCTTATAAGATAATTAATGTTCCTTGTTAATTATCAAGATTATGGACCATTTAGATTTATTATTGTCATTCTAAAGAATGATCCACAGAGATCCACAATTCAGATCCTCAACCTGAATGATCTGTCAATAATAAACCTAGGAACAGATGATAAAATATCATCCATAACATAAACTAATATTTAAGTCATTAAATCATTGACTTCTAGGACATAACTCCAACACTTCTTACATAAGACGTCTTAAAGGTGCATAACTTATGCAATCTATTTAGGTTGCATAAGTTATGCACCGGCCTCCTTTAATTTTTTTTTCCGACAATACCACTTAGAAATAATTAATAATAATATTTAATAATTAACAAATAATTAATAAATAATAATATTTAATAAGTAATAATAATTATTAAAAAATCACAATTAATAATAAAGATTAATTATTATAGTTAATTAATAATATTTAACAAGTAATATTAATTATTAATAATAGCAATTTAATATTTATAATAATAATTAAAAATAATTAATCAATAATAAATTTTTATTATTAAATAATTAATAATATTTAATTAAAAGTAATTATTAATATTTCATAATAATAAAAATGATTTATTATTATCATTAATAATTAATAATTAACAATAATTAGTAATTAATAATATTTATTAATTAACAAATATTTAATTATTATTAATATTTAATAATAAATATTAAAAAATCATAATTAATAATAAATATTAATTATTATAATTAATAATTAAATAATAATAATAATCATTTAATAATAATTAATAAAAAATAAATTTTATTATTAAATAATTAATAATATTTATAATATTGAATTAAAAGTAATTATTAATATTTCATAATAATAAAAATGATTTATTATCATCATTAATAATTAATAATTTACATTAATTAGGTCACAACGTATTATTAATACATAATACTAATTCAAATTTAAGGGTATTTTAATCTTTTGACATGAATATATGCATGCATTAAGTTACTCATGTTAGAGATATGTCCTAGAAGCCAATCATTTTATGGCTACTTCTATAGTTTATGTTATTGATGATATTTGATCATTTGTTCCTGGATTTTATTATTGACAGTTTATTCAGGTTGAGAATCTGAATTGTGGATCACTGTGTTTCATTTATGATTAAATGACAATAATAAATCAAAACTATCCATAGTCTTGATAATTAACAAGGAACATTAATTATCAGATAAGACTAGTATACAAGTTAAGTGATGATTAAGTTCTACAAATCATAAGTAAGGAGTTACTAACTTAATTGTATATGTATATGTTACTGGAACATAGTACAGGACATGACCCAATGAAATAAATATATGGATTGTGTTATGTGTCATTATTTATTTCATATGTGTTTGATTCTGAGTTTGAAATGGTTCAGTTTTTCCACATGAGAATAGGTTCTATAAATATCGTCTAACGCTGATTTCTGATAAGGGCCGCTATACGGACTTTATTTATGTTCTCTTGAATTGTGCGGGGAGAAACTGGTCATTAAGACAACCGTATGTCTCTCGTTAGTTTACCTAACGAGTGATGATATGCACTGGACCCCTTGATGGAGATGGATTGCTTGCTAGCAACTTGTGCAATCATCTCTAGATCAAGAAGCATATAATCTGCAAGAATAACACATTCCTATCTTGAATTATACAAGGATATCATGTGACATAAGAATCAAAACAATAAGATACCATTTCTTATGCAGGATTGAAGTACTGTATTGGTACAGTATTTAATTTATGCGAATTGATAATCATAACGTGTTGCTAGATACCGCTTATGATTAATGGAAATAAATGATGATTTATTTTCATAGCCAACATAGCATAAATCCTCAAAGGGTCACACAAATAGGACTTTAACCAAACGTGCATTATTTATTTATTTGCAGTAGCGAGTACTGCGAATATATGATAAGTTGATTAATTAATTATATACCGTTGCGAACTGTTATAATTAATTAACTCAAATGGATCATATAGAAATAATATAATGTATTTACTAATTCCAAAGTAATTATTAATATGTTAATAATTAAGTTAGTTCAACGCATATTTATTATACTGAGCTAATTGGCCTTTTAGTTAATCGGTTAACTGAAAATCCGATATGAGATGAATTGAAAGAATGAATTAATGAGCCACTATATCATATGGATTTGGCCTACTTAATCTCTGAAAATTTCGGCCATAGAAGGGCATTTGTGTCCAAGAGAAAATAGGAAGAGAGAAACCTAATTATGAAAAACGTTCTATATATATATTGATTGTTTCTTTGGGAATAAGTCGGAGAAAAATCTAATTCTCACTCTCTTCTCTCTGTGGCCGCACTATTGACGCACTGTTCACGTACTGTTCACAGCGGAGAAAATTGGTTTTCTCCAATTTTAAGCTCTTAATTCCATCTCTAGCTCATGCGTTGAGCGATTTCCTTTCCAGTTAAACAGTTAATCGTGCGAAGGAATTCAAAGAAAATTAGTTATCGTCTCGAACAAGCTAGTACTTGTCTTGAGACCTTGGTTAATTTTCTAGGTGGACTCGAGGCGACGAGGTGGTGGTGGTGTGCTACCCATCGACTCCTAAGCAAAGGTCGAGCCTTCTAGATACGAGACTAGAAGAGGTAAATCGTTTTACCGTTCTCTTAAAGTGTCAACTTGCATAATTATCTAGATCTGTATAATAGCAATTATAAATTATTTGTTAATAAGTAATAAAAATTTAAATTGCACTTGGAATGAGTTCCTTACAACTCACCCTTACTACACAACCAAATATCCATTACATAACACTACATAAATACTTACGCATACTTAACTTATGCAATCCCTTACTACACAACCAAACGCCCCCTTACTATTTGAGTTCTTTTTTAATTTGGAAAATGAAACCTGAGGTTAAAATTACAACAAAAAATGATAACATCAATGATTTTATTTTAAATAATTTAATTTGAAGAAAAAGCATATTTTAGATAATCTGATAGCTAGCAAAGTTCAGTATATCCGTATATATATACATATTTCTACAGAGAATACGAACCCTCACTATTTTTAATTTTAACAACGGATGTATATGTAAAGAAGCTTGATTTAATATATGGAAAACTTAAATTATTTTGGATCAACATGCTTAGAATATGCCAAACAAATGGAGAAGTTTATCATAATCGGCCAAGTTAACCATGCTTCACGAGAAAGCCCTTCCTTGAAGCTCCAACTTGTTTGGTGACTATAAAACAGCATTGATCCTGCTTTGCCAATCTGACACCAGATCATTTCTCAACTTTTTATCACTGATCTTTCTTCACAAGTATAAAGATTTTTGTGAAACTAGCATCTAAGAATAACACTAAGAATCAAAACATACCAATTCTGTACAGAAAAATTTAAGTTCATAAACAATTTATAGAGATTCCATATGCACCATGCCTGTATATGTAATGTTTGTATTTTATATAGCCATAAAGATTTTTTATATTGGCGGATCTTGTATAACTAATGGACATAAAGATAGGGGTGTCAATGAAACCCGTTTACCTGTTTACCATATCCGTACCGTATTCGATAAGGCGGGTATGGGTAAGGTTTTATTTTCGTTAGACTAACGGGTATGGATATGGGTAAAGAAAAATTTTCGTTAACTTATCGGGTACGGGTACGGGTAAGGTCTATTTCGTACCCATTATCTAACGGATAATATTTTACAAACATATATGTATATATAATCACGTTTTTAGCATATTTCGTAAGATATTTTATTCATTTCGATCTTCATCCAAATCATCCAAATTTATTTATGATGATGAAAAAATTAATTTACACTCTATATTATATTATAATTTATAAATAGTTATATAGATTTTTCAAACTCAATTGATATGAGAATAAATTTCATGATTTTTGTTATATCTGAAATATTATCTAAATGTTTTACTTTATCTATATATTTATTTGATACTATTTATTTAGCCCATTATACATTTTTTTATTAAATTAATAATATTATTATTATCCATTATGTACCGTTACCCTACCCGTACCGTTAATTCTTAACGGGTACGGGTAAAGTCTTTTTTAACGGGTATGGGTAAAGAAAAATTTAACGGGTGCGGATATGAAAATACCTTCTACCGTACCGTACCGTACCCATTGACAGCCCTACATAAAGATAGTAAAATGTCACCAATGGCAATAAAAAGCTATATATTCATATTCACAGTTCCAGATGTTGCAGTAGTATTAAACGAGTTATGTAGTACATACATGGTCAACAACTTAAAATTATATGTTTTGTCGGAAGGTTTTGCTTCTGAAGGACCAAATCCACTATGGTTAGATATTGCAATTTTTTATAGTATAATTAATTAACGAAAGATGTTCGGATACAAACGGCTAAATGGATATCATATAATCAGTCATTATTTATTCTCAAAATTCCTTCATTTTTTTGTACTGCATTTCTATATCATATTTTAGATAAATAATACTATTGTATACTAAATTTAATTCATTCACTTTATAAACTTCATTAAGAATTGATTAATACTTCTTTTAAGAAAAAATATAAAATAATTAATCTCTTCGCACATATTTTTAAAGATTAAATAATCTTGTCTCTGCTCCTAAATATAATATATAATATAAGTTGGATTAAGTATGAATCCAGTTTGCTATGTTTTTCCGGTGCTTTTTCCAGCCAAAAAGCAATTAGTTTTTCCTCCTAAAGTATTCAAAATATTTTACTTGTCCAGAGAGACAGAGATAGAATCATGGGTGCCTAGACAGAAGCAAAGAAGCATGCAAATGCAATATGCAGGATCCCAAGGAAATGGAATCGGTGAGTGTGTGTGTGTGTGTGTGTGTTGGCTTTCCAAAAGCGAAAGATCTTTTTTGAGGGGAAAAAGGAAGGAACAACATTGTTAGAAATCCAATGATTTTGTTTGGGAGTAAGCAGGGGACAGAGAGGCAGGATTTAAGGTTTAAGAGAGGAATTGGGATTGGCTGCCCCTCCTAAAGGCACAACTAACCACCTTATCTGGGATGCAAAGCACAAAAACAGGGACCGAACCCTTCTAATTCTTTTAGTGTGTACGTTCATATAGTATATCCTCTAAAATAATACAATGCACCTACAAGATACTTTCTTTTTTTTTTAGAGGAACGGTTGCCAATTGTGCCGGTCAACTTCAATTTCACAAAGAAAGAGCATAACAACTATAATATGTTGAACTCTCTGGTTCTTTTGATTAGACGTATTTAATTTTGAATTGCAGCGGTAAAAAAGCATCTGCTCCACATCTAAATAAAATGATTTTAATTTTTTAATAGTTCAAAAATATCTATAAGATAGCTCAGTAATGTAGATAACTATAAAAGATGTGCTAATTAATTAAGTAGTAACACAAAAACTTCTTTCTTATTAATTAATACTAAATTTTGTATTTTTAATAATTCTATACCAGAAGAGTTTTTAATTACTGGCTTTGAATACCTACAAATAAAACGAAAGTCAATTAAGCTAATTACCAATGTATAAGTTCTTTGGCGCTGTTTCATGTTAATTGGTTCGAATGAGAGGTCAAGCCAAAATAGCGGGAACAACATAATCCTAAACACCATTTGGATGAAACCATGCATAGTGTATTTGGTCCTTCAGAAGTTGTTCTTAATTTTGTATTTGTGAAAATTAGCATCTAATTTGGATTACTAATTATGTATTATATATGAACGCATCTAAACATAAGAAAAGGGTTCGAACTGACAATGCCACAAGTATATAGACATAAAAAAACTAATCTTATCAAATGTGCAAAGATGTAAATTAACCTCTAATTCCTTTTTTATTATCATTGAACCCAGACTATTTGACCGTCTATATATTTATGTTGATTATTCACGTTGAAGTAAGAAAGAAAATGAAGGACGCGCGTTACATTTGGATTGTAAGTTAATTAATGAAATTAGCTCACTAATTCGGATATTTAAAACTTAAGCTACGCATTGACCTAGGATACCCATATCGGTAGGATTGTCCTAAGAGGAGCGGGTGGAACCATGTGTTGGAATGACGAAGCAAGTGTTCCATTCTGACTTGAGAAATGTATGCACTTAAGTTTTTTTTTTTTTACATAATAAATTGAAAATAATACAAAATTATGTTTATAATCCAAAATATATCTAAAATTACATCCATTCTAAAAATTAGAATGTACTTTGCTCAATATAAAATTCCATGTTAATTACCATAATTATAATATGTTTTCAGCAATTTTATTATTTGAAGGACAAGCTATATAAGTCTATACTTCCAAGTTATAGTTGATACATTGAAACTTGTTTGATGGTCTATTTTACCAAAATTCGAGCTGCATATTATACATGGATTCCGACTAGATTGATTGCAGAGGTGTTGGATGCCTTACTTAAAGAAGACAAGATAGCATTTCAAACCCTAGATGTCCTTTTTGCTGGATCAAAGGGCAAAGAGGCCTTTGCAAGTTTGCATAGGGTGATCATTACCCCCACAACCCAGCTCAGCTAGACCTTAGAGCATCATTATATCTTAGTGTCAACTAATTACATGGATCTCTATGATTACTGGTACGGATTCAAGGCATTGATGAGTTTAATTTTCGTTAAAAGCTTCTTAAATTTAAATACAGGTGAGTGATAGTTAATCGCATCGTGTCAAACCTAATAATGTAGTATATTGATTATATCAAGCCAATAACGTTTGTACTAAGATATTAGAACTCTTCAAGAACTGTTAAAACAAAATAAAAAAAAAATTACCATATGATTTATATATATCTATATAAATATTAAAGTACAATATGCGCGCTCATTTTGTATTCATAATTTCATATTGAAATAACAACATATTAGGGTCCTCAATGAATACAAAGACATAATAAGAGAAGATACCTAGTGAGCAATAAAGAATAATTATTAGTGGATATCAAAGAGAATTTGTGTTAATATAATAGTCTCTCTATGCATCAGCAAAGCAAGAGAGTGCATATAGAAAGCCATGCAAGTATGAGGCCCAAGGAATAAATATATAATGTGGTGAGACATCCATTAACATTAATTAATCTAACCTACAAGATGCCATGGTCATGATTTCCTCTGTTTATTTTTATCATCTAGATACCACGTACATGAATAAACTAATGAAAATGCTGAGGGAACACACTCGTTGTAACACTTTTGTATTACAGAAGCTACGATACTTCTATAGAATTCAAATATAAAATGTTGGTGCCATATAAATTCTCTCTCTAAAATTTCCTACACAGGAAACTATTGTATGAAATTAGAAATGCTTAAATCAAACTATTTTTCCAAAAGCCATCTAAAATTAGTTATATAAATTAATGAGATAATCAATAATTGCTACGAGAGATATATTACACTTGTATATATGTTTCATCGCCTATAAAGTTTCTCACCATGCCTAGTTTGTGATATGTACATTCCCCCGCCCCTAAAAAGCTGTAAATTTTATTGCCCAATATCTTAAGTTGAAGAGGGCTCAAATGATACCCCTTCTTTGTCTCCATTATACCTTCATTTATAAACATTAGTCAAAACTGAAAATTCAAATGTCAAAATAAATAAACATATATGTGATCGATCTATATCATTTTCTTTATTTCCACAAAAAATATTACATATTTTGATATCATTTTGATTGATATCAAGAATTTACAAAATTTAAATACACAAGAGGTGAGCAGCATTTTCTAGAAGTTGGATTTAAGAACATTTTGATTTTTTATCAAAATATAAAAAGTATCATAATTTCTTATGTGGATATAATATAGATCACATATATATAGCGAATTTCTTTTATTATTGAAGTTCAAGATTTTGTATGTTATTAAAGTTTGGAAAAGGAATCACAGTGTGGAGGCATGAAAAATGAAAATATTTAAGCCCTCCTCGACCTTGATCTCCCTCATCAAGTCATGTTGTATAAAAAATACATTATTTTCACGTTCTCAAATAAGAAAAACTATTAACCCCAAAGTCTACAATTAGGAGGATATCCCCAGAATTTTGCATTTCGTGCTCTTATATATTGTCAATGGTTATATTTCACTATATAGGAGTAACATATTTCTCAGTGGCAAATGCGCAATAAGTTAGGACAAATATTGGAACACTGGACCATTTTTTTTTCATTTAACAATATAATGGGATGCCATTTCATGACCCCTCACTGATGCAATGGACATACGAACAAATTACATAATCAACTTGGTCCGCTTTAGTAGGCATGAAAATATTAAAGTTTACATTAGTTATCTCCTAATAGTTTAATGTGCAAATGGAGGTAATAAAGATTTCTTTATATATATGCAACTAGATATTTGGCCCAAGGTCCTGGTCTCTTCACTTTATATACCTCTGACGGGTATATATGCAAATATTTTTTTAATTTAAACATATACATGAAAAATATTTGGCAATCCATCCAAGCAAACACATGTTGCTACTCCTAAAATTATACCTCTTTAATTACCAGCTGATGGTATATATTATTATATACATAAAAAAAAAACTTTGAACACATTAATTAGTATGGTTTAGATCTGCGAGTATCCTCTTTATTGGAGTATACATATCCGGTAGCAAAATATAAGCATATATAATATGTTTACTTTTTAACTTTTGGTTAATTAATATATAAGGAGAAAAATAAATAAGACAATTTAAAACAAAAGAAACAACCTCAATCCTGTTTTGAAGTAAACCTTACTCCAAAAATAAAGAAATATCAATGGAGATCGAAGGAACACGAGCTAGCAGCATTGGGGAGAAAAAATAGCCATTTTTCCCGTGAGCTGTGCCTTACTGGTTTCATGGTCTCCCATGCAACGTGCATACTAGTCTTGAAATGATAATTAGGGTTTCTCAGGCCGATAGCTATTTTTTTCCATAGTAGCACTATCATGATTATATATATCGATCACACAAATCCATGCCTAAGCAACGTCCCCAAATAAAGATCATCGATTGTGTACTTTAGTTTTATCAAGTGAAACAAAAAAAGAAATCCTATGATGACAATTGACAAAACAATCACAAAACTGATTAAAATTTAATGGATAACTGGATATATATTAAAAGTAAAAGCAACCAACCAATATTGTTCCGCCCTTCATCGTGCAATTGCATACTTGCATTAATTATCAGAGCCACACTGAAGTTAGGCCCTAAATAAGCCTAATTAAGTACTATATATTTACTATCGTTTTGCTACCATCCTAAATTGGCCCAAATAACAGAACTCAAAATTTCAAAATTAACCCTACAATTTCACATAATAAAAATATCAATAATAATTAGCCAACTAACCAATTAGACACCATCGATTGATCTTCAATTTCATCTTTTCATTGCACAAAATGTCATTGCCATGAAGAGACTGAGAAGAGAGCCCTAGCTTGCCAACCAAGAAATAGTCCCTCCTTCGAAACATGCAATTGGTACCCTTCCGATGGATAGTGCAAGCGTAGAAGTAACCGGGCTTGAGAAAGAGAGTACTCACTAAGCCGGCGTGGTGTAAAACCATTCTCTCTCATAATTACATCCCATCTCTCAAACCTCATGCCACCAGCACCTCGGGTGCCACCAGCCGGGACCAGAGACTCCTTTATCTCCTCCCCTAGCCATCTCTCCTCGACTTCTCTTCGCTCGACACTATTAGGTGGTTCCGTGGCCTCTAAAGCCTCAAAAACCGCAGTATAGTACTCCAAAGACTCTGAGAAAACCCTAAAGAAATCTTGAGGGGCCGAGGCAACTCCTAGTTCCCGCTCAGCAATTGTAACCACTGCTGGTCCCATAGCACGCACCGTAGATAGAAAATCATGCAATTGTCTCTCATCGCGGTCGCCGTATAACAGTTTATGCAAGAATAGTACGCAATTTACTATCAGCACCTCTCCATTTTCGGTTGAAGAACTTGATTGGTGCAACTGCATGAGAGACGAGCCCAAATTGTATGAGTGAAGATAGAGAGGATTGAATTGAAATGGGAGGCCGAGGGACCGTGCAAATGCATGCAACCGATCAGCAGTTCGTCTGAGAGCATTGACATCAGTGCCGGCCCCAGTTATCCGTACAGACGGAGGACCACTGTCTCCCCGGTACCCATGAACCGCAATTGCTTGCAGAAGAGGGGGCCACTGGAACCCATGCGCTGTATCCATGTCAATTATGTGAACCCCTCGATGACCATCAATTGCTTCCAATATGGCTTGGTTTGCAGTTAAATGAGCGAACCGGAGAAACGGTGTGATTTGGTTGAAGGCCAGGTATGATGGTTGAACCAACTGCGTGCCGCACTTGTTCATGCTGGTACTGGGGTTTGATGCTGCATTGGAAGATTCAATGAGTCGGATTAGGGCCTGTGCGAAGTGGTACACAACTCGGTCGGGTGAGTCACCAAGTGGAGACACGGCAGAAATGAGGAAGGATGCGATCCGGAGGGCCATCGGGCGGTCCCCATGGTGCATCAGCTCGGCACAGCGCATGAGGATCTGGCGAGGTGATGCTGATGTGGGGATGAGAAATTGGCTAGGTGTGGTTGGTATGAAGGATGTGGTGGTGGGGTTGGTTGTTGGTTCTTCTTCTTCTTCATGGGATTGGAGAGAGGAGAGCATAGCTGGGTCAGGTTAAGGTTAGGGTTTTGGAGGAGAGTGGAAGTGAGGTGGAAGTGCAGCAGAGAAAGAAAGAAGGCATGCATCTCTTGTCGGGTTTAATAGTTGGGGAGGAGGTAGAGGCACATCTGGAGGTGCAGCAGCAGCAAGAGTCGCTTCCGTGACAGGACATGATCTGCCCACAAATAAACAGATGAAAATTTTAAAGCTTATGAGAGAGAAAGAGAGAGAGCACTAGTAGTAGTAAGTAGGGAGTGGCAGCTGATCTATTTAGAGTTATAGCTGCACTATTTCAATCAAATAAAAGCTAGGTGTCCCTCTTCTCTATCTCTCCCTCAGAAAGGATAACTGTGGAAAAAGAGATGGGGATTATGCGGTTCTTGTCCCTATTCGCATGGACTTTGGTGTCTTGGGAGAGAGAGAGAGAGAGAGAGGTTAGAGATATCAATCAAGCTAAGATGGGTTGATGTGATCAGGGGCTAAATGAAGGGGGTCAGAGGAATCTAAAACATTCTTAGGATTCGGTGATGAATAAGAGGTGGTTGTTAGTAGTGACATAAAGAGTGGAGAGAGAAAGAGACTTTGGTGGTTTGGATGCGTTTGTTATACGTACTGATGATAAATTTTCTAAATGGTCAATTTACACTGTTGCCAAAATATTTGAACCTCAGATAGTATTATTCGATTATTTTATGTTTAATATTATGACGTCTTAGTTTTACACGTACATCTTATGTTCCTTTTCCTTTTTCTTTTCTTTTTCTTTTTGGAGGTACAGGTCAAGATATGAAAGGGCAAAAGCAAAGGAGAAAGTTTGGTGAAAGAGTGGATACTATAATATATATATTAGCAATTGCCTATTGGCGACTAAGAATCTTTTAATAAATAATGTGGTGTTTCTGAGCGCAAGTGTTCCTCAGCAAGTTAATTATATACTAATGTATTTTCCAATCTTACCTCTTGTGCGTGATAATTAAGTTTATTTACTATTATTACTTTTCTGAAATCGTTTACCTTAAGTTGATTTAAAAATGATTGGATATAGAGCTGGTTACGTTATTATCAAATAGCTTAATTTATTTTGTATTATATATAAGTCAGTTATGCTAAAAGAGCTAGTGATAATCAAAATTACAAAAAGAGCTGCTGGTTGTACTGTTAGGAAAATGTTTCTAAAAAACATGGTAAAATCATCTGAGTAACCTTTCTAGGCTAGAGTACTGGAGCTAGTGGGTGTAAATGCAAAAAAGATCCTTAAAATAATCAAGGACACCTTTATCCTTTTTCTTTTGTGTTTCTACATGATGAGGTGTCTTAAAAGAAAGCATCAGGAGATCCTTGCCTAGTGCAACAGTCTGGTGTTCTTTTTTGGTTTTTGCTCATTGCCCACACACCCTATCTTCCTTTAGAGCAATACACGCAACGCTTTAAATAGATGAGTAGAGACTACACACAACACATATCCAACTCATGAACTCTCATCCAACTTTTCGCTTGTCCCTTTATGCAGCCTCTCGCCTTCCTTCATCATCTAAGGCATGGCCCCCTCAGATAAGTTCCTTGCTATCACCCTCCTTTCTACCTTTATGTCAGTATCCACCAAAATTTTCAACGAGGTAAAAACAATACAACGAACGGACCCCAACTATATACAAACACCAAGATGCATTGCGTTATTTCCAATTGCATGAGGAATTAGCTAGCTTAATACTAATGCAACTAGATCAATACTAATTATGATTGGATTGCATGGGAATTCAGAGATAAAAGGGTAATGCAACTAGATCAATTACGTGGAACTTAGGGTGGAGGTTGTGAATGGGAAACATCATTGAAGGTTCCTAATGAATATTCAATTTTGAAAAAAATTAAAAGTTTTTGAGCCCATCTTCTTATTCAAAAATATACTAGCTAGCTAATGATAGGATTTTCAAATAATCTTAATCCTTAAAATGGTTATGGATACTAATTCTAATTTTTAATTTAGAGGACAGTCTATTTCAAAATTAGAACAATACAAGAAATGAGAATTATCAAAATCGAAACACAACAATTTTTTTTTGTGAACACATTAGGGTTATACTGTTCATTTACACTAAATTTGGAGATCAGATCGGAGTTAGTAATTTACACTAAATTTGGAAATCCACTGCTATATATTTATATACTATTAGGTTAATTTGATGATCAAGACCAAAATCAAAGTCTATCTAAGGCGGCTCTCCAATGAGATCCGTAAAATGAGACAGAAGACCAACACTACAACAGAAAAAGATCTTTAACACCCAATTAACAACAGTTCTTTAAAACTCCACTGTTAAAGATGCAGAGTGGCGAGAACCAGTTTTTGATCTATTGGCAAATTAAGAGCAATACATCTTCAATGAAAAGTAGCAGATTCGAAATCCGATTGGAGAGTTTTTCATAGACATTTAATTTGTAAAATAAGTTGGAGACTTGACCCCCAATTCATCTTTAAAAAAAAAAACGCAGAGTAGCATTTTCGAAATTTTGGGCATCGATTTAGCAGTGGATTTCCAAATTATTAACTCCGATCTGATCACCATGTAACAGATCAAAGAGTCGATAATAATATCATCTTTCCAGTGTTCGCTTTATTGCTCAAAAACCATCTTTGGATAGTAAAAAATTGTGAAAATATCGGTTTGGCCCGTTCCTTCTTTAAAGATATCATTCATGATCTATAGAATTTTTTTTTTTTTTTGGTTTGCACTAAATTGATCCCAAACTTCATCATAATTTTTTCCCACTAAATCAATTGTTATGTTTCAAGGAATAATATAATAAAAGTTAGTTCCTAAAGTATATATATGAACTAGTTTTATTTTTTGTGGTCTTGGAGGCATCTAAGAAGAGCTCTTCCAAACAAGACGGGAAGAAGAATGATACAAGGATTTTTCCTTAAAAATATTTGTGTCTAACTCGTTGATGGGATAAAAAAGTTTCATCTTAGAAAAAGACAACCTTTAAATGCTAATAACATGTTTATTCTGAAAGACGTTCAAAGTGGTTCCTTTAAAAAAAAAGTTTTTTTTAAAAAATTTTGTTCCTAGAGTTCTTTCTAACTTATTCTGAACAAACACAACCTCTAAATGCTAATTAATATATAGAACATGTTTATTCTGAAAGACGTTCAAAGTCTTAATATTTTAATTTTCATTAAAACTAGCTAAGAACTGATTCGGTACTGATGAAACTTTGGAGTTTAATTTTTTCTTTAAATAGTACATGGATAATTTGGCTCAAATAAAAATCTACAGAACAACTTGAAATTTTTTTAAAAGAAGTTCGAAGATCAAAAAACTTGAATTTTTCCTATAAAATCATGCATGTTGATATTGTTCTTAGTTGCCAACCTATATCAAATTTCTTTATATATTTCTATTGAATGAAGACGAGTTATAAGTCCTAAATGATAGATAGTGTCCAAGGAATTTAAACTTTTAACTCTTAATTTTTTATTTTTTACTAAGAAAATTATGTTATTTATAATTCTTATGACATCCAGATTTGCAAACAGTTAGAAACTAATACATTTTTTACCGAATGCCACCGACATACAAGATAATATTTTTTTTTCCTTTTACATAAATACCAGCGCAGGTGTTGAATTTCAAGCTTGCGATATTTATATGCTAGAACTCATGTTCTAGCCAATTGTACTGGATATAACTGATCATAACCACATTTAATTTTTTTTTTCAATTGACTGATAAAATAATGTGTTAATTATATATATTTATATATTGACTAGATATAACTCATAACCATATTTCAAACTTGCGATTTTCAATTGCGATATTTACAAATGACAAAAAAAAATTAATAATTACATAATTTTAACTATATATATATAGACTAAAAATGTTGGACCAGAATCCTTTCTTCAATTGACAACACTAATAAACGTTCCACGAATTAAAAAAAAAAAAACCAAACGCTAATAAATCTAAGCTAAAACAAGACATCCGTATAAAATTGACAACAATATTCATAACAAACAATCTAACATATAATTCCACATACTGTCGTGGCTAAGACTATGGGTTCTAGAGGTTCTGCTAGGTCAGATAATTAAGTAGAGATGTAAATGAATTGCCTAGTGAATATTATTATGTGATGCTGTTAGGAAGTGCACAATTTTTAATTTTATAGTTAATTCCCTTTAATTAACCACAAACAATTATGCACAAAAGGGATCTAGTGCTTAAGCATTCACACAAAGAGAAAGGAATCGGGATTTGTACCTCTTCTAGTATCGCAACTAGAAGGCGATTCCTATGCGTAGGAGGCGATGGCGTGCTAGCTCCGCCCTTCCTTCTTCTCCTTTCGGCCTCGAGTTCACCAAGAGCTTAATCACGGCCTTAAGAATCGTGCTAGCGACTCAAAGGCCAAGGCTAAACCCTTTCTCCTTCGCGCAATCGATTACTTTAATCAATGGTGGAATATATAGGCTCAACACATGAGCAATTGGGGAAGAGAGGGTGGTGGTGGCCGGCCAAATAGGGGAGGAGAGATGGAGGTGGCGGCTAGGTTAGAGGAGAGAGAATCGGGTTGGTTTGAGCCTCCAAGAGGGGTCTTATATAGAGCTCAAACCCTAGACCATAGTTCCATCTATTTACACAATTGCCACCCCACCTACCACCATGTCTAGGCCGGCCTCATTATGGGCTTTGATGGGCCACATAAACTCACCATTTGGGTCCCTAATTACATTAATTATAGGCCTCTTCAATTGCTCTTTAATTGGACTTTCGGTTTACATTTAAACGGCGGCCCAATTAATTAATATAACTATATTATATTAAAATGTGTTGAACCAAAATAATTATTAACTAATTAATAATTATATAGGGTTTAGAAAATACATTAATTTATTTCTATATGACCTATTTGACTCAATTAACTATAACGGTTCGCAACGGTATATAATTAATTAATCAACTTATCATATTTTCGTAATACACATTATTACGAATAAATAAATAATGCACCGTGTGATTATAACTCTATTTGTGTGACCCTTTGAGGATTTATGCTACGTTGGCCATGGAATTAAATCGCTATTTAATTCTAATAATCATAAGCGGTATCTAGCAACACGTTATGACTCCCAATTCGCATAAATAGTGTACAGCTACAATATCTCAATCCTGCATAAGAAATAATAGTATTTCCTTGTCCGATTCTTATGTCACATGATATCATCGTATAATCCAAGATAGGAATGTGTCACTCTTGCAGATTATACGTTTCTTGATCTAGAGACGACTGTATCAGTTGCTAGCAAACAGTCCATCTCCATCAAGGGGCCCAAACAGATATCATCGCTCACTAAGTTAATTAATGAGGGACATACGATTTTCTTGATGAACAACTTTTCCCCGCACAATTCAAGAGAACATAAATAAAGTCTGTATAGCAGCCCTTATCAGGAATCAACGGTAGACGATATTTATTGAACCTATCCTCATGTGGAAAAGCTGAACCATCTCAAACTTAAAATCAAACTCAAATGAAATAAATAATGACACATAACACAATCCATATATTTATTTCACTGGGTCGCGTCCTGTACTATGTTCTACAACATATACATATGCAATTAAGTTGGCAACTCCTTACCTATGATCTGTAGAACTTAATCATCACTTAACTTGCATACTAATCTTATCCGATAATTAATATTCCTTGTTAATTATCAAGATTACGGACCTTTTAGATTTATTATTGTCATTTAATTATAAATGAACTACAGAGATCCACAATTCAGATCCTCAACCTGAATGATCTGTCAATTAATAAATCAAGGAATAAATGATAAAATATCATCAATCACATAAACCATAGAAGTGGTCATTTAATAATTGGCTCCTAGGACATAACTCTAACAATCTCCCACTTGGCCTAGAGTCAATCAACAGCGACTTCTAGCCAGTGCATAGTACTCAATGTAATATCCAAAATATACATGTCTCATACTAAAGCCTCAAAAGATAAAAAATACAACTCAAAGCCACTCAGGCATACGCCTAATCCCCATGGATGCAACGTGCAACTCATGTGCGGCTCGAGACAGAGGCTTTGTCAGAGGGTCCGCTGTGTTCGCGGCACCGTCCACCTTCTTGACCTTGATCCACCCGTCATTCACAAACTGACGGATGAGATGGAATCGTCGTAGAATGTGCTTGGTCTTTTGGTGAGACCTAGGCTCCTTGGACTGAGCTATGGCTCCTGTGTTGTCGCAGTAGAGATCCACTGGACCTGAGATACTTGGAACCACCTCCAGCTCGGTCAAGAATTCCTTGATCCAAACGCCTTCTTTCGCTGCTTCACCCGCCGCTAAGTATTCTGCTTCGGTGACGGAATCGGCCGTGGTATCCTGTTTGGAACTCTTCCAACTCACGGCCCCACCATTGAGCAGATATACGAAGCCGGACTGTGACTTCGCATCATTTCGATCGGTTTGGAAACTAGCATCGGTGTAACCACTTACAACGAGCTCTTGGTCTCCACCATACATGAATATGCTATCCTTTGTTCTCTTGAGATACTTGAGGATATTCTTGACTGCGGTCCAGTGTGGCATACCAGGGTTAGCTTGGTATCGACTAGTCACACTAATCGGATGCGCCACATCGGGGCGAGTGCATAGCATGGCATACATGATCGAACCGACCACAGATGGATACTTGAACTGATTCATGTACTTTCTATCTGCATCAGTCGTCGGACATTGAGTCTTGCTCAAGAATATGCCATGTGACATAGGCAAGTAACCCTTCTTGGAACTAGCCATGTTGTGTTTTTCCAACACTTTGTCAATATATGCATCTTGGCTCAAGCCTAACAACCTTCTTGATCTATCTCGATAGATCTTGATTCCTAGGATGTAGGCGGCTTCGCCCAAGTCTTTCATTGAGAACACCTTCTTCAATGAATCCTTGACTGCATTCAATTCGGGTATATCATTCCCAATCAAGAGTATATCATCAACATATAGGACAAGAAATACAACCACGCTCCCACTAATCCTCTTGTAAACACAAGGTTCCTTCTAACTTTGAATGAAGTTCAACTTCTTGACCTCTTCATCAAAGCGCTTGTTCCAACTCCTTGATGCTTGCTTCAATCCATAAATGGACCTTTGAAGCTTGCACACCTTGTTAGCATTCTTTGGATCCACAAAACACTCGGGTTGTGTCATATACACATCCTCTTCCAAGTTGCCATTTAGGAAGGCAGTTTTGACATCCATTTGCCATATCTCATAGTCGTAGAATGCGGCAATTGCTAACAAGATCCGAATTGACTTGAACATGACGACTGGCGAGAAGGTTTCTTCATAGTCAATACCATGAACTTGCTTGTAACCTTTCGCAACTAGTCGTGCTTTGTAAATGGTCAAGTTGCCATCCATGTCGACCTTTCTCTTAAAGATCCATTTGTTCTCAACGGGTTTTACTCCGTCGGGAAGGTCAACTAAGGTCCATACCTTATTCTCATACATGGATTGCATTTCGGATTCCATGGCTTTGAGCCATTCCTTTGAGTCGGATTTTTCCTTCATGTCCTTTATGGTCAAGGGTTCGTCATTCGCAATGACGAGAACGTCGTGTAAACCTAAGTATCTTATAGGTGGACGACTTGGCCTTGCCGATCTTCGTAGGGTAGACGCTTGAGGTTCTTGAACTTGTTCCACAACGGTTTGCGGACTTAGTTCTTGAACTTCAAGTGTGGGTGCAACTTCAACATCATCGACTCGCGATATGTTTGAGTCTTCAATTGAGGGAGCTTGCTCTTGAACCTCTTCTTCCACAACAACTTGTGGAATGGGTTCGGCTACCACCTCATTTGGCACCACATTGGAACAACTAGATTTCCTACTTGAGGCATCTCTTGTTGTTGCGGTTCTTGAATTTCTTCAATCACCACGTTGCTCCCACTACTTCTTCTTGTGAGAAACTCCTTCTCCAAGAACTCCGCATGTCGTGCAACAACTATCTTGTTCTCGACACGGTTGTAAAAGTAGTAACCCTTTGTTTCCTTAGGGTATCCCACGAAATAACATTTGTCCGATTTGGGTCCAAGCTTATCGCTCATTAGCCTTTTTACATAAGCTTCACAACCCCAAATCTTGAGAAAAAGCATGCTTGGTTTCCTACCAAACCAAAGCTCATAAGGCGTCTTCTCAACGGACTTTGACGGAACACGGTTTAAAGTAAAAGCTGCGGTTTCTAATGCAAAACCCCAAAACGATTTAGGCAAGTCGGTTTGGCTCATCATCGATCGAACCATGTCTAGCAAAGTTCGATTCCTCCTCTCGGATACACCATTCCATTGTGGTGTTCCCGGTGGAGTGAGTTGTGGAACGATTCCACACTGCTTTAGATAATCACCAAATTCGTGGCTCAAGTACTCTCCACCTCGATCGGAACGCAAGACTTTGATCTTTCGATTCGGATTTGTGCCGCATCAAGTAGATATACCCGTATCTACTATGATCATCGATGAAAGTGATGAAGTATGAATAACCTCCTCGTGCACAAATGCTCATAGGTCCACAAACATCGGTATGTATGAGATCTAACAAGTCATTTGTCCTAATCCCTTTATTAGGAAAAGGCGCTTTGGTCATCTTTCCAATCAAACATGATTCGCATGTGTCAATTGGCTCGAAAGCGAATTGATCTAAGAGACCAACAGTTTGCAATCTCTTAATTCGTTTCTCGTTGATATGACCTAAGCGGCAATGCCACATTAGAGTCGTACTTTCATGTGAAATCTTACGCTTCCTACTGTTACGTTCAACACTCAAAACATGTTCGCTAGAATCAAGCACATAAAGACCATTCAATAAATGCGCAACACCATAACAAACATCATCACGCAACAAAGTACAACTTTTGTTCTTTATTACAACACCAAATCCATCCAAGTCTAAACAAGAAATAGAGATAATGTTTCGAGTGATACAAGGAACTACATAGACATCTTTGAGTTCCAAAATGAAACCAGAAGGCAAAGTTACATCCACATTCCCAACGGCCATAGCGGAGACGCACGTGCCGTTACCGACGCGGAGTTGTACTTCGCCTTTCTCGAGCCGCCTCCTACTCTTTAGTGCCTGCACATTTCGACAAATATGAGCACAAGAACCGGTGTCAAAAATCCAGTCTGTGTTAGAGGTAGCGAGAATGGTTTCAATGACAAATATACCTGAGGTAGAAGACTGGACGGTTCTCGCCTTCTTGTCAGCGAGGTACTTGGGGCAGTTTCTCTTCCAATGGCCCGTCTTGCTACAGTAATAGCATACGGTCTCGGAAGTGGCCGGGTTCTTCTTTCTCTTGGAACCCTCGGGAGCTCCCTTGGCCGGACCTTGGGGCGTCACCGGGCCTTTGCCCTTTCTAGTTCGGCGGGTCTTTCTTTTCTTACTCTTCTTGCTCTTGTCACTCACCGCAAGAACATCTTTGGGGCCCTTCTCTTTCTTGAGACTCTCCTCCGTCTCGACAAGCATGTTTTGGAGATCATCCATGCTCTTGTCCATGCCATTCATCCGGTAGTTCACAACAAAACCGGTGAAGCTGTGAGGGAGAGAGTTGAGAATAAAGTCTTGAATCGCCCCTGACGGGAAGGACGTATCAAGCCTTTCAAGCTGCCGAAACAACCCCGCCATCTTCATGACGTGTGGCCCGACTTCATGACCCTCCGCCAATCGAGTATTGGCGACGGCCTTGATGAGACGAGCCCTTTCGGTGCGGGCCTTGGTTTGGAACATGTTCGAGAGACGAGAGACCATTTCAAACACTCCTAGACCACTATCCATGAACTCCTTTTGGAGTTCTGACTCCATGACAGCGACAATCAAGACGGACATCTCCATGTCGTCCGTGACGTGCTTGTCATGTTCGTCCTGATCCGCTTTAGGGGCATCCGACTTGGGAGCCGCGGGGACGGGAGTGGTCAAGAGGTACTCCTTCTTTTCAAACCTAAGGACAAGCCTAAGGTTCCGGTGCCAATCCAGAAAGTTGGCACCGTTGAAGGCGAGCTTCTATTTCTCTAAAAGAGAACGTAGCGAAAAAGACGAGGAAGACATCTACAACAATTTTCAAATTAAAGGTCAATTAGTTTATGTTTTGTTTTAATTTCCAATAAAGTAAAACTTTCACTACTTTAATATAAATCCCTAAAAGTAATGAATTTCCAAGACCCCCACTTTCGTTGAGATGATGCCGGCGTCGGCACAACATCAAAGCAACTAATAATGAGGTAGGTTCTCCTTAACCAATCATACAACTTTATGACTCTTGGTTCGCGTCGCGAACTTCACTCCAATGTCCAATCCGATTAGGGTCCATTGTTAAGTAACTCCTCTCTATTTGCTCCTTGCAAATCCGATTTACACCCCGACTACCTATGGTGGACCACGATGTCCGCGTCGGCGGAATGCATCAATGGCCGAACATAAGGCGTGAAGGGGATAGAGAGAAGGAGAGTGATTTGGCTCAATCGTTTGGGACAAACAATTATGTGACTCTTGTTTGGTGGTCGTGTAAACATACACCCATACCTATCCTATGACATTCATAGCATTCACAAACATTCACATAATAAGCATCTCAAGCATTGTTGTGGGTTTGTATGGCTCCCGCTTGCATTAGTTTTCGCCGCATCTCCATGTAGCAAAACTAATCTAACCTTTGTCCCTCCCACTAAATTCTATATGGATCTAAATCCTATATAAAATAAAGAAACAAAATTACATGTGTAAATTTCTATTCCCATCCTAACCTTAGGGGCATGCAAGCCTCTCAAGTTACACAAAAATTAATCAAAATTAATTAATGGCACCAAAGGCCTTATTACACACAATCACACATGCATTCAATTTACAAACCACAAGGCATTGAATCATGAGCCATACTAAACCCACATCCTCCTACAAAACAAAGTTAGCACAAGTCTATCCACTAGTGTAATTTGTTTATAATTAATGACTTTCAAGTGTCTTTGCGTATTATTTGCCATTCGCAATTTCCGTGTATAAATGCTCAAATTTCAAACAACCAAACTTGTTTAAATTCCTTTTCGAAAACTTTTCAATCATCAAAAACTGAAAGGAGATCGCACAAGGAGTATCCTAATTACTTTTTCAACTAGTTTGAATAATTAGATAAATAATACTTTGATAAAAAAGTATCTAATGGGACACGACAAAATCCACAGTTTTCGGTCTCCAAAAATTATGAAATAATTTATATAAGCTCCTTGTCTAGATTGTAAATACCAGTCAAAATTTCAGGAAGAGATCATATACCATCTGAGAGAATAAAAAAAGACAAATCTGAAACAAGTGCGCGAACGCACCGTTTTGAGATATTCTGTTTTTCTTCTCAACCATCCGGTCTGAAAGATCACCTTCCATCCAGTTTTTATACATACAATATACATAGAAAAACTTGTTTAATCTATTGGCTAACTATTCATGAAAAGAAAACCACTAAGTTCTGTTTAAGAAATTCAAGTTACAAGCTTAACAATCGACTAGACCTGTACAGGAACAGACTATCGACCGAAAAGGTTTGATCTGGTTGAGGTACCAAACTTCCATGAACAATTATGAAATTAATTTTCCTGGAATCCTAACTTAAAATTAAACAACTCTATTCAAACAATTTTCCAGAAAGAGTTCTCAGTTGGTACAGTTTATTAGAACAATCAGTTTGCTCAATAAACCAGATCTGACGAGATCTTTCTTTTCATACTTGAAAAACCACGAATTAATCTGAACCATGCAACATTCTATACATGTCCAGAAAGTGTTTCAAGTCCTCTTTAAATCTAGCCAAAGAACACTGGTACTTATATTCAAAATATAAATCTTTTAAGCCATTCAAACAGAACAGTGCAAGCAGAAACTGGTTCTGCGCACCGTTGCCATTTTATTCACAGTAAATCCATACAATTTCAGAAAAATGTGAATCCAACGCCAAAAGAACCACAATCCACAGATCTACAACTTTCTAGTTGACAGAAAAAATTTCAAGAGAACATTTCATAGCGAAAAACGCATAACAACACAGAAATTGCTGTTTCCAGACAGCAAGCAATAGCATCAACTCTACTAATCCATTAATTAACTAATTTCTCTTAATTAAGTGTCAAAATAACTTAAGCACGACCATGTGCTCTGATACCACTGTTAGGAAGTGCACAATTTTTAATTTTATAGTTAATTTCCTTTAATTAACCACAAACAATTATGCACAAAAGGGATCTAGTGCTTAAGCATTCACACAAAGAGAAAGGAATCGGGATTTGTACCTCTTCTAGTATCGCAACTAGAAGGCGATTCCTATGCGTAGGAGGCGATGGCGTGCTAGCTCCGCCCTTCCTTCTTCTCCTTTCGGCCTCGAGTTCACCAAGAGCTTAATCACGGCCTTAAGAATCGTGCTAGCGACTCAAAGGCCAAGGCTAAACCCTTTCTCCTTCGCGCAATCGATTACTTTAATCAATGGTGGAATATATAGGCTCAACACATGAGCAATTGGGGAAGAGAGGGTGGTGGTGGCCGGCCAAATAGGGGAGGAGAGATGGAGGTGGCGGCTAGGTTAGAGGAGAGAGAATCGGGTTGGTTTGAGCCTCCAAGAGGGGTCTTATATAGAGCTCAAACCCTAGACCATAGTTTTATCTATTTATACAATTGCCACCCCCACCTACCACCATGTCTAGGCCGGCCTCATTATGGGCTTTGATGGGCCACATAAACTCACCATTTGGGTCCCTAATTACATTAATTATAGGCCTCTTCAATTGCTCTTTAATTGGACTTTCGGTTTACATTTAAACGGCGGCCCAATTAATTAATATAACTATATTATATTAAAATGTGTTGAACCAAAATAATTATTAACTAATTAATAATTATATAGGGTTTAGAAAATACATTAATTTATTTCTATATGACCTATTTGACTCAATTAACTATAACGGTTCGCAACGGTATATAATTAATTAATCAACTTATCATATTTTCGTAATACACATTATTACGAATAAATAAATAATGCACCGTGTGATTATAACTCTATTTGTGTGACCCTTTGAGGATTTATGCTACGTTGGCCATGGAATTAAATCGCTATTTAATTCTAATAATCATAAGCGGTATCTAGCAACACGTTATGACTCCCAATTCGCATAAATAGTATACAGCTACAATATCTCAATCCTGCATAAGAAATAATAGTATTTTCTTGTCCGATTCTTATGTCACATGATATCATCGTATAATCCAAGATAGGAATGTGTCACTCTTGCAGATTATACGTTTCTTGATCTAGAGATGACTGTATCAGTTGCTAGCAAACAGTCCATCTCCATCAAGGGGCCCAAACAGATATCATCGCTCACTAAGTTAATTAATGAGGGACATACGGTTTTCTTGATGAACAATTTTTCCCCGCACAATTCAAGAGAACATAAATAAAGTCCGTATAGCAGCCCTTATCAGGAATCAACGGTAGACGATATTTATTGAACCTATCCTCATGTGGAAAAGCTGAACCATCTCAAACTTAAAATCAAACTCAAATGAAATAAATAATGACACATAACACAATCCATATATTTATTTCACTGGGTCGCGTCCTGTACTATGTTCTACAACATATACATATGCAATTAAGTTGGCAACTCCTTACCTATGATCTGTAGAACTTAATCATCACTTAACTTGCATACTAATCTTATCCGATAATTAATATTCCTTGTTAATTATCAAGATTACGGACCTTTTAGATTTATTATTGTCATTTAATTATAAATGAACTACAGAGATCCACAATTCAGATCCTCAACCTGAATGATCTGTCAATTAATAAATCAAGGAATAAATGATAAAATATCATCAATCACATAAACCATAGAAGTGGCCATTTAATAATTAGCTCCTAGGACATAACTCTAACAGATGCGTGCACTTTTGGGAGCTCAAGCACGAAAATAAATGATCCGGAACGAAAATTTTAGCCGATTAAAGTAATGCATGTAGATAATTTCATGAATTTTTATCAGTCATAGGCAGTAGAAAAATGCAGGGGTCGGCAGGGACATTAGTTATATTTTATGTTCAGTGTGTTCATTCGGTTACTTTATGGCAGTTGGGTATCTTTTATATCGATCGCGTAATAATAAAAATTTAAATTATAAGTAATTGTATGGATATTTTATAGATTGATAAAAAAAAAAATTAAATTGAGAGGATAAGAAGTTAATTTAAACAGTGAACTTTACATCAATGATTTTAATTGTTCTTGAGTTTAGATAACTTTCCATAACAGCTATAAAAAAAAAGTCGAATGGAAATTCCATTATAAAAAATATACATAATTGACAATATTATTTTATGTAAGCAGAAAAAATAACGTGGGAAAGAATTATCTAGATTCTAGAATTTCATCAAGAAAATGCCATGTACACATGACCTGTTGAAGACGCTTAGTAAAGAAATATTCAAAGACCTTTTTACTGATGATCGAGCTGCCATCGTGTGAATTATATTTTTTATATTAATTTATATGCATTATATTATATATATTATAGCTTTAATAAAAAGAATTGAATGCTGACGACTCTAACATTGGATGAAATCAATGACAGAAAAATAATTGGATAAAATAAGTAGTTTTAAATTATCTCTTGGTTGGAACAGAAGGGGGAGAGAGAGGAATGAACACTCACATCAGAGGTAGAAAGCAGGAGCATGAGGGTACAAGGCATAAGCAAACAAAGGGAATATGGCAGCAGAGAGGGGCATTTTTGTCAAAATATTGATGGAATGTCTCAGCCCCAGGTCTCCAATCAGGAAAAACTATCAATCATCATTACCCCACAACTCACCTGCATGACAAGTACTTATACATCAAATGCCATTCTTTTTAAGAAAACGATAGAAGTTAAACTGTAAGGAGTTTAAAGAGATCACTTTTGCACAAGGTATATGGTTCCCTTCATTCATTGGAAACAAGAATGTACTTCATTCTGAATTTGACAAAGATATAAACATATTCCTGCCGAGTTACTTATCGTTATGCACAACAGTACAACAATAAGTATACAATAAGATATTAATTAGTGCCTTATTAGTTAATTGGATCATTTTGGATGCAACTGTACGTGGCATAGAATGGTAGAAGCATATACTTTATAGTAAATGATTATAAACGATCGTAAGTTTGAACCCACAATGATCACTATCCACTAATTTCACATAAAACTGTTAGGAGATTTATGCTATGAAAAATATTATATTAATTACTGCTTTTCAAGGCATTTTAGCAAGTAATTCTTAATTATCTTCCTAAAATAAATATATTATATTACGCATTTGATGTATCATAATAATCTTAACAAAAGATTTGAATAAACCAAAGAACACTTACAAAATGACCAATACATATTTTATGATAAAAGTTTGCTAAATTAATTAATTTCTTCTTTGCATGCATGAAATAACAGTCATTTAATTATTTAATACCAAGTTAGGATTGATGCTTAGTTCTAAGCCAAGTGAGAGCAGATTATTGGAATATAGCTAGACAACTGCCAAAGAAGAGAAGAATAATGCAGAACAAAAATATTTTCCTTATTTAGAGGCACCCCTAATGAAAATTTTCTCCACTCTCTTTCCCTCTTCCTCGTTATACAAGGTATATTCCGTTTTTCAATTAGTCATTTAAAACTAAGTATAAGGCCATCAAAAGCAAGAGATAAGGAAAACTTCGTAGTAAAAAGGAAAGATCGATCTTTCTCACAGAAAACGAACAAGAGAAAGCGAGAGAGAAACAAGGAAAAGAAACAAGAGAAAGAAGCTTAAATTTGTGCCAATTCCTTACCTCCTCATTAAATGCACCGATTTGACAGCCACAAAAGTCCACATTCATGCAAACCTCTCTCTCTCTATCTCTGGAAACAGTTTCCTCTATCAGAAAACAAATTATTGATATTAGTTTTGTAATTACGCTCTGACGGATCCTCTCGGCTCGGTCGACCAAACCGTCCACCAGTTAAAAGGCAACTTTTTGTGTTTTTTATCAATTAAAATCTTCTCCAGGACATCATATTGCAACTTCTCTCCAGTATGACTGGCAACGGTAGGTGTCCTTTCTTGACTATCAACCACTACGGTTATCATGGCCTCACCACAAAATCTGAGTCGATCTAAAAGACCCGTCCGATCCGTTTTGATCTGAATTAATTATCAACATTTAACACAACCCGACCAATTTACCATCCCAACAATTTGCATACTGTTCATCTAGCTAATTATTAATATTAACGGTCCTAAAGAGATTAGAAATTAAAAGTTACATCCTTGTATTGATATAGATACTTGCAATAACAACAAAAACACAAACCATAGAATTAATTCAATTAAATGGGACTATAAATTTTTTTGTAATATAATTTTCTTCCCATGGTGATGTAATTAGCTGTTAAATTCGATGAAGTAAATTGATCTAAATTTTGAAAAATGATTTACTTTTAATTTTTCCACATGAATATTAATAGCGTGTGTCATCTAAGATATATATTAAATCCCGTGATTTTTTTTCTCTATTTTTTACCGCTATATGCATTTTCTTATTTTGACCGCAATGATTTTATTTTAAAATAGTTTTTTTGAATAAATTTAAAATACTCGTATCAACCATTATTTAATTAAGAAGTAAATATATTTGAAAATCTAAAGTATTTCATGCCTAATCTATAGAAAAAAAATTCCTCCTACGACATGCAATCTGAACCCTCTAATTTTCGTTGATTGATCGATCTGAATTTATGTAAGGAATTACTTTTGGCAAGTTTTTTTTTTGGGCAGAAAATTTATGTCAAATTTATATGATGACTTTCTATGATAGAAATTACTAATTTTGAACTTATAAATTTTTGTCTAGAAATTTTGGCAAATTTTTTACCGGAGATTTTTTATATTTTACATCGGAAATTTTGACATGTTTTATGAAATAGATTGAATCATTCTTCTATCGAAAAAAATATAGCGCAGCAAAGCTGCGACTACCATCTCTAGTATAATATTAATACATGTGTCCGTTTTTAACCTAAGGAAGAATGCATGTGTTCAGTTTAAATGCATAGAAGTTGAATGGTTTTGAAGAATATTAAGGTAATTGGGAAGCAAAGTTGGACCCCTTCAATTTTAGATGATATCAACACACGGTAGATATAGAATTTGATTAGTCGATGAAGTTTTTGTGCAGTCCTTGATATATTATAATAGTAGACTGGAGAGGACTGAAAAAGAGGGGCAGTTTGTAGTGAGAGAGAGAGAGAGAGGATCATTTGAGTGGAGTTGAAGGGAGGGAAAGGGGACATAGTGATAACACATGGGGGACCAAGAGGGTGCATGCTCTTTTTTATATTGCCAAAAATCAAATTGCATATGCTTGAGAATTTGTCAACTAATTAGACATAAGGCACATTTGGTACATCCATGGAATAGGAGAGACCCCTTATTAATTGTTCTTACCTTCTCTCTCTATGCTCTTGGCCAGGTTTCGAAAACCGAACCCCAGGGTGGGCTGTTCCTACCCACTCGTGCAGGGAATTAATTTCTAGAGAGAGAAAGGAAGGAGCAATATTTTATGTGGAAGCCGAGATATAATAGGATCTTGAAAGCAAAGTTCTAAACATTTGTACAAAAACTGAGGGTTCTGGTGGTGATTGATCTTCTATGAATAGTCTTTCATTCATAGTACGATCATCAAACCACATCTCTCTCTCTCTCTCTATCTCTCACTTGACTTCTCTTTTATTGGGATCGTGTGATGGGTTTCTTGACTTGCGTTAGATTTTCGTTGGGAATTGGAGAAGAGCAGTTGGATGAATGATGCGATTTGAAGTTGTTATGACATTGCTTCATCATTTGTTTAAAGCGGAAATGCTGGAAGAAAGTCTCCCACTTTTATATTTTGAGGCGTAAGATGCTGAACATTCGTCTAAAATTCCAACCGTTCAAAAATTCTCATTTTAATTTATGTGATTTGTTGGTTTACCCACACTTTTGTCCGCAGATGATATGCATGTTTGTTGCCATTATGTTGTAAGTTGCTTTCTCGTGCTTAACTGAAATTCAATAAATATGGAAAGATGAGAATCCTCATATCCTAATTAAAACACAAAAAAAATTAACATATATTTGTACTTCTCAATAAGAGAACACAAAACTTGCTTGCCAAAAGGAGTCTAATAATTAACATATATGTATACTCCACTGGACAAACAACATCTAATAATTATCTGAGCAACACCTAGTCTAATAATATCAAGCATGCACTCTGTACCATTACTAGTCGTAAACTATTAAATATAAAGTAGGTTAATTACATTAACCTCATATTTATTTGATAGCTATCACAATAATCAAATGGTTATCATAAAAAAATAAAATTACAAATATTTCTTCATAAAATAGATTATTTGACTTAAATTGAGTCTAATTTTAAAATCATTATTTATCTATCAATTAAGAAGTTTAAAAATTTATGGTTCACTTATGTTGACACTTAAATATTGAACCAAATTGTATTACTTATTAGTTATTATACAACTTCCCTAAATTTATATTACGAGAAATGTTATGGAAGTGATATATGGACAGAGGGCTCTATCAAAATTCGACCATATCTCAATGTGATAGCTTAAACGACCAATTTGACATGATATTTATATTGAAATCTTCTTGCTGACCAATATATATATATAGAGAGAGAGAGAGAGAGAGCGAGAGAAGGGAGAGAGAGAATGGCTAACGTGCCATAGAGTCGTTTTTCGAGATTTAAAATTTAAATGTCCAATCCAGACCGTTCAAGTTATTCATCATATTAAAATACCCTTGGAGACCAAATTTTATATTTTTCAATTTTTTTTGCTATTTATTATGATATTTTTAAAAAACATTATAATTGGAGTATTTCAGACCCTTCAATTTGAAAATATCATAATAAATAGCAAAAAAATATGAAAAAATGTAAAATTTGGTCTCCAAGGGTATTTCAATATGGTGATCAACTTGAACGGATTGGATTGACCGATTGAATATTGGATCTCGAAAATTAACTCAAAAGAGAAATGGATGGCATTGTCATCTATGACACTTTAGCCATCTTATCTCTCTCTCTCTCTCTCTATATATATATAAAGTTTTGCTATGGTGAGTTGCAACTCACCAAAAGGTCAGTGAGTCGCGCTCAAAGTTTCTAAATCTAGTTCAAAATGACTGATCCAAACCGTCTAATACGATCTCCCTATTGAAATCTCCATGCAGACCAAATTTTACATTTTTTTCGAAATTTTTAAGTATTTTTTTGAAATTTTAGAAAATCGTTAATCTAATTAGTTCTGAACCGTTAAAAAACAACAGTTTTTAAAAATCCGAAAAAAATACTTAAAAATTTCAAAAAAATATAAAATTTGGTCTGCATGGAGATTTCAATATAGAGATCATATTGGACGGTTTGGATCGGTCATTTTGAACTAGATTTAGGAGTTTTGAGCGCGACTCACCGACCCTTTGGTGAGTTGCAACTCACCATAGCAAAACTCTATATATATATATATATATATATATATATATAATTTTTAAGTATTTTTTAGATTTTTTAAAATTGTTATTAATATTGAATGATCCAGAACTAATTAGATTGATGATTTACTAAAATGTCAAAAAAATAGTAAAATTTTTTTTAAATATATATAAAAGTTGGTCACCATGGAGATTTCAATATAAAGATCACATTTTGAATTGGTCCTTTGAAGTTTTTCATAAGATATGATAGAATTTGCAGCGTCCTCTGTCCATATTGCTTTGACTCTAATATTTCTCCTCTATGTTATTATATATTTTTTTCAATAGATCAAATTGCACAGATGGTTCCTCGATACCATCCAGTACTTGGTACTTAAAAATTATCATTATTTTCCTTAAAAATTTAGATTTGTAAGGTTTCTTATTATTATGACTGTGTTAAAAAAATAAAATCAAGATTCATATTGTTATCCAATGTCGCACTGATATTTTTGCGGTCAAAAATGTTTGTAAATATTATTTTCCGCTACTTGCTAAGAACATCGATCATAGTATTGATTTAATTAATATATCTTATTTCGCGGATAAATAACGTTAGTTTCAATTTTTTTAGGAGAGTTTGGTTGCTCCATGTTTTGGTGCCTTTAAATACTCCAATCTCACTTTTTTAGTAATATTTTAAGATTGAGTATTAAATCTAAACAGTTGACTCTGTTCGATTTCACAAAAGATGTATTATCATAAAATTTTATTTTTTTAGTGTTCATTTGATACTCGATCAAGACGACGGAAAATGAACAAATATAATTTAATTAAACTACCGTAATTAACTAGATTTGTGTATTTTGAGACCACTTGATCTAGTATCAAATAAAATCCAAAATATGTATTAAAGTTCTATGGCAAGATACTCTAGTGAAAACTTGGCAGAAGTCTATAAAAAAGAAAGATATATCTTCTGAAAATCGAACGAGAGATCTGTTGTTTAAATTTAAAATTTTAAAATATTAATTTAAAGTGAGTTTGAAATATCTTGGGATCGTGCTGAATCCTCATTTTTTTTATATTATTCGTGCGACTACATGAACACTGTGTGTTGCAATGAAAAAGTTTTATTATACATGTAATATAAATATTTTCTAATTAATGGATATTAGGGGTAAAACTAATTCCATATAAATTAAAATTGTAAGGACCAAAATGATATCTTTAAAATTTTATAAATCCAAGTAATGATCGTTATACGTTAAAGTTTTACACTTTAATATATATTTGAATTCTACGAACTAATTGTAGAGGAAAGAGGTGGTTTTCTCAATTCTAAGGAGGAAAAAAAAATATATATAAATCTAGCTCAGAAAAGGAAAATGGAAAAAAAAAAAAAATCATGTCTTGTCAAGTGAAGTATGGTGCATTCGGCTTCACGCAGATATGGTACAAAACGACCAGTAGAAGTAACCCCGGATTGATTGTTGTCTCCTTGTATACTAATTATTATGTTATTGACTTTTTCTCCATTTAATTGTACTGGATATATCTGGTTCTAAAAAGCATATAGACTTTTACATTCACATTCTATATTCTTGGACATGAGACTAGAACATGCATATGCAAGTAAAAGTAATGATTGACTGATTGAGACAAATTAATTAATGATAGGCTTAGCGAGCAACAAAAATAATATAATGCAAAAAAAAACCTGATATAATTTCGATTTTATAAGATATTATTTTTTTGTGAACTAGAATTAATCAAGCACGTAAAGTATCTTAACAATCATTGACATTTGTAATATATTTAAGTATAAATTTCAATTTGCATGTTAGGACCGATGCAATTGACATGTATATGAGATATGTTAATATATGAAAATAATAAGATGTGATGTACATTTCACTATTTAAGGACTAAGGTACTACAGGAATCTTGTTAGTATACAATTTACGATCTTTAAAAGATTAAGATTTAAAGAAGTGAGAATAATGCAAACAATTTGAATCATCTACTATATCTACACTCTTCTGACAGCACTATAAACTTAACTTTTTATTTATAACATTACAAATTTGTCAACATCTTTTCATGTTAATAAATGATTTCTTCATATGATTTTTTTTTTTTTCCTTTTGAGTGATGAAAGAACAATTCCGAAAATTCAAATGATGTTACTGAAATTGAATTTCAGACTATAGGATGGGATTCAAATTACTATTTTTTTTAATTAAATAAAAAATATAATCCATTTAAAGTCAGAATCGATTTATTTAACATAGCACTAATACTTCCAAAATATTGTCATACCTGTATCAGGTGTGTATCCGATACCGATACTCGTGCGATACACACCCGATACTCTATGTGGCGAATCTGATTATTTTAATATATTCGACTAACCGATACTTGTATCAGGTGCACCACGTGGTGAATCCAATTATTTTAAACTCTAAAATATTAAAAGTTTGATGGACCTTTTAATGAAAAATAAAAACTTTTATATCACAGCAGCAATTCTCATTATATTTAATTTTATATATATATATATATGCATGTATGTATGTATGTATGTATGTATGTATGTATGTATGTCATTAATGAATTATTAGATTGAAACAAAGGAAAAAAAATAAAATTAAAAAAATTCATCTACAAAATTCTCAACATATTTAAAAATATATATATAATGTCGCACCCGTATCAGAGATTTTTAAAAATTTTCATATCGCCGCACTGTATTGGATACGATACTTGCACCCGACTATCCATGCAGCATAGACATCACATAATATTTGCGGAAATAATAAAAAAATTCATGACCGGTAGGGAATTTTCCGGATCAAGCAAATTGTGTGATGTATTGGGATGTTGATATTTAAGTCGAAATTTTACCTTTTTTTTTTTTTTTTTCCTTTTTCCTTTTCTAATTAAGGTGAAAAGATAAAAATGATATGACGACCTTCGTTTATTTCAAAATCTAACTATTAATTTTCAAAAAAATTAAATTTTTTTTAGGGGTCAGGTGGCAATCACCAGTCACCACATCAATAGATTTTATTAATGAGAAAAAAATTATGAAAAAAAAAAAACTTCGAGTTAACATTTATCAATTAAAAGAATTACATGCATGCCATTAAAGGACAAATTAAAGTACTATTTGGTCTAAGATCCTCGCCCTAGATAAACGAACTAAATATTGAATTAAAGGAATACAATTTATGGAGATTCCCTTATCCCTTTCAATCTCCAATTTCTCTTTCTTTGATCAAATATATCACAATTTGTCTCTTTTAGGTCATTATCGCATCGCACGCCAAGAGATCCTTCTTTTCTTCTGTTTTTTTTTCTTCCCTCCTGATGTTTTTACCGCAGTAAACTTATATTATGTTTTTTTTTTACTTTTTACATTTAAGCCCTTGAAAATATTATCCTGCTGTTTTTTTTTGCGTGTTTCTTAATTAAACTCAAGTTGTGTCTAAGTGTCTATATTTTTTATGAGGAAGTTGGGCTACCAATATTTTGGTTGTCCCCAACTGCCAACATTTTACTATTAAATTATTTTTTTTAATTTTAAAATTCAAATATTAAATCCAAACCATTGATCTTATTTAGTTTAACAAGCGATGCGTTTTCATATAAGTTTTGTAAATTTTGGAATTTATTTGATACTTCATCAATAGATAGAAAAACAAACAAATCTTGTTAACTATGATAGATTCATTATAATACGTTCAAGTTTTAGCCTTTGATCGAGTATCAAATAAACTCTAAAATTTACAAAATTTATATGAAAACTCATCGCTCATTAAATTAAATAAGATCAATGGTTTGGATTTAACATTTGAATTTTAAAATTTTAAAAACTAACTAAATAGTAAAATATTGACATTTAGGGACAACCAAAATGTTGGTAGCGAACCTGCTTTCTTATTTTTTATTGCGGTGGTATTAGACCAGTTCTCCTATGCGAGAACCACTTAAGACTTGAAATTCAGAGCAAGTTACATTGGGATCACTAGAAGAGCAAGTTCGAAATTTTCGTTAAGTATCTTTTCATATATTGGTTTAGTTTGTATATATTTTATATGATTTTAGCTTTATATGCGCTAATTATTTTTATGAATAAAGATAATTCACTTTCGTATTAATCTTTGTTTATAAAAACTTAAATCTATGATTTCTTGAAGGGGCCATTTCATCATGACCTTACAACTTGAACGACTAATTAAGTCTTCACATTGCTAGGTATATATTGTGCTTAGTTTTGCAATTAAGGTGTATTTTTTTCATTGTCAGACACGTATTAGAGGAATGGACCTACTAATGATTTATATCAGATCATAAAAGCTTTACAATAAGCTTGATGCATGCATTACGGTTATGTCTAAATCCATATCGTCCTCTGGCAAGTAAAATAGTGAAAGCGGTTAATTTTGTCAATGCTCCATATTTGTTCTCAACGTTTGAAAAGAAAGATTAAGACAAAACTTCGGTGATCGTGAAGTTGAAAAATCTATCTTTCCGCTGGCTACACATATTGAACTAAATTACAAAAGAATCCATCCTTTGTGTGCCTTTACCTTTAGTGCTATATTTGGGTACACCAATTGTATGAACATTTATTTTCAGTATACATTCTTTTGTTAATTTTGTTTTTTTTTTTTTTATTGGCAGCCCATGCCCCTTCACTATTCATATTTACCACTTACTAAAAGAGAAAAAAAAATCCCTTTCTTGAGTGTTACTGCTAATGTAATCTTTGTCAAAACAACCTTATGCAAAAAATAAAATGAAATTTGAGTGCTTTGTGTACTTGAATGTAAAATGAGTGTTACATGGGTAGTCCAAATCATAGTCTAGGATGATCGGATCCACATCCTCAGCAGCCAAATTCTTGGCTGCTCCAAACAGCCATCCTCTTTTTTCTTTAATATTTCAACATTTAAAATTCAAATGTTGAATCCAAACCGTTGATCTTGTTCAATTTTACGGGCGATGCATTTTCATATAAGTTTTATGAAATTTGGAGTTGATTTGATACTAGATTAAGTGGTCAACAAATGAACGAATCTGGTTAACTATCACTGATTAATTCTAATACGTTCATAATTTGGTCACTTAATCAAGTATCAAATCGACTCCAAATTTTATAAAACTTATATGAAAATGCATCGTCCGTAAAATTGAACAAGATCAACGGTTTGGATTCAACATTTGAATTTTAAAATGTTGAAATATTAAAGAAAAAAGAGGATGGCTGTTTGGAGCAGCCAAGAATTTGGCTGCTGAGGATGTGGATCGAGGATGATCATGGTTAGATGCTTGAAGATCCAGCTTGATTGTGACATTAGCTTGTGGGTTCTTATTTTAAAGAAGTGGCAAGAAAAAAACGCTAGCATGGTGGGTTAAGTAGAGAGAAAGAAAGGATATAAAAAATGTAGCACTAAGAGCATCTTTGAAAGAATTAAATGCCTCTTAGCCACCTCTACATTTCAGAACTCCCAAGCATCTACTTTCCAAAGGGCAGTGAAAAAATGCAATATGGACCCTTGCTCTAGCAAAATTGACACAAGTACCCACAAAAGCATGCATATAGTATAGCCATATAGCCCCCTTGTGTGATAAAAAAAAGTAATTATTTATTTTATTATTATTATTTTTTTTTTGCACCTTGTCATAGGTTTTTTATTGGAGGTTTTTATTAAGGCAATCGTGCCATGTTTAAAGCAGTTGGCTTGGATTACATTATTAACTTCATTTTCTGTTAAAATTTCTTCGTTTTTTATTCAATATACGTCTGCAAACTAGTTAATGTTTCTCAGCTGATTGTTTCAAAATTGTTCATTCGATTAAATCCAGTTGTCTCATCTTTCTCGCACGCCTAGCCTGAAAAACTCGTCTTAGATAAAAAAATTAATTAAAAAAAACAAACCTCATGTAACAATCAATAGTTAATGGGTTCCATCAGACTTTCCACATATAGAAAATTTTTTTGTACCATTTCTTGCATAAGCAAAAGAAAAAGAAAAAAAAAGCATAAAAACAAGAGAGAGATGAATGACAACAGGGGGATGATGAGAGCATACATCACAATACTGTTGTAAAGTGTATGTATACAAATTCATTATAGAAAGTACCCATGAATAGTTTCAACGTGTGCTCGAATAGGATTCGGTCATGGTATTTTAGGTCCAGAAAGTACCAATTGCGCAACTGAGTGTTAATATATTCAAAAGAAAAGTATCAAAACAGTTCAACAAAGTAACCAGCGGCTGAGCCTAAGAATGGAAAATCCAGATATGCATCCCCTATCAGTAAAGAAACTTAGGCTGAATTCCTCAGCTGGTTTAGAAAAGTATTCGTCTAAATCTTAGAAGATAACTTTATTAAGATTTTGGTCCCACTTGTATCAACGTTTAAACTACAATACAAGTATTCCCTACTTTAGTTAGTAATAATCAACAATCATTTCAATAAAGTGCATCTCCGAGGGCAACAACATCACCCAAATAATACAAAATTTCATTTAATATTACGACTCAGATGCTTCTTATAATATAACATTTCATTCAATCAAAACACAGCTTACCAAAGATATTGCGGGCGTCAATTAACATGCGAAATCCTGACAAAAGTCCTTTTTATAGTGGGCTCTGCACCTTTTGAAGATTCCCAATTTATTTGAATATTTTTCCTTGTTGCTAACAAGATTTTTAGACAATATTTAAACACAAATGAGGGAAATCCCGTTAAAATTATCATTTGGTCTAGTATCTAGCATTTTTTTTAGGAACACTTTTTCTTTAAAAAAATAGAGCATAGAGACGTAATACTAAATAATGAAACTAATGGAGCAATTTCTAACGTGCCCCCTACAAATTCAATAACTAATTAGAGAAAGAACGAAGCAAAATCTTTGGAGGGGTCAGATGTTAAGTCTTAACCTATTAACTTTCAAGAGTTTCCAATGATATATAAATATAAACTAAAGAAATAAAGAAGGCATCACGCATGTATTTGATGTTTCGTCTTAGTGAGGTACCAAAGTTACTATACTATAGAAATGTTAAGAAAGCAGGCTTTAACATGAAAAGAAAAGACCGGCCCAACTAGTACAATACGCGTCCTCCATATTTACCACTAAATTTGCCACTGGTAAGAATTAGCTAGTGCCATCAAAACTCATCAGGTCCCATAATCCTATATGATACTAACATGTTGTAAACCTCAAAGTATGCTGATTCACAAGGTGACATTTACATGTATACGTCCTCAGCATAACATCAAATGTACTACACTTCAACCACTCTGAAATATTGAATTGGCCCAAGGAAATAAAAATGGAAAACATAATTTGTATCAAATCTGAGAAATATTCTGACAGCAACTGTATCAGGTATGGTGAATTGTGGTAAGAATAAATCAGTTCTTTCTCTGTTGAGAAAATTTTCAAATTGTTTCTTTTATTCCTAAGCATGTGGTTAACAGATTCAACTTACCAAACCTGGTAAATTAGGATAGGAGTATTAAATAACTTCAAACTTCAAAAGAAGGTCTTTACATCATATTTTCAAAATGCAAAATTCAAATTTGAAGTTTCAAACAACTTCACCTCCAGAAGAGGTTTTGGAATCTAAGGCCTTGAGACCCTGGTTCATGGCCCGTTGTCTGTTCTGTGCTTGCCTCTCTACTGCCACCATATACAAACCTTGACGAACAAAATATTAGATTCGTTATACAATTGACTGGATATTTTCTAAAGGAAACAGATATAGTTTGGCCAAAAGGACTATATTTGTTTTCAATTTAGACCCAACTCATGTATTGAATTACATAACAGCTTGCATAGGTCAGGTGCTGTGCTGCTAAGGTACGTCGTAAGGTACTACAGGCAAACAAGTGCTGCACAGGCTTTACCAAAGGTAGATGAAATCTCTTCGGTAAGTTCTCAAAACAGTAACAATGCCATGGCTAAAGAATTAAAAGAACAAAACAAAATTTGGTTTAATTACGTTTTCTCAGAGTAACTGGCTAAACTACGCTTAGTAACAGTACAGTGACATACAAACACTAAACTATTATAAACAAATTTTTTAATTAATAAAAACTGGTAAATAGTAAAAGGAACATACTAATAGCGGTGCCAATGGCGCAAAACCAAAGAACCTTTTGTGACCATTTCTCCCCAACCACTCCACGTGACCCTACCATTTCAAACCCTGTAATTGAAAAAATGATTTAAATTTTATTAAATATTAGATCTGCATCTAAAATCAAATTTTGAAAAAAGAAATCAGAGGGTAAGCTAAATAAGCTGTACAAAGTAAGAACTAAGGAACTATTGCTAGCTTCTCTCAAGGTTATCAGAATCCGCTCACAACCTTAGAACCTACAACCCGATAGGTCTGATTGGGAAAAATGATTCACATATTCTTAGTCTTAAATTGATCAGAGTCTAAGTAGAACGCTGAATTAAGTCTGTGAGTCCATAGAAAGCCATACAATCCTCATCCAAGAGAGGCTTTCATGATGCTGATCATTTGATGATAATGTTACATGTATGGAGAAAAACATTGATTCACTTAATTTTAACATCCATGCTCAATTGCTCATAAAAGAGAAATGCAAGTTAACTTTCTTTTACTAAGAATTAAAAACATTTCTTTATTTATTTTATGCTTCTTACACAAAAGACAACTATAATCAATTTGGATTTATGCCAATTCATCACTTGTTGGTCCCACTGATTATGACTCAATTCTAGGCTCCAGTGATGAAGTATAGGTTACAGTGATTACATGTATAATCCCAATTGTTAGTCCCACTGTACAGAGAAAGTGGTCTTGTCACCTGTTTTATTATGAAAATGAAAATGAGTTGATACAAGGACAAAAACATAAGACATCGGAACCCTACTTACCTATTCATGTACCAGTACTTTTGCAACATGTAACAGTACATGCTATGTTCCCTGAAACCCCATAAAAAAAAATAAAAAGCAACTATCCTATCCCGTACACCAGTGCTTTCCATTGTTACAATTATCAGTACATTTCAGCTTCACACTACTGAAATGTACAATCATTCGCTAAAAGCGTGCTAAGAACTAACAAACAAGTTGAATAATTTGTTTCTATTGATTTTTCGTTTGTTTGAAGAAAAGTAGACTAAATATTTTGCTAGTAAACCCTAAAAAAAATTAGCAGAAAAAGCTGAGTTCGTGCAATACTATCAACATTAGCGAATTTGAATTGAATTGACACAGCGAGATCTAACGAAAAAGCACAGCTAACTAATTCCCAAGCCTCAACTGCAAGTTCAAAAAATGAATGAAAATCAAGCAATTAAAACAATATACGCACCTGAAAGCAGCCCGACAGAAAGCCTCGCTGACAAGACTGAAAGAACAAAATAAACCCTTGTTTGTCAGTATCGGTGCGAATTAGCGAAATCGTAGAAGCAAGAAGAGGCGGAGACGCATCTGACTGGTGGGTCCCAAATGAAAAAAAAGGCCGCATGGATTTTTTTATCCAGTTGTCATAGTCTGATAGAAGACTTGATGGGCTATTGTCACCGGGCTTCATTTATTCTTTTTTTAGTTGATTGGTTGTACTTTCAATTTTTTTACCATTGGGCCTTGTTTAGTGAGAGAAATTATTTAGTTTTTAAGGAATGAGGATGTTAATTGCGTGAAAGTGAGAACCGGAGATTGCCGAACGTCTCAATTGATAGATGAATCTGTGATTGTGATTTAATACCAGGAGATATTGTTTCCTTTCTTATTTTCACTTTATTTTTTTTTTTACTTTTTAACTTTTAATTGCAGCTGAATTTGGAGTCCAGAACGAATGATTTGTGACTCTCTCATTTTTTAAAGAGAATAAAATAGGTAACAAATTCCACGGTGCTCAAAAGAGTAATTTAATATCAAAGATACCGAACCATATATCCTCTAATTAAGTTGTACTACTAAAATACTTTTAACTGCTGCTTATTTTCGACCTTATTTAACATAGACAAAATAACAAGGTGGTATATCGGCAAAACATCAGATGCAGCAGAACCATCTAGCTAAGTGAAAGAAAAATTATTTACTTGGGATAAACATGTACCGGATTACTGACAGAATAACTATTTATCAATTAATTACATTGTTTCAAAAAGATGAAATTATTGGAATTCCAGCTTAAACCGAAGTAGCTTGAAATACCAGCTTCCATTTTTTTTAAATTTTTTCTTGCAACCAACATATTATTACACAGAAGGAAGGAAGCCACCTAAAAAAGGAAATTATTTAATTGCTTTCTCGAGAGAGACAGAGAGTTGGCACACAGATAAGAAATCAGGAAAAAAAAATTAAACAGTGAGTTCATTCTTAGAAATGATAACACCATCACTGTCAGCATAAAGCCACTCCCCTGGAAATATCACTGTACCACCCATAGAAACTGGTACGTTCTTCTCCCCTATGCCCCTCTTGTTGGATTTGAGAGGATTGGACCCGATGGCACGAACACCAATGTCAGTAGTGTTAATCTCGTCCACATCTCTGACACAGCCGTTAATTACAATGCCGGCCCAACCCATGTTATGTGCCAGCTGGGCAAGGTTGCCACCGAGTAAGGCACATCTCCGACTGCCCCCTCCATCTATCACTAGCACTCTTCCTAAAATACAAAATAATAATTCATTGTTAGAATTAATTAAGCATTGCAATGAGACATCTTCAGAGCTGCTCCATTATGTTAGGCCTTGGGTTAGAATATGATACACATTTGAAATGTGCTGGCAACAGGGTTCTGCCCTTTTTTTCCACGGTTATTTATCGTTGTAGATTATTTTTTGTGGTAATACTACTTTGAAGCAGTGGTTGCTTTAGGGTTTACTATTTTTATTGGTCTGAACTCTGAACTAAAAGTATGAAGACATAAATAGCTGGGCTTGGACTGGTTAACGATTCATTCTAAGTTATTCGCAAAAAAAGTTGATTTTAATTGTGGGCACATGCGCTAGATTTTGTCCTCAAAAGCTATGACAGCATGCACAGCTTTCAGGTTATTTGACTTTGGTGTGGCCGTTGGGTAGGCGTTAGAGCTAAGGCATGTGTTGGTTCCAGGAACTGAGGATTGGCATCAGTAAATATAACTGGCAAAATGGTCGGAGTAAGTTTTACCAGCTATGGCGTTAAATAAGATAATTGAGGAAGTGTCATTGCTAGTATCAGGTCTTATGACTTACATACTGTATTACTCAGGTTTTAGAAATCTTCTGGTACTGAAGAGATAATTGTCATCAATTTCTTATTTTTTTAAATCCGGTTTGAGAATATTATGTTTGTATTAAGAAATCAGAACTTATGATTAGGATTTGATATCCAGTGCCCTCAATATCAAAAAGTTGAAATCACCACTATGTACCAGGCTCTACTGATACATGACAACCTACCAAAACAAAACAGCAATCACATCTTCAAAATTGATTCAAAATGGAATATTCAAATTGACAATTTACCTTCTCCTTTCGTTTCTAGGGTTTCCCTAACAATGACATTATCCTCAAGAACTTTCAGGGTGACAACTGGGCCTGAAAAAATCTGATTGTGTCCATAAATGTTGAATATTGAATCAAGGACCCTCATTTCTCCACTTTTAACCAAGCGTTGATTGGTGTCACACAGCTCGGCTGTAGCAGTAGATGCCATATTTATTGACCAAACAAAAATCTACAAAAAGAGCCAACAGGAAAGAACAATTTGATCATGTACACTGACATAATGAAAATGAACAGAGGGTCTGTAGGTAAATTCTCATTTCAAGACTTTCAAGAAGCAGACAGATGTTTTTTTTTTAAGAAAAAAGAAAAAGGCAAAACCTCTATCAAGCAGTTTTCAAATAACTTCTATTTCTGTTAGAACTTAAAATGGATCACCATTACTCACCTATGCTATGAACTAGTATTAACTATTAACTCATGGTAATATCAGATCAATTTCCTATCACAACTGCATTAAGGCTTACAAGATTGCAAAACGAAAAAGGGGAATTCTTTTGATGTGGAGATGGTTCTTGTACAAAATTGAAAGATATTTGTATATGAGCTACCAATTTCCTACTGACAACCAAAAGAAAAAAGAACAAAAGTAAACAAATTACTAATCAAACTACAATATACTTAAGACCCAGTACCCAGAAGTGCAAATCAATTTCGAAGTTTAGTACTTATTCAGAAGAAAACAAATTACCTTCTGAAATTAAGGAAAGAGTAGAACTGCACCACGAAGGGATTTGGATTGGAGCCTCAGCCGATCCTATGCTATATATAGCACTTGTATTAATGATATCTCGACAATCGTGCCTCACAGAGAGGAAAATTAATTGTAACTAACAGTTAGGAAAAGGGATTGTAGATGGATAACATTATAGTTCACCTCCACCCGGTGTATAAGTCAATAGGTGGGGCCCTTGATCCAGTAATCTGTCTCTCTGACAACGAAAAGACCGGGTCCAGGATAGAAATTTTCTTGTAAGTATTTCGTGCGGCGGATTGCTAGCTGATAAGCACTTTTTACTGGAGGTGGGACCCATAGGGTCATTACCATCTTTTCTCTAGGTGTTCTGCGGCGCTAACATTGATGCGTACTGTATAAGAAATCACTTCAGCCCGGTTTCTAGAACTATTCGGGTACGGATATTCGTGTATTGGATCTATTGATTTGCACCCAACCCGACTAACATTCCGCGTCCCTTTCTCAGTTTCTCTCTCTCTCTCTCTCTCTCATCAACAGCAGCATGCGATCATCACTCTTCCTTAGAAATCGACCATCGTATCGCCAGCTGAGCTCGGTCGTCTCCCGTTGCTTCTGTACTGGAGAGAAATGGGGATCAGTTTGGAGCTTTGGAGACAACACCAATGGCGCTCTCGGGCTCCCTGCGCCTCTCTCCGATGCCTACGAGCCCACCAAGGTCTCTCCATTTTCACACTTTCTTCACTTCTATATTTTTGTAATTTGCACAATTTGTTACATTACCATATTTTTGTAATTCTAACCTCCTAAAACAGGACATTGTGATATTAATAATAAGTGTGAGTTTTGCATATAGGTCCCTGAACTTCCATCTAATATTACACAAGTGGCAGCAGGGCATTATCACTCGCTAGCTGTGACTTCAGAAGGTGAGGTCTGGGCATGGGGCCGCAATGAGGAAGGCCAGCTTGGTAGATGCATCGATTCACCGAGGTTAATATTACTTTTCTGTCTCCCCAATTTTTCAATTATGTCTTCTTGTATCAACAATCAAGGATAATATATGTACCAGACAAGGAACTGCTTTGATCCTAATATATATTCCTTTTCAACTCACTGCTTTGAGGTTTAAATTACTTTAAATTGTGGCTTTACAAAGCTCAAATTATTATTTGGCTGCATTTTTGTCAAAAAAAGAGAGGTAGTTTGTCTTTCTATAATAGCTTAGTTCTTTTCTCTTTTATATTTTCTAGAAATAGTTGGTGTAAACCTGAGAGAGTGAGAGGCTTGGATGGTGTTGAGGTCCGTGCAGTCTCAGCATCTGGTGTTGCTTCTTCGGCTATTGGAAAAGATGGTTCAGTTTGGGTGTGGGGCCGATCAAAGCGAGGTCAACTTGGCCTTGGCTGGGATATTATTGAAGCAAAATCACCTTCTAAGGTCAAGTCTCTTATGGACCATGATATTGATAAGGTATGTTAGAGTTTGGACTGGTTAATACTCACACCAGCACATGGTAGTACTTCTGTGGTATGGAGTTGTATGCAGTATTTGTGTTGGTCAATACCAGTATCCCACTGACTCCAAAGGATAAGAATTCTATTAAAATTTAAGGGTTATTATAGTATATGAGTACAATACAAACTTAAACCAGACTAATTTGCTTGTGCATAGCCTGTTCTGTATCTGTAGTGATTAGAAGTGCCAGACTTGGATCCTACCAAGAGGACCCTCCTGACCTGTTTAATCCTGAACCTGACCGGACTGTAGTTTCTTGAGAAGCCAACTAGTTGACCTGATCCAGCAATGTCAAAGTAAAACAGACAGGAATGGGATGTGACCCGAATTGACCTGTACACACCTATCTAGCAAAACTTGAGATGACTTAGAGAAAAATCTTACTCCAGAACTCAGTACCTAACAATACCTTCAGTGATCGAACGTGACAGGACCTGACCCAACTGACAATACCTAACTAGATCTTATAAATACAAATGATCAATGCCTAATTTTACCCAATCTGGCCTGGTCATTTTCCATCTGTACTTGCAGTTTTCTTTTAATTTTTTATATTTTTCAACTCAGAAAACCAACAAGAATTGATGTTGAAATAGAAATGCTTTTGACAGATGTTAGGCTGCTGAAAAAAAATTTCATTCTTGTCTTGTCTGTATGTACTTTTAATCATATGATATTACATTTGAGGAGAAAAGTAATAAGTTTCATGTATTCTGTAAAATGATGATTGGACATAGGTATCTTTTGGGTGGGGTCATGCATTAGCTTTGACAACAGAAGGTAAGCTCTTCGGTTGGGGCTATGCCGATGGAGGGAGATTGGGTGAAATGGCTGCTATTTTTCACACAACCCCTTCTATCTATGAAAATATTGGGGAGTTATCAGATTTTGAGAGAAAGACACCAATGTTAGAAGAGGTGAACAAGTTAGTTGAAGAGAGAATTAGGAGAGAAGATAATATGCCCATAATTTGGGAACCTTGCCTTGTTAAGGAAGTGAGTGATGTTACAGTTTCTGATATGTCTTGTGGTCTTGACCATTCTCTAGTGTTATGTGGTGAGACCTCTCTTTCTCTCGGTCTCTCTCTATTATCTTGTGATTGTGACCAAATTGTGCAAGAGCCTTCAAATTAGCAAATTGTAAATACTTGATAGTTTCAGAGTATATATGAGAAAAGGTGAATTATGGTTAACAAATCATATAACTCGAGTAAACAGCTATCCATACTAGGACTTCAGGAATCTGCAATTTTTCTTTCAGAACTACAGTCATTGTTTACTGTTTTTCCGTCCTTTGAATAATAAAATAAATAGCATTATTTTTCATATTCGTTTCTTGTTTTACTAGGAGATGGCATGCTATTAAGTGGAGGTGACAATACATATGGCCAATTGGCCCGCAAAACTGGGGAACCGAGTCTTCTCCCTGTTTCTGGCATTAGCAACTTCAGCCCAATCTCTTTAGAATCTGGGCTTGGCCACTCTTTGGCACTGTGCCACCAATTTCCCGCTGGAAACCATACTAGTTACAAAACCGCCATTCTCTCATGGGGTTGGAATATAGGTTCTCAGTTAGGCCGAAATGGAAATAACGAAATTCCTGGTATAGTCGAAGGTCTGGAAGGAGAAAACATTGTGTCAGTCTCTGCTGGACGTGTCCATTCTGTTGCCTTAACCAGAGAAGGGGAAGTGTTTGTATGGGGTTCTGGTCGAAATGGACGACTGGGATTGGGGCACACGATGGATGAAGGGGAGCCTGCTCTAATTGAGAGTTTAGAGGGGTCTAGGGTTTTGCAAGCTGTTGCTGGGTTTGACCACAATCTGCTTCTTGTTGCAGGATAGCTTGATTGGCATAGTACCTGTCCTGACTCACACTAGCATTTGCCAGACTTAGTTACTGGCACTGATTGTCATAGACATGTTTCCATGAAATTATTTAGTTAGTGTGTTGATCTGTGTATATGTGGCATGAAATGGAAATATAGCTAGTTTCTCAAAATAAACTAGGCTAATGAAAATTTATGTCCGTGCTCATAATATTGTTAGCTAAACCAACTATGAATCAAATTTCTCTCAAAGGAGAACATTTCATAATGAAAAATTAATTTAACTGCAATATTAACATAAGTGAAAGTCTGCCCAAGTTACATGTCTCACCAAAGTTTCCTCCATACAATCATATGATACAAACATTACAAACCTCAAGAAAGATCCACTAAACCAACAGTACAACAGATGGACAGATTCAGAGAGAAATGTGAAACTCTTCAGACCACAAACCCTAAACTTAGTGGAACTTGAGGCTAGTCAACACATTGTTGTTGATGGGGTCGGCCAAGTGGTCTAGCAGGTTCTGGAATGGTCCGACGCCAGTCACAAGACCTTGCACAAAGTATCCCAAAATTGCCAACATGGCAAGTCTTCCATTCTTCACCTCCTTCAATTTCAAGTCTTTCATGGACTTCTCATCCTTCCCAAAACCTAGGGGGTTAAAGAGGGGCCCTCCAGGGTATGCTGGGTCACCGGACCCACCCAAGAATTTCTCGAGCCCGAGGAAGTACTGCTTCCCCATGGATCCAGGGTTGGCCCAGTCCTGGAACCGTCTGTGCTCGGCAAAGCCCATGAGAGCCATTTCAAAGACAAAGAGTGTGTATGGGTCAGCCCAATAGTCATATGTACCGGCTGGTGGGATGACACCGGTCTTGAACCAGGGCAATGCGGTTTCTTGCGGGATAAGGCCGAGCTTGCCAAAAATCTCTGGGGCAATGGCACCGAATGCACCAAGCATGGCGAACCGACCATTGATGACTTCACCGTAAGCTAGCCATTTGGGCTCGATGAAACCTCCGGTTCCTTCTGGGTCAGAGAGGCCCAACGGGTCGAAACCGTAATCACCTGGCAGACTGTAATAGTTTGAGTAAGCAGTGGGGTGAGTAGGTTTTGAATAAGACTTGAGTTCTATTTGATTGTTGATCTTTTATCTGTTTTACCTTCCATCTAAATAAGAGAGGGACTGCTTGGATGCGAACCACAGCTGTCTGTCTGCACCTTGCTGAAACAAAGAATTCAATTCCACTATTGTTAAAAATTGTCAAGTACAACAAAAGTATAGTGTTTTTCCATGTTTTTAATCTTATGCCTTTTTCCCACATCTCTTATAAAGATCAAAATTCTGATACTTAGAAAATCATTTTGAATAACCGAATTTTTGTATCGATTTATTACGACAAGAAGTTTTGGGCATCTACTTCAACATAACATGAATTGGTGTTGATGCATTAATATTGGACATCAATTAATCACAATACAAAATTGAAACCAAAGAGTACTAATATAAGAATGTTGAACCTTGACTGGGGGTGTAGAGGTTGCCTTGACAACGAAAGAAGCTCTTCTGGTGTTAGAAATTGACCTGAAAGGCCTCCTTCCCAACAACTGCCTTCCTGCCTCCACTGAAGAAAGAATAGCTTGTGTTGCCATGTCTAACACTTCTTTCTCCTGGTTTTTCTCGGTACTAGATTCAAAAAAGTGTGTGATATCAGTTGAAAGTATGAAACAAATATGGACTGCATGGAAGGTGTGGGCCCATGGAAATCTAAATCGGGAATGAAGTGGAAGCTTGTGAGATCAATGCTGAATCTGAGGACCCAGTGGAATTGTGACGCGTGGAAGGAAGGCTAGATAAGGGAAACAATTGTTTAATTCTGGCCTTAAGATATGGGGTGAGTTGGGCCGTTTGTTTGAAAAATTGGCCCCATTGGTTGAGATTTTTGTGGAAAATCCTGTGGTTAGTAGAGACCAACAAATATGTATTATATGACAGAAGAGATGGATAGAGGAGGGAATGTATATATTTTTCACTTTAAAAGGCAAATACACTTCAACTAACATGTATCGATTGAAGACAATCTCCATCTTAATCTTTTTGTTCCCTTAGCATGTCATTGGGCAAATACAGTGAGTTCAGATTTTTAAAGATTCATTTAATTGGAATGCGGTGCCTTTTCATAACTTGAATAAATCAATGACAATGTTACTTAAAGTTTTACTAGACTTATACCCAATTTAAGTGAAGATGAGTAAAACCCAAGTCCTAAAACAGTACCTCATCAAACTAAAATCAAGCTTATTAACGCAAATAATATATTAGAATTGCCGCCTTGATCCCCTTCTATTTTCCATTTATCTCTACATCAGACATCATGATTATATCAAAATAAAAGATTCATTATTTAAGATATGTCACTAACAGTAAGACATGGAAATCAATCCTGCCTAGAGTTAAATATGATTTGCCAAAATCAACAAATCTACTTGAGAAATCTCTTGATGTAAATTGTCAGACCACCATTTCTTCAACCTCTGTGTCGATAAATATTATATTGCTAAATTGGGAAAATCATAATTCGGTCAATTTTTATCCCTATATATATATATATATTTATTTATTTAATTACTCCAAACTAGATCTACCTGCAGATATCTACTAATTCATCTTATCCATACAATCTCTCAAGCTAGCGAACTGGCTATTAAAGAATCCTATGGAACTAAGAAAGCTGAATTTTCTCGAATGGAAAAATCCGTTTGCCTTGGCAATAACCAAAAAAAAAAAAAAAAAGAAAGAAAGAAAAGCAACAGCAAGTCAGCAACGTAGTTTCTTTCATAAAGTTATCTGTTTTCCAACCATAGGCCCAGTATAACATTGTGTATATTAAAGCCTTGGATGCGGCCCATATATAATTTGACCGTAATTATTTTAACCAGGCCTTGCTTGTTGGACCAATGCATTCCGTCGAATTCGAATTTATAAACTAGTTTTTATGTACCCTTTTTTTTTTTTTTAATAATTGGATTTTAGGTGATGAAATTGCGTATCATGACAAATTTAGCATTATCTTTTTTTCTTTCTCCCTACAAATTTATATGATGAGGTCACAAGAAATCTCAGTTCCATATTAGGGTTGCTTGTTGGGATATGCCTCCAACTAAGACCTCGCTGGTTGAATTGCAGGGTGGTGCAATTACATATATTGACAAATATAATGTTATCTTTTCCAGAAAAAAATTATAGTACATTTAAAAAGGATTTCCTATTCAAACAAAAGATACCCACCTAATAACTTGTTTCCTTTTTTTTTCCTCTACAGTTGCGATAAGATATATAGGATTAACATTGAATTTGTTCTTATCAACAGTAGTGTATATATTAAATAAATTAATTTCATGCTATCTGTGTTGTCGCTTGCCACTGTATATCTTTATACTACTTATAAACGCATGGACTGTAGAGGTATTACACGCTAAGTCTATAGCATGTAAACAGATGTTTCTGTTGTTCGATCGATTTGATCTGTGGTTGGATATCAATCGTCAGACGAAGCAACAATATATTTTGGTTTTCCGTCTAATAAAGAAACAAATTGAATAGCATATATATTTGTATCGCTGGTAAATTAAGCAACATATTTTTATTGTCTAATATTATTTTGTTTCTTTATTTGCCCACATATGAGGGTATCTTAGGCTAGTTCAAATTAACGTCTATTCACCTCTAGTGCTACTTTTAAACGAAGAATTGATTGATGACCTTTGACAGATCTAAACCCTCCAATTATGCCAGATCTCTGACATGAACCATATATCGGATCTCGAAATACACTGTTGATCTTACTAGAGTTGTAGAGGATCCCCATCTTTCTAAACCAAGGTTATAATTCCCTCCAACAACTTTTAAATTTACAGTTTTTCCTGACACATGCCACCCACCAAGTTTATATTCACAATACAGAAGAAATATATTTTCTCAATTAATATTTATATGCTCCAACTATTCCCCAAAAAAATTGCGAAAGGAATTTAAGACCTTCATATATTGATGGTTTGCGTGTGAACATGTTTTTATTCGCATGACCTAGCTATAATTTCTCATTTTGAACATAATAGTGAAAGATTTTCTTCATGCGATGTGATATTAATACTTAGAAATTGCCTACATTGACTAAGTACAGAATGACACCTTACCTCTAGAACACCATAAAGGAGATCCCAAATATTTACAAAGAAAAATACTCCAATTGATCAGATATTTCTAATTCAAAATATTACGACCAATTAACAATTATGAAGCATTAATTAATTACATATATGTAGAGGTGTCAAAAGTGTGCCGTTTCGCACGTTTCCGTTCCGTTCCGTCCGAACGGAACAGCTAACGGAAGGATTTTTTTGTTTCGTTTCTGAAAACGGAACGGAAACGGAACTGGTACCGGTACACGTTAGTGTTCCGTTTACAAAAAACTAGGCTGAAATCAATGGAAAATGGCTGAAATCAGTGGAAAATGGAGAACGGAACAGCTAACGGAACGGAAAACTGTTCCGTTTTACGAAACGGTACGGAAACGAAACTGATATGAGTTACGTTACCAGAAACGGAACTGGTGTGTTCCGTTCCGTTTCAGCACGTTTGACACCTCTACATATATGTGCTGCATGCATGGCACATTGGAGAAAGTGAAAACTACAAGAAAGGGGATACACAAGGTTTCAACATTAGTGTTCGTATAATTACTAATCCGTCAACCTTATTGTTTACGTACAGCTAAGCGAATGCATTAGACTCGTGTTTGTTCCATTATAACGACAAAATAGTAGTGTCATTTTGTGCAAAAAAGAGAAAAACCTGTAACGGTAATACATATATATACTGCAAAATAAATTTTAAAAGAAGCAAACACTACCTTTGCTTCCGTTGTGAACAAAAGTGTACGATGAACTTGTAACGCACGGGCATTAATTAATTCCATATAACCTAATTGGTAACTAGAGATAATGAAGGATGCTTCCACATCGTCACAAGGTGACATCAAAGCCGTCCATTTGCAGTTAGTAAAGTTTACTAGATTCAAATCCTTAGGGAAGCCGCTCATGAATGCCGATAGAAATAATCATCAAGTTCTCTAATAAATCGCCCCTTCCCCCCTAATAAATCACTCCTGCTGATCTCTCTCTCTCTCTCTCTCTCTCTCGCTCTCGCTCTCTCTCTCGCTCCCTCTCTCTCTCCATCATCTCATCGAGCTAGCTCCATGGCCTCTTCATCGTCCAGCAATGCAGACCATGCTCCCTTGCTTGTAAGTCTCAGACCTCTTTTCCCTTTTGGCATGAATATAAAATTGGGTATTTCTGTAGCAGCTTGTCCAGATTAATGTCTATTTTAAGTTGAACAATCAAATTTAATGGGGCCAAGAAAAGATCAAATCCTATTTTTCTCAAGAACATGGGAAATATTTCCTTCTAGTTCAGTGAGTACATGCAATTAGACAAATACGATCACTTTATGTTGGGGCTATGCGTATAGGAAGAAGTTCTCACCTACTTTGCACCGATTTTTTCTATAATTTGGAGAAGAAATGACATAAAACTTGATTATAATATTAAATCAGAAAGCACTAATTTCTCCAATTCTTGTAACTAAATCACAACCTTTTAACATTTTGCAGGAGGTTGACAATGGCCAAAAGTTGGTTATACACAAAATTCTTTGCCACTCTGACATAGTCAGAAGGCTTGTATTGCCCAAGGTTAGTACCTCTTATAACATCAACATCTATGTTTATTGCAGTCATTAATTGTCTTAGGTGAGAAACACAAGAAAGGTAGCTAACTAGTGAAAATTATGACTAACAATCATATTATTAATTTATTAATTATTTTGATGAGCAGAATGAAGCCGAAGCCAACTTGCCACCATTGAATCCCCATGAAACAAGAATGATACATATCTATGACAATTTAACTTCAAATTGCTGGGACTTTTTGTATAGGTAATATATTATAGCTAACCTCTTCTTTACTGCAGCATAAGATTAGGTATTCTAATAGGAATATAATGAAATTTCTACCAAAGATAAATAAAATTTATCTTTACAATAAGTGTTTGTCAATATAAATTACTTACTAATGTAGCAAAACTTAGGTTATGTTTGAGGAATGTGTGTGTGTGTGTGTGTGTTATATATTTCGACCTATTTCCAAATTAGTGTGCAAAAATTATCTGCGGTATCCACAGAGAGTAGGGCATAGACTATGAAAGGATTTATATCTTTTGAAATAATCAATGTATTGTGGTTTTCGATGCAGCTTATTTACTTGCTAAATAACATACCAAAACATAGGTCATATTTGATGAAGGATCAGATATAGATATAGATATATATAACACAATTAAGTTACAGTATCTTCTTATATACACTACTACATTCATAAGCGAATATTTGGATTTGGCGCGCAAACAGTATCTGCGGTATTGTTGTTTAATTTTCATATATGAAAGAACATAATACTATTTTATTTCTAAAACATGATAGATGCTGGGAGAACCCGAATGGCACAACAAGGAGTTACTACATTGAAGACACAGGTAATACATTCTTGGTCTGGAAGGACCGGACAACAGTTTTGTGCAGAACTTTTGCTTGATCTACTAATATAATTCTCTCTACTTTTATCAGGAAGATATTTTTGGAGTCATGGGCTTAGACCAAATGACAAGATAATGATATACCAGGACAATTCAGGCAAGCTGGTGAGTTCTGTTATTTTATGATTATAATAGTTCTATTCATATAAAGTTATGTTAAGAAAAACTACTTGCTCAGCAAATTATAAATGATGTCATAATATCAAAAATTCAAAATTGAAATATATATCTTCTTGCTAGTTTACCAATAAGCACATGTTCTTTACTCGTACAGTAATTTGTCAAACAAGTTGTATTATCGTAATATAAATATCAATAAACGAATAAGTGGCCTTCAACAACATTTGAAGTTATTTAGTAACTTTGTCAATTTATTTTTAAGAATTGCATAAATTCAGCTTATTAATCACACAATAAAGAGGAAAAAAACATTGTGATGGCTATTTCTACAGACCTATGAAACTTCCATGAAAGACTTGAGAATTCATCCTTACATTAAATATATACATTTATAAAGACAACCTAATATATATGACTCATGCATTACAGACAATTAGGTTCAAGAGAGCTCGTGTTCCTATTCACAAGCACAAGCAGGTCGTACCTTTTTACTCAGTTATAGAGGACATAAACTGGTTAAGAAGACCAGTTTACTCCGAGATATTCCCCTCGTGGCTTGGTGATACCAGCTGTGGTGAGCTCAACCCGTCATTTCTGCCAGCAACAGGAACGATACCATCTCATGAGGAGCCAACTGCAAGTCCTGATCCTGACTGGATTTAGGACATTTATTTATTTTATTTTTTTACTTTTATTTTGTTTTTGAACAGTACATGTCTTTGCTTTGATTGTAGTTCTGCTGAGAAGCTTTCTGTATTCTCTAAGTCTGCATGTTTTGTTCTTCTATTTTCTTTTTTTATTTTCCCTTTTCTCTTGGACTTTTCTTAGACATGTAACCTCTGTACAATTTTTATTAAATAAAAATTGTTGGCTTTGGCAATTCGCCAACCCAATCTTCAAAAAAGGAAAAAATATATATATTTTTGCTTTACAAGTTCACCAGGAGGGGGGAGAGGGGGAGAGAGAGAGAGAGAGAGAGCAGAGCAAAGCAGAGAATTTTCTTTGGGTCCTGTAAATAAAATAATTGGTCTGTTTGCATGCTGTAAAGGATCACAAGAGAAGGAACTATGTTATTTCATTTTTAGAGAAAAAGCCTCCAATTTAAAGAAATGGGATCTTACATATATGGGGTATGTGCTTTCAAAATAAAATTTGTCATTTGTTTAGGTATCTAGCCTCACAGATTTTGGCTTTGATAAAATATTGGTCAGGGATATGGACGGAGGAGGTTAAAACACAAGTGATGGAGTGGCTGCCTTCTCTTGACAAAATGCCATTGCAGATTACTGGAGGCGAACTCACGGACACCGGAAATGAGGAGGACACTTGGATCTATGCAGTGCTTTGAGCTTGATACGACTCAACCCGAGAGGCTATGCTATGTTAACTCTTGGGTTAAGGAGTAAATTTATTATTTATCTTATCTATTTTGTGTTATTTGTTTGTTTTATGAATAAGTTTATTGATGTAATAATAAATAAAGAGAGATAGCATTGGAGCACTAGTACCTCTAGATTTTGGTACCAGTGCGACAGGCTTTAGGGTTGATGGTTGAGTGAGGGTTGTAATAGAATGCTTTTTTCGTTTAATGAAAAGAGTGGTGAGCAACTTATGCTCACTTGTTTCAAAAAAAAAAAAAAAAAAAAAAAAAAAAACATATATGGGGTGTGGGCATGGATCCTATGTCAGAGATCTTGGAGTTGGTCCATGATGCTGCCTACAAATTAATGACCCTTATAATCCTGTGCTGCTAAGAAGAGAATGGATTTAATTCAAAGTTTTCGAATAATAAACAAATCAGGGGATCCTAGTTTGCAAATTGCAATATTACAGGCTGTTGTATAACTAGTTGGAATCGTTGTTGCATCAGGGACCAATTCTGTTAGCCAATCCTGCCTAATTTATTCAATTCGCAAGTTCTTATGGCTTAGCATTAATTTTATTTTTTACTTTTTTAGTCCTATGTCATTAGAATACACGTCTCTATATTTGCTTTTCTTCGAGGTGATTGAAATTAGGGGTTGATAATGGTAGACCTCGAGGTAATGAGGTCAGAAATGTTTATGCTATAGAAAGATATTTTTAATCATTTGTAGACTGCAAGGTTTACACGTCATATTTCAATGAATTGTGACTTTCAGGGAGAACTCAACCTGCCAAGACCTCTGCATGTAAATGCACTCTTCAATAAAGAAGTCTAAATCCGTAAATTCATTGTATCTTTTAGTTAATGCATGCAAAAGGCACGTAGGCAAATGAGGATTTTGTATTCTATCTGAGTCATCCATAGTTTATATATGTAATAATGTAATATGAGTTTGGGGTTGCCGAGTTGCATTTTAAATTGGATATTGGAGTGTTGGTACGAAACTCTAAATTAGTATGGTAATCCATAGCCAACATGTGTGTTTATGATGAATGTTGTTTCTCTCGATCTTTGGAGGAAAAAGAAGGTTGCATGATAAGATGTACGCAGATTTAGCTCCAAATTATCAACTTTAAACACATTTAAATGATGGATGAGGATTTTTTTAGTTATAAAGTGCAAATAATTACTAAAAAGTACATAAAAAGATTATCAGTGAAGTGTCTGTAAATATATTTCCTTGTGCATCTTAATTGTGATTATTTCTCAATAAAACTTGGGCTATGCTAAGTGGAGAAGTCAGACTAACTGGTATTTGCACAATCGTGGATTAATCCACGTCTATAGTATGCGGTCTTGGTTTGCATAACAAGAAAAATTAAAAAAAGAAGTTAATTTGTCTTAAGTCCTAGAACTTGTGACTATCTGAGATTTTTGTGAACTAATTATGCACTGATGGTCTACGAAAAATTTATTATGAACCAAGTTTATGATCGGCTTTAGGTTTTTTGTGTAAACCGAATCTGAACAAAATAAGATTATAGAAAAATGCTAAATTACTGATTTTCTTTGGAAGGCCTTTCCGGAGATGTTATCGCTTCTTTAGTCCCACATTTCCTATTGACTAGAAGGCTCCTGTCTCATAGCCTATAAAAGTACCCGTTGGATATTAGTTAAGGTGCGCTCAGATGCATCATGACGGTGGTTCGTCCCGTTTTTGCTACTAAATGTTCCAGCAGTCCCGTGAGGATGGTATTTATCCCTGATCTCCTTAATTATTAGTAAGTTCTCTTTTATTCTTCTTTAATGTATTAATTTTTTTTTTTGTTTCTTTCTTTAATAATAACAACAATACCTTAAATTTAATTTCTGACTCCTTCCAGTTCTACTTCAAATTAACGCAATATTCAACTTAGCACTCAGGCACACAGTTTTGCCAATAGACTAATCCTTATTGATAAAATATTTAGAGCTCTCCTTTAGATTTTGAAAGGATTTGCCTTCCGATTGATTAATTTAGCCTTGAACCCCTTTCAGTGAAACATTGGGATCATGTGAATCATTTTATCTTTTTGAGCCTTGATAGGGGATGCAAGAATCTAAACATTCAATTAGATTCTGATGCTTTTAGTAAACTTGAGATAGACATGACATAACAAGGCTAGGTGGACCTTCCGATGCATTTCTTTATCAAATACAGTTTAATTTTGCAGTTTGGTGAATGAAGTTCTTTACACATTTTACTTAATTTTAGGGCCAGAATGTGTTCAGGCTCATGGACTTCAAGTTAGTGACACTAAAATCTTGGATGGCATGGTATGTGTCACTTTATTTCGTAGTAATTATTATATTATTTGTAACTTAAAAAAATTTATATCTTAAAAGACACTGTTATTTCATGAGAATTATTTAAACATGTAAAAAACAAACATTGTGATGAGTGATGACTGTTTTTGCTGATCTCTGAAACTTTGACTTGAGAACTCATCATTATATTTTTCTATCTATATAAGATCGAACAACCTAATATATGACTCCTGCATTACTGACAATTAGGTTCGAGAGAGCTCACGCAGTTATCGAGGACATAAACTGGTTAAGAAGACCAGTATACTCCAAGATATTCCCCTCGTGGCCTGGTGATACCAGCTGTGGTGAGCTCAATCCGTCATTTCTGCCAGCAACAGGAACTATACCATCTCATGAGGAGCCAACTGCAAGCCCTGATCCTGACTGGATTTAGGACATTTATTTTCATTTTTTTCTTTTATTTTGTATTTAAACAGTAGATTTGCTTGTATGTGTAAATCCATGTACTTTTTTCCTTCTTTTTTAATGAAATATTTAGTCTGGCACTTGCCAACCAACCTTCAGAAGAGGAGGGAAGAGGGTTACATGAGGAAGAGAGAACCAAGCAGAGCAGAGAAACCGCTAGTATCCCTTTGGGGTCCTGGAAATAAAAGAATTGTTCTGTATGCTGAAAAGGAGAAGGGAAAATGCTATTTTAGTTTTCGATTAATTGTTGCTGCTTCACGTGGGATGATTAATGATTTGAAAGGCTAGCCTTTTTGTACAAATCCTTGTACCGATTGGAAATTTATATAAGATAAATAATAAATTAGTCAAATGGTAGATGCATTTTTACTTTAATTTTTTTATTCAAAAAATGTATTTTGATTTTATGGAATGATTAATTGTTTAGATTCTCTAGCTTTCTCGAGGTTAAAAAATTGAAAAGTGTAGGTCCTGTATCGATCAAACTTACGGTTAGAAAGCTGATGAATTGAGATAAAACTAGTGTCAGTGGTCTACTCTGCTGGTCAAGTGGTCATCATTCCAGACAGTAGGCCGAAAATATGTATGAATTGGGCTTTAATTCATCTGAATTAGGCCCCATTTCGCACTTCTTTGAACAAACATTTTTGGAAAATATAGGCACTGATTAGTGGGCCCTCCATATGCTCCGGCCCAATTTCCCCTTTGTCTCAGTTCATTGGATCGCTTCTCCTCAGTTTTATCATTCTTGCGTTTATAACCTTTTATTTTATCTGCCCTCTCCATATGTTCTTGCAAGAATGAAGAATCTAAGCATTCTATTAGTAAACTTGGGAGTCGGATCCTCTGGTCGTTTTTTATAAACGACCAGGTGGTCGTTTTAGATCCGGACCGTCTGATTTAATCTCAACGGTTAATTTTTTTCGGGCCTATCAATCCTGGTATCATGCACGGGGCATCCTTAACCGTTGAGATTAAATCAGACAGCCCTGATCTAAAACGACCACCTGGTCTGCCGACCAGAGGATCTCATTCCAGTAAACTTGAGAGTTGAGATAGACGTGACATTATTGATCGGACGGTCTGGAACATTCAATTTCACCTTCTCTTTCTCCCTCTTCATATAATATAATCCCTTTCCCAACAAAATTGTATATTGTGCAAATTGTGCAACTTTTACACAACGCCGCTAGATGAATCCTTAGCTATTGCAGGAGCATACTTCTCTATTCTGCGATTTTCCACCAAACCGCATCCTCCCTCTACTAATTGCACCTTACTTATATAGCCTTTCGGCCATCAACCTGTTCGATGAAATGCCTCGATCACACAATTTATATAGAACAAAATGCCATTCTCGTGTAACAACATCAGAGACCCAATGTAGAGATTGGCACAGGCATTTCAATTAGGCTGAATTCTCAAAGTGTAGAATGGACCTCGACCCCAGGTAATTTCACCCACTCTACATGGATCCCAAACATACAGCTCAATCTAAATTGTCTTACTTTTTCTATCCAAAACAGTATAAAATTCACCAGTGAATTTTGCTATGGTTAATTTGGACTACGCATTTGGTATCTTGCAATATAAATTGGTTATTTGGGTGGTGGTTCAAAACTCTAGATTACTAATTTACTATGGTTAACGGATGGCCAGCATAGGTTTATGTTGAATTTTTACTTTGAAGGGCCAAAAACTTGTAGTGTAAGGAAATGAGTGAAGCAGGATAAGAGGTAGAACATTTATGTCCCAATTTATCAACATTAGTCATATCCAAACGATGGATGAGGATTTTAAATTACCACACAAAATAATCACTGAGAAACACAAGAAAAAATTGATCAATGAAGTGCTGTATACATGTGCATCCTAATTGTAAATGTTTCGCAATAAGATTTGACTCTAGTAAGCAGTAAAGTCCGGACCAACTGGCCTACGCATGACTGTGTTCTCATCTAGTTCATGGTTTCCGAAAATAAGAAAAATAACAAAAAAAAAAAATTTCGAAATTTTTGGCAGCTTCTTCCGAGTTAACAAAAAAGGAAGTTGATTGGTCTAGGTATAGCAACTTGCGACTATTTGAGATGTTTGTAAACTTAAAAGTATGGATAGTCTATAATTATTAGTATGAGCCAAGAGTATGGCCGGCGTTAGGCTATTGTTTGAACCGGTTCTTAACAAAAAAAAACTTATATGATAAATTAGATTTTGTATGCTTTGAAAGGCCTCTCCGGAGATGTTATCGTTTCATTAGTCCCACATTGCCTTTTGAATAGAAGTTCCCTCTTTCATAGCCTATAAAAGGGCCTCTGGATTATCAAGTGAGGAGCGCACAGATGCATCATGACTGGGGTTTCTCCCCACTTCGTTACTAAATTTAAATTTTCCAGCGGTGCCCTGAGGATGCCATCTATCCCCAATCTCCTTTCTAGTAAGTTCTTCTTCCATTCTTCTTTATGTATTAGATACTTATTTTCTTTTTCTTAATTACTTAGGCAAAAAAAATTCTGACTCATTTTACTCCTACTTCAAATCAGAGCTTTTTTTTTAAAACTTAGTAGCGCATGGTTGTGCCAATGGATCCATCCTTATTGACAAATCTTTAGAGCTCCTTTCAGATTTTGAAGGATTTCTCTTTTGATTGCTTCAATGAGTAGTAGCTTTAGAATTTTCCTTCAGTCCCTTCTCTTTCAATTTATCTCTAAATTAGACAAAATAAAATGATTGTACAACCTTTTCAAGTTTTATTCTGTAAAATATTACTTTTCAATAAAAATAGATTGATACTAATTGGCAAAATACATACACCAACATAGGCTCCTGATTATTTGTTGATAGACAAGCAAAAATCAGTAAGCTGACGGCCCATTGCTTGGGATCTGGCTCCTCTCAAAATGTTTGAAAAATCCCACAAATCTGAATCCTTGATTTTAAAGCAATCAGTCCAAATACTAGTCTGATTTTTCTCAGGCAAATCGAGTTGATAAAGATTCGTGTATGGTTAGGATTGATCTAAAACAAACAGTCCAAATTTGTCCCAAACTCTCCTACAAAATCCATACAATTGGAGAGGAGACCAATCCTATTACTTGTGCATATACTTTACCATTTCCTTCGATCCCATTTGGCTAAACAAAAACCTTTCCTTTACCTTGTATGTTTGCAATATAATTACATGGGAGATATTGACAATCTGGTTCTTTTTTACATAGAATTTTCCATAATGAATTACTATGCAATTCTATATGAAATTATGTATTAGTACCCTGGTATGGCTTTTTCAAAACTGTTTGGTTTTTATACAACTTATACAAGAAACTTCGGTTGAGAATTAGGAGGAAGCTATGTGACTACATGAATTGTTTGAATCTTTTAAAAAGCCTTGTTGGGCTATGCAAGAATCCACACATACCCATACTAGCGTAGGTGGATCTTCTGATGCATTTTTCATCAAAGATTATTTAATCTCGCTTTTTTGGTTAATGAAGTTCTTTTACACATTTTATTTCAGGTTTGCTATATGTTCGGGCTCATGGATTTCAAGTTTCTGACACTAAATTTTGGACAGCATGCATGGTATGTGTTGCTTTTTTTAGTGATTTTCATAGATAGTAGTATGTTATAAAATTTCTTAAGAAAAAAGACATGACATCCTTATGAACTTTATGTAAGGAAATCTATATACTCGTGTTTTTTTCTACAATATGAAGGAAATCTGACAAAACATAAAACTTAATAATGTTAAAGCATAAAGGATTTTCACCAAGCTTGCAACTAAATCTCAACCTTTTAACAATTTGCAGGAAGCTGACACCTGCCCAAAGTTGGTGATACAGAAAGTTCTTTGTCGCACTGACGTAGTCAGAAGACCTGTATTGCATAATGTTAGTACCTCTTATAACATCTAATTTATTGCAGTCATTAATTGTGTAAGATGAGAAACATACAAGCTAGTTAACTGAATGCTCATGAAGCAAGACCAATACAAATCTGCGACAGTATAACTTCACATTTCTGGGAATTTTCATATAGGTAATATATGATAGCTAAATTATTATGTATCAGTAGCAGATAAGATTTTTCCAATATTAACCATAATGAAATTAACATTGTCATCATGATCATGATAAATGGAAATCTGCAGTATTGTGGTTCTTTTGCTTGAACTTTTCTTAGATAATTCTCTGTACTTTAATTAGGAGAATATTTTCAGAGGCATGGGCTTAGACCAAATGACAAGATAATGATATACCAAGCCGAAACAAGCAATCTGGTGAGTTCTCTTACCTTTATGATTATTATAGTTCTATGGAAAGTTATGCTTACATAAAAGTTGCTTGCCCAACAAAATCACAAATAAAGTGATGATACAAAATTGTAAACCTTCTGTGTGGTTAACTTGTTCATTGTTCAAGTAGGTAAGACCTTTAACTTGTTTGTTATGCCTTTTTTAACTAGTTTAATTTCACTGGAACCTAAATTTGATAACTAGAGATAATGTAAGATGCTTCCACATCATCTCAAGCTGACATCAAAGCCGTTAATTTGCAGCCAGTAAAGTTGACTAGGTTTAATGCCCTGAGGGAAGCCGCTGATGAATGCCCACAAAAATCAAATGCCTTCAACCTTCAACCATCTCCTCTATCTAAAAATCACCCGGCCTCTCTCCCTTCATCATCTTTCTATTCCATGGCCTCTTCATCGTCCAACAATACAGGCCAAGCTCCCTTGCTTGCAAGTCCAAAATCAGCCATGCTCTCCTTCTCTTAATTTTCATCATTTTCATCTATTAATTCCATTGCCTCTTCATCGTCCTTCATCCAACAATGCAACCCGAGTTTCCCTGCATGCTATGAAGCTTCTGGCTTTGGACGTTAGTCTTTTGTAAGCCTATAATGCATGTTCGAGCATGATAGATTGATAACGTAGGACCAATGTACTTTTGTGTTTCTCTTTAATCTGAAGGCTTTCTTTATTTTCTGAAAGATGTGAGAAGAAATGGAATAGTATTTGTGGCGTGTGTCAATCTACGTTCATTTTCTTGTAAACTGATATTGTAATTTCATTGAATTGTAATATTAGTGCATGTTCTTGATTTTCTCTTAGTTTTATAATCTACCATTTTTTTTTCTTTTCTTTTAAAGCTGAGCCAAAGATGTCATGAAATTGTACAATTAGAATAAAAAGTTTAATTAGTTCATGGTCCATATGATCACATCAAACAGAAGTAAAACCTAATTTCACATAAATGAAGGAATAGTCATTTTATGTTTCAAGTTGATGAGTTTAGATAAAGGATAAAAGACATATTTCATTGCAGTGTGAGGTTTAAGCAATGAAGATTTCTTTAAAACCTTTTCTTGGTAGAATGCGATCCCAATTAAAAGACTGATATTCTTTTAGTTTAATAAAATTTTATGGTCAGAGGTAATAAAATAAAATTTCCAAAGTTGTAATACATCATTTCGTGACCCCACAACAATATAAAATATTTACATGATCTTCTGTCTTGACCGACCAATTCGGAGCTGAGCGAAGTTGACTCGATCAAAAAGCTTTTATTTAAACGTCTTTTTTATTCTATGTTTATCCCTGTAAAGTGTAAACTGGTTTCTAATAAAATACTTAAATGTGAAAAAACTTATTAGGAGGAATTGCCCCGTGCAAGTAGAAATCCACGACGGTAATACGCTCGACGAATAGATAAAGTGTCGTTAAGCGAGTAATTGTAAGGTGACTGATTAAGCAGAATTTTGGAAACAATTAAAAACAAATTTATATAAATACAAAGCATACTAAATAAATTATATTTTGTTAAGAAAATATCTACGTATGTATAAATTTAAATTCAAATTATGATTAAATTCGAAGTTATAGAAAGATAAACTAGCTATATAAGTTTATGCTTAAAAATCATTGAAATTGATTTCCAAACTATAATCAAACCTACAATTTGAATTTAAACTATTTAACGAGCCTCGACTTTTACATCCCGAACTTTTAAGCTTTTGAACTAATTTCGTAAGAAATTTAAATAATTATTTTGATGCGTTCATATCTTAATGGAAGTTAAGAGAAAAAATCTCAGATTTGAAGCAACATAGAAACAACTATGATATAAATGCTAGAGGTAACTACCGATTAATCCACATCACTTTGATCATTTAGCATCTAAAGAATTATCAGAGATTCGGATAAATAAGAATGAGACGTGTATGCAACACTAATCAATCAGTTAAAGGACCATCGCAATGTGGGAGATTCATCAGTGCCACCCATCTAAAATCACACTTTATAAGATTGTTAGCTCAGTGTTCAAAATCCTTTAGTTTATGACAAGTGTGCCTTTGTGCATGTCAGCTTTTTATTTGTCCTTCCTATAATACTCGACGTCAAGGCAGGGCAATACAGCTCCGGACCAAAACGCTAAAATTATCTGCTTGTCTAATAACCAAATAGAACAAAACTAAAAACTAAAACTCCTAACTATTCCAGTTTCATCAAGCATAGAAACGATATATACTAAACTAAAATCCAAATATTTGATTAGGAGCGTTAGCTACATAGATGCATTGCAAAATCCATTGCAACAGAACGGATATGTGTACTATACCTACAACAGAATCCTACCAGAAATATTATTGACCTAGAGAGAGAGCTACAACATTATTCTCTCACATAAAATAAGTCTACCTGACTCAATTCTCTTGCGCTGCCTCAACCTCTCCTGGAGAAAATCTTCTTTATTTCTCAAATCCAAATACTCATCCTTATTATAAGAAGACCCCTTAATTTTCACTGCTAGACCATTATCATTGTACTTTTTCATCTCGCCAAGGTTGTTAATTGATTTGCTTCTGCAAACAGAAGCATCACTTCCACTTCCATATTCAGGACTCCAACTAGCATGGCTGCTAGCTACCGTGTCAAGAGATTTTGAACTTCTAACCTGAAAAATTGCCAAAAAAAAAAAAAAAACAAAGATGTTGTGGGTAATTTTTTAATATTTAAAAAGCCAGTTAATTATGTGCTTGAATGGAAGTGCCATACCAGCTTATATCATTCCCAGACAAATCATACAGCTCATGCCAAAGTATCTTACCATACTTATAATCTGGTATGGTAGAACACCGCATTATTTTAAGCCATTTTTTTTTCCCATTTTTAGCATGTTTAGTTTGAGCTTGAAACTAAAAGTACTACATCTACAAAGTGATGCCAAATTTTCATAAAGTAACAATGAATCCGGCAGCAGTATAGTACAAATTATAACTGGCCATTAGCATGTCCATGCCAATTGAGTCCTATTACAACTAATGTAAGTTTTATTTATATTCCAATTAATTCGATTTTATTTATCAAACAGGGTCAATTGCTTAAACACATTGAACCAATAAAGTTTACAAAAATTGGAAGTAATACAGGATAAATACTGCTGTCTATTTCCAGTAGGTATGATAATCATTACTTCAGGCAACTAAAGTCTCTTAAAACCATACAATCCTTAATTCATACCTCTGGTTTGGGTTTTAAGGGAGAAGTCTGCAAACTAGTTTCCCACTGAAGCCAAGGTAGAACAACACCGTCTGTCTCAGATGGTACAGGTGAAGATTTTGTCACTGGAGTCTCTTGCAATTCTATCAGAGTGCTGCTAGTGTTATGATTCAGTGAAGTCTCTTTTCGGCAAGAACTGGTTTCACTTCTTTCTTCGTCAAAAGAGGAGAAGTCAGTGTCATCTACATTTGAAAGGAAGTCTTCAAAGTATCTCTCAGCCTCCTCAGTGAGGTGTCTAGAGACCCTGTTTCTTTCCTTGCTCCTCTGCACAAGACTCCGTAAGTTAAAATAACCAGATATGGAAAAAAAGGATTACCATATATTCTTTTCTCAATAAATTAAAAACAAAAGAAAGAACAACAAATAGTTTGAGCTTGAAACAAAAAGTCTGGTACTGAATTTTTACTACAACTAATAATATATCAGTAAAATAAAATAAAATGAACATATTGATTGAGTACCAGAAACAAGATAAGACAAATTTAGTTGCCTTTTTGTTTCTCTTTTTTTCTTAGAGGTAGTGACATCAAGCATGCCAACAAAACAGAAGGAAAAGAGTAAAAGAAATACCTTTTATATGACATAAACATGCTGGCGGTACCTTTACTTTGCAGTCAAAGATAAAAAGAGTACCGTCACTAGGACAGCCGGGACACTAATAATGCAAACCATATGTTGGTATTAAATAGAACTCAAAAACAGGAGCCAAGTAAAGAGTCTTACCCGTCTTGCTCTAGACTGCCTTCCAGTCACTTTGTTAGTTTGAGGAGAAGGAAGCAGCTCTTTTACTATCTTAGTAAGCTCCTGGCCCCGCTGCTCCTCTGCTGCCAGCTCAGCCAACAATTCCTGCTTCCTCTTTTCCGACTGGAAAGTTTACCAAATGTTTATTATACATACTAATGCATCACAAAAAAAAAAAATATGAATTAAGAAGCTAGTAAGATTAAGACCAAGGAATCATAGAAACCATCAGACAACAACTTCACCAACTTCATAACATATGCACATGCATACAAACCGAAAGAAGGAAATAAAGGGCTGCCAGTAAATAGCAAATTAAAACCAAGATATCAAGAAAACCATGGGACAAAAAGTTTATTTGTTTTGGATGGAGGGCCTTCCTAGTAATTGAACAATCAAGACAAATTTGAAGAAGTATTTTCTATTTTCCTTATTACCATTATTACTATCATTAAGAGCACAAAATATGTAATCAGCATCATTACAAGGAATAATGTATATAATTAAATGGTTTTCTACAGCTATATATCAAGAGAATAAACAAGCCAGTGCTACTTCAGATATACCTCTTCTAGTTTGCTACTGTAGTTTCTTCTAAGTTCTGCTATAACTTGCACAGGTTTTAGATCATCAGTGCCAGTCCTGTCTGGCGACTCAGTTTTTCCTACAACCTGTAAAAATTTCTTATCAAACTCACTAAGTCTCAACTATCGTGGCAGATTAAGCAAGAGAAACTCTGAAGAGGAAGAGAAAAGAAATTCGAAAAATGAAGGTCACACCTTTTCAAGCTGTGTTCTAATTTCTTCAACAGCACTCCTTACTTCCTTTCGCATCGCTTCATATAGTCCAGTCTCCTTATCACTCCCTGAATGCTCCTGTTTGATTTTGGCACAAAAAGCTAATTATAAAAGGGTTCTTTACCATATGCCCGAGGTTTTTCCTTACTTTTATCTAAACCCTCTGAAGTTCACATTTGCCAACATATTCATAGAAAATTTGTAAGTAAATCATCAACATAAAATTACACTTCCCTACTATTTCTATTTTCTAGTCTTCTAGAGATGGACACGTAAGTTCCATGTTCAGAAGGTATATGTGCAGACAACCAAAAAATATCTAAATCCAAGTAAAAACTGAGAAGAAAAAAAATTATACTCTGAAGGAAAAAAGAAAACCCTGCCTTTTCTGGGTAATACACTTCCCGAATTGTCCTTTCACTTCTGTTGACATCAGTAAAGCGCACATCTCTTGCGTCATCATCAGTTAATGAAGAATGTGTCTTCATTAAAAAAATGAAGGATTAGTTAAAAATTCATATCTAAAGAAGGCCGAGATATAAAACTGTTACAGTGTTACTTATAATGATCATGTGCTTAAATTTCTGTCTCACTACCTCCTGAAAATAGGTTGAAGTTGTTTACTAACTAGACAAAAGTACCTTATTGGTCGAAGAAAAGAGGCACTGATAATACAAACAAAAGTGCAAAACTGCAAAAGTGCCCATCAAAATATCAATGATGAAATAATTAATATAAGATTAGCTGTAGATTATTTTTAATGAATTTCTCTGTTTGTATAACTTTTGATGGCTTGTTTGGTGCCCAAAAGTACCTGGACTTAACTAAATGATGTGTAAATTACATACTCCACAGTCATTTAAGTGAAAAGACAGGAGTGCTTACTGAACTACTGTCATGTGAAAGAAAGAAATCTTTCTGGCTCATAGACTTCCTTATGCCACAGTTCAAGCTCGGTTGTTTCTGCACTAGGTTTCTAATTCCAACCATGCTAGGCTTTTTATTTGTAAGTTTTGGGTTGTGTCCCTGATAAACAGCCCGCTCACTCTATAAAGTGACACAAGCACAAAAATGAAAGAAAGAATATGAAACTGTGCCAAAAAATAATAGGCGAAAAAAAAGAATAAATTGTTGAAATTTAAAATCAATACATACTAAGGATAAACTATAGGCATCTAAAGAACCAACAAGTAGTAATAACATTAATCATTTATTAGTTCTCTGAGTTATAATCAATGTCCGTTACATACTGAATGCTAAAATTATGATACTTAAAACATGTGAAATTTATAAGTTAGATATATTATAAGCAAATGTCTGACCTCGTAGCTGGAACGAGTGCCTCTCCGGCGATCCACGACAGATGAGTACCGGGTTCTTGTGGGGCCCACACTTTGATTCCTCCCAACAGCTGGTGGCCTAGAAACTGACCTCCCTCGCTGCTTAGAAGACTCAGTTTCCCTTAAATACCTAGCACTGATGAAAGTGAAAGTGCGAAACAATGACAAATAAAATACAGAAAACACATCCATTAGGTAACCTTCAAATCATACTGTGTCAATGTTACCCTCACATGGGTAGATAAATTCTTTGTTCGCTTCTGTTCAATATTTTGTTTGCTTTGCTAAGTTAGTATTATAGCATAAGCAGTTACACTTAAATTAAGGGATCTGCACCTTGAGGATTTTGTAGGGTAAAAACAGAAAGAAAATAAGAAATCCCAGTTACTTTATTCAATCAGTAATACTACTATAGAGACATGATTACCAAATTGGTTTTTTCAAAGTTTGCTATATTTTCCGTTTAATAGAGATTACTAAAAAAGAAACATGGCTTAACATTATAATTTTCTGAGATTAGGATGACATTCAAATCTCAATAAAACACCCCAATTTAGTAATGGTTTGAAAATTGACTGGTCTATTGGTTGCCTTTTCCAATTTTTCCCCCAAATTACGAAAAAAAAAAACAAACAGAATGTTAACTAACTACCACAATTAGCAATATGATTATATCCCATTTTGTAATATAGTGGTACAAGGTACCACCTGCTTCAATCATATTTGAAACACCCCAAAAATGTGTTTACAATCACAGTTTGCTCCTGTAACCAACGAGCAATGATAACAACAGAATCTTAACACACCTTGATCCTGACCCGATTTTGCCACTGTGTAAACTCATTCTCCGATCATCCCTCCCCCTTCGCACCAAAACAACTTCATCCTCTTCAGATTCAGCTCTCGCGCGAAGAAATTCATCCGCCAGATCATCTAAACTAACCTCACCTGAATCAGAGAACAACATCTGCCCCGAACCTCGCGCTTTATTCACAAACCTGCCCCTCGGGGTCTCGAACTCGTCGGAGCCCGGCGTCGGAGGAGGGAAGCGGCTGAGACTCCTCGATCGGCGGTACGCTCCGGCGCCGCCGCGTCCGCGTGAGGTGGCGCGCCCGTCCATCGGTGGATTCTACGCTAGGGTTTGGTTTAGTGAGAGGTGGAGGAGAAGGGAAGGAGACATTTTCAGAGTATCACTTCCCTTTTCCCGTGAAGGAAAGAAGTGAACAGTGAGGTGAGCAAGGTGGAGAATATGAGAGGAAGAAGAGGGTTTGTGATATTCTGTGGCTTTTTTATGTTTCATTTGTGAAACGACTTCATTTTTCTTTTCCTTGGATAAGGACGTGAGTGGTAGTTAAGTCGCTCCAAGAAAAGATATAGAGCGGACTGTGTAGGGATATCTAATGCAATTTTTTCTTTCCGTAAGCTTGGATTCGAGGGGCTTTCCTTCGGATTTGTATCCAGCATGTAGCGGGTCGATCAAACGGTGGGTTCAACTCTTGACGACGGGAGCCGGGAGGTGGAGATTGTCTGCTATACAGATTGAAACAACAATAGAGGCGTAGTGGTTCTTTTAGTTGTGACCGGAGAGCGGGAGCTGAATTTGCGAATTTTTGAGAGGTGATTAAATGGCGCATTTATGTTTTTGATCCTTGACTTCAGCAGAAATTGCATTCTAGAATCTACATATTTCAGTTACCTTACGGCCGCTTAATCGGTGCATTTAATTCAGAGAATAATTCAAAGTTTGTTCAAATTAGAAAAAAGATCAGAATATAAAGTTTACTGCTGATGCTGAATCAAGTACGCCGGAAAACATTGTCAAAAAATCAAATTGACTAACTACTCCCTTGCATTTTAAACCCAACTAGAAATACAACCCCTTTCTTTTTACATTTCATATAAATACCCCATAAGTTGTGTGAAATTTTATTGGGGAGTCGAATGATTTAGCAAAATTGATATTCTATCATGCAAGCGAGTTTTTTTTTTTTTAATTGCACCATTTTTTCTAGTCTAAGATTTTAATATTTGGGACATATGTAAACTTAATTAGGTTAACGGCTTTGAAACGGTACAATGTTATTATGGTCAAATATAAGTCCAATTTCCCACGATGAGTTGCAATATAATAATATTTTTTTCTTAATACCATGGTTCAGTAGTCAAAGCAACTTCGTCACTTTCGTCTACCCATCGGACGGCTGTTGCACCCCCTGATTTGAGATTTTAGTGTACTAATATTACTAATTTTTGTAATATTGTGTAGAAATTAAGCAATTTGCCCCACAGTCATTAAAAATTGCATATTTGCCCCCCAGATTAGTTTTTTCTGGCTCCGCCCCTGTTTTAGATATATATTGATTTATCATTTCATCCGAGTTTTAAATTGGAACGCTAATATCAAATGTTGCTTTTCGAGTAAAGAATGAGGTGTTTCTAATTTAACAAAAGAAATGGATATACTTGATAATTTTTAAGTTTGAAGAAAGAATGACCAAAACGAGAAGGAGAGTGGTGCTAATATTACCTCATCATATGGATCTCTAGGTAATTTCTTTTATTATGTTATTTTTCAAAAACGTACGTTAAAAAATTTACTTCACTGGAAAATTGCGGTCAATTTCCCACAACTTTTTATAAATCTTATAACTGATGCAGTGATACGTACTATATTCAACAAGTCAGGTTAACGGGTTTGATCGACTACAAAGATCCAATATAAAACACTAATTAATTATGACTATTCATTTAAAAAGTACAAACAATAATATTAATAAAAATGTTAGCCATGTAATAGATTTTTCGTTAGTTGATTATATTATTTGTGTGACGACGTTACTAATATTGTTCTACGGGAAATAGTCAAACGAGTTCGATATGCCTCTTTAAAATTCATATTTAGAACTATATATGTTGATCGTAGCACATCATTTAGACGTTTTAAGAATTACGAGAACCTTTAAATTTAATTATTATATTATACAATTGGGTCCGATTGTAACCGATATATCTTTCTTAAAATATTCTCAAGCAATATTTTATGTCGCGGTTTAATTAAAACTGACATGTACTTAATCAAATAAAAATATAAATCCTTCAATTCATGTATGATGAAAGATTGATTAAATTAGACACATTATGTATACCCACCTAGGATTGACCGTTACCTAAGTGCCACATCAACGTCGCATCATCCTAAGTAGGAGTCAGGGTCATACATTTATCCTGTGTTTATTTGTATATAATGATATAATGATATTGAAATGAAGATTTAGGCCCTCATCAAAATGTTTTTTTACACGGGATTTCATTTTATTTTAATTGATTTCACAGAGTTTTGTTGGATATGATTCCATAAGAATTCCAACAAAATTACACTAAATCTGTTCATTTTGATCGCAAATTTCCAAACAAAATGAAATGAAATGAAATCCCATGTTTAAAAAAAAAAATGAGATTTTGATTTTAGCCTTAGTAAAAAAATTTCTCATTGTTTCTACTGCTGGGACCATTCATCTTTTTACAATTACCTTGATTCCGATAGTTCGACTCACGTGAATTTCAGATCAATATAGCTCCCCTTAATATTCCGTTAAGAATTTGAAATGCGTCATAAGAATATGAAAAGGGATCCGATTTTCATATTATTTTTTTCGAGCTTCATCCTAAGTTCATTGTACCACTAGTGATTCAAAATCTAATTTTAAACAAAAAAAAGTAATCAACACGCTGACCTAATTATTTTGAAAGCAATGCCATACTTGTTAAATTTAAAGTAAAAAATTTTAGCATCAGTAGTTCAAATTTCAAATCTACCTATTAAAATATAAATTGTATAATTCAAAGGTTGTTTTATAAAATCAGAGACGGAGAGGCATATCCCGGCCGTGAGAGAGAAAAAAAAAATTGGATTATAAAATTGTCGGGCCAATATGAAAAGAATAAGAACAAGAAATCCTTGTTTTATAGAATCTTTACAATAAAAATCGCATCACGCTTCACACGAGTGCTTTGTATTTATTTTTAATATCTTTTAGGATATCTTGTGAGTTTTGTCATATATCTCGGGACCATTTCAAATAGATCCACTTGAATTCAAACGGGTCCGCTTGAACTCAGGCGGATCCGGTTAGTCGAGTACAGACAGAACGTATGTGATTTCAGCCATTGATTTGCATCTGATGTTTGCACTTTTTTCAAGTGATTTATAGCCCCTTAAATAATACTGTTTTGATGAAAAACAGTAGCCAGTATTCATTACTCCTCTCTATCTCTCGTCGAGGCAGAAAGAAAGAGGAATATAGAGAGAGAAGGAGACAATGTCTAGTCCGACATCCCAAAAGCAAGTCATCACTGTAAGGGAGGCTGATCGGACTAGTGGTGTCCTTTTGACGCACGACGCAATCGACAATCAGGCATTAGCAATGGCTGGAGGTACATATTAAGATCCTGGAATTTCATTCCGTATTATCCGTCAAGTTCTTACATATCTTGCTTTGCATTTAACTTTATTTGGTTTCATTCCTCTGAGTATCCCAAAAAAACAAATATTTGTAATATTGATATCCACATGCAATTATTTTATTTTGGGCCAAAATCTCTCTTTTCGTGACTTGTTTATTTCATTCAGTTAATTTTAAAAATATTACACATCAGACATTAATCAATCTCTCTTCTGAAATCTTATTTCGACAAAATATTTTTTAAGCAACTCTTGACGGCTAATGTCAAGTTTATTTCAACAAAATATTATAATAGTTACTCGGCCTCTGATTCAAAATAATGTTGGAGTTATGTTATAGAAGTTAATATTTAATGACTTAATTTTATTTTATGTTATTGATGATATTTGATCATTTGTTCCTTGATTTATTTATTGACAGATCATTCAGGTTGAGGATCTAAATTGCAAATCTCTGTGTTTCATTTATAATTAAATGACAATAATAAATCTAAAACGTCCATAATCTTGATAATTAACAAGAAACATTAATTATCATATAAGATTAGTATGCAAGTTAAGTGATGATTAAGTTATACAAATCATAGGTAAGGAGTTACCAATTTAATTGCATATATGTATGTTATGGAACATAGTACAGGGCATGATCCAATGAAATAAATATATGAATTGTGTTAAGTGTCATTATTTATTTCATATGAGTTTGATTCTAAGTTCGAGATGGTTCACCTTTTCCACATGAGGATAGGTTATATAAATATCGTCTAACGCTGATTTCCAATAAGAACTGTTATACGGACTTTATTTATGTTCTCTTGAATTGTGCGGAGAAAAATTGTTCATCAAGAAAATCGTATGTCCCTCATTAATTTACTTAATGAATGATGATATCTGTTTGGGCCCCTTGATGGAGATGGATTATTTGTCGGCAATTTGTACAATCATCTCTAGATCAAAAAATGTATAATCTGCAAGAATGATACATTCCTATCTTGGATTATACAGTGATATCATGTGACATAAAAATCAAACATGGAAATACTTTTATTTCTTATGCAGGATTGAAATACTGTAGCAGTATATTATTTATTTATGTGAATTGGGAATCATAACGTATTGGATTGAAATATTGTAGCAGTATATTATTTATTTATGTGAATTGGAAATCATAACATGTTGCTAGATACTGCTTATGATTATTGGAAATAAATAACGATTTATTTTTCATGGCCAACATAACATAAATCCTCAAAGGGTCACACAAATAGAATATTAACCATACAGTGCATTATTTATTTATTCACAGCAGCGAGTTATGTGAAAATATGATAAATTGATTAATTAATTATATACCGTTGTGAACCGTTATAATTAATTAAGTCAAATGAATCATATAGAAATAAATTAATGTATTAACTAATCCCAAAATAATTATTAATAAGTTAATATTTAATTTTGTTTAACATATTTTAATTGTATTGAGCTATGAGCCTTTTATTTAATTGGTAAATTAAAAGTCCGATTTGAGAACTATTGGAAGAGTAATTAAATGAATTGAATTAATGGGCCAAGGCAACAATTGATGTTGGCCTCAAGCCCATCAATAGAGGCCGGCCATGAGAGGGTAAAATTGTCTACAATTTGTTGTGGTAGCTAAGGCAAGAGAGATTTATATAAATGGATCATTTTTAGAGAAAATCCTAATCACCTTTCACCTCTGTCTCTTCCCTCCTCTCTTGGCTGAAATCCACAAGAGAAATTTCAGAATTTCTCTCTTCTCTTGCTTGCTCTCTCCACCCTCTAACCTATCTCATGTGTTGAGCACTTCATTTCCACCATTAAAGTGTTAATTGAAAGAAAAAAAAAATGATTAGCCTTGACCTATAGTTGCTAGCACAACTCTTAGGTCTTGGTTAACATCTCGGTGGACTCGAGGCCAACCTAGGAGAAGAAGAAAAGGAGAAGGAGGCACGTCGCTAACTCAAAACGATTTGGTCGAACCTTGTGGATACGATTTCGCAAGAAGTATAGAATTCCTACAATCCTTCTCTCTTGGATGATGTGTTGCATGCTTGTGCAAGATCCTATGGTGTTTGTTTGCTTAATTAATTGTAATAAAAATTAAAATTGAACATTAGCACCACTTTCTAACAAATAATTCCTTAAATTAAGTTCATTTAGTCTCACCTTTAATCCGTATTAAAGAGTTAATCCAGAATAAATTTTTATTCTTACCCATCCAAACGCACCTTTGATTACAAATGGACCACATAATCATTGCATCTTAATCAGATTAAAATTAAAATTAATAATACGACAAAATTCAAGTTTTGAAGGAACACCCATCACATTATGAAGTTTTGATGGCTGAATATCAAATTTGGAAAATAGCAATGTGCATGTCACGTTATACAACTTCAACCTATCTCGTCTCAAAAAAGTGAAAAAAAAAGTGCGATGTTAGGTTAATTTAATCATGTTTCCTAGCTTGATTGGCTAGCCAACCATTCATACCCAATGCTTTTCTATTTTTATGTTCTATTTGGAAACCAGTGATAGACTGATAGTGAAATTGCGCGCGATCTGAGTTCTGGCCTCTGGGCCTTCTGGCCGGTCAATAAGTGTCAAGGATAACGGTCCCCAACCTATTCGCAAACTTGGCCTTCATTACTCGCTGACCAGTGGGGACCACTGGACCTGTTTGGGTAGGATGTTGGGGTGGCTTTTGCTTTGTCGCTCCCAAACTGGAGCGTGCAACCACGCGTGGTGTGGTCCGTGCTCTCACCCAACCCAACCAACTTTCATTAAATAAATTGAATTCTTAATCTAACCTTAAACTTGTCGTTTGCTTGTTAACGACCACATCTACACGACTACACAGCGGCACCAAGGTCCAAGCTGAGTGCTTTGTGCAATAAGAGGCAGCCGACCATCTGGAAAAAAAAAAGTCAATTAAAACAGTATTAATCATTTTCTTTTTTTTTTTTTAATAGAAGACAAAAGAAAGTTAAATTGCTAAAATCTGTTTAGACTTCAGATTTCACATAGGAGCTCATTCGTTGCCCTATACAACTGCTCAATTTTTTTTTTATCTTTATTACCGATTCAATTAATTTTATTAATATAAAAGATGCCAATTCATCTTCTAAAATATATAATATACTTAAATTATGTCACGACTAATTCCATAAGAAAACATTATAATAACTAAGGATTCATTTATAATAACATTATAATATTATTTTCTTTAGATTTGTTTGGTGTAGTCTCCAGAGTAGGGTTGAAAACGGATCGGATAAACTCCGATCCGATCCGCATCCGTATCCGAAAAAATAGCGAATCCGGATCTTTTTAAACGGATACGGATGCGAATATGAGAATGCAAATGGATACGGATATGGTTGCGGATCCGGATATTTATCCGGATCCGAAAAAATTTGCAAAGCGGATATCCGAATTCCCCCTTTGTGATATAGTTATTTTATGTATATATATATACTGGTTTGAGTCTCTAGATTTAACTTATCTAAATTATATAAAAAATAAACGGTAGGATAATAATTGTTATTTATTTTTTAAGAAAATTAGTCAATTGTTATTATGGATTATATGGTAGAATTAATAGAGACGATAAATAATGATTAATGTTAATAATAATATTATTAATTTATACCTATTTCATATTGCTTTTAATAAAATGTTATAATGAGATTATTATCTTGCTACTTTAGTTTTATTTCTATTTGTTTGTTAATTTATATATATTTGCTTAATTATCCGAAATATATCCGTATTCGTATTCGTATTCGTATCTGCTTAACATCCGAACCGTATCCGTATCCGAGCATATCCGTATTCGTATTCGTATCCGAAAAAATGCGGATGCGGATATGATTTGACCACTATCCGATCCGTATCCGGTCTGTTTTCATCCCTACTCCAGAGCGGTTTCTGACTGTGGGTTGTTGAGACATGGTCCCCACCAGTTTTTTTTTAAATATCAAAGATATTTGGAATCACTTAATGCTTTACCTATCCATGCTAATTAATATGTGATAATTTTAATAAATATATAAAACTGTAATAAGTTTAGTAAAGATGACCAAAAACCCAAATTGATCTAAATAAGATGATCAAGAGTTTTTATTTTCAATGCATTTGACACATATAATAAATTCTAACAAATGCACCACAAAAATCATACAATTATAATTTTGATATTTTTTTGTCATAATGATTATAAAAATGTTTAAATTCGTTATTAGCTACTGTGTGGTAGATATCCGTTACAAAAAAAAGGTCTTGTTTGCTCTTTTAGTCTAAACAACTTGCACGGAAGCAGCAAGTATTCTTGGAACAAAAAAAAAAAAAATGCATGGAGACATATAAAGCGGTTCAAAACAGGAAAACATTTAACGAGAGAGTAGTTAGGCATTGATGAGAAATTCTCGTCGAAACGTGTGCGTGAGACTTCTATCTGTACTGACACTGGGCCCCACATGTCTTCTGACAAATGTCTCAATGATTAATTAGCACATTGCATTATTTATTTATTTATTTTAAGTTTTTACCTCCTTTTAACGCTCTCTTTTCCCACGCCCACCTTCTCTCTCTGTTTGTCGCCTCCTTCTCCTTCTCGATTCACCTCCTCTCCAAAACCCTGTTTCTTTTCGCACAATTCGAGCTATTTGCTTTGCTTTCGAGGAAGATTTCTTCGATTATCTGGTTTAATCAGGTCTCGACGAGTAGTTTGATCCCCGAATCTGTTTCAGAAGCTGAAGCCTTAGTTCTCCGAGCGAAATTTTTCGAAGTGGTGGGTTTTCTGAGCCCAAATTGTTCGAAATTGGTAAAAAGAAAAGGATTTTGTCGGGTTCTGGAGACTGGATTTGAGATCTCGGAGAGGAAGTGGTACTGAGCTCTGGATTCTACCATTTGAGGTGCAGATTCGAGTTTGTGTAGCTAGATCTGCGCAAACTAGTTTGTTCGGGTTATTCAGTGAACGAGGAGATCTTTTCTGGTGAAAAGTTGAGATCTTCAACGGGTTTGAGTATTTTGTTGCAGCTTGGTTTTTTGTGGCTGAGAAGATCTTTTTTGAGGTGTTTCTAGAACCTTTTTGCTATAAATTGAAAATTAGGAGGATTTCATCTATTGATGAAAACGGAATAGTTGCAATTTAGGAGTTTGTTTCAGTACAATTCTTCATGGTCTCAAGTAACTTGTGGCCAGGCTTGAGCACTCTGACGAGTGTGAGAAACTAACATGATTGAACAGTTCATCAATTTTGTGATTCGGCCTCCTAGGTATGTTTAAGTCAGTATCTTGCAATTAATTATTTTTTATTGGCTTAGATAAAACTTCGGTTTTTTGTATCTTCAAAGCCTTTGATGCAGCCATTAGATCCAAATTAAACACATGCATGCGCCCCTTTATATATCTTGTTTGTTATTTTATTGTACAGTTTTTTTATTGTTTATGTACCTGGGCCTATCAATAATTTTATACACAGCATTGTATCCTTGCATTAAGCAACAAAACCATAAGAGGTAGGTAAATAGTCTGGTCTGGGACATACCATACAGGTGTATCATTTATTTTGTCTGGAGCATTATAATGATTTCCAACTCTTGACTCCTGATGAGAACCCATTTGAGCATAAAATTGCCTAAAGCTTTACCTAAATTGTCCATTAACTGTTACCATCATGAGATGGATTTACTATCGTATCATATTACCAAGTGGTAAGGTTCTTATAAAATGTTATCTACATTTTTTATATTAAGCTTTTCTTTGCCACTTCCTATATTTTCAGGGCTGACTACAATCCTGATCAGTATTTATGGGACTCAGAATTCACACTTGCCGGTAGAAAATACAAGCGAATTGACTTGGAGGCAAGTATGGGAATTGCAATTTATTGATACTGTTCTTTCTTTTCGAAGCTTTTTAGCTTTTGCATCAGGACAAATCATTCTAGGACTTTTGCTAGTCTTTACCTGGTCCTCCCCAAAACCAACCTTTGTTAGAGAAGTTCAACATAGTTATTATTTCTGGTTTCCTTTCATGTTTAGGCCATAAATGATCTACAAAATATAATCAATGTGCCCTTACAATAGCTATATGAAAGTATCAATGTACCCTTACAGCAGCTATCACGGCCTTTTCCTTTGTCTCAGTGAAGTATTCTGTGCGTGTATTGTGTATCATGATAGTTTTTTTTTTCTTTCACCAGTGCTAAATTGCTTGTACATTAATATTTGCAGCTGACAAATGGGAGGGGCCATACATTGAAGTGCAGTCACTATGTACCTGCTACAATACCAGAGAACACTGCTCTTCCCTGTGTCATTTATTGCCATGGAAATAGGTTATTGTACAACTGACTTATCTGTTTTATTCTTTGCATCACTGATCTGACAATTTAGCTACTAAACAAGTTGAAGTGAAATAAAAAACTTTGCAAACATCATAAAGAAATTTGTTTATGAACTATTTTATGTATTTCTTCATTGTCTCATTGATACTGTTTCAATGCAGTGGTTGTAGAGCCGATGCAAATGAAGCAGCTGTCATATTACTTCCATCAAATATAACCCTCTTCACACTTGACTTCTCTGGATCTGGTCTCTCTGAGGGAAACTATGTCAGCCTTGGTTGGCATGAGGTACCTCCTGATTAGGCATATTTTTCTTTTTTAAATTATCACTACTAGCTCTTTTCTCACTTCCATTTTCCATAAATGAATGTAGAAAGAAATTCATACACTTCATTCAAAAGTAGAAAGGAATTGGTAGCAGTTCCACACCTTTGTGGCATTTGCAGACAGAAAATGGTATTTCACATGCTAGCAACTAGAAAAGGGGTAGGGGTATATGCAAATTCCATCATACTGTTAGATCAGCGAGCCTTTTTAAATTTTGAGCAGCTGACATATCTGCCAGCATTGAATAAATTGTGCTTTCCACAGTTCACAGATATAAATAAACAAATTACAAAAATCAAGTCATTGTTTAGATTAAGCTTTCTGCTTTGAGGTAAGATACAACAAAAAAAAAAGTCAGGGGTTTTTGCTACATTGCCTTTATCTTTAGTAACTGCTGGTTATTTCTTGATTGCCTTATAAGTATTTGGGCAATATTTTAAAAAGGTGGAGTGTATATAGTGGTAAATTATGGCGAGTAATCTGCAAAGAACCATTTCTCATTCTGTAACTAACATTGAAATTTTGCATTATTAAAGGAAACTTCACTTAAATTTTTTTTTGTATTGTACTGAACTGATTCATTGTTTAAGCATCTCTTAGTTCCCATTTGACACATTTTGAAACAACTTTGATGCCTTGTTATTCTAACTTGGTAACAGAAAGATGATCTTAAATGTGTGGTTTCCTATCTAAGGAAAGATAAGCAAGTCTCTTGCATTGGCTTGTGGGGACGCTCCATGGGAGCTGTCACAAGGTATCTTTACTATTGGTATCCACTTAAAAAAGCTATAAACTTGGTTGCCAAGCATATTGTACTGCACATCCGGAAACATCAAACCAAACGACTTTTGGGTAGTAAGCGGACTCCACCAGAGTGCTAGCTTATTATTACCTTTCTTTTATTTATTTTTCTTGTCCTTTTGTCTGAATGATTAAAACTTAGTTTGACATGAGCCATACATAAATCAAAAGGGAAGAACAATTTCTTTATCACATTTTATTGATCTCATGTGATGTACCATGAACAAATTCAGCCTTTTATATGGAGCGGAAGATCCCTCGATTGCTGGCATGGTATTGGACAGTGCCTTTGCCAATTTATATGATCTTATGATGGAGCTTGTAGATGTATATAAAATAAGGGTTCCTAAATTCACGGTATGTTCTAACAATATATTTGATAGTAATAGCTGAACAATCTTTAGATGATGATTTAAGATGCTTTTATTACTTTGCATTCTTAAATTTTAATGGCTTAAGTACTACAGGTTAAAATGGCTGTTCAATACATGAGGAGGGTTATTCAGAGGAGAGCAAAATTTGATATTATGGATTTAAATGTTGTTCAGGTATTCTCCTTCAGTATTTAATAAAACAAATAGTAAATATCACAACCAATGCCACTTTTGTTAACTACTTAATTAATGCCTTCAACATTTTGCAATGTTTCATGAAACAGTATGCACCGAAGACATTTATCCCTGCACTATTTGGACATGGCTCAAAGGACATTTTTATCCAACCTCACCACTGTGATCGCATTTATGATGCTTATGCGGTAAGTAATTATGCAAGTTTTTTTATAGTATAATCTTGATATATAAAACTGGTAGCTAGTTAATAACAACAAAAGCTTGAAAACATTAAAACCAGGCAGGACTAAAGCATTGTATAAGTAGTCTTTGAAGGTGTACACTAAATCAGATCTGAGGAAATTGTTATCAATCTGAACTGGGAGGTTTTTTTTTTTTTTTTTTGTTCTTTTAACAAATCACACCATCTTTTTAGTTTTTACTGTATTCCCAGATACCTTCCAACATCTGTTCAGTTACAATTATAGATTACGGTATTATTATATTACCGTTTTGCCAACCTAATAGTAAATTTTTTTTTATCATTATTATTTTTTTTGCAAAGATGTAAAAAACCTTTGGGCATTAGTTGCACAATGTGTCAACACATCAGGGTTTTATTTGTGTTGTTTTAGAAAATTGGTAGCGTGTTCCAAAAGAACTATTAATTTAATTGTAATAAGAAACTAATCATATACTTTTCCAGGGAGATAAGAATATAATAAAATTTGATGGGGACCACAATTCACCGAGGCCGCAATTCTATTATGATTCTGTTTCAATATTCTTCTACAATGTATTGCGACCCCCACTTATTCCTGCTGTACTAAGCTCAACGAAACTGGAGAAGTACTATGATTTGGGAGGCTTGAAGGTTGGCACTGGTAAAAACGAGGTGATTGATTTTTGTATTTCATTGTCCTGAGCGGAAAGCTAAAAAAAGAAAATATTAGTATGATAATATATAACACTAGAGAACTATAACGTCAAGTTTTGCTTTATCCTCAATGGGGTTCACTAAAAAATCAGCTTACAAAAAAATAAATAAATAAATGCACACAGACATAAAGTAAGTGCTGAAGACTTCAGATAGTCACAAAGAAGCCAATATGTTCACATTATTATTTTGAATTTTTGTGTTTCAGAGCTTGCTGTATGAGATCATCTCCAGTCTGCGTGCAGTTAGCACTGACAAAGCGAGTTCCTCATCTGCTCCCCCTAGTGTTCCAAATGGTAATATACTTGGACTATTAGATTGGTACTTGTGGCAGGATGAGTGTATATATGTGTAGTAAAGCTGTTCTGTGTTTGTGTGTTGGAAATGTCATATGATGTTTCTAGGAGGCATTCAAACAGGTGGCTTGTCCACCTTTTTCCAAAATAATAATAATAATAATAAATAGTTTTACATGCTAATTAGTATTTCACCCTAATGGACCTGGATTAACACTTTGAATGTCATTATGTTGTAAGGACATTGTATTTTGTACCTTATGTCATTATCCTGTGGTACAAACTCTTTTGTAGGTTCTTCATCTACCAAATCAGTGGTTGAATTGCTGGCAGAAAGTGTTTCTCAAATTTCAATAAATAATGAAAATGATTTGGTACGTAAATTTAATTTGTGTGTATTTTTCTTATTTGTTAATAATTTTTCCATACCAAGCTAATCAAATTGAAATTCCAAAAATAGGATTTCCTTCTTGATGAGGAGCATAACCTAAAAGAAGTAGATGGAGACAGTCACAGCACTGAATCATGCTTGCTTGTAAGTTTTCTTACTATTTTTAATCTAGTCACCTTTTTACATTTTTAAACAATATAAGGATTACCAAGAGAATGGAGGTGCTATTTGGTACGATGAATTACTCGTTCATGATTATTTATTTAATAAAGTTTTTATTACAAAATAAGTAGAGTAAGGAAATTATGGGGTTTGGAGCCAGAAAGGCCTTTTGCCCTTGCATTCTGTCCAGAATTTTTGTTTGAATCTTAAATAAATCCTCTGGCTACTGTTAATCCAATTTGGTATCTAATTGAAGGGAAACAAGTCGCATGAGGGGCAAAATGGGGAAGAATGTTCTTTATCAAGCTCAAACCGAGAGAGCTGGGGGAGATGCTCTTCTCTAGGTGGCAATAGTGATGATGCCTCTTCCTCTGGCAGATGCACTGCCAATTTGAACCCTCAAAAGCACCATCAGGTATACAAATATCTAGGTGTCTAGTTATCCATTAGAATTTTTCTCCACTGCATATGCTTAAGTATTGTATTCAAACTGAATGGCTGAGTCAAATATTACCTTCTTCTCTATAGTGATTTATGACTTATACTGAGAAAAGAAACCATTATAGTGGATAATGATCTCTTCATTTGCTAATAAGAAAAGGTAAAAAGTCAATTTAAGTGAAAGTGAACTCTATTGAGTGCTTGATTGAGCTGTGCTTATTCAGTAGGCCTCAATTAAGTCTCACAGTGATCGCTTCATTAATGATCATGCAATAATGTGTGAGGCAAGGCTCATTTAAGCCTCAATTAAGCACAAATGAGCATAATTTATGCTCATTTCTGCAATTACTGCAGTATTTCACATTCTAAATGCTGATGCTTGGGGTTTTCACATAACTGGTACCTTAATTTATTTTGTTTAGATCACGTTAAAGGCTTTAGCTACCCCATTAAGGCGTATAAGAAGGAAAAAATCTCCCAGAACGAAGGACAGAAAATTCGTGTCTTTTAACTGGAGAAAACCCAAGAAGGAGAAAATGGAGAAAGAAGAGAGAGAAACCCTGACCCAGCGCCTACGCCTCTGTTTTCTTGGTCACAAGAGGGCACAATCTGCCTGACTAGAAAGAGGGACCACTCCTGACATGACCTCTCAAAAGAAAATGTTTTTTTTGTTAATTACATCTTTAGGTCTTGACTCTGGGCTTTTTATTAGTAATGTAACTTAGGGTTGTGGTTTGACAGGTGGTGATGGCCTCGATTATAATCTGTAAAGTTGGTGCGGCTTATTGTATTTAGCTCGTATTAGTGTTCTACAATTGTTTTGGTTTTTGATTAAATGCCGTTTGTTGTATATTTTTTGAACCAATTTATCTTGTTTGCTTCAGGCCTTGAAGTTGGATGGCTTGTGGCCTTTTTTTGCCCTTCCCATTTGCATTTGAAAATTGAAGGTTGTTCAGGTTTTATCTGGTATTTGTTTTTCTGAAAACTGTGATGTTCAAGTTTTCTAGCTGTATGAAGAATAACCATTTCCCGTTGCCAACTAAATTAAAATTTCAATGCTTTGTTAAGTTCTAGGGCTGATCACACTTGGCGAAGCGCCTTGGGCCGGTCATTGGTCAAAACTCAAAAGTTGAGTATAATGAATTAATGACTACCAATTTTGAATCCGTTACTAGTTTAGTGCGACTAACATTCCATATTTTTTGTGCCGAGTTGATCATAAAGTTGGGCCGAAGATGTGGGACTTTAATAATGAAATAAATACTAAAGTCAATTCTTAGCACTTTCGAAAGATACATACGGATATTCCAAAAGGAATAACCAAAAACAAATATGAGATCTTCTGGGTACAACAACATTGTAGCTAATTACAGTTACAGCAGTCTCTCCTTTCTCAAAAATATGAGCTGACATGGATCTCTCTCAGAAAGATCGGACGGCTGCAAAGTTGTTATGCTATAGAGAGAGGATAAGTATCCAACAAAAATGAAAATTTTCTACTATAAACTGAAATAATAACATTTTCGGCTGTATGATATTTCAATAATCTCTTAGCAATCTTCTATAACAAGTTATTCCGAGTTGCTCATCACTTGGGGAATATATTATCTCGTCTTTTAGAGTCCTTGCTGTATACAAATTTTCCATAATATGAACTTTATATTTAATAAGAATGAGAATTATATATTAATATTATTCATATTTAATATATGATTGACGCAATAAAATGGCAAACAATTTAACAATGTCCTTATTTTAATCTCGGAAGAAGGAATTAATTGTTTTTTTGTTGTTTGCGGTCTTGTCGTCTTGACCGCTATTGGGCAAATCCAATAGTCCATATCTCAGATTCTTACACACAGAGTCCATACTGGGTCCGAGGAGTCAGCGACATGGTGTAGATGGACCAAATCCAGATAGAATAGTTAGCATTAAACAGTTCCTCTTTCCCCCACTTGAAAGTCGGAGAAAGGAAAGGAGCACCATCCCCATCGCCTAACACCTCTCTCTTCTCTTCTCCCTTTTACTAAAAACAATTCCCCAAATTCCCAAAACCCACAAAGATTTAATTTTTTCTTTTTGGGTTGCTGATTTCTCAGGCGCAATTCAAAGAGGAATACCAGGCAAGTATTGTTTCTTTGCTGATTCTAACATCTCTTTAGTCTAAATTATAATTTAGAGACTTGGAATGTTCTATGTTTCTGATTATTTTAAGATAAATAAGTTGTACTTTACCAAATGTTGCCATGCATTATCCCTTTTCTTTTCTCTTTGATTACATTATTTGTGATTAGTATCTGGTGTTTTTTTTTTAATCTAGGCTCAAACAAGTCTGGCACTTCTTAAATTTTTCTAATGTGGTACAAATTCCACTTTAATATCTTCTATTATTTGCATCATTAATTCAAAAGTGACATGTTCATTTTGTTTTCTTTTTTTTACTACCTTAGGCAAGTGGAAATGGGATTATTGATTAATTTCATGTAACCAGTTCTCCTTGAATAAATAAGTTTACAATTACATTTGTTTGGAAGGATCCTGATTCCAATTTATATTATTTAATTTCTTGTCTACTGTCCAGTGGGTTTCTTTAATTAGTATCCTAGTTTACTTAGCTGGGCATTAGTTGGCTTTTATTTTTTTTAATGTGTGTTAGTGTTACAACCATTTCTGATCCAATTTAAATTAATTTAATCATGTTGATTCCAATTTTGTTCATTTTTAAAATTAGAGTCAGCACTTAATATTTGGTTCGAGAAAGCTGGTTTGATCAGAGTGGTGTACTTTATCATTCCTTTTCTTTACACATGCCATAGTTTTATCATGACTGTGATTGTGAACCAGTCTTTGGTTTGCTATAATACGAGACCAACCAATTTTTGTGAGCATACATCCTTGGTAGTTGAATGATTCACTAAAGTTGGTACATAAACTTTTCAGTTTTGACCCCTGGCATCAGCACTAATGTTGATACCTATATTTTTCAGTTTGATCCCTGGCAACAATGGGAGGTACTATTGGGAAAAGCGAATTGCAAAGGCGTGGGAGCACTTCAGGTTCAAAACTGGAGGGGAAAATGGTGGAGGCAATGCAGAAAAGGGCAAAAGAAGGAACTAATTTAAAAAGTTTTAATAGTATCATTCTGAAATTCCCCAAGATTGACGAGAGCCTAAGAAACTGCAAATCCATTTTTGAGCAGTTTGGTGAGAAAATTACTAGTGTTTTGTTTTTCTTGTTACTTTTGCATAGCACTGGGAGAATTAGATTGGGTAGATCTGGGAAGTGTTAGGTTGTATTGCATGAATCTGATACATATTTAAGTTCTCAGAAACATTGACTGCTGATTGGTTTCCTGGGACAGTACTGCAAAGCTACAGTTGCCAGTTAATTGTAACAAAAAGTACTAGATGAGGGCATTTATACTCTCTCTTTCTTTCTGAGATTTTTATTATTTCCTATAAAACATAACAGATGAGGATAAAAATGGAGAGATAGACCAGGGGGAGTTGAAGAGGTGTTTCCATAGATTGGAGATTTCCATTCCTGAAGAGGAAATAAAAGATCTGTTTGAAGCATGCGACTTGCATGAGCATATGGGAATGAAATTCAATGAGTTTATTGTTCTTCTCTGCCTTGTGTACCTGCTTAACGAGCCAGCTGCTAAAGAAGCCGTATCCTTTACTAGAATATCATTACTTTATTATAATTTACGGGATTGTGATGGCTGTAATTACTGTGTTGCTTATTTGACTTTTATTTCCAAACTGACATTGCTTGTTGACCCCTTGTAAAAGAAAATGCTGCTTTTCAAGTTGATGCTGGGTTTTTCATACACCATTTTTTTTTTTAATTTGCACTTGAGTCTTACGGTCAAACAAAAGCTCAGTTTATTTCAGTTCTTGCATTGAATTCATTATTAACATAAAAAACTAATTTTCTCTGGAAAAGTGATTGCGACTGTGTTCTCGTCCCCTTTTAACTGGTGCCTCTGCTAGCCTACTTTTTGGTCTGTTGTTTTGTGATTCCATAATCTTATGATAGGCATAATTTCTCAATTTTTCTATTTATTCTTTACCTTTTCATGTCTGGGGAAGGTGGTGGGGACACAGTAGGCGTGATGTTACTGACTTGTTTGTTTATTTTCTTTTATGTTGGTGTTATTATTTCCACTAGTATATACAGACATGGTAATCTTTCCTTAATCTGGTTAATAGAAAGCAAAAATGGGGTTGGGAAATCTGGAGGCGACCTTCGAAACCCTAGTTAATGCCTTCGTATTCCTGGACAAGAACAAGGATGGTTATGTGAGCAAGGAAGAAATGATCCAAGCAATTAATGAGACTACCTCTGGTGAACGATCCTCTGGTCGCATTGCCATGAAACGTTTTGGTTAGTCTTTTCTCTTTCTAATTATCTGCTCTTTTTAGAATGTATTATGTGTGTTTTATTTATTTACATTCTGAATACTTCAGTTTTGTTGTTTTACTTGCACCGATGTGTTTTGTATTTCTATGCCTGAACTTAGTTTCTTGCTAATAATTTTACTAAATAGTTTTTATTCATTATTTACTCTTATTTTTTTATGTCATCTATGTATTTTTAATTTCCCTAGTCCTTTTCCACCCTGGTTTATTTAAAAATTACCTCCAGTTCTTAAATTGACTGATCTGTACTGGCAGATTCCTTGTTCTTGTCGTTCATCTTTTCTTTTTGAATATTTTCACTAACTTAAATAATTTTAATGTGTTTTTACTATCACTATTATGCTATAAGTATTGTATTGTAAACTTCTTTTTAGTTAACTTGAATGATAGCTATTGTCAATTCATTTTTTGCAACCAACTTACCATTGTTAGAGTTTGCAAAACCATTTCTACAATATAAGGTGCTAGAATCAAGACCACATTTTTTGAATATGAGATAGTTCATAAAAAGTACTTGGTTTTTAAAGACCTTAAATGATTCACGACAATAAAAGTTTGAGGCACTGGATGTGATATGCTAGTTTGGTCCATATTTTGGAATATGTCTATTAGATATTGCCATATTGGAGACTCAAAAACAACTTTGATTTTTGGTGGTTTGTAAAGGTTCAGTGAGAATACATATTTGTTCATTAATACTATAAGCAACACAAAATGGTGGTATACATATTTGTTCATTAATACTATAAGCAACACAAAATGGTGGTACAGTCTCAGTTAGTTAAAAGGTTATATGCTGTTACATTTACCAAAAGATGAAAGTATATAGTCTTTAAAACAGATTCCAGTTTCTAATCTGAAGAAAAAGCTTTGTCACTGAATTGCATGTAGAAATTAGTAATTTGTACAATTTTAAGATAATTAACTTTCCTTATTATAATTTTTTTGGGTTAAACAGAAGAGATGGACTGGGATAAAAATGGAATGGTGTCCTTCAAGGAATTTCTGTTCGCCTTTACTCAATGGGTCGGCATCGATGAGGGCGATGATGAAGAATAATTTATTACTTCTTTCTTGTGGTTCAATGAAAAAAAGAAAAGAAAAAAAGTAAGGGCTTGATTGAAATGCCAATGATTCCTTGTTAATAGAGTTGGCTATGGTCTGTTGTGCAGATCTCTTGATTGCTTAACGAGACTGTGCTGTTTGTTAGTCTTTGTATTTCTCTTTAAACTTATTCTCTTTCCTTGTTAATAGACTTGACATAAGATAAAGTTGTTCTGCTCCTCTCCCAAAACTGTATTAGTTGCAAATGGTATGACAAGTTATACCAGTCTGACAGCACAGCGTAAACTTGTCCTACCAATTTCCAATAAATCGCTAGTATAGTCATTTCTGATACTTTGACGTGGAACATATATTATACTGATCAGAGGCCATAATAATAAGGTTTGCAAGTAATTTCTTTGTGGTCTCCCAAGCTAATGTGTAGCCAAATTGAATGAGTTCTATAAATTTTACAAATAGTGTATAAGCTCTATGTTACTATGTATGAACAATATGTAAATTATTCTTATATATTTGTAGAATTTACAAATTGTTTTTGTTTGTTTCTAATATTAACTTTTAAATATGGTAAGATGACATATTACTAAGCAGTAAGCAGTACTTCAAAACTCAGTAGTGAAGCAGTAGAAATGTTTTGTAAATAACTAAATTTAGTATACAATATTAAGTGGTAATCTGATACAGCAATGGGATAATGCATCACTATACGAAATACTTTCTCTACTGGAATTACAGAATAATGAAAATAAGTGGTGTTGTCCTTTGGTCCAGGTTTTCATCGTAACAACAATTGGTAAATTGGTTATTGGTATCCAGTTCATAGATTCCATGTATACAACGATTTTTTTGGAAAGTATTACTTAATGCTTACAACAAGTTATTTTGCATCACATGTTGATGATGTTAAAAACATCACATAACGACGCTGTTTGAAATCTATCAACTCAGAAAAAAAAAAAATAGTTTTATGTCACTACAAATTTTGTCAATTTCGAAAATACCACTCTTAGATTGCTATTTATATTTATGCCACAATAGAATTATTGAAATTAGTTTTATACCATTATTTTTTCTAAAAACATTATAAATTCTAAAAATGTCATCATTAATTTGTCATTACTTTTATTAACGACCAAATTATTCTCGTCAAAATAAACCCTAGTCTAAAATAAAAAGGCGGCGCTGGAGGGAAAACATTAATGCGCGTAAGAAAAAAAAATTATCATTATTTGTTCTGCAAATACTATCTTCTGTTCAGTGCAATCATGATTTTTATGTTCATCTTTATTATCTTATTTAATGCATAACTATAACTATATTTATTGGTTGTGTGAAAATATAACTAAACATACTAGCGTAGTGTCCACAAATTTTTGCAGTGGGATATATCTAAATCACCCAAAAAAAAAGAATACAATATTGCATAAATGACAGTTCCTCCTCCAAATACTTACAAAAAAAATTTTAGAATAAAAATCCGACAATGCATAAGCAATAAACTTTTTTATGCCATAATATTACAAACCATTTTTGTACCAATTATTTTCTATTGTAGAATATTTCATATCTTAAAATAAAATTCTACATACAATTTATCGTTTTTTAATACCATTCGGTGCCGAAGACCCCAAAAATAAAAAGAGAGATTTTGGGCCGTTCGATCTAAGATACAAAAATAAAAGGACCAGATGCATCGACAGTAACAGAGCAAAACCCTAACCCTAGCCCTTTTCTCGTTTAAATACTTCCACCTCTCTCTTCAATTCTCCGTTGTCTGCTACAATTAGAGGCGTAGGTAAATCGTTTCTTTCTCAATTGCGTTTGCGTTTGTGTTTATGATGTTTCATTTCTTGTCTTTTATGTTTTTGAAAGGCTTATGATGAATCGATCCGAAAGGATCTTAGCGGATTTCAGAGAGGCTTTCGAGTCGATGATCTGAATCTTAGTTGTTACACACACTGAGGCCTTGTCTATTTAATTTTATTTACTTCCTTTTCAACTTTTTTTTCTTTCTTGAAAATTATTTGTGGAAACAGTATTCTTTTTTAATTTTGTATTAGCTCTGATGGTATTCTTGGATTTTGCTAGAAACCATGTTAAATATTACCCTAACAAATATTATTTCGCAAATGAATTTATTTCCGGCGTTTTGTCTAATTAATTAAATTACTTGTTATTTCTCTAACGAACTAATTGCAAAATGCCAGGAATTGAGATGTTGTATTTATTGATGGGATTAAAATAAAATTGGGTTAATTTGAGACGGGTGCAATGATGAGATTAAAATTGGTTGGCCAGAGGCGATCACTTTGTATAAAACGACTTCTCCTTCTTCTGAGCCCCCAATTTTTTTTTTCTATCTTTTTTTCTCAACAAAGTTTACAAAATCAAGTTTCTGTCAATAATGCTTATTCTATTAAACGAAATGATGTTCTTTTCTTGTATTAAGAAGCAAAGAAGATATTGGTAGGTAATTAAATGATAATTGGAGAATTTTTGGGGTTTTTATCTTTTAGGATAGGATGTGGTTTTAAAATTTTGATAAAAGAGTTATGCAGAATCAGACTGGAATTTCCGTTCAGAAAGTTATTTTCATATCACCGGAACTAATTTTGTAGCATTTGAACACTGGAGCCTACTTGGAACTTTCTTGATTCTTGATATAAATCATACAAGTCGAATTTTAAATCTAGTTTTCAATATTATGTGTGTGAGCTGAGCTCACATTAAAACTTTGTATGACGCTTGTAGAAATGATAATTGACTTATTGTATTTTAGGTTGAACAATTAGGTAACATTCAAAAGTTGTACAAAATTTGTTTTGTAAGATTGACGTAGCATTCCACTAAATTCAGTTTGCGTGGATTTTTTGATTTTTTTTCGACAACATTTTTACAAATTTTTTAATTGAAAGAAAGCCTGACAAGTAAAAGGACAATTGAGAATCACATTACACTTAGTTGTTAAAAGGCTGAAACTTTTTGTCTTTTCTCTATCTTGATGGGCTCATATTAATCGGTCTTATCTTATGAAAGCCCAATGAATAGATATGGGCCTAAATTTTTCTTATCATTTATTCAGCATTTTCTTGTTTAAAGATAAAGAAAAATGTATTTTTAATCTTCCGAGTCCCCACGTGAAGTGATGGTATAAATTATTGAAGAAACAAAATGACGTGAAGTCTATTCATTGTGTTAGGTAAGAATAAGAATCATGCAGTGTAACCAAAATGTGTGATCATCTTTAATTTGAAAGCGGAACATATTAATTAATCCGACAACTGTTTTTAACTATATGCAAAAATTGTTTTCATTCTTTTGTTTTCTTAGTAGTATTGGTACCTCTAAGTTTCTATCTGTGAGAGTCGTTTGTGAAATATTGAATATGACTTTGATACATTGGAGGAAGACTAAAACTAATAAGAAACCGATATGTATTTTTTGGAGCCCCTTAGCTAAAGCTGTTAAGCATTGAATGCACAACAAATAGATAATCACTTAGCATAACAATAAACAGAGAAAACAAAATCAGAAAAACTCCCATAGTAGACCGCACCAACCAATCAAGCACCTGCAGCCACTCTATCTGCACATTACATCGCACCCGCCAGTCGGATCTCACCTATGGCCACACTCTATCCATGGTTACACCGTCCCATGACTGCACACCACAACCCCTTTCGCATTGCAACCATGACTGAACCTAGCTCAACATCATCGCACTAGCCGGCTGCACCTCTCCTCCAGGTAGCACAACACGTTCTCATCACATCCATTGCTGCTCTGCACTTATTTCTTGCTCCACAACTCATCACTGCCCCACAACCATGGCCTCACCTTACCTATCTTTAATCCGACTGGCTATGATAATGGAAGTATCATAATACTCTTAGAGATTCTCATCAAACAGCGATAATTTGATTGAATTACGAATATCCGTTCAGATCTTTTTGAAGAGCCATTCAGTTTCATACAATTAGAATTATTTTGATTATTTGGACTTTCTAATGTTATCTTCATTTTAATTTGATATTTCCATTTTTGTGATCGATATTGTTCCAAGAATGGATCACATGTATAAGGACAAAAAAGAATTTGTTATTATTCAATATGGCAATAATAATCTTACATGAGCGATATTTTCATGAAACGACTTCTTCTTATGAGCCCCCAATTATTATGTAAAATACTAAAATTTCAATTTTTCTATTAATAATTCTTATACCTATTTAATTGGAATGTTTTCATGCGTCTAGTGTTATAAAGCAAAGCAAACATTTGTGAAACTAAAATGAAAAGTTATGATTTGGGAGATTTTGGATGTTTGGATTTTAGTTCCAAATTTCATAAAAGAGTTATTTAGACTGGAAGCTCTGCTCAGAAAGATATTTTCATATTAACAGAAGTATGTTGGTTAATTGGTACTATTCAACATATCAAACTTTTTAGCATTTTCTTCATTTTAATTTTGATCTCCTTTGTGTGGTCGATATCGATTCTTGGAACGGATAGCTTGCATTTGAACTATGGATTCCGGATATAATCATAAAAAGTTGTATTTCGAATCTAGAACTCAATATGATGATCATGAGTTTTACACTAAAAACGTGTATGATCCTTGTAGAAACACTGATTGTGATTCATGTTTTGGATCAATTTCAACAGCTGTACAAATTTTATTTTTAAGGTTTTTCTTTTCTTGAAACATTGCCCTTAGGGCTTAGGCCAATAAATAAAACAAGAAAAAATAGTTTTACAGTGTCTAATTCAGAACGATTAAATGAAAGGAAGAAAAATAAGAACCGACAGGCTACATCTTCACCTGACAACATCTAACCTATTTTGTATGATTCACATGGCATGCCATAAATTAAATCTGTGTGGATCTCTTACAAAATTTTTGCAAGTGTCACATCGAAAGAGATCGACCATTGCTTCTTTTAGTGCCAGATGAAGAAGTAAAAGAACTGTATTGGGAACATAAAAAAAAAAAAATCCTTTGAGAGAATCGTGGATTCGTGGTAGCTTAAAGGCTGAAATACAATTTTCTCTATCTTGTTGGCCTCGTAATAATCGGTGTTGTGGAAGCCCGATAGTAGTTATGGGCCTGAATGGCTTTTTATTATCTCGTAAGCATTTTTTTCGTTTGAAAAAGAAATTGCATTTCTAGCCATCCCGTGATGGTTAGAAATTACAAATTAGTGAAGAAACAAAATGACGTGAAGTCTAGTCATTGGGTTTTAATGAGATACGCTATCTGTTATGTAAGAATCATACACAATATACAATCAATATGTTACCAAAATGTGTGATCGTCTTTAATTGGAAAGTGGAACATGCTAATTAATCCGACAATTGTTTCCATATATACAAAATTTGTTTTCATTCTTTTGTTTTCTTATTAATAGTACCTCTAAGTTCCTCTCTATCAGAGTCGTTTGTGAAATATTAAATATGGCTTTGATATATTGGAGGAAAACTAAAACTAATAAGAAATCGATCTGTTTTTTTCAAGCCTCCTGGTAGAGGCTGCCAAGCATACAATGCACAAAAAATAGATAATCACTTAGCCTAACATTAAATAGAGAACAAAATAAAAAAAAAAATCATCTATGGCATATCAAGTTCGACCCGCATCCGTGGGGTTTGTTTAACGGGTTTTACACCAGGGTCTATCTTTAATTTGTGGGAAGCTAAGGCGGGGTTAAGACCGGACATCTCGGTGTAATTCCATACAAAGCAATCCTTGTACTCCATTAGAATCCTCTTCAATTGCTTTTGTTTCTCAAGAGGAAGCGATGCGCTTATGAAGGTTGGGTGTGGATCCTCTTCAGTATCCAAATTTATTTTCAAAAAATCATTAATTGTGTTTTGACCTCCTTCCTCTAATTTTCGAGGAGCATTCTTTGCTACTTGTATAAGCTCTTCTTCTTATGGATTTCCTTCAACGGATGTCATCCCCACCATGTGACATTCGGCGAATAAAGTCTCTCCTTGATGTATTTGGAAGTCTAAGTCCTTGGTGTTTTTGAGCTTTCCATCCAAGTCCTTGACCCATCTAGATTTTTCACTCCATAAATCCTAAAATGCTTTAGCCCTTTGTCTTGAAATCACCTCCAAACAACGAGTCTTTTGAAAGAGATCTATTAGCTCATTGTTGTAATAACTCATTACTTCTACCTTTCATACTCATCTTCCTCCTCTTTTAACCATTTCTTCTAATCATTAGAGCAAAGAGTATTGTCAGATGGGTCTGCATTCTCGGTCTTGTAAAATAAAATTCCTTTATGGAGTACCAGTCTTTGTCGTGCCTTTTTCACTTTGGGAGGAACAAAGAAAGTTTCTAAATCTCTAATTTGATTCACTTTCCTTAGTGTGAGCTCCTAAAAGAAGTCCATGAGAATTTGTTCAATGGTCATCGAATCTTCATCCCATTGAATTACTCATCCGAGTGAGTATCATACACATAAATTGTGTTTCTTTGCTTCCGATCACACTCTTCTTCAGAATCGCACTTGCTTGTTGGATCTCACCCGAGGCCATAGCCTAACCATGGCTACATTACCACATAATCGCACATCACAACCTCTTTCGTATGGCACCCACGACTGCATCGCTCACGACTGTATTGCGCTCGCCAGCTGCACCTCACATCATGGTCGAACAACACATTCGAGTCACATCCATGGCCGCACCACACTTTTCTGATGAACCTCACTCTAGGATTGCATGCACTAGAACCATGGCCACACCTTATCTATCCTTAATCCTGTTGACTATGATAATGATGTATCATAATATTCTTATTAATAGTAATTTGATTAAATTAAGAATATCTGTTCAAATCTTTTTGATATACAAGGGACTTGCCCGTATGACGTATATTGTATAATATGTAATCTTGATTTGGAAAAAACCGACATGTTCGTGGGACTAAATAGAAAATGATGATTGGGAGCTTTTGTCTTTTAAGACGTGGTTTCAAAATTTCATAAAAGAGCCATTCAGGTTGGAAACTCCGCTCAGAAAGATATTTTCATATCACTAGAAGTATTTTGGTTATTTGGTACTATTCAACATAATAAAATTTTTAACATTATCTTCATTTTAATTTGACATTTTGATTTTGTGATCGATATCTTTCCAAGAACGGATCACTTGTATAATAATAAAAAAGAATTTGTTGTTATTCAATTTGACAATTAATCTAACATGAGAAATAAAATGAAATAATAAATGCATTTGAACTCTATATATGGATTCCGGATGCAATCATATACGTTGTATTTTTGAACCAAGAACTTACTAATTAATTTTTTTTGGGCAGTATACACTAAAATATGTATGGTGCTTTTAGAAATGTCATCCATATTTTATTTTCGATTTATCAGTCAGATTTTTTTTTCACGTATCAGTTCGTGGTAAATTTCATCACTTTTAAAAGATGTACACAATTTATTTTGTAAGATTCACATAGCATGCCATGAAATTAAATGTATGGAATTTTCACAAATTTTTTTTACTAGTGTTACATCGACAGAAAGCCAATATTGACCTCATGTTGTTTCATGATGAGGAAAAATAATAAATGGTTTAAAAGGCTGAAACTTTGTCTTTCCTCTCTATGTTGGGCTCACATTAATTGGTCTCGTGAAAGGCTGATACATTGTTTTAGGGCCTAAATTGTTGTTTATTTTCTCTTTAGTTCGTTTTTGTTTGAAAAGAAAAATACATTTCGGATATATGTTACGTTATTTAAGAGATAATAAAGTAATGATTAGAATTAATTTTAACTGGAGAAGAAACAAATGATGTGAGAACTTGTCATTATGTTTAAATGATACATGCCATGTAAGAATCATGCTATCTTGTATCAATGTGTTTCCTGAAAGTGCGATCATGTTTAATTTGAAAGCGCTTCATATTAAAAAATACGCCAATTGTTTCCATCTATTAGAAACTTCTTTTTCTTGATTTTTCTTAGTACCTCTATACTATGAAAGTAGTTCGTGAAATATTGGATATGAGTTCGAAACATTGGAGGAAGACAAAGACCACCAAGAAATCCATGTCACAAATTGAAGAATGTCATACAGAGTAACGATTATGGCAAAAATTGGATTTGAATTTGTTACTTGAAATATTTATAGTGTACTTGCATGTCAATATAATACAGAGGTCTCCTTCTGAATCGTACACGAGTGCAATATTGAGATGGAGGACCACATGAAGTCTAATGCTTAAGCGTTTGCTTTATTTATTTTCAGTTGATGTATAATTGTATATTGTGCTCCTCACCATTGCTTTAGCGTTTGCTTTATTTGTTTTTATTCTTTAATCATTATACATTGGCAAAATAAACAAAATCCAATGACATTTTCAATTTGAGATTTAATTCTCTGTCCTAGTTGTCTTCCTTTCATTCATGTTTACCTAGAGACATTTTGGACATTGCGATAACAAATGGACAATAAGGATTTTATACAAGGTTTGTTTGTTGTGAAGCATAATTTTGAACTTGTACTTGAGTCGGTAAACATTGATTAAAAAGATACATAATTTTTTAGCATGTTTATTGTTCGAATATTGGTTAACCTTTTTTTGTTGTCGTGTCAGTAGAGGATTACTAAAAGGCCATGCGTATAGTGGGGGCTGTACGAAGTCGGGGTAAAACATTTTTTTTTTTCTCAAAGGTATGATAACCGTTTGATATTTGATATATCATCAAAGATCTTATGTAGGGTATTTTGCTGCTGTCCCTATTTGGGTACAGTGAAATTTGGGTTAGCATGTTCATATCTCGGCTTGCTTTTAATTTTTTACTTCAAAATCGAAACTGGAGTGATGCTTATTGTCTGGGAGCCCACTATTTTACTGATCACCTTTCATTAGGATTAACATGTGCAGAACTGTAAATGTAATTACAGTTGAGTAAGAATTTTTTTTTCAGACATGTCTACATAGTAGGTTATTGGGTGAATTAAGAATTGAAGACATGCTTGTCGCTTGAACAAACTATTGCATATATATGCTTTGACTGAATATAAATTATGAATGATAACACTTCAGCAAAATAATAATCCTTAGCGATCAATCATGAAAGGGAGATGTATATCCCAAGACCAATGACACAACGGTTAATATTTGCCTTGCTTACAACAATTACAATCTCACTGGTTGAGAGCAATCCATTCCAACTCGAGTTCGACCTCTCCCGACTCAACATTTTGAAGCTTAAGAGTCATCTCTTGCTTGACCTTTCCATCAATCACATTTATGGGGCTATCTTCGACAAGAGCATTGTCATCTGATGTCAGCCATTTGCCGATCTGCATGTCTGGAAGTGAGTCAGGGTCTCCGAATGCTGCTGCTGAGGTGATAAGCGGCTGCAAGTCGACCTCGGCCTCCCCCATCAGGTCGTCTGATGATAGCACATCTTGATCAAATACTTGCTGCAGGAGGAAAAATAAGCTAAATGAGAACTTCCACATATTTTGGTATAAAATGTATCAAGGAGCCGGTGGATCTATCATCTATAGAAATCTTATGCACTCTTTTCTGATTTATATTTTATATATTTTCCTTGTATCACTTTTGAATGTATAAATTTTATCATAGAATAATTTGTTCTTAGAATATACCATTTTCATTTGAAGGGATCTGTTCGTTTTTTGTGCTCTTAAAATCATTCTCAAAAGATAATAACTTAATTTGTTTTCCATAACCCTGGCCATTAGGTGCCTCAGTTATTGGAGGGATGCCAGCCACATAACTGAATTGGTACTCAATAAGTTAGCAATAAGGTAGTGTGCAAATTACATGCAACATACCAATTTCAATGGACCATATTCTTGGGGAACTGACAGCTTTAGCTCTTCATTCCAAACTGGGTTCAGATTTTTTTTCATAACAGAAGTTTGTGCTTTCTGCATTCAAAAAGAACATGTTAAACTAAATAGAATATAATGTAAGTAATGGTCATTGTAGTTCAAGAAACTAATTGACTGATTATGCCTAACCACAAACTCAAACTAAGTAATGGATAATTATCTCATGTATAATTAGGCTGCTTATTACCTTCGAAAGGGTAATGAAATAAATTTGTGGTTCTTTTTGCATACAACACTAAAATTCTTGACCTCAATGAAAACATCAAAATATACATTTCCTCTGAAACTTGCAGTGAAAAAGAAAATTATTAAATTACCTGTTGACCTAAAGTGAGAACAACATATGGATCACTGGTACGAAAATCTCTAATGGCTAAATTTGTGCCTTTTGTCACTTTGATCTTTAGAATCCCAATAAATTCTATCATTCCGACCTGGGACAGAAGAGAAAATGATAACTTCAATATTATTTTCATCGTCACAGAATTCTATGCATACACTGCTTCAGTTACTGCAATGGTCCATTTTCATAAATGTTGAAAGCTTGGAGCCTTTATTAGATTTAGTCCACAGTTTAGATTACTTTTGCAAATTTTTAATTTAATACCTCACTTTTGAAGCTCTGAGAGGCATGGCCATGTTTGGAACCCATGGGAGAATCAGTGGAGCTCTTTGAAGAAACAATGCGGAGGCTTGGTTTCACAAATTCTTGCATTTCATATTTTGCCCTGCGAGAGTGGATTATAATATTAAACTGCAAGTCTTACTGTGATCATTACATATACAAAGGAGACATAAATATTCCCTTATCCAACTACTTATCTAAAATAACTATTAATAAACCAAATCTGAAAAGAATAAAAATGAACAATAAGCAAACAATATCACATTTACTATTATGTATCTTAAGGACCTGGAATGTTTCAACTGGTGTTATGGAGGGAAACTGGAAAGCGATACTGAATTTTGTGTTTGACTAGTAGGAAGGAACCTTCTCCATGGGTCCATATTAGGGAATAGGGAACTTTAAGATAACATACAGCATCGGTACATAAGGATCTCTGATCGTACTGGTTCAGTGCACGCTATAATCTACATGGCATGCTCGTACCAATTTATAATTACATTCCTTCAGGTGATTGCCATTGCAGTACAACATGGTACTCATATGGTACCGGTAAATGTCTCAGTACCTGATGAAGTCAGTGCGTTCCTCATTGCTTGAATTGGCGGTAGGCTTTACATAATCCTTCGGTAGAAATGCCTCATAAACCGTGTTGGCGTATGAATTGCCTCCAACCTGTAACATGGAGTCTATCTGGTCTTCTGTCCATTCATCTAATGTCACAGATAACACCTGAAACAAGGACGTGTGGTAAACTAAACCCAATAATTCAATTATATTGCTTTAGACAAAGTGCAAATAAAACCAGTTTTTTCATGTTTGTAGAAAATTGTTGATATTTCATATATTTACACCACCAACACTCAAGATTTGGCAACCAGCAGCAGCCGTTAGCTTACCATGATCATTCTTGTTATGCAACCGTGAGATCGACAAGGGCAGAAGTTCAATTTTCTTAACAACAAAATATAAACTCTAGTGGAGCAACACCCAAAGATTTGCCCAAACTCCACTAAAGTTAAACTTTTCTATCTGCAAATTTTTTAGCTGTTCCATGTTTACAGTTGGGGCTATTTTAGTCATCTTTTGCTTGACTTATCTTTATTACGATGTATACATGCCATGACAAAAAAAAAGGAAAAAAAAAAAGAGCAGTTGAATAAAGCTATTGGCAATGACTGCAAGTCTGCAAATGCATCAAATGATGTGTTTTCTTGGTGTACCATGTTAAAGAAAACCTAATAAAACCAGCATTAACCTAACTATTTACTTTCTGAAAAATGAGAAGGTAGATTTCAGTATATGTCTGATAACTACCTTTGAAATGTGTGTGCCGAGACTCCTATGCACGCCAGAACATTTTAAGCATATAAAGACCCCTATATTAGCAGACCTATATTCACATGAGTAAAGTTATGTGAGAAAGGGAGAGAGAGACTTAACACACAAATGGCACATCCACAGCATACTTGTGTGCATTACAAGTAATGTCAACACAATCTAATTCTTAGGGTCTTATTGTCACTTAAAACTTACGCCCATTTAGGATCAGGGGCCCCACAGTCAGCACAAATGCGATTCTCACTTTTGAGCAATAACTCCTTTAATTTCTTCTTCCTTGCTGTCAGAAAAGGAAAGAATGACTAAACAAAAATTATTTAAAAAAAACTGAGACAAGAAATTAAACCAAGGGGTCTTGAATTAAAATAGATAGACTGTTCTCATTAACCGTCCTACTGTTAAAAGATCTGCTGCAACCTCAAAAGAGTAATCAGATGAAATTGTGCCATGCTGTTGTTTGGAACTTGGAATTTGGGATTTACACTGTTGTACCTCCCATTCCTAATTATATGATACATTTAGAGAGGGTAATATACCTGAAGATGCCTTTTCTCTGAAGGAATCCATCCCTGATTTGAACAAGTTAGATCACCAAAAACAACTCTATCTGACAAAAGATTATATTAACATGGGTCAATGCGTTATCCTAATTTTTTAAAAGATAATAAAGGTTTTCTCCCTTGACTCCTAAACCTTATCCAGCCACATTGTCCAATAGAGAAACTTTTATCACCAACAAGGCCATCTAATATATCAATTTGATGACAGAATGAGAGAAATTTATGCAATTGCAAATGCATAAATCTAAAAGAACCTTGCTTTCTTTTAGATAAAAGGAACCTGAAAATCTAACATGATTAACAAAAAATTCTAGGAGATATGGACCACATTTTGGTTAAATAAACCAGATATCTAATCAGAATGCCTAAAAGGGGCAAAAAAGAACCATGAGCATCCCCAAAAACCTGGAGAACAATAAAAGGATGCCTCAATTGGCTCATTTGACCACTACACTTTAGGAGATAAATCCAAAAATTGATTATATTTGCAAACAAATGAGCAGATGTGCTTGTGATCACTTAAATTACAAAGATAACTGAACATTCCAATTCCAATTCCAATTGATATAAAGCAACAACATTGATGCTAATTAAAAGAATAAAAAAAAGAAAAATTTGAAATCACGTTGATATAAAAAAAAATAACAAATTAATAAATGAATTCTTACAAGGAATTTAGCTTTATTATCCAATGAAGAGTCAAACCATCGATCCTTGCACAAGCACCTCCAATTAGGGATTGGAAATTGGAAGTTGATTAGGCTCTCTGCTTGACACGTATTCATATCCTCTAGCCTTAATGGGATCCAACGAACTTAGCTCTGTTTAATCATCTCCAGTTGTACGGAGTTTGTTTTGTTAGATAAGGAAGATCTAGCCGTTCATTTAAGGATATTTGGTTTGGGTGCTCCCGCTGCCCCTTAAGCAGTAAGAGATAGGACCTGTTTTGATCGTTCGATCTGAAATAGACGGAAAAGATTATATTCGGAGATGCCCAATGGATATTCTAGGTGCGGAGATGATCCCATCATCCCAAGCCACTTTCTGCTTATCCAGCGAAGGGATCGTGTCTTTTGGGAGTGGCGGTCCATTGTACCGACAGATTATTATTACGTCAGCACGTTTTTTCAGCTAAAGACTGATTCTGATATTTATCTTGAGCGTTGAGACTTGAGTTGTGAGGTTAAACTCCGAACTAAATCTGCTTTATCTGATAGATGAATTATTAAAAGTTTGACCTTCTATTATTTTTCAATCATATTGCGTGATCAATATTTTTTTTATAAATAGCCTAAGAAAATGTTGACATTAATGTACACACCAATTAATATTTAAAAATAGTATGCGGATGCCATCAAAATATACATTATTAATAGGGGGTAGGTTCATGCCAAAGTTTGATAAATTGTCAATGTCATAGAGATACTAGGCCTCATGATATTAATTGTATATCTTTTTTTGAATGAGTGATTTTATTAATGCAAATTAAAAGTTCTAAGGGACAAGTAAAAAAATGAGTGATTTTATATAAAATGTGATATTCTTTTTTTAAAATTTTATATATACTAACGTATTCTAGTTTTCTTTAAAAAAAAATTGTGTATTTCCCGCACCCGCATCGTATCGGAAACGATACCCACACCCGCACCCGTGCAACATAAATGAAATATCAGTGTCTAATCAATTTCTGGAATAATGATGCCTTGAAAATATTCAAAAGGTAGTTGCTTTTAATTTGCTAGTGGAAAAAAATCAATTATTACACGAATAAAAGCACATATAATATTACAAAAAATGAAAATCTAAATAAGAAATATTATGTATGAATTTTGCCCCGTGTCTCTGTGCACATCACCAAGAAATATCCTTTGCAATATTTTTTAATATTTTTTCCGAAATGAGTTTCGCGATAGTAATCAATAAATGATAGTACAAAATCGTATGTATAAGGGAAGAAAACGAACGAAAATCCCAAGTACATGGGCAAAAATCCTGAGTCAATATTTTTAAAAATTAACCGCGCTTTCTGCTCTCTACAAAATATATTACTGTTTGCTCTCTTCTCCATCTCTTGAGACATTCGTAAAAGATGAAAATCTAAATTAAAAATATTATGTATGATTTTTTTTTCTAAACTTGCTGTGTCTTTGTGTACATTCCCAGGAAAAATTTTCTTTGCAATATTTTTAAATATTTTTTCGAAAGGTTGAGCTGCAGACGAGATCGTAGGTAAAAGGGAAGAAAAGAAGCGAAAATCCTAAGAGATCAAATCATATTCAGAAGTGAATGGGCTAAAATCCTAAGTAAATATATTTTTTAATTATACAGCGCTTTCCACTGCAGAAAAATATCTTTAATATTATAAACCGCTAATCTATCTAATCTTATTAAAATTTTAAAAAAAATCACAAAACTTTTTTATTTGTTGGGTAAAATCTGGAATATTAAATTATTTATAGTTACAAGTACAATGTAAAGTCAAGGCAGCATAGGAGAAAGAAATATGTAGGTCGGTGCAAGGATATGCAATTTTTGAAGGATGTAAATGAAAAATCCTTTGGAATAGCGGAATAAACGAGGTAGTATCCTTTCCAGCGCTGGAAAAAGTCTTAGATAGATCGAACGGATATTATTAATTTATCAATGTCCGTATTTCATCAAGATTCGTTCCATCACAACCATCGGAAGGATCTGATAGAAAATTTTCTACCGCTACGAAGGAAACGATCCTAAAATTGACCGATTAGACCACTTTCCACACATTTCCAACTAGCCGTTATTAGCCGACCCCACTACCGTACCCACGATTTCATTATTATTTAATTGGCCACAACCGGATCATATCATTAAATGTAGACCGGAAGCATTTATGTGTAGGAGTTAATGAGAGAGAGTCCTTCTTCACATTCTGGCGTACATTTAATGTATAAGAACCGTGTGTATTTATAAAGTTCTCAGGTTTATTCAATGACCCGTTTCTCAATGTAAACTATCCAAGATAAACGCGGCGTTGCAGTATACTTGAAAATATAGCTCTGTAATTGTGGGTCCCGGTATAAAACTAACTCGGAGTACGGAAAATACCAGGTCTATTCAGAATAGATGCTCCAATTAGCCAGATATAGTAGATTAAAAATATATAGAAACAATAATAATAAATAAATTAAATGCAGAGAAAAAGAAGGAAAATACGCTGTCTTCTTCCTTAACTCTTACTCTCTCTAGTCTCTCCTCCAGCTCTGCTGTTAGCTCTCTTCCAGTCTTCCTCAACTCCTACTCTTTCCAGCTCTCTTCTGGTTTAAACTCTAAAGCCGATTCTCTTTCGCTCCAGCGCTAAGCGCTGAGTTCTCCGTTGCGAAACCTAGGTTCCCTTGTTCGAAAGCCTTCGAAGAACGCGTGAGGAGATTGAATCAAAATGCTGGTATTCACCGAGGGTTTGGACGAGAGCGCCATCCAGTGGGTCAAGGTATGAATTTGTACAATCTTTTAATCGAAATCTTTTTTCGTTTTCTCTCGATTGAAGTTGTTTTCAAGCAACGAGTTTTCTCTTTGTTAATTTCGAGACTTTTTTTTTTCTCTATTTAATCTTTTTTACGTAATTCAAGTAGAAATTAGCTTTAAACTTGTGTTTGTCAGAATCTCCGAGTAAATCAATAGTTTAACATGACAATTTGAATCTCTTATTAATCCAGGTTCCATTATTGCTTTGATTTTTTATTTTTATTATTTTTTTTAATTTCTACTGGTTTCGTAGTCTTACCGTTTAATCCCTGAAACCTCTTATTATTGTTAGTAACTCAAATTAATGGTCACTTATTGATGCTATCTGTGTTTACTGTAGCCTTTTGTTAATTGTTTTTTTCCCAAGTTCCATATGGTACCTTCAATATTACTATTAATGTATTATCCCCTGGTGTATTAGATCAGGGACCAGAACCAGAAGTGCATATCTATTTTCTTCAATATAATTTGTGTTTTCCCCCTTTTGTGAATTGAATCAGGGGTCAGAACAGGAAGTACATACGCCACCAAAGACATGGTCCCCACTAGCAACCCCGACGAAAGCCGACAGAAAGTCACTGGTGGACCCGGTCTACGGCACCACATCAACCACCTACTTCTCACCTAAACTCAATTTGCATAACAACTACAGCTCCTACTTATTTGGTTCAGCCGGGGAAGAAGAAGAGGAGGAGGAGGAGAGCGTGGGTTCCATCTCGAACAGTAGCCCAGAAGGTACTGGAGAAAGTGAGGAAGAAACTGGACCCAGTGAGAGCAATGGGTCCAGTCTCTGCTCGGTCAATGGGCCCGTCAAAGAACCAGTCTATATGCGGGTCGGGGGTTTGGTTCGGGGCAAGTCCAAGGAAAATTTGCAACTTGATGTAACTGGAGTTCAAGTAAGTGTAGTCCTACATACATGATACATATTTGGTTGTCAAAAAAGGATGCTGATTCATGTATGGTAGAGGATATGCAGAAATTTTACAGGCCTGATACATATTTATTGCTATTTGTGAACTATTCATTTTGGTAGCCCTTTAGTCAGCCCCACTGAGAGAATTTAATTACTACATTCTAGACCCACGATTGGTTTGGTGGTAATGCATGGCATGGTCCTATTCTGTTATTTCTGTAATTGGTACATTGACCAGGTTCTGTAGCAAACTTAGTGCTAAGGCCTTGTTAATTGATGCTTGGTAATACATTGCGATAGTATTAGACTTCCTGGCAACTTTTAAGATACCCTTGAAAGCTTGCAATCATACATTTATCATTGAAATAGAGGTTTTGGTAGTAATTATATTCTATCTGTATTGTGATTTATTCAAATAATTTATTTGTCTTGTTCTGTAATTTCTACAAACAGGATTATACAAATGATGATTATGTGCAGTTCAACCCTCCAAGTGCACCTCCATTGCCTGGAAGTGGAAATTTGGTTTTCCCTATTGCACATGATGGTATGCATACACACACACACAATTCTACAAGTACTTGATAATGTTTAGGGAAATTTTAAATTCATTTCATGTCCTCATTTCCCGTCTCCAGTACTTTTCCTTTCTCTTTTTTTTTTTTTTCTTTTTTTTGTGGTGGTGGTGGGGGGGGGGGGGGTTATTTGACATTCTTAGGTTCAGAAATTATAATCTGGGATTTTTTTTATGAGGAAACACCGAACTTTTAGTAGACTCTAAGGTTGTAAGGAATACTAGCTTTCTCTGGTAAATACTAAACTTTTTAATGCCACAGCAGAGACAGAGGGTGATAATGAGCTTCTTCAAGATCTGGAAACAAATGAACACATGAAAACTGCATATGAATTTCAATCAAGGTACTTTAATTTGAAACTCAGAATTGACAAGACTCTTTCTAGTAATAAATTCTATTCTGAATACCAGTGCTACGCAATTGAAACTTAGTATTTTACTTGTAACTGGTACACTTTGCCTGAGGTACTTTCTTGTGCGTTTTCTGTTGTAGCTGCTTCTGTATGTCCATAATTTATTTCTATGATTTTAGCAACAAACAAAATAAAGTTTTTTTTTTTTATTTTGGGCGATCCTTTTGGCACATACCACTTTTTCTAGATATGTAGAAATGGTTACTTTGTAGGACTTAAGTACAAGAAATAATGCAGCTTTTAAGAGTTTCTTTTGGTTCTCATTTCAGTGACCAGCACAGGAACATGGCTTTTAGCAATCTGGCACCGGAAGAGCAAGCTTACAGAGTAAGGTTTGTATTTCTTTTATTTTCTTCTCTTCCTTTAATTTTTTTTTTTATTGGATTCTTCAGTTTGAGTACTGACTGTAAAGATTTGTCTCATGTGAACATCTGAAAATATGATTGTTAAATATTGCTTTGTCCTGGATTTTTAATTGTAAATGACATGAATCTTTGCTGTAAATATTAATTGTAGAGATTTGTCCCAAATCTTTTGTAAGGTGCTATCTTTATAGGAGATTTAATAGTTCTTTCCTTTTACTTTATATCTTTTGATATACTTTTGAGAAGTTGAGATTTACAAATACCGGTATTGAAAGTAGGACTGTGTTGTATTATAGTGCTTTGTCTTGAAATTCTGAACATTTTAATATAACATGAAAAAATATTCAATTTTTGTTTGCAGTGTTGAGCAAAATGACATCCACACAAGTGAGTTGGCTCCTCAGGCCCTTGCTTACACAACAAGGTTTCTACTATTGCTAATTTTGTAGTTTGATTATCTCTTTTGTATATTCCAAGTAATTTTAGGGTTGTGAACCATGTCACGAGGTTCTTTAGAGTTGTGCACCTAAGAACTTCTATTATTACTGTACGTAACCTTTTTTATTTCTGGCTTCTTTATAGCGTTCACAATGCTTGGGAAAGCATGGTGGCATATGAAGCATGCAATCGGCTTTGCATGAATGCATACAAAAGAGGTTGCACAGAAATTGCTGAATTCCTGCAAGATGAGTGTGTTGTTCTCAGAAATGCATTTGGGTATGTTCATTTTATTTCTACTTCTAATATATTCAAATCTTGTAGGGTGTTTGTAATACATTTAAACCTTGTTTAGGAAACACATAATTTATCTCTGCCTGGATGGTATGTTTTGGTCCTTCACAATATTTCAATCTTTTAGCTGCACCCGATTTAACTTTCTAAATAGAATTGTGATTACTGGTAAGTACAATTAATGCTATCTGGCTAAATCTTGTAGATTTCCTAGTTTACCTTTATTGAAAGTTCAAATGTTTTTAAAATTTCACCATGGTTCTTGTTTTGCTGGACAGCATACAGAAGTTTCTGCTGCAACCCAGGGGGCAACATTCATATGATGCTCGCATCAGCTATGAAAAAGAAGAACCTATTAATACAAAGAAAAAAGTAATCGAAAAAATTGAGGTCGAAGGTAGAAGATCTCTTCTTATTTTTGCTCTTCTTTTATAAAATAGACTTGGGAAATATTTTTTACAAAACAGTCATTGTAAATATTGCAGATTTTTCATTAACTGAGATCAGGTTCTGGAATTCAATTTTGACCCTTTTTTCTCTGGTTCTAACAGTGAAAAAGATTCGGATAATCTCTCAGAAATCAATGCTACACAACTTTAGTTCCCTGAGGTCATTTTATACACGAGTTGGTTACATGCATGTCAGAAATATGACACAATTAGTGAAGAATCAGATTGAGCATATAAGGAGAATATCTTTTGCAAGTGCTGCCTCCTCAATCTCATCAGAAGGTTCATTTCTCATAAACTTCTTAATAAATATATACTATTTTTTTTTTGGCAATATACACCTTTTTTATTTCCCACCTTATATTTACTTTGGCACCGTGCAATGAAAATATGAACAACCTCTGGTGTTTGCAAATATTCCAAAGATCTTGAGCATTTGCAGTAAATCCAAGAAATTGGAAATTGTGTTCTGCAAAAAAAAAAAAAGTGTTTATTGGCAGCTAATTTTATAAAATTATATCGATGCACCTCTTTCCTTACTACTTGGAGAATGGGCCCCAGCAGCGCACCTTTTAAATTTTTTTTTCTACCATGAAAAGAAAAAGAAAAAAACCCACATGTTAACTAAGATTTGGCTTCAACAAAAATTAACCTTTGTTTTCAGCAAATAGGGCAGATAGATTTTGCTCCAGATTCAGTGAAAAATTAAGCTTGCTATATAAGAATTTACTAATATTAGAAATGGCTTGTCAGAACGACATGAATGCTTCTTGGAGCTACAGAGCGATCCAAAATCATCCACAAAGTTATATCCTGGATCAGGCGATTGCCACTGTTTGTAAGTTTTTACCCAAAACTTATTTATAATTAGTAATAAGGTAGATACAACACTATGTTGTACTGATATGATTAATAGTTTTACTTCCTGTTAAATTTAATAGAGGACCTCCCATTACAGCTCACTTTTGGTCCTGCTACTATCCAACCAGTACCAGCACAATATTGGGAGATTACTTCAAAATGAATTTAATTTGCTTTTCATTGCTAAATTAATGTTTGATTTGTAGTTTTCCAGATGGCCAAGGAGATGTACTGTCTGTTGAAGTGCGATGTGATGATGGCACCATATTAGGCAGCGCCACAATTCAAGTCTCTTCTTTATCTGAAATCAATGTAAGCGGTTTTGTCTATTTTATAATTAATAATTACCTGTATAGATTTCTCAAAGATTGCAGTAATTCTGAAGACATAATGCCATCTACAAAAGACATCAAATATGTAAATATAAAAGCAACATGTTGGGACAGAGAATAAACAAATAAAATTGTGGATGTGTTGACTTTCTTTATATTCGAAAATCAATTCAAATAATTTGAAAAAGAATATGTTTATAGATATGTTGTTGATATAGATAGAGTACAACAACTTTAATGGAATATGATTGTTGTTTGGTGATGCAAGCGCCGTTAATTATATATCGTTGAAAAATTCAAATCCTTGACAAGCAATAAACATGCACCATATAGATCATTTTTATAATCTTGATTTCAAATCTAAACTCTATTTTTGATATTGTCAAGATTATCAAGATAAATAGTTGTCAAATGATCCTCCCCAATAAAGTTGCACAGAAGCTACGAGAATAAAAGAGGAACAAGCATGCACAAAGAATAATTAAGATAAACAGGTGAATAAATCAAGAATTATTTTGTAATGATTTTTCAAACATGAAAAAATATGCAGGGACAAACTGTGAAATGGTTTCCATTATCCCGGGATGACTATGATTGTGTTGGAAAGATTCAAATTTCATTTAATGTGTCCCTTTTGTCAGACAACACTACCTATTCCAAGGTTTGTTACACAATTGTTGGATTGCATGTACAATTCTTTTTATCAAGTGCCCATATATCTGCAACTTACCAGTATTAGTCTCCATTAACCGTCAGGTCTGATATTTGTTACAAATTAGCACAATTTTTCTTAATTTAAACATATTTTTATTTTATGGGGATTGAACATAATTTTCTGCAGAGGTTAACCCTGTAAAATGGAGCAAAATTGAGCACAAAAAAAAAAAAAAAATCACAATCCTTGTAGTTGCACTTGGTAAATGCTGAAACTTTCATTTTGGCTCACTTTTATATTCTGCTTCTCTTTTTTTTTTTATTTTGGACTAAATAAAGATGGCACAAGGTGGTCCAGCAGTGGAAACCCTAATATATGATGTTGTCTTGGAGTCAGCCATGCGGGCCCAGAACTTCCATGCAAGAAATCTTCATATAAAAGGCCCATGGAGTTGTCTTTTAACCGAGTTTTGTACCTTCTACTCCGTATCAGATTCATATAAAACACTGAGGTAACTAAAAGAAATTCGCCTCATTTTTTTCTGATAGGTTAACTGATACCAAATTTATTGTTATTCGTATCCTTTCAAGCAGTTATCAAAATAACAAAAATGATTTGCAGTCGGCTATTATGTTGTTCAGATATATTGTGTATCAAATTTGGTGTAATTTGAGAATTGATTGGTCATCCATTGAGCCATTTGAAAAATTAATGATTCAGTTTTGGGATCACTTTATTGATGGTCAATCAATTGATCATCCTCTCTATACTATAAAAAAAATCTATAATTTTATTTATTTTATTTTGATAACTGTTTTGTCAAATTAATTTACATGTTAATATATCCTTACCCTACTCTGATAAAATACTTCTTATAATAATTATTTTTTTAATGTTGGGAAATTATTTCATCTAGGTACTTGTCGCATGTCATGCTTGTGGCAATCCCAACCAAGGATTGCTTAGAGCTCATTCATGAGCTTCTCTTACCAGTTTGGAATGCACGGAGTGAACAGAAGCTGACCCAACAAGAGGTTCTCTCTCTCTCTCTCTCTCTCTCTCTCTCTAATTGACACACACCAAGGCACACATGAATTCACTAGGGGTACAGCAACAGTCTGAACTGGTAACACTGCCAACCGGTACAGGTCATTGACAGTATGCAAGAATGACCGTTGTAAATTTAGGGTTTAAAAAGAGAGAATAGATAAGACGGACAAAAATGAGAAGGTGAGAAATAGTTCCCAGTATGCAAGAATGACCTTTGCGTACAAGATCTTTCTACCGGAAGCTGATTGTACAGAAAAGTGCCAGCATGTACAATCTTTGAGAAAATGACAAATAATGTTGTTTTACGGTCTTAATAAAGTATTAAAAAACCCTGATCGCTGCATATTAACCTAGCAATGAACAAACATGCAGGTTGAATTAAACATAATAAGCAGGATATATGTACTAAAATAAAAATTGTTATGAATATTTACTCTAAAATTTTATCTTTTTTTTTTTTGAGGTGCAGAAAGCGATACTTGCTGACTGTGAAGACCAGATAAAAAAATTACTTCGCGAAACCTTTGAAAACTACAAGTCCCTCGATGAATTTTCACTGACAGGGTTGGCTGATTTATTTGGTCCAATAGTTGACTCGGCACCCCCTGCTCTTCAGCCTGCCGTTAGACTCTTCGGACTCCTGCATGATATCCTTTCACCCACAGGGCAAGATTTACTCAGAAATTATTTGCAGGCAAGTTCCTCATGTGTACAAAAATGACAATTTTCTGTTACATTTTTTCCTCTTATGTTTTTATTTTCTTTTTCCTTTTTTGTATAAATATTAACTTTCTGCCGTGTGTATATAAACATTGTACTCCCTCAAAGTGATTTAACTGACAATACCAAATAAGAACTGGGAACTAACAGATGGAAAGGATAAGATTACTGAACTGTTCCATTCTTCAAAATAGCTGAAATCAACTATAGAGGAGATGTTAGAGGAAAATTTAAGACAGGATGGAAGTTTCTTTTGCAGCCTATTATCTGGGTTTTATGTTTGTACCTGAAAAATCATAAAAATATAGTAACAAAGAAAAAAATAGTCTATAGGTCTATCTCTTCAATTTCCAAAAATTACTGGACCTTCTTTTACTGTCCATAGGCTGGTACATAGTCAAAGCATACAATTTTATACTGTATTATACAAGATAAGGACCTACTAAATAATCCTGATATTACATTTTACTAATTTCACCTACTACTATCTATTTATCCAATTTCAGAATGCTGTTGAAAAGAGGTGCAAGAGGCACATGCTGGAAACCGAGGAGTTTGTTTCTAGTAATTCTGACAGACTTCTGACAGATACCTTGATTGCCAAAACAGCATATGCAAAAATGAAAAATTTGTGCCTTATCTTAAGCAAGGAGATAGAGGCCGATATCAAAATTTATAACCAGAATGTTTTACCTAGGTACATTCTCAGTTTCTAAGATTTATTTTCTTTATTGAACATTTATAATATTTATCCTGCTAAGATCACAAACTATAACCTGCCAAATTTGCAAGTCTTTTAAATAGCATGACATGTGAACTTCCTTATAATAACCTACCTCTCTATCCTCATTCTTTCTATGGCATTCTACCTGCTTAATCCAGCCAGGAATACATAACAGGAATTGGTCATAAGAATGGTCCCTGTTGGTAGCAGAATATGTTTATGTTATTTGTGTGAGTTCTGCTTAGTCTCCAGTCCTAACTGGCACAGCTGTACCAAAATTGTATATCTGTTGTTCTTGCTTCAGTACCTAACTGATGACATTCATTCTACTTCAGTTGCATAGATTTGCCAAAAATAGCAGCAAATGTGTACAGCACAAGACTATGCAACAGAGTGAGAAACTTTCTGTCAGCATGTCCCCCATCTAGACCGTTTTCTCATGTACAAGAACTTCTAATTTCAACGTTTGATTTTGAACGAGAGCTTGCCTCCTGGAATCTCAGGTTAGAGATAATTCAAAAATCAGTGTACTTCACACCCTGTAAAAGAAAATCATGAGTTATATCATTTTGCAAAATGCTACAGGTCTGTAAATGGACTGGTTGCAAGAGATCTATTTCATGAATATGTTGTAAACTGGATTGAGGACACACGGTTGCACCTGCTAGAACTTTGCAAAACCAAGGTATGTACCAGTATTTGACCAATTGATCAATTACACGTGTTACTCAACTCAGAAACCTAGAGAAGTCAAATTTGGCAAGATTTGTTATTTATCTAAACAGGATTAATTGATTGATAATTTATTATCCTTTTTGTGCAGATATTGTCTACCGAGGCACCAGCTGTATCCCATGTATCACCGTCTGTTGAAAACATATATGAGCAAATAAGGGAAGGGATAAAGGAACTTGAGGTTGTAATTAAGAGATGGCCGCATTACTTGGTTCCTCTTGAAATGGTCAGCTTTTCTTAATCAAACTTCACCAACTCTGCACCAACATCTAATTAAATGTTCTGTACTCAGGCATTAATATGTACAAAATCCAACAGGAAAAAAGATTGGCTTTCACTGATATCTTGTAATTTAAACAGGCAATTGCTGATGTTGAAAGGAGCATCATTTCAGCACTAGAGAAGCAATATAGAGAGTGCCTCACGCCAATCAAGGAAAGCATCCAGAAAACCCTTGAAGACAACGTTAAAAAAATTGGAAATACACTGGGTAGAGTTTTCGGGCCTAATCAAGAGAGGGAAGAATCTTCGATTTATGTTGTTCCAGCTCAAGTAAGTCTCCTTTGCCTTTTTGATTGATTTTTTTTTTTTTTTTTGTTTAAATTTCCTTTTAATAGGTTTTCTGTAGTAGCATGCTGGTGGCAATGCATATGGTAACATTTTACTTTAAAAATGTCATTAGATTGACACTACAAGTATTTTTCTTACAGATTACTATTGTAGATATTTGTCAAATGCAATGCTACAATTATAACTGTAGAAAATCATAGTTTATTTTCTGTAAGAATTGGTCTGCTTTTGTTATGCATCTCCAGCTGGGCACATTTCTGAACACGTTGAAGAGAATGATGGATGTGTTGCATTGCTGGGTTGAAGAGATGATGCGGCCATGGGCCCCACTTCTGACAGTTTCTGACCAAATATCTCCGTTTGGAGAGCACATGAACTCAATCAGCGTTGTGTTGAAGAAGAAGTACAGGAAGTATCTTCAGGCTGTTATCAAGAAATTGCTCAGCAATGTAAGTATTCAGTTTTAGAAATAGTTCAAATTGTCGCTGTTATGTTTGTATTTTTGTTTTTGCTAAGCCTTTAACTTATTAACTTTCAGAAATCAAAAACACCCTGAATGACCTCAATAAAACACAACAATAAGCCAACTAAAACAAGAGAAATTTGAAAAACTGAATGCAATTAGACTGTTGTGGTTGTTTGTACAAACTGTGCTGAACAGTTTTGTGTGGTCATAATAATGTTTATAACTCATTTGAGCATTTATCCATGTATGGACCTCAATTAGACTAAAAAGTGCCAGGAAAACTAAAAAAATGTGAAAAGGATGTCCAAAATAGCAAGTAGCAACTTCTTAGGTGTTTAAAATTATAGAGAGCTTTGATGGCCACCTTGTAATAATAACATCTTCTACGATATATTAATTTGCTGCTACCTTTCTCTTTTGTCAGACACAAAACAACAGAAGCACAAAGCTTAAAAGGATTCTTGAGATGACAGCAGAATCACAGAGTGAAGCCGAGATTGGAGACAGAATGAGAACTCTCTCTCTTCAAGTCTCCCAATCTATTCAGAATATTCATGATGTATTTCCACGAGCTATCTTCGTTGAAATGGTGCGCGAATTTTGGGATAGGCTCGGTCAGGTTAGTACAATGAACTTCTTTTTTCATCAATAACTTTTGAAATGGTATATTGTATAAATGTCTTTTTATTAGGAACTGGTTTATAAAATAAAAATAAAAATAAAAAATAGTAAATCTAACCATGAGATGTGTAGTGATATTTTGCGAAGCACTTGAGATGAATTTTTTCCTCCTCCTTTCTCATTTCAGATAGTACTCAAGTTCTTAGAGAGCAGGAAAGTAAAGGGCACTTCGTACAGAGGATCTGGTGTTGCGCTGAAGGTATGATCAATCTGTCGATTTGTTGTTTTAGAAAACTATCATGATCGTGCAATTGTGATAAGAACTAATTACTTTTGTGCAGATTTTGGAGGGTTGGTTTAAGTGCGAGATGCAAAAGTATCTTGGAAATGCACTTCAAGAGGCAGACCTCCAGCCACCTCGATCTGTATCCGAGGCCAAATCTATTTTGAATTAGATTACATTCTATTATCTGCTATTCTAATTTAAACGATTTTTTTATAGTGAGGGGGGGGGGGGGGGATTCTTTTCTTGTATTGCTGTTAATGTAAAATTTATTGTTCATATATATAGGTCTTGACGCTTCAACGTTGTTTGTTGTAGATTCTCTTGTATTCCTTATAAATGAATCCGAATTGAACTTTAGTTATTTAGTTATATCTATTTTTTTAATTCTTAATATAGTTTTCATCTCCTCCTTTTTCTTCCTTCGGTAAATGGTGACCGACTTGAATTAAATGCGAAGTTGACAGTTTTAACTTAGTTGAGAGACTAAATAGGAGAAAGACACAAAATTACTAGAACTAAACAGGACTTAACTCGAACTTTATTAATTTATATGGAGACAATACAAGTTACAATGATCACGCAAATCTACATCACAACTTACCTATAACAAGTCACTTAAGCTTGAAATAATTAGCTACGTTTCTAAAATATAGTTATCTATTTATGCTACTTTCCGGTAATAACAACCTATCTTTTTCTGCGCTATGGAATGTCTTTATTGAAACGCTAAAAAGTTATATGATTATAATTTACATAGTTAAATACATCATAATTCAAGCAAAGAAACACAAAAATTAAATTGTTTTACAAATTATATTACATCTTAGATACATGAAACACGCATCTTCTAAATGAAAAAAAGAAGAAGGAAATACGCTAATACAAGAACAATTCGATTAAAATAAACAAAAGATAGACGAAATTAGATGGAGTTGAGCATAAATAAGATGGCATGGTTAAAAGTTTGAAGAAAGACTCTTATGTATTACAAATTATAAATTCTTTGTTAAAAAAAGTAACATTATCTAAATCCGACTGTCTAGCTGTCAGTATTTATAATTGGTCCCCATAATTTGGTTAGTTTATTGGTTGCGTATTGGGATAATTAATGTGCTATGATATCTTTTATTCCTCCCGTGCTCTTGTGTTGTAGGACTGTAGGACTCGAGATTTTGACGCGTTAGCAAATTGCTTTTATCCAGACTTTATAAATATCTTAAAATATCTATAGTATAAGGTTTTCAGTTTTTACCTTTCTTTAAGCATATATATACCACCTGACCTGCTCGAGGAGAAAAATCAGTATCAATTTTTGTTTCAACAGTTTCTTAAAAGAAGGCTATTGTTTCTAAAAATCCGTATAAGGTTTTAAAAGCTTTCTAAAAAAGATTTAAAAGTACTTAAATTAAATTATTATTATTAAATTAAGAAAAGTTTTGTTAAACAAACTGATGATATGAATCAATTTGCTGAAGAAGAGATGAAACATGGCAATCCACTTAGGCTTAGCGCGGATGCCTAAGGAAGGAATCGATCATGCGCAATTGCGCAGGGGACTAAGAAATTGAGTATGAGTTTTAGTTAGAAGCTTGACAGAAGTCTGCCCCAACAACAATTCCTTGACAGCTTCTGTCAAGTTCTCGAAAAAAAAAAAACAACAACAAAAAAAAAAAAAAAACGAGGGTAAACAAAATGAATGGATATTTACAATCGTATATCGAATGATGTCATATAGCGGAATACTTTCTTTCTTCAGCAGAAAATCGTCAGATTTCGCTCAGTGTAGTTTACTTTTTTTTTTATTTTGGAATAAGAATATATATAAAAAAAAAATCTATTTTTATGAGTTTCGTTGTGTGGAGATGTTTAAATTATCAATTTATTTTTATGTAAATTAAGTAGAAAGTATGCAGATATTTATTTCTATTGCAGCTTATGTATAACATATTATTAAGAATTTAATGTTTCAAAAATATAAATTATGTAAACAAATAAATAATAAATATGAATTATAATAATGTATTAGTACAATTTTTTATGTGTACAGAAATATATATATATATATATATATATAGAGAATGGATAAAATACACTGATGTGTACGGATCGTCCCCGTACACATCAGTCGTTTTTCAAGATCCGAAATTCAAACGGTCAATCCGAACCGTTCAACTTGTTCTTTATATTGAAAAACTCTTGCAGACCAAATTTTACATTTTTTTCGAATTTTTTTGCTATATATTATGATATTTTCAAATTGGAGGGCCTGAAATACTCCAATTATAGTGTTTTTTGAAAATATCATAATAAATAGCAAAAAAATTCGAAAAAATGTAAAATTTGGTCTATCTAGGTTTTTCAATATGGCGAACAACTTGAACGGTTCGGATTGACCATTTGAATTTCGGATCTTGAAAAACGACTGATGTGTACGGGGACGATCCGTACACATCAGTGTTCTATATCCATTCTCTATATATATATATATATATATATATATATATATATTAAATAAATTAAAATTTGAACTACATCAAATTTAAATTTATATATATAATTATTATTTTCCGTATTAACATGTCGCCGCAACATCAAAATCATTGTCAAATCTTGGACGGTGTACATAATCATGTATCCGTGTGGTGATTAAGATTTGTGTCATTTTCTGTAACTCAATTGTTGGGATAATGTGGTCCTTCATAAGGCGTGTCACCATGTGGGCAGCCTAGGGTCCTCCATGTTTCCTTTAGGTCTTTTAGAATGTAGTTGCTCTTTATTATTAGTATAAAATAGTTTCAAAATTAGCCAATAATATCCATCAACGATGTTATTAATAAAAGTAAAATAAAATTTCAAGTCGTATACTGTTGAAATTTGTTTTGTAATGATATTCTTAAGAAAGTAAGTGGAGGTATATCTTTAATTTTTCTTTCCTATCTAACCAATATATTTGAACGGAGTAAAAAATTCAAAATTTTATCTCTCTTGACCATATGATTGTATCCCTAATAGGATACTTCTTTATACATTTTTTGGATTTCATCTTCATTAAACTAGTTAAAAACGTAGAATAACGATTGACTAGTTGGCTTTCATAATTCGATTTAAATAAAATTGAATTTTGTTCTGAATGTTAGAGATATGTCCTAGAAGCCAATCAGTTGGTGGCTATTATATTAGTTTATGTTATTGATGATGCTTGATCATTTGTTCCTAGAGTTTATTGTTGACAGATCATTCAGGTTGAGGATCTGAATTGTAGATCTCTGTGGATCATTCGTCAGAATGATAATAATATCTATAAAGAGTCCATAATCTTGATAATTAACAAGGAACATTAATTATCATATAAGATTAGTATGCAAGTTAAGTGATGATTAAGTTCTACAAATCATGGGTAAGGAGTTACCAACTTAATTGCATATGTATATGTTACTGGAACATAGTACATGACATGATCCAATGAAATAAATATATGGATTGTGTTATGTGTCATTATTTATTTCATACGTGTTTGATTCCGAGTTTGAGATAGTTCAGTTTTTCCACATGAGGATAGGTTCTATAAATATCGTCTAACGTTGATTCCTGATAAGGGCTGCTATACGGACTTTATTTATGTTCTCTTGAATTGTACGGGGAAAAACTATTCATCAAGACAACCGTATGTCCCTCATTAGTTCACCTAGTAAGTGATGATATCTACTGGGCCCCTTGATGGAGTTGGATCGTATGCGCACAACTAGGCGATCAACTCTAGATCAAGAAATGTATAATCTACAAGAATGACACATTCATATCTTGGATTATACAAGGATATCATGTGACATAGGAATCAAAACAATAAGATACTTTTTCTTATGCAGGATTGAAGTATTGTATTGGTACATGTGTGGGCTTTTTTCGTCATCTCTCGAAGAACAAACGGGTCTCCTCGAGAAATTAAAATAAGAGTTAGATTCACCCCCTTTAAGGTTCGATCTCTGCGCTGAGTATCTCTTGACGACAAGAGAGCCAGAACAAGAGTCGCTTCTTACGAGGGTTTATTAATTTCGCGGGTCCTTTCTTTCCAATAGGCGCAAGCCCCTATTGTTAATTACCCCATAGTTGCCTACGGGAACCTCTGATTAAGAGATCTAAATAATTATATGTAATAGGCTAGGAAAATCATCTCTAAAACGATTTTTGCATTTAAGCGGGAATTTATTTCTTTTGGCTTAGACCGGACTCAATTGATGGTACCAGACCTAATTAACGGGACTCAATTGTGGACACTTGAATATTTAATGACTTTTAATTTGGACTTTTATTTGGAAGGAGTTTGACTAAGACTATTTTGAGTTTTGGTAGGGTTTGGATTCTACTTCTGAATCACTCGAGATCCATCTTGATTTGCTGAAGAGCTGTCCTTCCTTAAATGAAGAGGTTTTGGTTTTGACTTTGGGTTCGTATTTTGACTTTCATGCTTTCGAAGTTCCTCTTTGGGTTTTACCATTTTCACAGTTTTGTTCTATTTTTATTTTTAACTTTAGATTTTTGTAATTTCTTTTTATATTTTTAGTCATGCTTATTTTTGAAAATACTTGATATTTAATATATCTCTTTTTGAATTGTTTCTATTTTTTTAAATTATCTCAATCTTTATTTTTGAAAATTTGAAATGAGTTTGTACATCATTTTGTAATTTTATAACATTTATCTAGTATCATTTTAGGATTTTATAAAATTTGTTTAACATTGAAAATACTTCAAAAACATTAAAGGTCATTATATTTAAAATGTAAAATTTCTTTATTTGTAAAAAAACTTCTATTCAAAAATATTTGTTTTTTTTTCTTTTAATGTCTTTTTGAAATCATTTTTTTTGTTTTGAAAGTATTCAGATTTCTAGTTTTGAAGATTTTTTAGAAAAGACTTTAGTGATTTTATTAATTTTCTAAAATTTTATAAAATTTACTTTTATAGCAAAATACTTCAAAAATACAAAAGACCACTATTTTGACAGAATTTTATATTAAAGTATCAGTAAATTTGGTTTGTCTGGATTTTTAGAAATTTATGATATTTTATTTGGATTTTTCTGAATTATCTACTATTTTAAATGAATTTTTGAATTTTCTGCAATTTTGGAATTTTCTTATTGGGCCAAGTCAGCATAAGGGCTGAAATGGAGGCTGACTGGATTTGATCCGGCGATGACGTGGCACTGGAGCATGAGAGCGCTGAATACTCTCGTTAGTTTTGTGTAGCGGGTCGCTGACAGATTTCCTGACCTGTTGGTCACAGAGAATCCTCAAATTTTTGGCGCTGTGCTTTTGAAGAGGTAATGGAATTTTATGATAAGGCCCCTTTATTAATTTTATCCCTAACTGACTCCTATCCCTCTCGATTCCGGCGGTCCAGGTGGTCATTGCCGACAAGGTTAGGCTTGCTGTACTCGTGAGGTCGAGGAGAACATCACTCTGCCATCAGTTCATCTCACGTCGCCTCTGTTTGGTAAGGAGGTTGAGATTTTTTGCGTGTCTGTACTCGATTTTTATTCAGTTCAGTCCCCTTATTTTATTATTTATGTTTTCCAACGAACAGAGCCACCGCATCTGACCAAATTGAGCTTTCTAGAATCTTAGAAAAGAGTAGGATGAGAGGGTTTGTTCAATTTGAGTTGAGTCCATCTAATTTGGTGAACTAAGCTTATCCTTTTCGCAACTTCCCGTCGAGACTTTCCGGCGAAATTCTGGCGGCTGGGACCATCATAGTCCACAAGCTTGGGTTCTTTGGAATCGTGATGGAGAGAGGAACACATGTATGTGGTTGACTTGTGTTGCGTCAGCTTCATTTGGCAAGTGAGCCATTGAGTGGTACGGGAGATGAGAATAGTTGGTACAGATTGGTACAAGTGGGCTGGAGAGGCTTTATATGGCATCAGGAATACATGGTTTGACGTTGAGGTAGTAAGGAGATGCTTCACAGTGAATTTGAACTTTCAAGACCAATAACATAATTTGCTATTTTGGTACTGCCTTTTGCTATATACCCTCACTATACTCCCTGCAAACATTTCAACTTGTATGGCTATGCAACAAGCTTCGATTTAGACAGCTGAGGTCATGACAACCATAAACTAAGGATTCAAGTAAGGCAAGGCTTAATCAAACAAGATATGCCACTCTTAACTAGCAAAACCACAAATGTCAATTTGTTATCAACACTTCGCAATGCACCTTAATAGCTACTCAGGAAATTTTTTGTAAGCAGTTAATTAATATGCAGTGCTACCAAAAGTAAGTTAACCATTCAACCAGAGTTTTGTTTTTAACTATTTTCTTCAAACATTTGACATCTTTTATTAGCATAACGAATCTTTATGAAAACAAATACATGACATGTATAAAAATTTATTCTTGAAGTGACTATAGAAATGTAATTATGTTAGACTCAAAGAGATTCAAAATCTGAAAAATAACATTTTTATTTTTACAAAATGACCTTGCTGCCTTCTTTAATTGATATAAAATCACATAAAATTTCAAAAATAGGAAATCTTGTTCCCTGCTGCCCAGGGAATTGTGTACCTGCTGTCCATGTATATTTTTGTATTTTTATGCAAAGAAAACCCCACTCTTTTACTTATTTTACTGCTGGCCAGATTTGTATATTTATTGCATATATGTATTTTTTTTTTGTTATAACAATGCAAAAGTAACTTAAAGCATAGAGAACTCATGCTACATTAAGCATTTAAGCCCTAAATTTTGAGTAAATTGCACATAAAAGGCTGGTTGGGGTTTAACATACCTCTTATTCACATTTTTATTATATACATTTTTTTTATGCAAGAAATCGACTCAAATTGTTTCAAACTCATTATTCATCCATTCAAGTGCAAAGTTTATATGAGAATTGACTAATCTTATGGAAATTTGGCAGCATAACATCTAAACCCCTATGATTATACATGGATTCCGTAATTTGAGCTTTTTACAACTCAAATTGCAGAATCTAGGCCTAAAGAAGAGGAAACCTCAACGAAAGCCATTACACGCCTAGTCTTGAGCATAGCATCAAGATAAGCAATCTCTCCTCAGTCTACTTCTGAGGAAACCTCAGTGTAAACCGTAATGAAGAGAGGTGATGAACTCAAGAGTGGATGATAGAAAAAGGAGAGAACAAAACAGCAAATTAAACAACCAAACTTTCTTTATTGATATGTAGGACAGAGTATTTACAAGATGGAATTACCTAGAACCTCGTTTCCTTCTTCCTTTTGACTTAATTTCAATTGCCTATGGCTGTTTGATGAAATGCCCTAACCAAAACCACTTCTATCTTATCACAAAACACTTCTTTTCTACCCTAATTGGTTGTGGCCAGCCTCATACAGAGAGAGAGAGAAAGAGGCGGCCTCGAATTCTTCAATTTATGGTCTTTATATAGGCATAGCTTAGGGTTCCACTCTTGAGCCGGGCTTTGATTTCTCTCCTCTGATTTTAATCCGAGGGCTGTTGTAATTGCGTGGGAGTTAAGCCTCCTTTCTCTGGCGTGAGGAGAGGCCACGTCGTCATGGTAAATCCAAGGGGAGAGCCGCAACATTCCCCTTCCCTTCTTCTTCTCTCTTTTTTTTTCTTTTTTTTTTTTTTACGGTTTCACCATGGCCAAATTTCACCCATCGATTTTACTCCTCTTTTCTGTTGGAGAGGGAGGCTTTTCATATGGGGCCCTTTTGTCATATTTAATGAGAGAGAGACAAATAGGTGGGCTGGGTCTATGGTACACCAATCAACTTCATTTGAATTTCTGCGCATGGTGCACAAGAGATGGGCGCACCCGATACATAAATGGGGTATGGTAATTTTAAATAGGCAGCGCCCCCATCTTCTTTGTCTCGGATCCTCTCCAATGGATGCACCCGATAAACTCTTTCAATTTTTCTGGGATTTTCACTGAATTTCCATTGATTTTCCATATATTTTTTAATACCAATCCAAAATAAATTGTTTGGAGGCCTTCCCTTGGGTATTTTTGTATGAAATTTTATGGGTGAACTCATAAAAATATAAGGAATTTAATGGTTCAAAGGTTTTTGCAAAATTCCTCGTAGATTTATTTTGATAATTTTGCAGAGTTTTGGGGTTTCTTTGCAAATTTTGGAATTTGTGTTGACATTTCTGGGATTTAAAAATTATGATAAATCATCATAATTCTCAAGAAATTTTTGGGTAAATTTTGGGAATTTTTGGAGTTTGTTTTGTATTTTTCGCAATTTGAACTTGATTTTTCGCAGTTTGAATTTTAGTTTTCACTATTTGAATTTGGTTTTAGCAATTTGGGTTTGGTTTTCAGGGTTAATTTTTAGGGTCAAACAGTACAATATTTATTTATGCGAATTGGAAATCATAATGTGTTGTTAGATACCACTTATGATTAATGGAAATAAATGGTGATTTATTTTCCATGGCCAACATAGCATAAATCCTCAAAGGGTCACACAAATAGGACTTTAACCATACGTGCATTATTTGTTTATTTGCAGTAGCGAGTACTGCGAATATATGATAAGTTGATTAATTAATTATATACCGTTATGAACCGTTATAATTAATTAACTCAAATGGATCATATAGAAATAATATAATGCATATGCTAATTCCAAATTAATTATTAATATGTTAATAATTAAGTTAGTTCAACGCATATTTATTATACTGAGCTAATTGGCCTTTTAGTTAATCAGTTAACTGAAAGTCCAATATGAGACGAATTAAAGGAGTGATTTAATGGGCCATTATATCATGTGGCCTGGCCCACATGAGGGCTGAAAATTTCAGCCATGATAGGGGCAATTTCGTTCAGGAGAAAATAGGAAGAGAAAAATCTAATTATGAAAACGTTCTATATATATATTGATTGTTTCTTTGGGAACAAGTCAAGACAAAACCCTAATTTCCTCTCTCCTCTCTCTTGGCCGCACTGTTCATCACTGTTCACGGGTACTGTTCATAGTGGAGAAAATTGGTTTTTCCATTTTCTAACCTCTTAATTCCATCTCTAGCTCATGCGTTGAGCGATTCTCCTTCCAGTTAAACAGTTAATCATGCGAAGGAAATCAAAAGAGAATTAGCTATCGTCTCGGACAAGCTAGCACTTGTCTTGAGACTTTGGTTAATCTTATAGGTGGACTCGAGGCAACCGGAGGCAGTCAAGAGGGTGACGAGCACGCCACCGACTCCAAGAGATTGGATTCGAGCCTTCCGAATACGATTTCGGAAGAGGTAACCTCCTACGCTTCTCCTTTTATATGTTAAATGACTTGAATAACTAAATCCATTTTTCGTGCGTGTTAATTACTTGTTAAATGTTAATAAAAATTAAAATTGCACATGGACTTGAGTTCCTAACACTGAAATCATGGAGTGAGTCGTAATTATATATTATTGTTCCGAATAAATTTATTTTCAGAAAAAAATAAAATTTCCAAGAAGTATAATGTGAAATTTGTTTTTGAATGATATTATTAAGAAAGTAAGTGGAGATATGTTTTAATTTTTCTTTCCTATCTAACCAATATATTTCACGGGGTAAAATTCCAAATTTATCTCTTGACCATATGAATGTATTCTTAATAGGAAACTTCTTTGTACATTTTATGGATTTTCAGCTTCATTAAAATAGTAAAAGATGTTGAATAACGATTGACTAGTTGGATATAATAATATCATAATTAAATAAAATTGAATTTGTTTTGTTGAAATCATGGAATGAGCCGTAAAATTGTGCTGTGCCAAAATAATTACTTCTTTCACTTTTCTACTGTCAATTACATCCATTAGATAATGCACAATGACCCGCCACAAGCATAGTGGGGTTTCCTTTGGAGGGACTAGCATGACTGCATGAGCTGATTCTCTATTTCCTTTATTTGGTAACACACTAACACAAGCAACATTAAGCCATTAATACAGGAATCTTTCATCATCAAGAGTTTCAGTTATTCTCTTTATTTATGTTTCCCTTCTTAATCTTGTACACAATTCAGATATAATCATTAACCACAATAACCACAAGAACCAACAGAGAACCGGCGATCTATAAAAAGGGTCTATACCGGTAGTATCTCTCAAAAAGATAAAAAAGAGAGGAAAGAAATTAAGAAAACAATTTAAGAGGAAATATATAGCAGTATGTATATTAGTAGAACACCTTCTCCACTGCAACTGGAAAGCCCTTCTGAAGTAGTTAGCAAAGGTAAGTATCACATACACCCGACCCGTAAGCACACAAGCCGCACCCGCAATCATCTCCACCGATGAACACTGCCCGGTTCCCTCCCTTCAACCGTCTTTTTGAGTTCGGGTTGGCCCAAGACTCCTCACTCGACCCGACAATGGTCATCGCCACAAAGCACAGCCACATCATGACTAGGCAGAATACTACATCACCACCATCATGGAACTGCAAATCCATTCTCTCTCTCTCACTCACTTTCTCAATAAAAAAGAACCAATATTCTTTTGAAATGAGGCACTAGCTTTATTGTTTTTTATAGAGAAGAGAGAGGGAGATTGAAACATTGAAAGTGACCAAATTCTTAATTTCCATGCCGTTGCTATGAAGGAACATCAAAAAAATCCTGACAAGTAACCGGATCTGACCTGTTAACCCGTTAAGAATTCTATAAGTAGGCAATCAAGTAAAAACCACTGATATATATGTAGGAAAGTCATTTGGAATGGATGTGTCGCAGGCTTCATGTTATCGTCTATGCCCGAAATCATACATTGATGGATTTCATGTGACAGTATAATCCGACCCGTTAGCGAAATTATTGTTATAATGTCATATTCTAAGGAAAAACACACACCCACTTTAAGCGGGCGATGAATGAATGATCATCCTCTGGCACTAATTGGGGAAGGTGTATTGATTCATTTCAATTATTGTCGTCTGTAGCCGTCCTGGTGGTTGAATTCCTCTCATTTTGAAGAAATTGAAATGTTTGTTACGTTGTTTTGGCTTGTTGTTTACACTTTACACCTTGTACGTAGACTTCAGGTTTGACGAGGAAATTATATAATATTTAGTACTTAATTAGTAAGCAATGATTAAAAAATGATTGATATATATTAATATCTGCACGCTTGTTATTTATTATTTAATATTTTAAACACCTTTAAATTTTTAATAAAATAATACCTACGATGAATCTTAACATTATAAATTTATTTGAACGTCAGAAGAAGAGAGATTTTTAACATTCGAGTATAAATAATCAGCACAAGAAAGCTCAAATTGAAGGAAAAACACTCTTATGTTCCTCTATACATAGTAAAACAATCGTTAAAATGTAGTTCTGTATAATACACATGAATAGTATTTAAGAAAATATTTTAAAGCACAATAAAACAGTAATAAATTATGACATTAAATATATACCTCGTATGAACCTCAACACCATTGTGAAGTTTGCCTAGTGTGAGAGGGATTTTTATATTTGAAAAAGGAAAATAAAAAAAATTAGGAAATACGAAAAATCGTAGTCTAAATTTCTAGCTATGGGTTCACTAAAAAATAAATATAGTAAAAAACGATCTATTCCAGAACTCTATAGATTACCAACTAAAAGTCCGCCCTTAATCAACAATTATCTTCATTAAAAAAATAAAAAAATAATCCATTGAGAAAATCTCTCTCTGTTTACCAATTCATACAAAGGACTAATCTTTCGACCGAACTTATGAGGCAGGAGCTCCTTTTCTCGCACATTTTTACAAATTTTATTTTTAATCAACAAAAATATATTCACGACCTGAAAATAGTGTGCCCGAACAAGTCAATGCTTAGGCTTCACAGAAAATGGAAAGCTAAAGAGAGGTATTATCTAAGCCCCTACAAGAACAAAATAATAATAATTCAAATTCGATGCGACGAAGTTTGAGTTTGAGAAAGAGGCTAAACCACTCTACCGCGGAAAACAAGAAGGCTAAAGAAATCAAAGTTTAGGCTTAAGAAAAAAATGAAAAGCTAAAGAAAGGTACATTATAAGTCCCTACCCGGCAAAAAAATAAATAATATGAAAAAAAAAGGCTCAGTGCAAAGTCGATGCGACGTAGTTTGGAATTTTAAAGGAGACTCTACTGTGGAAAAAAATGGTAATTGCTATCGATGCGACATCCAGTTGTTTCTATACGGCGCCATGCATCTTTCCAAACTATGCCACCACCCAATAATTCTAACGAGATATCTTATCTTATTTTATAAACAGTCTAATAGGAACTATTTCGTTACAAGCTTCAGTTCAATGAAAGTTCGGAACATAGTTAAAAATTGAATTTTGTTGACAGTATTGCAGATTGGCAACAATTTTTTTTTTAAAGAAAAATATAAGAAAGTACTGTAAAACATTTTTCAATTTCGAGGTGAAATTTGGGAGGAAAAAGTCACAACGATTAAACTTGTTTGCCACTAGAGCGGAGGTTCAAATTACACATTAAGTGAAAAATTAATTTTCTCTATTTTGCATTGATTTAATTAAAATCCTCTCCTTAGTAGGATGAGAAATAGCTTACCCAGAGTTATGTCATTTAGCTTGCCAAGCTTGTTACTAGAGGTGGAAGTATCCGATTAACCGAAAACCTAAACGACTCACATTTTGAATTCCCGTTACCTTAATGCTACAAGATTAAAAGAAAAAAAATATGAAATAAAAAGTGCAGCAAAACCCAAACGATCCAAATTTCAATACCAGTTACCCTAAATCTAATAAATAAATAATGATAAATCAATAAGCCATATTGGCGTGTTCATAATGTTCAGACGGTTTTTTCTTCTTTTTAAAGACATTTGGTCGTAAAATGTCATCTGTGGACCATAATTGACCGTTCTTTTTGCGCCTACAAAAGCAACAATATGTGATATCTCTCTTCAGAACTTCCATTTTCTGAACTCTGGCAAGTTTAGATTGATGATTCTCAGATATTTAAGTTCGTAAACAGGAAAAATACACGATTCAAAATGTTGAAACGACTATTCCCATTACATTATAATTGTTAACAACAATGACTTCCTGTCCTATCTATGGATGAGCACCACATGAAAGTTAATAATACTTTTCCCAAATTGCAGAGAGCAAAAGTTGCTAAATCCATTTAATTAATTTAACTTCCATTCCAAAAGAATACAAAACAAAACAAGCAAATTCGAATTAGTTGAATGAATCCTCATAAATAAGCAGATCAACCAAATAAGAAGGCAGCAGCTTGCTCCTCATTGCCCTTAAATAATTCCAAGGCATACTTTACTGATTCCCGGTCAAACCCTAGCTCCATAAGCCTCTTTATTTTGGCCTCAAGATCTGAAGACTGTTCAAATAAGATAAAATGTGAACACAAGACGATATATATCTTGATTAACTACGAAATATATGATTTACATAAGAATGAAGCTACAATAATACAGCAGTTGAAAATTCCCCCTCCACCCAGCCACAGACTTCCCAGGTGCACAAGAAAGAAGGAAAAGTAAAAAATTGGTTCACTTTTGATGCCAAAGACCAAACCCTATCAATGCAAGTCTACAATACTTTTTAGTTCTTTAACCCTTTGTGAGGAAGCTAAGCATATGGTTAGGTCTCAAATACAGGACCCGATCTAGCCAAGAAAAAAGATATAAAAGGAACAGGATATTCAATTGAGGTCTCACTAGCGCACAACAGCACAGATTTCATATTACCTAGTTATAGTCTACTGCACTAACAAGAGCAATGATACAGTTATTATATATTATATAATTAATGATTATGACAACAAGAATAAGAGAAAGAGTTCGTTTTATGTTTCTGAACTACAACTCAATTAGAATATAGATTACTCACCACTGCTAGACCTGCAGAAGGAGCTCCTACAACAAATTAACAAATATATCAGTACACAGCTCAGGTTTAGAAGTGATGATTAAAAATTGACACGGAATAAACTAATTCTGAAAAAAAAATCCATAAGAGTTGCCTTAGAACAATACCCCAGGTAAACAGAAACCAAACCAAAAATATCAAGCCATAAACCATAAACCATAAATGAGTGCTCACACAAACCTGCTAGGAATGGTTAGGACTAGTGAGTGAGCATAAGAAATGTGACTAACCTGATGGGCGGGCCGGAGAAGGTGGTACACTGGGGCTCCTTTCTCTTGGCCCTGAAGATCCCTAAAATATGACGAGGAATAAATTATGAACATGTTGGTCGGTGAATTTTATTACTATTTGACAAAGCAATTGGTTCATCTCAGTCTTCCGATCATCATCACTACTAGCACTCAACCTCCACATTGGACTTCAAAAGAAATAGAAAAGATATAACAGTTCTCACTGGAGCTGATCCTGCACCTTGCAAGTTGGCTATCCTCTCTTCACGCGCATGTGCAGGGATATCCTTTTCTATTTGACATAAACAAATGAATATGAGATATTTCAGGATAACAGAATGGAAATAAAAAAAAAAAAAAAAAAAACCATATGCATGCAAATCAACTGCATTGTGGTATAGCATATTAATAATAACAAATGGCAACATCGACAAAAGAAACCTTGTAAAAAGGGCACAGCAACCTCTCCGCCTCCAACTCTGAGCACGTTTTCCTTCAAATCAATTATACACTAGACCAAATTGAAAACAAGATATACAGATTAATATTTTTAGAACATCACAATATATAATTTAAAAAACCTAAATATACATATGAAATTATGAATTCTGATTAAACCTGATGCTTGCGCAACATATCCAGGCCAAAAAGAAACTCCATATTGGGAGCATCTAATACAGTGAAAGAACATGGATAGAATTGTTGACCAATCTGAAGAAAAAATATAGTTAGAAAAAAAACATTGTCGACATGAAATAGTTTTAGAAACAAAACAACCTAAATAGTACCTTAATTGGGGCAACATGTATACGACCCAAGATCTCAGATTGGCCAACACCAACAGCTACACCCCTGTAACGCTGATCTAAGAGTCTCAGCAACCTAAACATGGGCAGTAGAAGAAACATAGGTAAATATACAACTTATTTCAATATCCACAGTAAATATAGCTTATTATCTATCTAACCTTTTTTTTGAAGGTCGGCAAACACCGACAATTTATATTAATAATAATAAAAAAAAAAACTTATTACAAGGTAACACAACCATCCATACCAGTGTAAATTGGTACGTCACACTAAAAAAACTAACACTTAGACACGAACCGTTATTGTACCAGTAAGTGACTCTTACAAACCCCGACCTAATCAGTACAAAAGGTGTAGAAGCATTCTCTCGAAAACCACCGAAGTCATCTATCTAACCTTACCGATTTCCTTTTAAGTAGGTATATTATGAAACATATTTTGATATCCACTCTAAAATAATTGCTTCTTATCAATTTGATATTACATATTGTAGTGTTGCTTGTTGATATAACATAACACTTTCCAACGTAACACAAAAAAAAAAAAAAAAAAATTGACAAAGATTACACTTAATATCTTACCCACAGCGCTCGGCACAACTTTTTGATATAATTGTAGACTGGGCCCCACTGTCAACAAAGGCCTATGTTCGATTGCAGAATATAAAGTCAACAAGTACTGAATAATGTTATCAATTAAGCTAATTGGAAAAAGCATTATAGGGCCATACCTTGAGAGGTACACCATTGACTTCCATATCCACATATAACATAACCTATATATTGAAACATAATGAATATAAGAATATCATACTCTACTTATACAATGTTAAATAAATTTGGTAATCCGTTTTGCTTACCACTCGAGCAAATGCTTCAGGATTGTGCTCCAAAGCTGCCTCCCAATTTTCATCAATACCTTTCTGCGGTAATCATATTTTATGGAAATTTCTTCCAACAAAACTAATTGAACACAAACAGTTTAGACAAACAGGTGGAAATATAATTTGACATAAAAACCTGACGAATAGCAGCTTCAATCTTCCTCTGGGCTTCAACATCGAAGGGATCAGCACTCAACAAAGCCTACAATTTTGAATAGACATGATCATCCTTAAATTTACATGTGCAAGTATCATTGGAAACATATTTGTCCCATTCATTTTTACATATGTCAGTAAAGGGTATTTATGTAGAAAACAAGCACAATAAACCCTGAGCTTTTATTTAATCATTCCCTTGATTCATTTGGAAAGATATTAACACCTGAGTTAATCCAAAATTGAACTTGGGCCTTTACATTAAGGTGCCGCCCTGAACCTTGAGAAAATTAACCCTCCACCTTAAGGAGTCACGACCAAAATATGTTCAATTTTCAAATGCTTCCAACATTTTTTCAGACCTAAAAGTATCTTATTAAAACTTGGTTGATCAACATCAGGTAACAATAAATATCATAAAGACTGCTTAACAAGGAAAGTTCAGGGACCGCATTAACTAAACAGAAAAGCCGACCTCATTTAACCATATTTGGGATTTCATCCTTTTAGTAAGTTCGCTAAATGTGACTTAGTTTATTTTTTATTTATTTATTTATTATTTTTTTTTTTTTATAGAAGAAAAAAATCCTTACAAGTTCTTCTTCCTGCTTGCGCCTCATTTCGAGTCTCTGCTGGTGCCGTAACCGTAGAATGTCTTGAAGGGCATTACTGTCTTCCCCTAATATAGCCTGAGCTAGTTGTGGGTCATTCTGCAAGGATGGGTGAAGTCTTAAATTTAAGTTCATGACAGAAAGATTTAGTAAAAGTTCCATCAGTCTCAAACTGAGTTCTATTTTACGATATTATAAATTAGGTATCAAGGTCAGTTTCTGATTCAACATCTTTTGAACAACAACTATAAATAATGGCAACTGGAACAAACATATAATAGACCATCTGAACTCGCATACACATATTTGAAATTATTTGGTTCACAGTTATCTGAATATTTTGTACAGGATTCACATTAGTCACAGAACTCAATTGCTGCACGAACTAGTGCAAATGACCCTGGGTGACAATTAGCAGTCCCCAAACAGATACCCCTGAGTTTCCTATCTTAAAAAACTATCTCCATATTTTACTATATTTCTCCTTTTATGCTCGTACTGATATCTGATTTTATATTTGAACAGCCCATTAGAAACTTCGGTGAATTTGATATTAGGGATCACATCTTCTGAACTATATTTCACAAAAATTGCTCATGGAGAAACTACTTCTCAGACCAAACCCAACGCATTCTCACACAAATAAGGATACTAAGCAGTCCAAGCAACTGCACCAGTAAAATATATGCATGCATATCTTATATGTGGAAAAACAAAACACTTGAAACTATATAAAATAGAAAAGGATCGTACCTGAAGAAGCTGAGCCATGATTTGTGAGTCACGGCGGATGTGCTGCTGGAATGCTTGTGGGTTTACAGCTGATCCATCTGGGGCAATTCTTAATTGATCAGCAGATAACCTGAAATTTTCAAATTGAAAAAGTATGTGTTTAGCTCAAGTTACAACTCATTCTGATAGGTAATATTCTGATACTGGACAAGTCATTGTTTTAATTAGTGACAACAATTATTGCTTTAAACATTGATATAATTTGGTAAATCTGTTGCCTAAATAAACCAGTAGTAAGTTGATTACCGTATCCATTTTTTTTTTATTCAACGCATATTCTTATTGCAACAACTTCTCTGGAATTTCCTCTAAATGACTTGTTTCAGCTAGAATCAACAGCTGGTTAGATTGTGAGTAGTTGATACTTTAACTGTTTGGAACAAGTAGTGCTGAGTCTCACAGGGAAAAAGATTAATTTAGTTATTAATTTAAGGATTGATTATGAAAAAAACTTATGTCATTAAATTATAGTTTTATCAGAAATTTGAATCCCAGTACTACATTTCAACCCAAAAGAAATAATTGAGAAAAGGATCTGCAATCTGATTCGGCCAGTAGATGAATAAGTAAAAAAAAAAAAAAAAAAAAAAAAAAAAACCTCTCAGAAGTGACAAGCATAGTGATCAGATCCCCATCTCTTACGCCAACCGAGCTCAAGAGATCAGAGTTTTTAATCTCATTTCCATTGAAGTGCAGCTGTTGCTGCTGAATTGCAACTTTTGTCTGACAAAACACAACAGGGAAATTCACATCACAAAAATGGAGAATACCTTTTTCTTTTTCTCCAATTTAAAAGAGAACTAGAAACAATACAATCTCCAAAACTTATAATAGTACCTCCACTTCCAGTAGAGCTTTCACATTCTCCACCTACAAAATTACAAAAATTAACCACACAAATACTCTCCGAACAGCGATTTTCAAGTCCTTAGTTAAAAATTCCGGAAAATCAAAAGCTAAAAATAAAAAACTAGGGGTTTAAGAGAGAAATCGTTGGTACGGATTCGTCGGAATCGACATCGAGCGAGATGAATTGTTCGTCAGAGGTCATCACAGTGATCTTCATCTCTCTCCAATTGACTCGCGATCAAACGCAGAGAAGAAGGTGTTTGTTAGGATGGGGTAGATTTCTCGTTTCGTTTGAGCGAATAAAATTTTGCTTTGCTTGTAAACTTGTAAAGTTGGGCACCAAGGAGGAGGAGAAGGAGAGCAATCGTCAGGTTTTAACTTTTTAACTTTTTTACGGTGGGTTAATTAGTAGTCTGAAAGCGACCAATTTGGTTTTGGGATGTCTATTTTTAGAATGGTGATTGACTGATTGGTGAGGTAACTTAAAACTGAGGTTTGAGTAAAAGTGGAGGCAAGCTTGGCTGGGTTAGGTCTTTTTGGATTCGGGTTGGGTCTTTTTGGTTAATTTTGCAGTTACTAACTTTTTTTATAGATAAAATCATAATTATTTTTTCAAATTATGAATGATTGACTGATTATGATTGTTCAATGTACAAATCATACTTAAAGAAAAATGTGCATGACATAACATGGAAATTAGTTTGCACACCCCAAAATTGATATAACACTTTTTTCGGATTAAAATACTCCAAATTAATTGAGAGTATTGTTCAAAATAATCACTATCATTGTAATTTTTTCAATTCATTGAGGATATTTTAGCCTAAAAGAGAGTGTTGAATCAATTTTAGGGATGTGCAAATCAATTTCCGCATAACATCCCATTTAATATTTTCATTCCACAAATTCTGTCAACGGAAGAGTTATTTTATTTATTTGATTTTAATATTTTTTTTGTTTGAATGTGTTTTCTTATATAAACAGAATCTATATTTGACGTGTTTAATGATTAATGAAGCACTTAAAATTAAATATTTTTTTTAATTTTCGGTTGAAGTTTTGTATGGCTATAATGTTATTTTTTTCATTGCACATATTCTTATAAAAATATATTTACTAACAGTCAAAAGTTCTGAAATGCAAGATCTTTTTTATTTAAAAATTAAGTTGTTTCTTCAGAAACAAAACTTAAAATTCTGATTTCATGAAAGAAAGAAAATTCATAAGTTCCATTTCATAAAATTTATTAGCTATGGTCAATAATATCTTTGTCTAGAGCTCGCTCGCCAGTTAACGGAGCACGTAAATGAGAAAAATACATCAACTATTAAATAACTATTGAACCTTTCAATCGTTTCTGAATTTATTTTAAGTCATTTCATCACAATAATCAATATTTAAACTCTTTATACTGTCTAGAATATGATTCATATATTATTTATTCAAAAAAATTGGATTATACATCGTAATTACCCACATAAAGTGCAAATAATACAATTCTGAGTATCATTTGAGCATTTCAATCGTTTATGCATTCATTCTAAGTCATTTCATCACAATAATCTACATTTAAACTCTTTATATTGTCCAAACTAAGATTCAGATCTTTTTTATTCAAAAAATTAGATTATACATAATAATTACGCATATAAAGCGCAAAAAATGCAATTCTGAGTATCATTTGAGCATTTCAATCGTTTCTGCATTCATTCTAAGTCATTTCATCACAATAATCTACATTTAAACTCTATATATTGTCTAGATAATGATTCATATCTTATTTATTCAAAAAGATTGGATCATACATTGTAATTATGCATATAAAGTGCAAATAATGCAATTCTGAGTATCATTTGAGCATTTCAATCGTTTCTCGATTCATTCTAAGTCATTTCATCACAATAATATACATTTAAACTCTTTATACTTTCTATAATATTATTTATATCTTATTAATTAAAAAAAATGTGATTATACATAGTAATTACGCATATAAAGTGTAAATAATGCAATTCTAAGTATCATTTGAGCATTTCATTAGTTTCAGGAGTAATTCTAAGTTATTTCTTCATAATAATCTACATTTAAACTCTTTCTACCCTCTAGAATATGATTCATATATTATTTATTCAAAAAGATTGGATTATAGATAGTACTTACGCATATAAAGTGCAAATAATGCAATTCTGAGTATCATTTGAGCATTTCAATCATTTCTGGATTCATTCAAAGTCATTTCATCACAATAATCTATATTTAAACTCTTTACACTGTCTAGATAATGATTCAAATTTATTTATTCAAAAAGATCGGATTATATATAGTAATTATGCACATAAATTGCAAATAATACAATTCTAAGTATCATTTAATCTTTTCAATCGTTTATATATTCTTTCAAAGTCATTTTATCACAATAATCTACATTTAAACTATTTATATAGTTTAGAATATGTTTCATATCTTATTTATTCAAAAATGTTGGAACATAGGAATTAAGCATATAAAGTGGAAATAATGCAATTCTGATTATCATTTGAGCATTTCAATCGTTTTTGGATTCATTCTAAGTCATATCATCATAATTATCTACATTTAAACTCTTTATATTGTCTAGAATATGATTCATATCATATTTATTTGAAAAGATTGCATTATTAATAGTAATTACGCATATAAAGTGCAAATAATGCAATTTTGAGTATCATTTGAGCATTTCAATCGTTTCAATATTCATTCTAAGTCATTTCTTAATAATAATCTACATTTAAACTCTTTATACTTGCTAGAATATGATTCATATCTTATTTATTCAAAAAGATTGGATTACACATAGTTATTACGCATATAAATTGCAAATAATGCAATTCTGAGTATCATTTGAGCATTTCAATCGTTTCTGGATTCATTCAAAGTCATTTCATAACAATAATCTGCATTTAAACTCTTTATACTCTCTAGATAATTATTCATATCTTATTTATTCAAGAAGATTGGATTATACATAGTAATTACGTATATATAGAGCAAATAATGCAATTCTGAGTATTATTTGAGCATTTCAATCGTTTTTGAATTCATTCTAAGTCATTTCATCACAATAATCAACATTTAAACTCTTTATATTGTCTAGAATATCATTCATATCTAATTTATTAAAAAAGATTGGATTATACATAGTAATTACTCTTATAAAGTGCAAATAATGCAATTCTAAGTATCATTTGAGTATTTCAATCGTTTTTTGATTCATTCTAAGTCATTTAATTACAATAATCTACATTTAAACTCTTTATATTGCCTACAATATGATTCATGTCTTATTTATTAAAAATGATTGGATTATACATAGTAATTATGCAAATAAAATGTAAATAATGCAATTCTTTGCATAATTTGAGCATTTCAATCATTTCTACATTCATTCTATGTCAATTCATCACAAAAATTTACACTTAAACTATATATAAAGTCTAGAATATGATTCATATCTTATTTATTGAAAAAGCTTGCATTATACAAAGTTATTATGCATATAAAGTGCAAATAATGCAATTCCAAGTATCATTTGAGTATTTCAATCATTACTGGTTTCTTTCAAAGTCATTTCATCACAATAATTTACATTTAAACTCTTTATGCTGTTTAGAATATGATTCATATCTTATTTATTCAAAAAGATTGGATTATACATAGTAATTACGCATATGAAGAGCAAATAATGCAATTCTGAGTATCATTTATGCATTTCAATCGTTTCTGGATTCATTTTAAGTCATTTTATCATAATAATTTACATTAAAATTCTTTATACACTCTATAATATCATTCATATCTTATTTATTGAAAAAGATTGGATTATACATAGTAATTACGCATATAAAGTGCCAATAATGCAATTCTGAGTATCATTTGAGCATTTCAATTATTTATATATTCTTTCTAACTCATTTCATGAAAATAATCTTCATTTAAACTCTTTTTACAGTCTAGAATATGATTCGTATCCTATTTATTCGAAAATATTAGACTATTAATAGTAATTACGCATATAAATTGTAAATAATGTAATTTTGAGTATCATTTGAGCATTTAAATTGTTTCTGCATTCATTATAAGTCATTTCATCACAATAATCTGCTTTTAAACGCTTTATACTGTGTAGAATATGATTCAAATCTTATTAATTGAAAAATATTTTACTATACATAGTAATTACGCATATAAAGTGCAAATAATGCAATTCTGCGTATCATTTGAGCATTTCAATCGTTTCAGGATTCTTTCTAAGTCATTTTATCACAATAATCTAAATTTAAACTCTTTATACTGTCTAGAATATGATTCATATCTTATTTGTTCAAAAAGATTGGATTATACATGGTAATTACGCATAAAAATTGCAAACAATGCAATTCGAAGTTTCATTTGAGTATTTCTATCGTTTCTGGATTCATTCAAAGTGATTTCATCACAATAGTCTACATTTAATCTCTTTATACTGTTCAAAATATGATTTATATCTTACTTATTCAAAAATATTGGATTATACATAGTAATCACGCATATAAAGGGCAAATAATGCTATTCTGAGCATCATTTAAGCATTTCAATCATTTCTGCATTCATTACAAGTAATTTCATCACAATAATCTATAATTAAACTCTTTCTATTTTGTTGAATATAATTCATTTCTTATATATTCAAAAAGATAGGATTATACATAGTAATTACGTATATAAAGTGCAAACAATTCAATTCTAAGTATCATTTGAGCATTTCAATGGTTTCTGCATTTATTATAAGTAATTTCATCACGACAATCTACAATTAAACTCTTTATACTGTCATGAATATGATTCATATCTTATATATTCAAAAAGATAAGATTATACACAGTAATTACGCATATAAATTGTAAATCATGCAATTCGAAGTATCATTTGAGCATTTCATTCATTTCAGGATTTATTCTAAGTCATTTCATCATAATATGATCAATATTTAAACTCTTTAACTCTCTATAATAAGATTCATATCTTATTTATTTAAAAAAAAATTGGATCATACATTGTAATTACGCATATAAGGTGCAAATAATGCAATTCTGGGTATCATTTGAGCATTTCAATCGTTTCTGGATTCATTCAAAGTCATTTCATCACAATAATCTACATATAAACTCTTTATACTGTCTATAATATTGTTCATATCTTATTAATTTAAAAAATTTTGATTATACATATTAATTACGCATATAAAGTGTTAATAATGCAATTCTGAGTATCATTTAAGTATTTCATTCGTTTCAGGTGTCATTCTAAGTTATTTCTTCATAATAATCTACATTTAAACTATTTACACTCTCTAGAATATGATTCATATCTTATTTATTCAAAAAGATTGGATTATAAATAGTACTTACGCATATAAAGTGCAAATAATGCAATTCTGAGTTTCATTTGAGCATTTCAATAGTTTCTGAATTCATTCTAAGTTATTTCATCCCAATAATCTACATTTAAACTCTTTATACTATCTAGACAATGATTCATATCTTATTTATTCAAAAAGATTGGATCATACATTATAATTACGCATATAAACTGCAAATAATGCAATTCTGGATATCATTTGAGCATTTCAATCGTTTTTCGATTCATTCTACGTCATTTAATCACAATAATCTACATTTAAACTCTTTATACTGTCTATAATATTATTCATATTTTATTAATTAAAAAAATGTGATTATACATAGTAATTACGCATATAAAGTGTAAATAATGCAATTCTAAGTTATCATTTGAGCATTTCAATCATTTCAGGAGTCATTCTTAGTTATTTCTTCATAATAATCTACATTTAAACACTTTATACTCTCTATAATATGATTCATATCTTATTTATTTAAAATTATTGAATTATAAAGAGTACTTACGCATATAAAGTGCAAATAATGCAATTCTGAGTATCATTTGAGCATTTCAATCGTTTCTAGATTCATTCTAAGTCATTTCATAATAATAATCTACATTTAAACTCTTTATACTGTCTAGATAATGATTCATATCTTATTTATTCAATAAGATCGGATTATACATAGTAATTATGCACATAAAATGCAAATAATGCAATTCTAAGTATCATTTGCTCATTTCAATCATTTATATATTCTTTCTAAGTCATTTTATCACAATTATCTACATTTAAACTGCTTATATAGTTTAGAATATAATTCATATCTTATTTATTCAAAAATGTTGGATTATACATAGTAATTACGTATATAAAGTGCAAATAATGCAATTCTGATTATCATTTGAGCATTTCAATCATTTCTGGATTCATTCTAAGTCATTTCATCATAATAATGTACATTTAAATTCTTTATACTACCTAGAATATGATTCATATCATATTTATTCGAAAAGATTAGATTATTAGTAGTAATTACGCATATAAAGTGAAAATAATACAATTCTGACATTTCAACTATTTACACTCGCTAGAATATGATTCATATCTTATTTATTCAAAAAGATTAGATTATACATAGTAATTACGCATATAAATTGTAAATAATGCAATTCTAAGTATCATTTGAGATTTTAAATCGTTTCTGGATTCATTCATAGTTATTTCATAACAATAATCTACATTTTAACTCTTTATACTGTCTAGATAATGATTCATATCTTATTTATTCAAAAAGATAAGATTATTGTAATTACGCATATATAGTGCAAATAATGCAATTCTGCGTTTCATTTGAGCATTTCAATCGTTTCTGGATTCATTCTAAGTCACTTCATCACAATAATCTACAATTAAACTCTTTATACTGTCTATATCATTCATAATAATTTATTCAAAAAGATTGGATTATACATAGTAATTACGCATATAAAGTGAAAATAATGCAATTCTAAGTATCATTTGAGTATTTCAATCGTTTCTCGATTCATTCTAATTCGTTTCATCACAAAAATTTACACTTAAACTATATATACAGTCTAGAATATGATTGATATCTTGTTTATTCAAAAATATTGGATTATACATAGTAATTACGCATATAAAGTGCAAATAATGCAATTCTGAGTATCATTTGAGCATTTCAATCGTTTCTGGTATTTTTCAAAGTCATTTCATCACAATAATCTACATTTAAACTCTTTATACTGTTTAGAACATGATTAATATCTTATTTATTCCAAAAGATTGGATTATACATGGTTACGCATATGGAGCGCAAATAATGTAATTCTGAGTATCATTTGAGCATTTCAATCGTTTCTAGATTCATTTTAAGTCATTTTATCATAATAATCTACATTTAAACTCTTTATACACTCTATAATATGTTTCATATCTTATTTATTCAAAAAGATTGGATTATACATAGTAATTATGCATATAAAGTGCAAATATTGCAATTCTGAGTATCATTTGAGCATTTCAATCATTTCTATATTCTTTCTAATTCATTTCATCACAATAATCTACATTTAAACTCATTATACTGTCTAGAATCTGATTCATATCTTATTTATTCGAAAAGATTGGATTAGTAATAGTAATTACGCATATAAATTTCAAATAATGTCATTTTGAATATCATTTTGAATATCATTTGAACATTTAAATTGTTTCTGCATGAATTATAAGTCGTTTCATCACAATAATCTAAATTTAAACTCTTTATACTGTCTCGAATATGATTCGTATCTTATTAGTTCAAAAATATTTAATTATACAAAGTTATTACGCATATAAAGTGCAAATAATGCAATTTTGAGTATCATTTGAGCATTTCAATCGTTTCTGGATTCAATCTAATACATTTCATCACAATAATCTACATTTAAACTCTTTATACTGTCTAGAATATGATTCATATCTAATTTATTAAAAAAGAATAGATTATACATGATAATTACGCATAAAAATTACAAATAATGCAATTCTGAATTTAATTTGAGCATTTCTATCGTTTCTGGATTCATTCAAAGTGATTTCATCACAATAGTCTACATTTAAACTCTTTATACTGTCTAGAATACAATTCATATCTTATTTATTCGAAACGTTAGGCATATAAATGGCAGATAATGCAATTCTGAGTATCATTTGAGCATTTAAATTGTTTCTGCATTCATTATAAGTCATTTCATCACATTAATCTATATTTAAACTCGTTATACACTCTATAATATGATTCATATCTTATTTATTCAAAAAAATTGGATTATACATAGTAATTACGCATATAAATTGCAAATAATGCAATTCTGAGTATCATTTGAGCATTTCAATCATTTCTATATTCTTTCTAAGTCATTTCATCTCAATAATCTATATTTAAACTCATTATACTTTCTAGAATATGATTCATATCTTATTTAATCGAAAAGATTGGATTATTAATAGTAATTACGCATATAAATTGCAAATCATGTAATACTGAATATCATTTGTGCATTTAAATTGTTTCTGCATTCATTATAAGTCATTGCATCACAATAATCTATATTTAAATTCTTTATACTGTCTAGAATATGATTCATATCTTATTAATTAAAAAATATTTGATTATACATAGTAATTACGCATATTAAGTGCAAATAATGCAATTCTGAGTATCATTTGAGCATTTCAATCGTTTCTGAATTCTTTCTAAGTCATTTCATCACAATAATCTACATTTAAACTCTTTATACTGTCTAGAATATGATTCATATCTAATTTATTCAAAAAGATTGGATTATACAAGGTAATTACGCATAAAAAGTGCAAATAATACAATTCTGAGTTTAATTTAAGCATTTCTATCGTTTCTGGATTCATTCAAAGTTATTTCATCACAATAGTTAACATTTAAACTCTTTATACTGTCTATAATACAATTCATATCTTATTTATTAGAAAAATTGGATTATTAATAGTAATTACGCATATAAATTGCAAATAATGCAATTCTGAGTATCATTTGAGCATTTAAATTATTTTTGCATTCATTATAACTTATTTCATCACAATAATCTACGTTTAAACTCTTTGTACTGTCTAGAATATGATTCATATCTTATTAATTAAAAAAGATTTGATTATACATAGTAATTACGCATATAAAATGTAAATAATGCAATTCTGAGTATCATTTGAGCATTTAAATTGTTTTTGCATTCATTGTAAGTCATTTCATCACAATAATCTACATTTAAAATCTTTGTACTGTCTAGAATATGATTCATATCTTATTAATTAAAAAAGATTTGATTATACATAGTAATTATGCATATAAAGTGCAAATAATGCAATTCTGAGTATCATATGAGCATTTAAATTGCTTCTGCATTCATTATAAGTTATTTCATCACAATAATCTACATTTAAACTCTTTATACTGTATAGATAATGATTCATATCTTATTAATTCAAAAAGATTGGATTATACAAAGTAATATCGTATATAACGTGCAAATAATGTAATTCTGAGTATGATTTGAGTATTTCAATCGTTGCTGGTTTCTTTCAAACTCATTTCATCACAATAATCTACATTTAAACTCTTTATGCTGTCTAGAATATGATTCATATCTTATTTATTCAAAACATTGGATTATACATAGTAATTACGCATATAAAAAGCAAATAATGCAATTCTAAGTATCATTTGAGCATTTCAATCGTTTTGGGATTCATACTAAGTCGTTACATCATAAGAATCTATATTTAAACTCTATATATTGTCTAGAATATGATTCATATCTTATATATACAAAAAGATTGGATTATACATAGTAATTACGCATATAAAATGCAAATAATGCAGTTCTGACTATCATTTGAGCATTTCAATCGCTTTGGGATTCATTCTAAGTCATTTCTACATAATAATCTACATTTTAACTCTTTGTACACTCTATAATATGATTCATATCTTATTTATTCAAAAAGAATGAATTATACATTTATACATAGTGATTACACTTATATAATGCAATTCTGAGTATCATTTGAGCATTTCAATCGTTTCTGGATTCATTCTAAATAATTTCATCATAATAATCTGTATTTAAATTCTTTATACTGTCTAGAATATGATTCAAATCTTATTTATTCAAAAAGAATGGATTATACATAGTAATGACGCATATAAAGTGCAAATAATGCAATTCTGAGTATCATTTGAGCATTTCATTCGTTTCAGGATTCATTTTACATCATTTTATCATAATAATCTACATTTAAACTCTTTATACATTCTAGAATATGATTCGTATCTTATTTATTCAAACAGATTGGATTATACATATTAATTACGCAAATAAAGTGGAAATAATGCAATTCTGAGTTTCATTTGAGAATTTCAATCGTTTCTGCATTCATTCTAAGTCATTTCATCACAATAATCAACATTTAAACTCTTTATACTGTCTAGGATATGATTCATATCATTTTTATTCAAAAAGATTGGATTATACATAGTAATTACGCATATAAAGTGCAAATAATGCAATCCTAAGTATCATTTGAGCATTTTAATCATTTATGCATTCATTATAAGTCATTTCATCACAATAATCTACATTTAAACTCTTTATACTGTTTAGAATATGATTCATATCTTATTTATTCAAAAAGATTGGATTATACATTGTAATTACGCATATAATGAGCAAATAATGCAGTTCTGAGTATCATATGAGCATTTCAATCGTTTTGGGATGCATTCTTAGTCATTTCTTCATAATAATCTACATTTGAACTCTTTATATATTGTAGAATCTGATTCAAATCTTATTAATTCAAAAAAATTGGATTATACATAGTAATTACGCATATAAATTGCTAATGATGCAATTCTGAGTATCATTTGAGTATTTCAATCGTTTCTATAATCTTTCTAAGTTATTTCATCACAATAATTTATATTTAAACAATCTATACAGTCTAGAATATGATTCATATCTTATTTATTTAAAAATATTGGATTATACATAGTAATTGTGCATATAAATTGCAAATAATGCAATTCTGAGTATCATGTGCGCATTTCAATTATTTCTGGATTCATTCTAACTCATTTCATCACAATAATCTATATTTAAACTATGTATACTATCTAGAATATGATTCATATCTTATTTATTCAAAAATATTGGATTATTAATAGTAATTAAGCATATAAAGTGCAAATAATGTAATTCTGAGTATTATTTGGGCATTTCAATCATTTCGGGATTCATTCTTAGTCATTTCTTCATAATAATCTACATTTGAACACTTTAGAATCTGATTCAAATCTTATTAATTCAAAAAAATAGGTTTATACAAAGTAATTACGAATATAAAGTGCAAATATTGCAATTCTATCATTTGAGTATTTCAATCGTTTCTATAATCTTTCTAAGTTATTTCATCACAATAATTTTCATTTAAACAATTTATACTGTCTAGAATATGATTCATATCTTATTTATTCAAAAATATTGGATTATACATAGTAATTAGGCATATAAAGTGCAAATAATGCAATTCTGAGTATCATTTGGGCATTTCAATTTTTTCTGCATTCATTATAAGTCATTTCAGCACAATAATATATATTTAAACTCTTTATACTGTATAGAAAACAATTCATATCTTATTAATTTCAAAAAGAATGGATTATACATATTAATTACGTATATAAAGTGTAAATAAATGCAATTCTGAGTATCATTTGAGCATTTCAACCGTTTCTGCATTCAGTCTAAGTCATTTCATCACAAGAATCTACATTTAAACTCTTTATACTATACAGAATATGATTCATATCTTACTTATTCAAAAATATTGGATTAGACATAGTAATTACGCATATTAAGTGCAAATATTGCAATTCTATGTATCATTTGAGCATTTCAATCGTTTCTGCAGTCATTATAAGTCATTTCATCACAATAATCTGCAATTAAACTCTTTATACTGTGTTCAATATAATTCGTATCTTATTTATTCAAAAAGATTGGATTATAGCTAGTAATTACGTATATAAATTCCAAATAATGCTATTCTGAGTATCATTTGAACATTTCAATTATTTCTGGATTGATACTAAGTCATTTCATCACAATAACCTACATTTAAACTCTTTATAATGTCCATAATATGATTCATATATTATTTATTCAAAAAGATTGGATTAAACACAATAGTTACGCATAAAAAGTACAAATAATGTAATTCTGAGTATCATTTGAGCATTTCAATAGTTTCTGCATTCATTCTAAGTCATTTCATCACAATAATCTACATTTATACTCTTTATACTATCCAGACTAAGATTCATATCCTGTTTATGTAAAAAGATAGAATTATTGATAGTAATTACGCATATAAAGTGCAAATAATGCAATTATGAGTATCATTTGAGCATTTTTATCATTTCTGGATTCATTATAAGTTATTTCGTCACAATAATCTACATTTAAACTCTTTATACTGTCTAGAATATGATTAATTTCTTATTTATTCAAAACGATTGGATTATACACAGTAAATACGCATATAAAATGCAAATAATGCAATTCTGAGTGTCATTTGAGCATTTCAATCGTTTCTGCATTCATTCTAATTCATTTCATTAATAGAATCTACTTATAAACTCTTTACACTATCTTGAATATGACTCATATATTATATATTCAAAAAGATTGAATTATACATAGTAATTACGTATATAAAGTGCAAATAATGCAATTCTAAGTATCAATTGAGCATTTTGATCGTTTCTGGATTCATTCTAAGTCATTCAATCATAGAAATCTATATTTAAACTCTATATATTGTCTAGAATATGATTCATATCTTATTTATACAAAAAGATTGGATTATACATAGTAATTACGCATATAAAATGCAAATAATGCAGTTCTGAGTGTCATTTGAGCATTTCAATCGTTTCGGGATTCATTCTAAGTCATTTCTTCATAATAATCTACATTTTTACTCTTTGTACACTCTAGAATATGTTTCATATCTTATTTATTCAAAAAGAATGGATTATACATAGTAATTATGCTTATAAAATGCAAATAATGCAATTCTGAGTATCATTTGAGAATTTCAATCGTTTCTGGATTCATTCTAAATAATTTCATCATAATAATCTATATTTAAACTCTTTATACTATTTAGAATATGATTAATATCTTATTTATTCAGAAAGATTGGATTATACATAGTAATTACGCATATAAAGTGCAAATAATGCAATTCTGAGTATCATTTGAGTATTTCAATCGTTTCTAGATTAATTTTAAGTCATTTTATCAGAATAATCTACATTTAAACTCTTTGTACTGTCTAGAATATGATTCATATCTTATTTATTCAAAAAGATTGGATTATACATAGTAATTACGTATATAATTTGCAAATAATGCAATTCTGAGTATCAGCTGAGCATTTCAATCGTTTCAGGATTCATTCGAAGTTATTTCTTCATAATAATCTACATTTAAACTTTTTATACTGTCTAGAATATGATTCATATCTTATTTATTCAAAAAGATTGGATTATTAATAGTAATTATGCATATAAATTGAAAATAATGCAATTCTGAGTATCATTTGAGCATTTGAATCGTTTCTGCAGTCATTCTAAGTCATTTCATCATAATAATCTACATTTAAACTCTTTATACTGTCTAGAATATGATTCATTTCTTACTTTTTCAAAAATATGCTATTATACATTGTAATTACGCATATAAAGTGCAAATAATGCAATTCTGATTATCATTTGAGCATTTCAATCGTTTCTGGATTCATTCTAAGTCATTTCATTACAAGAATCTTCATTTAGATTCTTTATACTATCTTGAATATGATTCATATCTTATTTATTCAAAAAAAATTAGATTATACATAGTAATTACGCATATTAAGTGCAAATAATGCAGATCTGAGTATCATTTGAGAATTTCAATAGTTTCTGAATTCATTCTATGTTATTTCATCACAATAATCTGCATTTAAACTCTTTATACTATCTAGAATATGATTCATATCTTATTTATTCTAAAAAATTAGATTATACATAATAATTATGCATATAAAGTGTAAATAATGCAATTCTGAGTATCATTTGAGCATTTCAATCGTTTGCGTTGGGAAGTCTAATTTTCAAATTTTTATGCTAATTAACCATTTAATTAACAATCCAAACGACTTAGACCTCGAAAGATCTAGTCCAAGCATTCACACACAAGAGATTGAGAATAGAAAGGCTACCTCTCTTTGTATCGCAACAAAGAGGTTCGATCCAAGGCGTAGGAATCGATGGCATGCTGTCCTTCGCCTTCTCCTCCGTCGACGGCCGCCTCGAGTCCACCAAGAAGTTTAATCATCTCCTCTTTCAACTTGTGCTAGCAAGGAAGATGAGAGCAACTAATCCCCAATGTTTTCTCTCTTCTACCTTTGTAAATTAACTAGTTTAATTAATGGAGAAGGGAAAAATCTCAACACATGAGCTAGATGAGGTGGAAAGGAGCAAGAGAAAGAGATGAAAATTCTGAAATTTTCTCTTTAATTTTCGTTCTAGGAGGAAGAGGGAGAGAAAAGGCTATGGTGGCTAGGGTTTCTCTCTCCAAATGACGTCCTTTTATAGACCAACCACTCCACAAACTTTAGGGACCTTTTTACCCCTATTAGGACAGCCACTATATGGGCTATCAAGCCCATTTTGTGGTGTGTTAAATGTCCACTAATTCAATTAATTAATGGACCTTTCTCTTGTACTCAAATCGGGCCTTTAATTTACTAATTAAATAAAGGTCCATAAGCTCTATTTAATTCCTATAATTAAATTGTGTTGAACAAAATTAATTATTAACTTATTAATAATTATTTTGGGATTAGTTAATGCATTAATTTTATTTCTATATGATCTCCTTGACTTAATTAATTATAACGGTTCACAACGGTATATAATTAATTAATCAACTTATCATATTTTCGCAATACACTGCTGCAAATAAATAAATAATGCACTGTGTGATTAAAGTCCTATTTGTGTGACCCTTTGAGGATTTATGCTACGTTGGCCATGGAATTAAATCGCTATTTAATTCCAATAATCATAAGCGGTATCTAGCAACACGTTATGATTCCCAATTCGCATAAATAATGTACTGCTACAATATCTCAATCCTGCATAAGAAATAAAAGTATTTCCTTGTCTGATTCTTATGTCACATGATATCATCGTATAATCCAAGATAGGAATGTGTCATTTTTGCAGATTATACGTTTCTTGATCTAGAGATGACTGTATCAGTTGCTAGCAAACAATCCATCTCCATCAAGGGGCCCAAACATATATCATCGCTCACTAAATAAATTAATGAGGGACATACGGTTTTCTTGATGAACAACTTTTCCCCGCACAATTCAAGAGAACATAAATAAAGTCCGTATAGCAGCCCTTATCAGGAATCAACGGTAGACGATATTTATTGAGCCTATCCTCATGTGGAAAAGTTGAACCATCTCAAACTTAGAATCAAACTCAAATGAAATAAATAATGACACATAACACAATCCATATATTTATTTCATTGGGTCGTGTCCTGTACTATGTTCTATAACATATACATATGCAATTAAGTTGGTAACTCCTTACCTATGATTTGTAGAACTTAATCATCTCTTAACTTGTATACTAATCTTATCCGATAATTAATATTCCTTGTTAATTATCAAGATTACAGACCTTTTAGATTTATTATTGTCATTTAATTATAAATGAACCACAGAGATCTACAATTCAGATCCTCAACCTGAATGATCTGTCAATAAATAAATCAAGGAATAAATGATCAAATATCATCAATAACATAAACCATAGAAGTAGCCATATAATGATTGGCTTCTAGGACATAACTCTAACAGTTTGTGAATTTATTATATGTCATTTAATCATAATAATCTAAATTTAAACTCTTTATACTGTCTAGAATATGATTCATATCTTATTTATTCAAAAAGATTGGTTTATACATAGTAATTACGTATATGAATTGCAAATAATGCAATTCTGAGTATCATTTGAGCATTTCAATCGTTTCTGGAAGGTTAATATTATTTTCCCAAGATTGCAATTTTTTTTATTGTATGTTTCTCATCTTACTTATTGTAAATGATTGTATTATACATAGTGATTATGCATACAATGTGCTAATAATGAATATTTTGAGGATCATTTCAGCATTTCAAGCGATTTTACATTAATTTTAAGTCATTTGATCACAATAGTCTAGATTTATGCTCTTCATATAGTCTAGAATATGTTTATCATCTTACTTATTCAAAATTATTGGATTACAAATAGTAATTATGCATATAACGTACAAACAATGCAAATTCTTAATATCATTTGATTAATTCAAGAGATTTTTCTTTCATTCAAAGTCATTTGATCAAAATAATCAGAATTTAAGTTCTTTTATATACTTTTGAATATAATTCAGATCTTACATATTCAAAGTTTTGCATGATACATTGAAAATACGCTTATAAATTTCAAATAACCCTATTTTATGTATTGTTTGGGAATTTAAAGTGATTCTGAATTCATTTAAATTAATTTGATCACAATAATCTAGATTTAACCTCCTTATATAGTCTAGAATATGTTTCTTATCTTACTTATTCAAAATGATTGAATACAAAGTAATTACGGATACAATGTCCATATAATGAATTTTGATCACAATAATTTATATTTAAGCTCTTTATATAGTATATAATATATTTTTCATCTTACTTATTCAAAATGATTGGATTATAGAAATTTATTACGCATATAATATACAAATAATGCAAATTCTGAGTATCATTTGAATATTTCAAGCTATTTTGCATTCATTTTAAGATATTTGATCACAATAATCCGTATTTAAACTCTTCATATAGTCTAGAATATGTTTCCTATCTTACTTATTCAAAATAATTGGAGTATACATAGTAATTATGTATATAATGTGCAAATAATGCAAATTCTGAGTATTATTTGAACATTTCAAGCGATTTTGTATTAATTTTAAGTCATTTGATCACAATAATATATTTTTATGCTCTTCATATAGTCTAGAATATGTTTATAATCTTACTTATTCAAAATGATTGGATTATACATAGTAATTACACTTATAATGTGCAAATAATACATTCTGATTATCATTTGAACATTTCAAGCGATTTTGATTTCGTTTTAAGCCATTTTCACCACAATAATCTATATTTAAGCTTTTTATATAGTCTAGAATATGTTTATGATCTTATATATTCAAAATGATCGTATTATACATAGTTATTACGTATATGATGTGCATATAATACAAATTTTTATTTTGATTTGAATATTTCAAGCGATTTTTAATTCGTTTTAAGTAATTTGATCATAATAATCTAGATTTAAGTTCTTTATTTTGTCTAGAATATGTTTATGATATTGCTTATTCAAAATGATTGGATTATACATGGTAATTACGCATATTATGTGCAAATAATACAAATTCTGAGTATCATTCGTAAATTTCAAGCGATTTTGCATTCATTTTAAGTCATTTGATCACAATAATCTAGATTTAAGATCTTTATATAGTCTAGAATATGTTTATGATCTTACTTATTCAAAATGATTGGATTATGCATAGTAATTGTGCATATAATGTGCAAATAATACATATTCTTATTATCATTTGAACATTACATGCGATTTTGAATTCGTTTTAAGTCATTTGATCACAACAATCTATATACTTTTTATAAAGTCTAGAATATGTTTATGATCTTACATATTCAAATTGATCGGATTATACATAGTTATTACTCATATGATGTGCATATAATACAAATTCTTATTATCATTTGAATATTTTAAGCGATTTTTAATTCGTTTCAAGTCATTTGATCATAATAATCTAGATTCAAGTTCTTTATATAGTCTAGAATATGTTTATGAACTTTTTTATTCAAAATGATTGGATTATACATAATAAATATGCATATAATGTGCAAATAATGCAAATTCTGAGTATCATTTGAAATCTCGAAGCGGCATGCCCATTAACTTTCTAGTTTTCACTTTAAACTAGGTTATAAACCTTGCAATGCACGGGATTGTGTTTGAAGTATACAATTGGAAATCAGATTAAATGAAATTTATGCGTGTAACCCAGATAAAATTGTCTGAATTTAGTTTACATAAGGCCATATGCATGATTATTACCTGCGTGTCTACCGCTTTGCATAGCTGGAGCATAACAACCACACATAATCAGTTAGTGTTTAGGACAAAAGAATTTTTTTTGTAGAGAATGAAATGGAAAATTAAAACACAAAATAATAAACATAATAAGAAAGCAACAGTAATCTTGAGGGCCTCAGTTTCCAATCTTAAGTTGAGGGCCTCAAGGGAGTGAAGAAAGAAAATTAGATGAAGCATAAAAGAGATCTATCTAACTAATAATTGAAGAAAACTGTATATGGCAGAGAGAGCGTCTTCTTTCACCAAGCATGTTCATGAATCTATATATCAGCATGAGTTATTCTTTTTTTGTTATTTATGGACTAATTATAACGCTATATATACTGTAGTAACTGTACATTTGAGTTGGAAAATTGATTACTCTTCAGAATGCCATCGCTGAGCCAACGATCCCCTCACCCAGCGCACTTTATTTCGTACGTAAATTTTCAGTTGGATAAGTACAAATGTTATATTATTTGAGTATAAATGTTCAGTTAGTTGCAATAAAAAAAAATAAATGTTACAAACAAAAATGTTCATTTTATTAAGTATAAATGTTTAGTTTAGTAAATACAAATGTTCAGTTGGGTAAGTACAAATGTTCTGTTAATTAAGTATAAATGTTCAGTTAGTTGCAATAAAAAATATAAATGTTATCAGCAAAAATGTTCATTTGGATAAGTATAAGTGTTTAGTTTAGTAAGAACAAATGTTCAGTTTCGCAAGTACAAATGTTTAGGTTCTTACATATAAATGTTAAGTTAATTAAGTATTACTTTCAGTTTTTTTAATAGGTGCAATTGCAAGCAAATGGGTCATGAACCGGACAAAAAACATATGAAAAAATTAGAAGGGATCATGAACCGATTCGGTTCAAATTAAATTTTTTCCAACTTTGCCCCTAGCGCGTCTCTCTCCAAGACTGACGCGACTGACACGCGACTCTATATAATAAAACTATTAGTTGAAGCATTTAACTGAACACTTTTGATTATTAAAACTGAACACATTTGATTATTAAACTGAACATTTGTAACAAACACCTACTAGTCACAGCGATGGCGCGCGATGATTTTTTTAGGGATGGCATTTATCATTCCTTTCAGTTGTATTGTTTGTTTTTTTCTCTTGATCTTTCAACTGGGCTGAAGAAGAAAAATGGGCCGGATTTGTAAAACACTGGGGAAAGAATATCCGAAAATCCGAATTGTTCTCTTAAAAGTGGGTTCGGATCGGACTCACATCCTCTACAGCCGGAATTATACGGCTGTACCGTTCAGCCAACACAACTTTTTTAATATTTAAAAATTTTAAAATTCAAATGTTGAATTCAAACTGTTGATCTTGTTCAATTTTACGGTCGATGCATTTTCATATAAGTTTTATAAAATTTGGAATTGATTTGATACTTGATTAAGGGACCAAATTATGAACGTATTAGAATTAATCAGTGATAGTTAACCATATTCGTTCATTTGTTGACCACTTGATCTAGTATCAAATCAACTCTAAATTTTATAAAACTTACATGAAAATGTATCGCCCGTAAAATTGAACAAGATCAATGATTTGGATTTAACATTTGAATTTTGAAATTTTGAAATATTAATTAAAAAAATTATGTTGGTTGGACGGTACAGCCGATTAATCCTGGCCGTAGTCCGTAGAGGATGTGAGTCCGGTTCGGATCTATATATGAAGCAGAGCCGGAGCGGTTATTCTGATGGATCCGGGTAACGCTAATAAGTAAAATCCGAAAGTGAAAATCCATGCGATGCAAATCGATCTTCTTCTCTTCAAAACCCTAACCAGCGCCGCAACCTAATCTCATTCGAGAGAGAGAGAGAGAGAGACAGAGAGAGATGGCTGGATCGGTGAGGTCAGGCGCGGCGGCAGCGAAAGGAGGCGCAAAGAAGAAGGGGTCGAGCACCTTCGTGATCGACTGCGCGAAGCCTGTGGAGGATAAGATCATGGACATCGCCTCGCTCGAGAAGTTCCTACAGGAGCGCATCAAGGTCGCCGGAGGGAAGGCCGGAGCTCTCGGAGACGCCGTCACTGTCACTCGTGATAAGAACAAGATCACTGTCACCTCCGATGGTCCCTTCTCTAAGAGGTTCACATCTATGCTCTTTCCATCTCTCTCTCTCTGTTTTTGTTTCTCTTGGTTGTTTGTAATTTGTGAATATTAACTAGGGTTTTGTTGATGATTCGGGGTTGATTTAGTTTGAAATTTCTCCAATGTTAATTCACACTTCAATTGCTTTGTTTGATATTCTTGCTAAACTGTCTTCAGATCTTCTGTATAGAATATACCTCCTGTGTTGAGTAATAATTAGTGGTTGAAGTAATTTTATTTGAGTGTAAGATATCGCTTCTTGGCAATTTGCTGAGTGACAGAAGAATGGAACTATTTTGATTGGTTGAGAGTTTCTCCTAATATGAAGTTTTTTATTCTGGTGTGTTTGGTTCAACCACATATTTAACCATTTACTATCATGACATTTATTTATAGGAAGATTTAAACTCCATTATGTTTTGTGATTGTTTATATGAAATCCCTAAAAATGTATATGATTTATTTTTGTTATAATTCACGTTCATTTATATTGGTGAAAGTGAACTGATATTTTTCCTCTTAGCTTAACATGAAAGCTTGGTTTGATACTGTATTCCGATGTTGTACTAGAATAGTCATTTATGATAACCAAATTTGCTGTTTCCTTTTCTTCTGATAACCTTTCTGATTAGATATGATTGTGAATAAAAATGACAGGTACTTGAAGTATTTGACAAAGAAGTACCTAAAGAAGCACAATGTGCGTGACTGGCTGCGTGTGATTGCCTCAAACAAGGACAGGAGCGTATATGAGCTGCGGTACTTCAACATTGCTGAGAATGAGGGAGAGGAGGAAGATTAAGCCCTTTTTGTTTTATTTGTTATATTTCTGTGACTTTTAGTTGTTTCTCTGGTAGTTCAGTTGTGTGATTTTGGATTAGTGGAGTCCATTTTCAGATTTTATACTAGTATCTACTTTTAAGAAGATTTTTGGTACTGAGTTATCCCTCGTAGACAATGTTGTTGCAAATTGTCAGCATAAGTTCAAATTTTGCCTTGATACTCAGTTTCTGTTTTCGCTTTGACATGGCGACTTGTTTGATTATGATGGTATTGTAGTTGATGGTAACCACAAAGTTGCTTGTATCATCACAGATTCACAGTATTGCTTTTGATGAATCATTTTTCAAATTAATATCGTGAGCTTTTGTAATTTGTAGCGGTCCATCCTATTTTTTTTTTTTATTATTTTTTTTGTTTTTGATACCCACAATTAACACTTCCATCAATTAGGTTAATTCTGGACCTGCTTCTCTAGTTGCGTATTAGATCTGAAGTACTGCTCAATTAGGTTAATTTTAATACATGATGATGAGAGTTGGGAGTTAATATCATTTTTTATGTTCTCATAATTGACTGTGTTAAGATAAAAGGCATTTTCAATGAGAAAACTTTACTTAATTTAATGGTAAATTGTAAACTCTGCACTTGTTTTTCAAAACACGATGGCTGTATCATTAGAGGCGTCCATTGAACATAATATGGCAGCTTGACAGATTGCTGTACGTTCCTGAACTTTACTGTGAGGCCCATATGTGACCTGGCCCGGGAAGCAAAGCAGGATGGACTAGAAGAAAGCAACATTTGAATTATAGTTGTGCACGTGTGCTCAATTGGTATTAGTGTTCTTCATATTGACTGTTTGAGGTAAAGTGGCTAACTCCATGGCAGTTTCTTGCTCAACGATCCGTACTGACTGCAACTTCCTTTGTGCTAACAAGATTCTTTCATGAACAAAACATAGGTTATGTAATTCAGCTGCTTACTTCAAGATTTTGAAATTTGCGCATGAAATTTTTACGAACTGGTTGATGTGAGAATAAAGTTCTTCAATTCAGTTGCACAAGGTGTGAGAATAAAGTACTCAGTTCCGTCCATGGAAGAATATACTTGTCCAACTGTGAAGGCTCATAGGTAAGTCAAAGTAGAAAAGACACAAGTTACAGAACGTGCTAAATATAGTTACAGAACTTCAAAATTGTTCACTAATTAAATCAGCTCGTGTAGAAGAAATTACATTACAACATATTAAAAAGAACAAAGGCGCTATGCAAAGACATCTAAGTTTTTATTTGTGCAGAGACAAGGATCATAAAGTGCCATAAGCTATCAATGCTTGGTGAATTAAATTACTCCTGGCAAATCCGGTCTGCTGTGAGGTACTAAATTTTATTTACAAAACTTCACGAAGTAAACAAAGCAGAATTTGAAAATCTCTTAATTAAACAGTGTTTTCATCAGATCAATAAAACCAGTACATGCAGCAATCCTGACCTGAGTGGTACAAAAAAAAAAGCTGGTACCAAAACCAGACATATAGGGGAAAAATTAGGCAGAGAATTTGACTCCATCGTCAGCTTAATTGCCCTTAAATATTACAGCTTTGCCCTTCTGCTCAAGCAACTTAAGAGCACGCATTAATACACCTCTATCAATTCCTGCAAGTTCTGAATATGTATAAAATAAAAAAAAAAATCATTTCCATAGTATTTGGGTAATGTATCTAAACACAGTAATTAAATTTTGCAATTGCATCTCTTATGTGCAGACTAGCACCCACTTATATTTTCTTAATGGGGAATGCATTGCAAAGTTCAGTCCAAAGACCTTAACTATGCACAATTCAAAGGATCATTATTATTCTCCTGGCAAATAAAAGACCTCAATAGGTAGATGCATACCAATACCAGACCTGATCATCATACCTGCTCGTTAGACACTTACGAAGGGCATGCAATGAATAACTTTGAGATTAGAGTTTACCAGTCCCACGGGTTTCAAATCCTGAGCGAATGTCTTCAACAGTCATGACACCATCTTCTATCCCATTTTCTCTAACCTAATTAAATGCATACGAAATTTGACAGCAAAACAAACTAATTATATCTAATTGGAAAATTTTGTAGAAGGTCGCAACACTTCGCCTTTTGTAACAAGTTGGTTAGAACAATTTTGACTTAATTCGTAGGCCATAAAAAATTCCAATTTGTCCGAATTAGGTCACTCCTTCAAAATAAAACTAACAGTGTGATGACATGGACCACTTGACCTGACATGAACAATTTTTCTGATGAGGACAACCATTTTAGTGACCCGACCTTGCTTTTGCTGATGTGAACGTATTTTTGTAATTTGCACAGTGATATTGGCATCAAGTTAATTCCTGGATGGAAGAAATGACTAGTGATTTGATATTGAAACAATGCAAGTTGTGTTGCTTGGGAGAGACACGTTATAGTTTAGTAACATCTGGAGGAAACTATCTTTCAAATCATTTTAATTTGCCACATAATCCAGGATTCAATTGGAAACCCAAGTAGACATAAATCAAAGTGAGACTCACAGGGACACCCACAGGGACGTGCAAAATTACTAGAACAAGGCTAATCACAGGTATCTACTGGTCCATATGTCCCAATAAGTCCTGATACAAGTTTTCTTTTACGAATAATAATCAGGATATAACTTCAAAAATAGTATAATACGTACAAATCTGAGAATAGAATCAGCCCAATACTGAATCCTCATCCAAAGTATTAGGCATTTCTTATGGCCTTTGTCCATCCACTCAGCACGCCCTGTATGCAATATATCAATTAATTCAGATGATTAAGATACTACGAATTTCAGAAAACGTTTTAAATTTGAGACGCAAAAATTTATGTACCAGGTACTAACCATCAGTAACCAAAGCAGAAAGTTATCTCATTAAATGTATATTACAGTCCAACATGCAAAACGTGCCAAGTGACAATGTATAATAAAATATCTCCGTTGCTTAATAGATTAAATTTGTTTAGTAAATTTCTTTTTTTAGATTAGATATAGATAAATTTCTGTAGTCTGTAACCCAGTTATGTTACGATACTAATTTACAGCACTGGCAGAGTTCTTTTACTCCCAAATTAACCAATGGAAATTTTATGGAACAAGTATTGCCATGTGCCAATTTGTACTTATTTATATATAGTGCCCCCATCAAATCAAATATATTTCCTAATTCAAATTTCGAGTTGAATTGAAAAATAAAGGTATCGGGATTCTGGACCCCAATAAAGTGTGAAAATTAGCATGCACATTTGACTTTGATAACAATTTCATGTGCATATACTTCACTATGTCCGGTGGGGACCGTGGGGTTTAACGATTTAGATCGTCAACTAGTTTGTCCAATTGTTGCTCATTTGACTTTGACAACAATTTCATGTGCATAGTTCACTATTTGCGGGGGATTATTATTATGAAGTATAATTTGTCGACGGAGGATTCATGTTGTTTTCTAAATGATGATTGAGTTACAAATTTTGTTTACTTTTTCATTCTTTTTTGTTCAACTTTCTGCATGAATTGCACGAACTAGACAAAGATGTCTAGCAAGCATTCAATGGTCATGTGTGCCCTTTTTTGAGGAAATGATATGATTAATAATATTCGATTGTTCTTTATATACGTAATCAAATTTTCATTTGACAATCATTTACTTTATTTATTTGAAAAATTGAACCTTAATTCTTTTATAAAAAAATAATAGGATATTTTTATAAAAAAATAAAGAAATGAAGGTTTTCAGCTAATAAAATTAATCAAAATATTAATAATTTGATTGTTTTTATTAACCCATAACCTTCATTTTATTGTTTGTAGAAAAATATTCTATTATTTATTTTAATTTATTTGACTAAAATTTGACTTTGATAAAGTATTTTAGTTACAATTTTTTAATGAAGAATGTTACTAATAGTCATTTATGAAAAATAATTCCACTTAAAGAATAATAAAATTCTATTAATCATATTATTTACTCGAAAATTGGACAATCATTTTAGATAGTTTATTGTGCATCTGTTGCTTAGGCTCTTTTGTGCATCATGGTCAACTTTGTCGGTATTTTTGCAAATGAACAAATCTAATACAACTAATCCAATCTACACATTGAAATATCATAGAAAACCAAATTTTATATTTTTCAAAATTATTTTTTTTTCAATTTTTTTATACTTTCTATTTTCAGAATATCCTTTATATTATTTTTATCAAAAAATGATAAGTTTTAAAAAAAAATTAACAAAAATCAAGTTTTTCAAATGTCTAAGGTGTTTTTTTCGCCTTTTGCAAAGGCGATAGGTCTAACGCCTTTGTGACATGCGTATAATCAATCAAAGAAAATTTAAATTTTTCAATGATTTTAAAAATTTTTATTATTCAATAATGTTTTTTGAAAAAAAATGACAGTAATATGCGTTACTTTCTAATACCGGGGTTCTTTCAAGATACCATCCGTACCTATGGAAAGTGAAATCTCCATCAAAAGTCCGAATTTTTCTTTGGTTATTGCTCCAAGATCGGCTACTAACTCAACACAACCTTATGCTGAGGGGTTGGCCCTCTCCGACTGCGTGTCCTTCATGTACAACTATGGCAGTAGAAATATTTGATCACCTTTTTCTACAATGCCATTTTGCAACAACAGTCTGGACTTTGATTCAAATCCGGTTTAGATTGCCCCTACTCAATATCACGCTTGGAATAGGTGATTTCTAGCTTTCACACAGGAGTCCTGATCTCAAATTGTGGGACACCATTTGGGCTGCTACATCTTGGAATATTTGGAAGGCACGCAACAAAAGGATTTTCTCCGATTGTTCAACTTCACCGCAGATAGTGTTGGAAGAGATCTGCACATGCATACACTCTTGGATGAAATACGCCTAGTTCTTAGATCTTAGATTATAGTTTTCTTTCTTTTTGTATAGGCTTTTACTCATTTATTTTTTCTTATTTTAACTTTCTGTAAATAACTTTTTATTAAATAAAATTTGCCGGTGTGGTACTTTGCCATCCGACCCTCAAAAATTGCCTACCCAACGCAATTAGCGTCGCAATAATAATATACATAGTTGCCAACTTTGTATGATTTTAATTAGAACGAAAGAAACACATGATTATGAAATTCGACCATTTTTCTAGTGAAAACCTCACAGTTCAAAGTATAGAAGATTTAAGCAATTCCGTATTCATTATTCAAACGCCCGGATTTGGCAACTACATATAGCAACAAATTACATTCCGTTTCTTAATGAACAACTTTTTGAATATCTCAATCTCATGTTCTTTCCAGCCCTCGAAAAAAGGACATGACATTAAAAAAGTTGCAAATTATGCCATCTATATCAAAATTGCATCCCATTTTCAAGGACAAGATGGACATGCATGGTAACTAATTTTCCCATATCAAAATTGCATCCTATATATAATTTACCCAAGGAGCGCTGGTGCCGCCCTTAATTTGTCTCACCCGTTTAGTTAGCTGAACGAGTGCTATGTCAACTGCATCCCGGAAACCGATCTCCGTGGAATTTGCATTAGGGTGCATGTATGTAACTTGTGGTATCATTCCTATGACCACTTCTCTCATTCGTTCGACCTTTTTCTCCAGTATCTGTGACAGCACATCCTCAATCCGATCGAGTTGATCTGGCCCGATCAAAACCGACCAATCCTCTCTCCTCTCAGGGATGTACCATGCATACTGTGAGTAAGCTGTCAACTCTGTGAAAAACACTGGCACACATCCAGCTAAAATCGAGTCAAAAATAGACCGACGTGTCGAAGTGTCGCCTGGCGGCTGGAGGCAGAAGCGGGCCCGTTTCATTGCCTCCAATATCTCATCTGCAGCATCCCATGCAGATACCCAGTATTTGCACAAGACAAGCAGACAGTTTTCAGTCTGGTTGCACTGGCTAATCACTGCCGATCTATACTTCTCTGAAACATGCCTTTTATGACGCGCCCCACCAACAAAAGAGAATAGATGAGTTCTCTCCGAGCGGCGCACCTCCTCCTGCCATGTTGTTATTTCATCCTTCAACTGTGGATGGAAGTACGAGGGATAAGGAACGCCGAATTGATTGTCCCCATGATATGGATTGCGTTCGATGATGAGTACGGAGATGTTGGAAATCTGCGGAAAGTTAAGAAGATTATTTGAACGAGATGCCTTCCCATCTTTCTGGTCGGAGGACCGTAGGAAGTCCCATGCCATAAGTCCGCTCACTAAAAAGTGATCCTTACCACCGTGTCGTCGGAAGGCCGGAAACTTCGATATGTGATCAACCAAGTCCACAGCCATTGCATCGCGCCGAGTCAAGTTGTTCTCATTGAAAACTGATGGTGCATAGAGAGAAGCATAGAAGGGGATATAGAATGTGAGTGCTGAAGATATGTCATATGTACGGCAGGGATGGTTGATGGCTCGAGCATGGAATAACATGTCGGCAGTGAATTGGTATGTGTTGTACCAGCTCGATTCATTAAATGGTTGGCCCATACCATGGTTTTCAACATAAGGGCACATGTTCCTCCATGGATCAAGGTTACTACAGTTGCTAAGTAGTGCCTCGTTGAACCGGTCGGGTAGGTCGTAGATGTAAAACGGTGCAATATCAGGGTCACATTGTTTAGATTGGGTCTCAAGCGTTTTGCGTGTAGCAAAATTTGTGGAAAGATCAAGGTCCAAAGTGTAATATGGGAAGATTGAGTAGGTTGCCACAGAGAAGAAGAGGCAAATTGTGAGTAATTTTACGTTCATGGCTACAAAATGTAAGCTTCAAATTTGGACACAATGTAAAGAAGCAAAACAGGACAGCTGGTTTTATAGAAGCAATTAAATTATTAAGTACCCATGTACCCTCCACGTTCCCTCAAGTTGTCGTGATTAATCCAAATCTTATTGTAAAATTGAGTGATTGATTCAGATCGGATCAAATTCCTCATAATAAAATTGAACAGCTAAGATTATTCAAACCAGATCAAAGTCATAAGTTTAATTTGTTTGATTGCATTGTTCTGCATATTGTGCGTACAAATATATAGATAGTTTTTTCGTCATTCTCAATGAAAGAGTTTCAACGGGAATGAAATAATCTATGAAATTCATCCTCACGAGTCTAGATTCAAGTGCCTAATACCTCTCTTAACAGCAAGAACATTGACACGAATCCACTCTCATTAGGATTTATTATTTATTTGTGAGTTCATACTTTCCAATGGATGCAAGCTCCCATTGTAAATTACATCGGAATTAACCGTGAAAATCTCTGATTAATGGACATAAAGGATTATGTACAAGGCTAGGAAAAAATCGTATTTAAAGACGATTTTGTGCTTATGTGGGAGTTTGTTTCTTTTTGTCTTAGACAAGACCTAATCGCCAATACTAGATCTTAAAACTTCAGATTTGATTTTGGTTTGTGTGAAGATACCTTTTCACTTGGAGTTGTTTTGAAGATGCACCTTTTATTTGGAATCGTTGAAGGTCCCTGGAACGTTTCGTGTCACTTGTAGGGAAGAAGTTTTATAATTCTTGGGCCTATATATGTTTAGCCATTGTAAGAGTTGGTTCCTGAGTCTATGTTGGGCCGTTGTAGGAACGAAGTTTTACAACCCTTTAGACTTTTTAGGGTCACTTGTAAGAGTTGGTATCTGGGGCTATTTTGGACCGATGTAGGAATAATTTTTCTCAAGTTCAGACATATTGCACACATCTCAGTCAAAGAAAGGTGAGTTCCACAACTCTATTTTGGGCCACCGTAAGAGTTGAAAAATTATTTGGAATTCTCGGATCAGGGAGGCCACTTAATGAGAACCCAATATTTTCAGAATTTTTGGAACACTTTTAATGTCTACTTGTTAGAAATTTGGTATTCTTCAGAACTCGATCCTCAATGTCCTAATTTTTTAATTTTTTTAATATTATTATGAATTGTTAAATATAAAAAAATTACAAACAAAATTTAATATTAATTATAATAATTATTTCAATTTTTCTGATTTTTTTCCATTTAAAGTTATTTTTATAATAATTATTCTAATTTTTTATTATTTACCTAATTAAACTAAATAAATTAAATAAATAAATATTAAAAAAAAACTTACCTAAACTCTCTTGCGCTGTCTCTTTCTCTCGTGCGAGGAAGGAGGAATGAGGGTGAGAAGGAGAAGATCGTTCTTTTATAAAAGTGTGAGGGGCGCTGGGCTGTATCGTTCTTTCAAAGAACAATACATTGCTGTATCGATTTTTTGAAAGAATGAGACCAGTATCGGATTTTCAAAAAGCAATATCATGATACTATTTATATAATTTGGATTATTTAAGTAATATTTTCGAAATTCTGAAATATTTTAATATTATTTTTAATTTTTTTTGGTAAATTATTTTTGTGTAAACAATTTCGACATTCTAGGCCCAAAAATGTAGAGACTGGGCTAGACTATCGCCTCTATGGTTTGTTGTTTCCATAAATGCAGTTTGAACACTATAAAAAGAAAAAAAAAAGTGCAGTTTGAATATTCCTTTTCCGATTGGAATTTCTAAAAAAGATGCCCGAAACAAAGCAGCATATTTCTATAAACATGGCTTTACCATCTTTGTGGGAGTTTTTTTTTTTTTTTTTGCGCTTAATTAAGGTGTTTTTTCTATTGGAAGAGGCAAATTATGGGAAGTCAAATATAACATTGCTTGATCTCAAAGACTTTCCAAAATTGCCTTCGTAATTCCTAATTAGACATCGGCATACCAAAAATAGCCAAGCGGTCGCTGCATATTTCTGACCGACTCTAATCTCCTATAAATATGAAACACACAGAATTCTTCTTCCATCTAAATCACTGTTTCTTCTCTTCTTTCCTCAAAATAATGGCATATCAACCCCAAAACCCTTCAATCAACATTACCATCTCTTTTGACGTTCCAACTACAGTTAGCCTTTCTCCACAGCAACAATTCCCTACCTATCCGGCAGAGTCGCAAGGTGCACCGGCCTTAACTAACCCCACGCCTGTATGCACTGTCATATTGCCACTTTATGTATACTACGTCCCACAAGTTGAAGTTGTACCCGTTGCCCCACAAGTTGAAGTTCCACTTGTTGTTGGTGATGAAGATTTCGATTGGGAAACTCTAGCTGATATAGTACTATAGGAATGCTTACTTTGTCATTTTTTGATTCAATTTTTTTTATCTGTAAGCTGTAATGATGTTTGGTGAAGGAGAATAATGTGAAATATTATATTGAGAGTTCCTTTTTGTTTTGATTAACCTCTGTTTCCTGTTCATTAAGTTTATTATTTTCGTTTCTTTGTTCTTTTTCTTCTTATGTTTAAATTATGACTTACCAACAGAAAATGAGAAAAGAAAAAAGTACTTAAAATTTCGACCAATTTTTATTCGTAAAATGCTCTATCATGTTTTAGTTAATGCTATATAAGAAATTAATTTTTTTTTTGTTATTAAAAGCAGAAATTACTAATTTTACTCTGCTTACTTTATTATTTTGTTAAGAAATAACAAATAAGCCCCGGATATGCTCTATCATGTTTTAGTTAATGCTGTAAGAAATTAATTTTTTTTATTATTAAAAGCAGAAAGTACTAAAATTCTGTCTTTCAAATGTACGGATGGCTATATTTTGTTCTCAACAAAATTGAAAAATAAGCAGAGTGAAATTAGATCTCATAAAAAAGTAGACATCAATCTGTTAATTGGATAAAAATATTCCAATCGTTCTTTTGTGCACGGAGCCGAACAAATTTAATTACAAATGCTTATTTTAGGTACAAATAAATGTAACTGTCCCTCCAAATCCCAAGGAACCATTGATAATTAATAGAACCAATCAATAACATCATGAAATATTTAGGAAGAAAAATGGGGAAAAAAAAATCCAAAGAAGATTCATTCTTGTATTTGATTTGTTTATGAGCTGGTCAATACGACAACCGGACTTCTTACTTTCCGGTTTGCATCCGACCAAGTTATGCTTCCAAAGACATAGTCTGAGCTATATTAAATGTTACTTTAAAGGTCTTCTCTTCACCAGCAGCAAACCTGAGGCTATTGGGGTCTCCACCTTTATAGAAATCCCATTTGGCTCCTCTACTTTGGCAGTGTATGTACCTGCAGGACCCACATTCTTCACAGTCCAAGTAACCGTGACTGAACTTGTGAGATTATAAATGGTAAATGATGGATAGTTGAAGTCGTAGATATTGATAGGCGGTGAAGGGCACTTGTAGCCTTGCTGGAATGATGCCAATTGGTTTGGGGTGTACCCGATAGAGCAAAGGAAATTCAGGTAGTCGGTCGTGTTGAGGTCATAGATCAATCCTGGATCTGCTGCTGCATTTGGGTTGACGTGACCCGACCCATAGCTGAATGGTGTGGCGGTTACAAAGGATGAATTTAAAATTTTTTGTCCCTCATTATCAGTAATTGATGCTGCAGTTTAAATAAGAAAATTAACAAGAAGAAGATGATAATAAAACCATTAAACTATGGTATTTTTAGTATGATAATTCATTTCTCTGTACCTCAGAACTAAATTATCTATTCAAATTTTAAAACATTAATTTTATTAAGGTGTATGAAATTAATTTTAAATAAAATAATTTTAAAATCGAAGATACTGCCAGATTACTTTAACCTTATTCCTTTTGTGGGTCATATTCAATCCCAACTCTGACTGTACTTAACCATTAACTCAATGCATTGTGTGCAACTATTGTATAAATAACGATAACAAAAAAAAAAAAAAGAATAAACAGATATTTGCAAATACCAGTTGTCATAATTGCTGATCTGATCACTGCTGGGGACCAATCAGGGTAGAGAGTATGGAGAAGACCAACTATACCTGAAGTGTGAGGGCATGACATGGAGTTGCCTGATTCAGAGTTGAATTTTACACGGCGTGTGTCACAATCTAGACCAGTAGGTGACGTTAGCTCCAGTGTATGCTGCTATCACACTGACACCCGGGGCCGTTATACAATTATATGCCACCTCAAGGTATTAATTAAACAAAACATCAAGCAACTCCTATGACATGTACAAACCTGTTCGATTTAAGATAAGACAGCAAAGTTTGGCCATCAGAGTAGGTAATGTGAGTGGCCGGTAGGACGTGTGCATCAGAAATGATCTAGTTGCCGGTGCTGGCACTATTAATTAAGACCATACCGACTCCACCAGCTTGCAACACAGCTTCTCCTTTCGCTACACGAGCATTTGATCCTGTTGTGCAAATCACAATTGACCCGTTAACCTTTGCAGGATCTAAAGAACCAACGATGCACAACTGACTGCCAATATGCACATATACTGTAGTTAGTTCTAAATTTTTGTTGCCTTATGTTTACTTATTTACACCTCAGGATCTGAACTGTTTCTTTTAAATATCTTAATTGGGTCTTAGCTTCATTAGAATAGACCTCTGGATGCATTCGAAATTTGGTTGTTTCGGAACAAGTGTAAGGGATAGGGTGGTACTGGTGAGATATGCATATTTGGTTGTTTTGATAGTCTATCCGAATAGCTTTTATTTTTAACAATAATCTTACGCATCCTGTGATGTTGCATTTGCTGCTTTTGCATCTGTTGAGCTGATAATTGGGTACTTCCCTTCTGTTAGAGCAGTTGATGAGAGGCTCTGGCCCTAAAATTTTGAAAGAGAGAAACCAGGGTTAAAATTATTCAATGATGAATTTAGTGAAATTGGAATATAAATTGAAGTTACTCGACAAATAAACTGCTAACAAGAATTTCTTGACTCCAATAATTAGTCTCATGTGACATCCTTTCATTTGCAATAAGCTAAGTCTACTAACTTAATTTGACTTAAAAAAAAAAAGATTATTTGCATGCAATCTATTGCCAAGGGGCTCAGAATTTGACAGTTCTATCCAATCCAATAGTGCACATTTAATTGGATATAATATAAGCAGGAAGGAAAAATTAATTGTTTAATGATCCAATTCAATCGTAATCACATAAAGTACCTTAATCAGCACTTAAAAATTCTGGTTGAAATAAATATAACGAACCTTGAGGTTTTTGTTGCCATTAATACACGTATGCAGTAGCCACTATGGCTGAAATACAGTATACAGATAAAGAAAACCCTTGATGTATAAATTGTAAATACTTGAAGAAAAATATAAAAATTATAAATTTCTTGAATTGATAAAATTGTTCTGTAATATCTCTTATGAAAAAAAAAACTCTTCTTTTTATAAATATCTCTTATGAAATTCACCAAAATAAGGTACATTTTCTTATGAAAAAATAAGGTTCAACTTGCAAACTAGTTGTTGCATACTAAAAGCAATCGGAAACAACAAGCAACTATCTACAGATATAAAATTTGAAATTAACAATTGTCGTTGTCTTTTTTATGCTAAATTGTCTATTTAGACTTAGATTTGACAGTGAAAGTCAAAATGATTAGTCATTTTTTTCTCTAGTTTCTCTAACTAGGTACTCCCCAATATGGCATTCCCCAGTTAAGTTACATATGGCTGAAAATTAATTACAAGAAAAAGGAAAGGACAGGAAAATTGTAACTAGTTACCTGTATCAAGATTTCCGATGATAGTGTCTTTACCATATCCTGCCTTGCTCCAGAGAGAATTTGAACCCACTTTTCCATCACTTTCTAAACCAAGAAATTGCCATGATCTTGTAGTGTGAAGCTGGTATCCTCTGCTTGGAAACACTGAAATGACCCCGGGTATCTCTGCACCAGTTGTAACTCTGAAGTTAGCTTTTGTTTGCTTTTCCGTTATTACTGTATTATAATTGAATATTGGGGTAGTTTCATTGATTTGTCCTGCACTCGGATCATTATTTTAAGAACCAATGCTCTTCCTTCTTTTTCTTACCCTTTTTTTTAAGCTAGGAAGACCTTCAAAATGACTGTTAAGTTAATACAAAATTAGTGGCTTGGTGATAAGACAAAAGGGAACTATCATTTTCTGATAATTGATACGTAAACTAAATTCGTTATGATGTGTCAGACAAGACCTTTTATGCTTTAAAATTTTGTAAACTAATATAAATTTTCTGCATTAGATAAACAAAGTTCACTTGATGTGAATTTAATTGTCATTTCTCTATCAATTGTGATAGTTACTCCTTCCCCAATTGGTTCAATGACCTCATAAATAACAAAAAAGAATAGAAGGCAATATTCTCCTTCTCTTACATGATCAGTAATTTTACAATTTTTAGATTCTTCTATTTATTTCTCTCTCCCAACATGCTCCTCGTGTCAAATAAAGTAATCAGCTTAGTTATAGTTAAGCACATGAAAGCAAACTGATCATGATTTTTTCCTACTAAATTAATGGTAAATTATACTGACCAGGTAATATATGATACTGTCGCAAGCTTCCCCTCTATCCAATCGAAGTCACTCTAAGATTTGAAAATAAATAAATAATGCTCTGGGGCTGAAGCTTATCTAGAACATTTATTTTTACTAGCATTTGCAGAATATTGTGGAATATAAATACTAGAGCCTGGATTAAACACGCTTAGGGTTCTAGCGTTTTGTTTTTAGTTAATTTATTTATGCTGTATAGCTTTATTTTTTCTACTTAATTTTTCTTTTTCCTTTTGCTATTATTGTATATATTAATTTTTAAGGAAAATTCTGCAATATATGAGAACCAATTTCTAAATCGGGCTTTAATCTCAACCGCACATTTTCAAGAAAGATTAATTCATTACCACACATAAACAATTGCGATTAAAGTCCGATTCAAAATTGGTTCTCATGGCAGAAATTCCCTAATTTTTATTAGTAAACTTCATGGGTGATTCAGTTGACTGACTGCTTAGTGAATACAGAATTTTATCTTGACTTCAGATCTTCTATTGCGCTGTTACCTTCATAGCAGCACTGTAACCGTTAGATCTTACCAATCAGGTATCCAACGGCTATAGTACATCAGCATAAGGGTCGAGCACAGTAAAACATCTTAATTCGTGCAGGTTATGCATTACCCGTTTAAGGTAAAAAAATCCGGGATTAGCTTATTGATTATTTCCAAATCATGGAACTTACAAAATGTGGAATAAATTAAGAAATTACTGGATGGAAATTTAATTTAAATATCCTGGGAAGATTAAGTCAGAGTACACAATTTGAGGGTTTGCTTTCTTAAAATGAAAAAAAACGCAACCCTTCAACCAGATAAATAAGTAACAAATTTGACAATATATTTAGCATATAATGAAATAATAACAGAAGTGGATAGGGGAGAGATACTTGATATCTTATCTGCTGTTTCCTTGTCAATTTTTGCTGCGAAGCCATTAATGTTCTTGGTATACGAGTAGAATATCGCATCTCGTGCTGCTTGCAGACTGCATTTCAAAATGCTAACATTAGCAAATATCCAACTTTCTGTAGATATCTTACCTTAGCATTCATTCCGGATAATGATTCTTGACTTATAAAACAGGAAAATAATTTTCAATAATAATATCAAATAACTTCTATATAAGAAGATATTCAATTTTTCTAAACTCTTAATAAACAAAATGAATGAAAAAATGACAAAATAATTTTAAATTTAACCCATAAATATATGTTATCCAAAGATGTACGTACATAAAAATTTGAATATATGCTAGAAATATACACTTTAACAAAAGTATCATATGTATGTTTTGATTAATTCTGAATAATAATTGCATTGCTTACGTTCCCAAAATGGATCCCAAGAGCTTGAAGTGGGAATTAGCTATTGTTGTGCGCTGTAATAACAGGTCGATACCAGCTTCAATGCTTGGCGGTTCACCAAGGTACACAATGTAGGGCTAAGTACATAAGAAATTAAGATGCAAATGAAATGGTTATGATATGATATACGGTTTCCATGGAATAATATAACGGAGAGATTGTGATGAAGAGAAGGTTGAAAGTTTGTACCACTTTATCGCCAGCTATGGCATTTTCATGCAAAAGGGAGAATGTGAGGAAAGCAAACAATAGAACGGTGTATTTTCCCATCTCTGTGTGTGTGTGTGTGTGTGTGTTCTTTATAAAGGGAGAGTTTGACAGGACAGATGAGCTTGGTTTTAGTGCTGTTTTTATAGAAGCTTTGTGTGTGCGAAAGATTCTTCTATTTGAATTGAATCATTCCTCTCCTAATTCTTTGTTTGAAGGTGTATTACCCCAACGAAGAAAGTTATCTAGAAGTTATTTTAATGCTCGATTGTTACACAAATATTTAAGTAGTTCTAATCATAAGAACTGCAAAAGAACACCAAGTTCTCTCTCCTGATTGCCCCCCCCCCCCCCCTCGTTTTTCCCTATTGGATGTTGTTTTACACGTTCCTTTGTCCACATATAGACGAATTAAATTAAAACAAAATAGAGTGCAATATTGTTCTTAATTTTTTATTAAAATAAATGTTTATGTAACTTTTCTTATGCCCTATAGATGCTTTTCTTAAAAAAAAGGTCATATATCCATTAAATTCAAAAAAGTAATTATACTATTGATTATAATAATTGTTGTTTATGTTTTCAATAATGATTAATCATTATATTGATATTTAATTCTCGAGGGTCAAAATTTTTTTTTGAGGGTCAATATGATATTTAATTCTCATTTAGGAATTTTCTTGTCTCCACCCTAAATCTATACAAATTACCTCGTCAAACCAATTCGGTGGGACCAACCAATTCACAAAACCATGACTTGAACATGACATCAACTGTTTGTCTTGAATGAGAAGGGTGATGAACAAGATATCGGTGATGAACAAGATATCAACTATCAGTCTTGATTCTTGAGAGAAGGTTCACTACCACAAAAAAGCCGATCAGTAACACCACATTAATAACGGTTTTTGAAAAAAACGTTACAGAAACGATAATGGCAGTGCTGTAAATATTCTGAAGTCTAATTTGTAACGGTTAATATAAAAGAACCGTTATAAAATTTCCCTCAAAAAAAAAAATTTCCTGTCAACTATTCTATAATGGTTTTTTCAAAATAACCGTTACAAAAAGCCCCTCTTATATAACGGTTTTTAAATAAAAACCGTTATAAAATTAAAATTTTAATTCTATAACGGGTTTTATTTAAAACCCGTTACAAAACTCACCGTCATTTTCCTCTCTTATTATCTCCGACTCCTCTCTTTTTATCTCTCCTCGAGCCCCCCATCACCTTCTCATCCCAAAAAAACCAAAACCCTAGATCCCGCCTTCTCATTCTCAGGCCATCGCCTTGGCCTCCCGGTGGATCCCGCGATCCTCCTCGGCCTTATCTGCCCGGCACGCCGCTCCTGCGATCCTCCCTCACCTCACTCCTTCCCGCCTTCTCCCGATCCGCTCCGCCGTCTCCGCTGTCTCCGACCGCCGCATCGTGTTATACGAACAACACGAGGCTGTTCCTTTCCAAGTTCCTCGCGCCTCTTTTGGGCCGTCGGATCATCTAATGTGCACCTACCATTGTCGTCAGATGGTAATTGACACTATGTTCTTGCTACTACAAGTAGTGCTTCAGTGTTCGTTTCTTGGATAAGCTTAAGTTGATGTGGTTAATCGAGTTTATACAATTTCAATTTTGTATTAGTTTTGAACTTTTAATAGTTCCCTATGATTGTATTGATAGGTTCTTGTTTTTATATCTGGGGGATGAGATATAAACATGCAAGTGATTAAATGAACAAAGTAGCAAAATAGTCACATATATGTGAATCTCTCTACGTTTGTTTGAATTGATTCATCAGTATATAATTAGCACGCTCATCTAATAGCAAGTTTTAGTAATTAATTGCCTAATTGTGCTACATTATTTCTGTTAAGTGTATCACCAATTCACCAGGGTGAATTTTCTTCTGATTTAAATTGTGTTACTGATATCGCTCTTTCTCTAGGTTAAATCTGAATTCTTTGTTGCTCTGGATACGACAGAGAAAGAGAATGCTGAATACAAAGCTAGGTTGGCGGCACTAAATGAGCAACTATATAATAATCACATTATGTATTGAACGCTGGGAGAAGATTTGATTGTTAGCTGCTATTATATCGACTCTGATTTGAATGTGTATGCAATCTTGTCTGCACAATTATACTCTAATACACCAGCTGATTTCGATTTCAAGCTAGAAAGCTTTGTTTTTATCACTAATACACCAGCCTAGCACAAGGATTAATCAGACTGCCCACGCTTGTTGATACAATAAGGGCTAATTTTTGTTTTCCCAATAGTTCTGACATTTATTTATGTTCTTTTGTGATTTCATTCAGGCTTCACTTGTGCTTCCATCAAATTTTGAGGAGGTGGCAACTGGTGTACTGAAAGTTCTAAACAATCTAGCCTGCTTAGATATAACTGTACTACAATGCATGTTGGTAAGTGAGACCTTAAACATGATACAGTAAGTGCCATGACATTTTATTTAATTGTACTACAATGCATGTTGTTCTTCACTCTGTAGAACACTTAGCAATGCTGAGAAGCCTACTGAGAGCATTTTGGGGTTCATCTCAGTTCTGCTCCCGAAGCTTGGTATGTGTTGCAATTATATTACTATGAACAGTCAAAAAGTTAGTGCTGCCTTTTTGTCATATGTTTAATTAGGCTTATGATTCATTTAAATGCTTCTGTAGATGAGTCATCTTGCTTTTTTACAAAGGAAATTATACTTAGGTTATCTCAACAGACTGCAGATTTGCACAAAGAAATGCCAATTTATAAGAATGTGAGTTTAATTTCATTGAAGTTGTTTCATTTCAATCGTCGATATCATATATTAAGTTATTATTTTTTTTAAGGCCAGTTGGCACAAAGCCAACAGATAATTTCATTGAAAAAAACATATTTCAACAGGTTTACAAAGACAAGTCGATAAAGAAAAATGGAAGCACATGCTTAAATGTGCTTGCCAGTTTCATAGATTTTTTTTTAATGATCAGTATTTTTGTAACATCTATTTCTTCATTTAGTTTCAAGAATGCATTGGTTGTGCTCTGATCGCCATGGGACCAGAGAAGGTTATTTCGCTTATACCAATAAACCTTGATGAAGAAAAGTCAACATGCTCAAACACATGGCTTATACCAATTTTAAATAAATATACCTTGGGCGCATCTTTGAAATTTTTCATGGATCACATTGTGCCTCTTGCTGATTCTGTCAAAAACATATGCAGAAAAGGTACCAAGCCATTGCTTACTCTAGAATATTAATTAGACTACAGTTATAGCCTAAAAGGTGTTGTTGCTAATTCACTGGTTCAAATAATTCTAGGTACTAAAAAATATCAAGGTCACAGCAGTTGCGCTACTTCCAACCGAAGTTGGTTCATCACTCATAGAATTCTTTCTACCTTTCTCTTTTGCTAACTTTGTTCATTTTGTTTACTTTGCTTCCTTTGGTACAGGTGGAACTTCAATTCTCCCATGAAAAAGACAAACAAGTGGATAGGATATTCAATTACCGCAGGAAGTATCTGTCAACTCAGCAGGTACAAACACTCATGAATTTCAATGAATTTCAATGCAATTATCTTTATCTTTGATCATTTCTTGCATGTCTAGTACAGTTTATTATTCCGCTAGACTGCATATTTTGAGCGATTTGGGTTGGGTTTTCTGATATCTTACTCTTTTGAGCGATTTTTATTTCTATAGGCAAATGCTCTTGGCTGTACACCTATTGACATAGTTGTGGCCGAGGGAGCAAAAGTCGTGGCGAAGGAAACGAAAGCCGTGGCCGAGTGAATGGATGAGAGAATGAAAACCATGGCCGAGGGACGAAAGCCGTGGCCGCGGTGAATGATTTATGATGAGTTTTTCTTTGTGTAATTAGGACATAAAAGATATTATAATTTGATGATTTTTGTTAGCCGGGAGGAGGATTTTTTACGTTGTAAAAGTAATTGAATAATATTTAATTAATTTTGAATTGTTAGTATTGTGGATGTTGTTGTTATAGTATATGATTTTTTAATTTAAATTATAATAATATTATTTGTGCAATGAAATAATGGAGAATGGCTGGAAACAACGAATATAAAAAAATATTATATATAAAATTGTAACGGTTTTTATAAAAAAACCGTTACAATTTTGTAAATAATATTTTTTGTTTTTATTGAATTGTAACGGTTAATATATAAAAACCGTTATAAATGACCTTAATCTATAACGGTTGTTTTATATTAACCGTTACAAAACTAAATAAATATCTGACATTTAAATATTATTTCTATATTTCATAACGGTTATTTTATAATAACCGTTACTAAATTATGGCTATCTGTAACGGTTATTATAAAATAACCGTTACGAAACTCTCCTGCATTGACAGAAAATTTATGACGGTTATTATGAAGTTTTGTAACGGGAGCTACTGTGACGGGGCATACCCGTTACTATTTTACATTTTTAACCGTTACTGATCCGATTATTTCGCGTAGTGGTTATTGGTTCTTGCAACAATTTGGGAAAATATACTGACCAATAAATAATTTCCATATATGTGAAGTTTACTAAAAAAAACTTCAAGTGGAGTTGAATAGCATAAATTAATTAGTGATTACATGCAAGAAATGTAAATTCAGAAGTCAAATCAGCACGAATATTTACGACATTTTATTGAGCTAAAATTGATGTGTTAAAGATCAAGAATTTTTTTTGGACTCAAAAACAATGTTTTGAAAACCGGACTGGACCGACCAATTCGACCGGTTTAACCGCAAACCGGAACCTAGTCTGGTCCAACCACTTTAAAAAAGCGCTGTTTTTTTTTTCTGTTTGAAACAATTGAAAAATGGGAGAGAAGAAACTGTGATGAGCGTGAATCGGCTTGTGGAACTATTGTGAACAAGACAACAACCTAACCACCAGACCAGCGCCACTTTTAGTATTACTTAGCCTTAATTTGCTTAAATTTATTATAAAATTATCCGGTTTTTTCATGGGTTCAACTGGTTGAACCGGTTTGGCTAGCTGGTTCGATGACCGGTTCGGTTTTAAAAACATTGCTTAAAAATCGAATACAAGAAAGGTGTGGAGTTCTTCCACGTCACCAATTTAAATGAGATATAGTACTTCCGGTTCTATATCGTTCGTTGGATCCGCCTAATCAAATTCAATCTTAATTGATTCTTTTGCTTCCACGTAATATATATATTGCACCAAAAAAATTTGGTCCTTTATTTATATATCTTGAACGAGGCTCCTAATCATCACCAGCAAGAAAATTCACGAGCATCGATCACTGCGCTGCTGTTAGACATGCACGTACGATGATATAATATGATAAAATGTTTAATCATGTTGCTTAAATCGGCTTTCAAGGTTTTGATAGCAAAAAAGGCACAATAACGGTAGTTTTAGACTGCGTATGAAGAGTCATAATTAATAGAAATAAAACAGCTGATTTTGTGAATACTGTTATTTTGATTTCTAAACGGATTAAGACGACAATACTAAATCAACTTTCATTCTGCATTTAAATCTCAAGCAAGTTAATGTGCTTCAGAGCAGTCTTAATTCGAATTAGTAATTATTTCTCATCCATTCAAACATACATTTGCTGATCTATCTGATTTTTACTGGATTTTTAATGTAAAAAATAGCCTGAATGAAAGACTTAGGGGTGTTTGATTGTGGAGTAAGGAGCTGCATAATTTAAGGATGTATAAGTGATTATGTAGTGTTATATAATGAGTGTTTGGTTATTGAATAAGAAAGTAACTTATGCATGCATATATTGTGAAAAGACTAAAAATGTTCTTGAAAAGACTATAATATTTTTGATGAGAAATTAATGGAAATGATATAGTCGGAAATTTATATGGAGAGATTCTTTGCATAAGTTATGCAACTTCCTTAAGTGTAATAAATTATGCACTCTTATGTAAGAGATGTTTGGTTGCATAAAAGTTGCATAATGAGTTATGCAACCTCTTAAGGCAGAAACAAACGGGTCTTACTAATTATATCTAGACCATATTAACATTTCATAACTGTCCATATTTTTAAAATACTATAACACAAAAAAATTGACATTGAAATGAAATCAGCCTTTTAAAATTAAATATTCCTAGGAATAGAATGGTGTATCTCAATTATCAATAGAATTCGGACGGCAATCTGTTCCCAAATTAACAATTATATATAACGGACATAGAAAATGACGAGTATTGTCAAAGAGGCACTTTATACCATAAAAAATACATTTATATGCCAGTGAAGACAGAATCTAAAAAATTTTAAACTTAATTTTCATGCTAGATACTAGCTATATTGACGTAGTGCCATGTTTTATCATTCCCACAACCTCACATTGAGCGCTGGTTTGATTGGTACCACAACTCTCACACTTCTCCATATCTAAGAAAACGCCTTGTGCCTTGTACAAGATGGCTCGGTTGTACTCATGGCTAAGTTAGCCAAAATTGTAAACAACATTTTAGAAGAAAAAACAATTATAAGAAGGGTCTCAACAATTAATTTAATTTCATGTATAAGTTGATTATTTGGAGGTCACCTAACTCTATCATATTTTTTTTAGTTTAGTACTAAAGTTTCATTTTATGAGATTATTAGTGGTTGAATTTTATTTTTCAAAATAAGTTGTAAAATGCATATATATGGGAAACAAAAGTAAGTTGTAAAAAACAATTTTCAATAGTTCATTTCTAAATATATTTTCCCATTGAAATATAAATTTAATAATTTATATATAAAAACTTCAATACTACATATCTTTCCGTAACTTCATACATTAGATAAATTGATATTAAAATTGGACTAAAAAATTTAGTTGACAAAAATGCCTTTTCTCCTTCCTCTTCGATCGTCCAACTCTTGTGCAAAAGTTTCTCACGAACAGGAAGTCAGGAACTAAACAGTCAACAGTTAAATAGTATTGTTTATCCTTGTTTCGACAAGTATATCTACCAAGCATAAAAGGAAATTAAAGAAAATAAACATGCGCAGCACGGCAGCAGTACTATTTAAGGTCTTTATGTTATTTATTTATATTTACGAAGGAATATACCAAACATAAAACGAAATTCTAGTAGTGTATATTTAAGAAGGAATAGTAAATTGGGGACTTTGAAGAGTCAGAAAACAGAAAAAACTGGCCCAATGGAAAAGGAGTTTGGGATGTATTTCTGACGAAGTATATCAAATTAAACAACAAATAATGAGTAAAACTCCCAAGGCATCCGTATGGACCTTATCTGCAAGGACAGTTCATATTTTTCTACTTTTTAAAAAAAATGTATGACCTGGTATTTTAAATTGGGTTGTCTGATTTAAAATAAATAGGCTTGATCAACTCACAGAAAAAAAATATATTACTTGAGAAAGTTAAGTTATTTTTCTAAAGTTAAAAGAACAATATCCAATATTAATATATTATCATTGATTAATTTATTATAGTACTTTTATAGTCTCGAAAATACACTCATTGATTTTTGCTACGTACGGTGTGATGAAATAAAACAAGTCGAGTTAGTTTACTCAAAATGAAAAAAAGGAACATTATACTTTATCTATCACAATTTTTGTAATTCTATTTTGTATACTTAAAGGATATATATATATCATTTTTCTTAAAATAACTATAATGAATACTGATATTATTATAAAACTAAAATGATATCTTATTATATATGTTATTATTTAAGTAGAGGATTATTGCGCTCTGCACGATGTGTTTAATATTAATGGTAATAATTTTGTAATAATTAAATTTTGTATGTGATGTATGATAATTAATTTATGGCTAAAAATTATGAACATTTATTTAAGATTTTAAGTTTAATTAAGTGTATTGTTTTTCATGCTCAGTGTGTGATGTGATATAATTTGTGTGACTGATTATTGTGTCTTCAGTACGTGTTTCTATCTCCGCTGCTTAGTTTAGCTGGATAGGCACAGAGCCTCCTATGGGAGTGACTCAAGTTCGAATCCCACCTTTGATGGTGATGATGTACGTGTGTGAGTGTGACCCTACGGGAATAAATCAAAGAAAAAAAAAAGTACGCGTTTCTTCCCCTTAAATGTTTATTAATAATTTGATATGCATGATATATATTTTAGGGTCTAGAACTAACATTTTAATCGTCGTGGCCTCATGGGGGCGCCCTCGAGAGACAACCTCGCTCTATGTGGTACTGCTTTTTCAAAATATTATTTCAGCAATAAAGACGTTAGTAGTTTGTGCAGCGATTGTTTTGTGTTGCATTTTGACTATTTCGACTCGATAATTTCACCACCACGCGTCACAAGAAATCCAAAACAATGTTAGTATATATAGTAGAAACGAAAAGAATATATATATAAGCCCGCTGAAGTTTAGTTATATAATTCTAATATCAAACTTACTGACATTTTCGTTGGTATATATATTCAAATTCAAATATCAATTTTAACAAGGAAATATTCAAAATTTTTTTTTTAATAGGTGTACATTTAATTTTTATCCAAATTGAATGCATCTGCATTTTTTAATTATTTCACACACTAATATTATTATATTAAGCTAATTCTAAATAATTACATTCAAATAAATATCCATTCATAATTTAGCATATGTATGGAGATAATCTTACTTCTTTTATAACAATAATAGTATTGATTTGCACAAACTTTTAAAACCTCCAAAAATATTATTATAAGATTATTCGTAACTAATATAGATTCAAATCTTTAATGAATCGGATCATATATCGTTTATGCGCTTCTTAATAATTTATAACATGAGAAACAATTACCTAATTTATGCTTTCTTTTGGAAAGTTCAAACAATGAACCGGTCCGTCAAGCTCACTAGAAGGCAAAGAAAACTTTATTTGTACCCAGATAATCAACATGTTAAGTTAATTTTGTCAGAAATGGCGATCTCCTATCTGGGGAGTGCGGTTGAGTATATTGACTCGATCAAATAAAAGAAGGAAAAAAGGGAAACAGAGATGCATGGGCTGGATTAGCCGTGCTGAGTAGTGTTCTCCAATCGTGCGTGTCATGTCGTGTCGTGTCGTGTTGACACGAACAACTTTTTTAATCGTGTTGTGTCGTGTCGTGCTGAGCGGTGAGAAGAGGCAACACGACACGCATTCTGACACGACACGACTGACACGATCATGTCGTGTTGACATGTCGTGTTAATCGTGTCAAATCGTGTCCGAAACTTTTCTTTATTTTTTATAATAATTTATTAAAAACTGTTAAAATATTAAAATGGAGAAAAAAAATTATTGCAGTTTATTTTACTATTCTAAAAATTCAGTATATATATCAATACAAAATTGTCAGAATATTTTTGTTAAAAGATTAATTGATGATTTTATTTTTTTTTGCTAACTCATTTTTTTATTGTTTGAACAGATTAAAAAAATAATATGTTTTAAAAAAGTAAATAGACGTTAAAAAAGAAAGTAAGGTTATAATTTGAATTTTAATATAAAATCAATTTAAATAATTTTTTAGGAAAACAATTTAAAAGAAGAAGTATGTTTATGGTGCTATTTTTGGTAATGTTAAAAATTAAATTCGTGTTGTCGTGTCATGTTCGTGTCGCGTTAGTTCGTGTTCGTGTCGTATTGCGTGTTAATCGTGCCGTGTCAAATCATGTTAATTTTTCAAGATTGCCAACACGACACGATAACACGATTGTGTCGTGCTAATTCCGTACTCGTGTCGTGCCAACACGATCGTGTCGTGTTATTTTGGAGAACTCTAGTGCTGAGGGGAAAGAATAGAAAAAGAAAAATATGAAATGCTTCCTACGGGATCATTCTTTTCTTTTTTTTTTTTTTAAAAAAGCGAAATGCTGACGAGTGGGTGACATTGTCACTTGTCAGGTTTTAATAAATTTTCTGATAATCAAAAGATGAGGGGCTCAAGTGAAAAAACCTAAAAGAAAAATTTTATAAATGGAAAATGCGTCGTGTCACGTCAGACTCCTCACTGAGATATACCGTGTGGCGAGTTTTGATGGTGCTACAATTTGACTCATATGGACCCGCTAGGCCGCTACACCTAAACTGCACGCTAAATAGTTTGGACAGTATATGCACGATTAAAGAGAGATATATCGGCGTTTGTCGATTTTAAACTTAAAATATAAAATGGCGTCTGCATGCATCAAAATAGATATTTATATATGTATATTCAATTATTCATACTAGTATCTGAATGTGATAATTAATAGTCAATTTATTATTATAAATTTTTTAGATAGGCTAGATAGTGACTATCCAGTTACAAAGTGAAGAAAACAAAGAAAAAACAGAAGGAAACTTAAGCTAACAGAATTTCATAAAAAGAGTAGCTTAGTGCACAATCCAATCAATCATGCACCGCTTGAGCATACTTATTTAAAATATGTATCTACCATTTATTGGAGATGATTTACACTGATAAAATACAGAGGTCGCCTCTAAAAATTCTTAAAATGTTATGAATAGAAGAAATAGGAGAAATCCCTTGTTGGTGTTTAAGACCTGTCAAACGGGTGAAACGTCCACGGAACAGACGTGTTCCGTTTCCGTTCCATTGTAGTCAATGAAACAGAAATCTCTTCCGTTTCATTAAACGAAACAGTTTTTTGTTCCGTTTATCATTCCGTCCTTCATTTTCCATTGATTTCAGTCTATTTTCATATTCCGTTTCATTCCTCTTCAATAACGTTCACAAATTTTAGTTCCGTTTTCGTTCAGTTTTTCGAAACGAAACTGATTTTCTCTTTCGTTTAACGTTTCGTTTGGACGGAACGGAACGAAAACGTTCAAAACGTTGGTATATTGACAGGTATATTGGTGTGGACCTAGGGGTGAAAACGACGACTGTTTTAACCGTCTTTTCTTTTTGTTTTGTCCAAAATGAAACGAAACGATTAAAGATTTTGGTTGTGTTTCAAAAACAAAACGATTAACGAAAGCTTGAAACCGTTTCGTCCATGTGTATTGATATCTCATATTTCTATACATATTTTGACCATACTTAGCACCAAAATGACACTCAAATCAATACAAATGTCTCATTAATAACTGTGTTTTTCAGAATTTTGGTACTGTCGCCACTTCTGTCCTTATTTTGTTGAATTCTCATGGAAATCGAAGACAAGACACGCCAAGCAGGAATAATGAAGTCTAATCCTCAGCCAGATGACTCATTTCCGGCTCACACACACGTTCCAGAGACCAGAGTAGACTTCTATGGGCTGAGGCAGATCAGATATAGCGCAAAGGCTCTGGTTTCAGCCCAGATCACACTGACAGAGCCATATTTTGGTTCAAAATGTACACATTTCGGTCCGAAATTCATGTATGGAAAGTAGATTTTAGAAAGTTTCGAAGAAGGAAAGAGCATCTCTTGCCCTAGCCCCCTCCTAGACTTTCCCTAGATGTATTTAGGTACAGATTTCGACCAGAGGACTATTCTACCTTCTCCACCATTATTCTCCACCTCTTTTGCATGTGTTTTGGCTTCTTTCCACGAGATTGATTGAAGAGAAGCAAGCTTGAAGGCGACGACAGCAAGCAAGTTCATCTCCATCGATTTCTGACCCAAGAAAAAGAAGTAAAAGGACAATTCGGTTTATTCTTTCATGCTTTTATTTCTTATTTCTATGGGTTTGTATCTTATTTCTTGCATGATAATTGTAGTTTAAACATGTTAGGCTAAATTTTAATATGTCTTAGAGCTAGTTAGTAGTTTAGTTTAGTATTTGTGATGACTTGATGGATTTATATTATACTATGTGATTTGTTTTGTTGAGAAATTATTATCTTGCTTGGTTAAATTGATTGTTTGCTTGATTGTTTACCTATGGATGAACTACAGCGTCTTTAGAAAATTAAACTAGAACAAACTGTTAATTGGTTAAGTACTTGAGGTAAGCCAAACGTTCGAAAAACAAGGTTAGTTCATGACCGAAAGATGTAACTTTCATTGATCCGAAAGGACTTGAATATCTCTGGAAATCCAACTCAACAAACTTAAATGACTAAAATCCGACATGAAAGTTTAGGCTTAGTTATTTACGTAGTTAAAACCGAGTTCTTTACCAAGTCCAAACTAAAATTGCGATAGCTGAGGCTAGAATTTAGGTCTGGTCATCAAGTACCATTTACATAGTGTTGTATAAATTTGCCAAGTCAAAACAGATGGTTTAAAGTATATTTCGGCATGACTTATATAGATTTCGGTCCGAAATCTATATAATTCGGCCGAAAGCACCTTCTGCCTTAGTGAAAACACTAGATTTCATAGACGTGGCTCTGCCACGTCCGCAATCCATGCATTTTCTAGAATCAAGATCACATAATCAAGATAATTTTGAAGGAGTTATTAGCGAGTTATTCTAATTCAAGAATAAAGAAATGAATTTCAAAGCTTCCAAAGTAAAAAGTGGTTTACTTGATATTTAGATTTATTAACCCTCTCTCTAAGTCGTATTGTAGCTTCGACAACTACATTGAATTAATAAATTCATTTGCCATTATTGTACCCTTCTTTAAGTAAATTTAATTCACAAATATTAGTTAGCTATAGGATGTACTTAGAATGATCATTAGAGAATGATGGAAAGATCAAGGGAGGGAAAAAAATTAAAAAAATGAGCATCCGATCACTAAGGTTCGGGTTACTCAGAAAACAAATGTACTCAAATGCGGGCCAGAATTGGTAATTAGCAATAGAATATAAAATCGATTAAGGTTTTTTCTAAGAAATTGAGATTCCTTCTTTTGTCATGAAGTAACTTGGAAAATAAAAGCAACTATGAGTGCTCAATATAACTTTTTTTAATGCCATCTTGACAAAATGTTAATTGTGCAAAATTTTGTGTAACTTGTTTATGCAGTTTTTATTTATTTATTATTATTTTTTTTTGGTGGAGTGGGGATGATGCGCCAAACAATGCTGAGTTGTTTATTTTTTGTAATATTACCATCATACAACTTCGTTATGGTTGCAGCTACAACTGAAGATATTTCAAACTTAATTAAGCTCAAGTAAAATATACTTGTTTCGTTTTTGTCAAAATTAAACCAACGAAATCAAAGCATGATTAAATTAAATGTGACATAAACTAAATAGCACTTCTCCCAAGCAAGTTGAGCTATGAGATGGCAACAACGAAAAGTATTGAGGAAATAAAAAATCAATCAAATAAGATAATATATTAAGGCAATAAGTAGTCAAGTAAGATAATTTAAAATTTTGAAATCTTCCTGTACACCATGGCCCATAATATATTGCTGCCTTTTTCTTTTATGTAGTGTTTTTTTTTCCTTATCTATTTAAGCTCAATTGTCGAGGCTTCGAACAATTTTCATGTTGATCAATTGAAAGCTTTTCCCTTCAGTTGATTTACCGACCACAGTAGCAAATCAATGCTGCACAACACTTGGTAAAGGAAAAACCAAGTCCAAGATACCAGCTGGAAAGCAGTACTCAAAGCAAGCCTAATCGGTGGAAGATGAAAGTTCAGAATTGTTATCATACACCATCAGTGTGATAGTGACACATAATCAGATAATAGCGAAGAATGCAAACCATCAAATGCAGCACCTGGAGGAGGAGTAGAAAAAGTAAATCTAAACTAAGCATGACCACAGCTTTTTATGTAAGCAAAAGACAAATGGAGCAAACGATGAGACAAAACTTAGCATAGACCAGGACACATCAAAAGAGAGAGGATGTGCAACAATATCTTGGACACGTCAAAAGGTTGAGAGAGAGAGAGAGAGGTGCAACACTGTTCATTTTGACATCAGGATTGAGATTTATTAATAAAATAATTAGAGAACGAAATAAAGATGTTCATGGTAAATTTAATTGCAAAAATGATTGGCCAAATTATACAAAAAAAAAAAATAGTACAATTGACAACTAAGTCAATAAGATTAAGGGAGATTCTGCCATGAGGGCTGATTAAAATATATGGTTATGAAAAATATATGCTAAATTTAACTTTTGGCTTAGCACTTTTGATCATTCCATCCATGAAGAGATCAAATATTGTCAGACTACAAATCTATTTTGAATATTTTAAATTGAAATATAAAGTTGCAGGTTGCTATCTTCCAAATTTGGAGCTGATAGCATTGGTTTCTTTTCTTTCTAATTTCTTATGAGATATCGCTTTTGCACTTAAAGGAAATATCTAATAAGTTTATTTCTGAATTGATTTATTTTATTTTTCCTGTTAATTGATACACTTAATTATTGAACTTTTCATTCTTTCTTTACTCAGGCTGATACAACAATCCGAGGAACAACAAAAAAGGTAACACATATTTCGTCACACATGGTTTACTTTTGCATGACTTCCTTATTGTTTATGCATTCTAATAAGTTTTTAGATCAATTTCCACATATTGCATAATTAATTTCTGCGGTTTTATGTTTTATGGGGTAATTTTGACAGAATTAGGATATACTTAGGATTTGTATGCAAAACCCCCAAAATTTTGCTTTGTAATCTTTGTTGTTTATGAAAATTCCCTCCATAATTAACTTTTTCTGATTCTTATTTTCATGAAATGGGGTCCAAAAATATTTCCTTCGAGTTATCTTTCAATAAATGACCATCAATTGTCAGATTTCCAGCCTTAATTAAATTAGGCTTCTTATTAATTATTTTTTATTAAAATTTTTAATTTCTTATCAGAGCCATCTTTTTTTTATATGACTTTCTAATTTTGAGGCGGCCCTGTTCATTTTTTTTTTTTTGTTACAATTTTCGATTTGTGCATTATTTCAGATTTCATGGTGTTATTTACATTTCAATATGTCCTTGCTAGAATAACCCTTCTATTTTACATTTCTCTATTTATTTCCAGCCATACTCTGAGTAGCGTCTCCTTATGGTTCCTGGTTTATTATTGCATGTTTGTTGTACTCCGTTTACAAGACTAGGCATGTTGCTGATATATCAAGAGCAAGAGACAACAAGAACAAGCTCTGAAAACTATATTCATATATCTTTCATCTTAATGCTTTGCTCTTTCTTTTTTGCATATTTTATTTGTTTACATTATTGGTTATCGATGTAATAAGATGAACTACATATAAAATTATAATAGTAAAATCTGGTAAAAAAAAAAGACAAGAAAAAATAGGTCATGTATATGTATAATTTGGCCAATCATTTTTGTGATTAAATTTTATAATTAATCTTAGGTCTTAGGCAAATTCTGGCATGCGTACCCTTTATTTGGACCGTCCATTTTTTTTGAATCAGACGGCTCAGGATCACAAAATAAATGTCGGACCTCAAAATTTCATCTGTTAAATTTAACAGAACAGTTTTAACGGAAGGGTAAAACCGTCCATTTACTCAGACCGTCTCCACGTTTATTTCGTGTTATCCTCCGCCGCCTACTCTATCCGCCCCTCTTCAGTCTTCCTCCTCCCGCTAGCAACGATTCGTGTGCGGATCGGCACCGAAGATGAAATCGGTTGTGTTTCTCTCCCGTTTCCATCAACCATTCAAGTAATCAAGTTTGTGTCAGCACCAAGGACAGCTTCGCTTGACGCACCATGAACTTGGCGATCATTCACCTTGGCGACCTCTACTGCTGGTACTGACCTTTACTTTTTGGCTTGTGGTAATAAATTGAACTGCTGCTTGGTGGAAAGTACTCTCTTCCTATGTAAATGCTAGCAATTTCTTATTTACTGTAATGACTAAAATCTTTCAATTGTGTTGCGTGCTCAATTGCCTAATTGTCGTCCCAATCCAACCATAATTTGCGCCTGTAGAGTGTAGATATTCCCAAGTTTATTGTGTATCATAGAATTTGTTGCAAATTGACTCATATTTAAATAATTTAGATAAATTACTCAATTATAAAAATTGAAACTGCGATTGAATTTCGAGTAGAATATTTCTGTAGTTACAAATTATTGGGTTTTTAATAAATAATTCTTCTCCAATGTACAATCTGAACAGATGTGCTGCTCAAGGATTTTCTTGTAGCAGAGAATTCGTCTGTTCTTTCCGATATCAGTGCTTTACTGAACAATGTGGACAAAGGAGTGTCAGAGAAGGAAGCGGAATCTGAAGCAGATGATAAGCCCTAGTCTCTTCTGATTCAGATGCAACTGATTCACTTCAACCGGATGTCAAACTCCACCCAAGAGCTGTATGTCTTATAACTCCCTTCTCTTCGTTTCTTAACATAGAGATAGATTTATATGATGCATACATTTGTTTCCTCTTTGTGTTATACATGTATGTGCGCACGAGTACACAAGGGGAAGATATATTGAACTAATCATGCGGCTGTGCCTAGGTCTACGTAATTACTGTTCACATGCTGTACAGGTTGTGTGGTCATATTTACAATCATTTCTTCTCAAATGCAAATAGGCATCGACACGGCTTTATAAAAAACAGTAAACAACAGAAGCTACTAGTTCAAAATAACATAACATTCTTTAGTTCAAAACAAAAATTACAGAAAGTCAAATGTTCTAAAAAAGTCTTTAGTCGAATTCCACCATCTTCAATACTGAAACAAAAGCTGAAACTTAGCATAGTTTTATTTGAAATTGTGCCAGTCAGGTTGTTAAAGAAAAAAAAGTCTAGAATACCTGTTGATTGACAAATGCGCGTGTAAGACTCCTTGATTCTTGTTTTAATGCCCTCATTTTTGTTGACCTACGAGAATATCATTCGAACAAGTACTTCTTTTCGAAATTGTTAAAGATTATAGGGGGTTATATCCAATTGAGAAAGATTTGAGGGGGTTATATCCAATTTTCCCAAAAAAAAATGACGGCTGAATTAAATGATGCAAATGTATAAATGGAAGGGAATCATTTAGGAATTGTGTAAAATTAAATCGATAGTGGTTCAGCAATTTCCATGATTTAATCATAAAAAAATAAATTAAAAATAAAAAAAAATTTAAAAATCATTTAATGATATTTGTTTGAATGATTGCGTCATTTTTTTTTGGAAATGTGAAGTTTGTAATAAGGGAATGTAGACACGTTAAAATATTTCCTGTATTTATATTTAGCATAAGCTGATGTGGATAAGGTACAGATTCATTTTGCGATCTGAATGTGCCTCCCCACATGTTTACATTTCAAGGAAACCTGGATTTGCATTAGGATCTAAATATTAGGCTCTGGACAATTGTGCAGCACTTCTAAAAGAGATATATTTTCTTGATCCCCACACAATCGCTTTCGACCATATAGTTTCTTTTGCTCAAAAAATGTCTTTGTAACATTTACATGGTTTAGGGATTTTTGGGGATGGGGAGTGGATCTGGCAAAGGAGGCAACCGTTGTGAACCCTGCAATGACTAGATACTTATATTTTTCTTATTGCCACAGCATGGCAAGTTAGATTCTGGAGGCAAGTGTGGGTCTAGTGGCAGGCTCACATAACAGGAATGAGCTTGTTGTCATACATCAAGAAGGCGAATCTGGCATATGTGTTTTTTTTTCCCTTTTTCCTTTTATTTCTAGTTTTCTCTTAGTTTTGCTTTTTATTTAAATTTGAATTTTGAGTTGGATCTGAGGAGGAATGTAGTTGGAGGTTCTAGTTGATGGTAGGCACCAAGCACTAGTATTGAGTTTTGACAAGTCAATAGTCACCTAAACAGAGATTTTTAAGTTTTTTAATTGATTTTTCTGAAATCAAGCTTATAATTTGGTTGTACAACATCAATTGCTAGCGCCTATTGTGAGGATTGCCAATTACAGCTAATGGCTGGTTTAATTTGTGCCAAATTAGAAGCAATACAACAGGAAAGTAGAATGCAAAAATAGAACGTATGGGGACCCACAAGTCAGACAAACAGCATACAAATCAACTGTACTGTGAAGGAAAATATACGGTTCTGTGTGCAAACTGCAGACTGCAGTCCCACTTTTATTTCAATTTTTAAATCATGTTAGACTGTGCCAAAAAAAAAAAAAAAGGGAAAGGCGCACAAGAAGATTGTTGTCAAAGAAACCATCTGAAGAGGTGCCCACTAAAAATAACCACCCAGTATCATGATCAGCCAATAAAGGGATGACACATCAGCCAATGGGGAGCGGTTGCGCTCTGAATTAGAATTAGAAATATGCACCAGATTATTTTTTCGCCACCGCTAATCACATATATCCACTTAAAATAACATTGTATATGACTGCAATAGAAATTACATGGCATGCATTGTATATGACCAAATTTCATCAAGATTTGAATAAACTTTATTGTTCATTATAGAAAAAACTTTTTATAATTTAATCATAAAAAACCAAATTAAAAATTAAAAATTAAAAAGATAAAAAATTTAATTAAAAATATGAGTTTGAATGATTGCGTCATTTAAAAATAGCTAGCAATTAAATTGCTAATAAATGTTAGAAGAATCATATTACTTAGTGACATAATTAACATTTTACTGTTAGTTAGAAGCTTGAAGTTGTAAATTGCATATGCTTATAAAAGGAAATCAAAGGAAAAAAGTTAGTTAGAAAGCTAAATACAAGTACTAAAACTTGATTACAATTTTATGAGTCAATAAGCTTTTAAAAAGTGTCAGTTTTTTTAAAATAAAAGATTATATGCATGTGGGGGTGTGATATTCATCTAGGCCAAATTCAAATGAAAATTTTGGTTGAATTTATCCCACCAAATTTTTATTATATAGAACGAAATTGAAATGCATATAACAAAATTGTTATATCCAATTTTCCCAAAAAAAATTTTTGGATTTCCTATGATAGATAGTGAAACCAAGTTAAATATTAATGAATCAAAATATCACAAAAAACTTTTCCATGCACAAAAGAAATAAATTAAAATCATCTATTCGAATCAAATTTTAAAATGGTTATATGCGCAAATTGCAGAATAATATGTGCAAATAAAATAGCTAGCTCCCCTGAGGTTCAAGCTTCATCAATTTTATAATTTGTTTCATTGTCTGTATAAAAATCTTATTTGTCTACTAGTGTTGCATAACTCACAAGAAGGAAATATTAATTTTGGACAAAGTTTTTAAAACAAAATTTATTTATAAAATTATTCCATTTTATCTATCTTTTCCATTTTTAATTTCGATAAACCTTAGTACATGTTCTTAACACTACTAACAAGGGCAAATACATTTGCACCACAAGTCGACCTTTCATTGAAGTTTCCACAATTTTCATAATTTAATCATAAAAAATCAAATAAAAATAAAAAATTTAAAAATTCAATTGAAAATAGGGTTTCAATGATTGCGTCATTTAAAAATACCTATCAATTAAATTGCCAATAAATTGTTAGAATAATTATATTACTTAGTGACATAATTAACATTTACTTTTTTATAATTAAAGTTCATATTAAAAAAAAATAGAAGTATAATTTTATAAAAAAAAACTTGAAGTTGTAAATTGCATACGCCATTTGATTTCTCTTAAATTTTGAACATTACATTTGTAATTCTTAGAGATTTCATTGCATTTTGGTTAATTTAACCAAGAAGTTTTATTTAAATTTCGTTCCATATTTGACCAATTCAATATTTGTATCCCAATTTAATATCATACTTTTAACTAATTTTGTGAAAGATATCACTTTATGTCACAAAAATTGATTCAAGACAATAAATTTATCTATTTATATATTCTAGGCTTCCAGCTAATATTATCCCTTTATTTTTATTTTTTTTGGAAATGTGACTTTTTTAATAAGGGAAACTATAAGTCAATATTAGTGTCTCGTACTTTTTTGTGATCCTTAAAGAATTGATAGGGATTATTTCTCTACGGGAAAAATAATGCAGATCAGATATCCCTCACGAGCCTCAAAACTCAAATACTGATATGTACGGGCTTTTTCGTCATTTTCTCGAAGAATGAATGGATTTCTTCGAAAAAGGGAATAAGTCTTGAGATTCACCCCTCGTAAGACCAGTACTGAGTATCTCTTGACAACAAGAGAACAAGGACAAGAGCCTATTCTTACGAGGGTTTATTATTTTTCGTGAGTCCTTTCTTTCCAATAGGCGCAAGCCCCTATTGTTAATTACCCCGTGGTTTTCCACGAGAACCTTTGATTAAGGGATCTAAAGAATTATGTGTAATAGACTAGGAAAGTCATTTCTAAATGTGATTTTGTGTTTATGTGGGGGTCTGTTCTATTTGGCTTAAACCAGACCTAATTGATAACCCACCCTGAACAACGTTTAAGGCGTTTATTATTATAAGTGATTGTTAAACTTTTTTTGGATTAAGGTTTGGTTTTGGTTTAACTTTTGGGTTTTGCATTTGACTTTTAAATTTCTGAAGTTTTTCTTTGGATTTTATGATTTTTATAATTTTTTTATTTTCGTTTTGAAGTTTAGGCTTATGAAATTTCTTTTTATATTTTTGAAAATACTTATATTTGGAAAATATTTGACTTTGAAAATGTCATCTTTGAAATCATTTTTTTTATTTTGAAAGTACTTATATTTTAATTTTAAAAGCTTATTGGAAAAGATTTAATGAGTTTACTATTTTTTATAAGGTTAGTAAAACTCATTTTTATATTGAAAACACTTCAAAATACAAAAGATCAATATTTTGGTAGATTTTTATATCAAGGTATCAGTAAATTTGATTTATTTACTTTTTTAGAATTTTATGAATATTTTATTTGAATTTTTCTGAGTTTTCTACTATTTTTAGAGGTTTTTTTAATTTTCTATCGATTTGGAATTTTCTGATTGGCCCACGTAGGTGTCGGCAGCTGACCGGCTACTGACAGGTTTGGCAGGAGTTTGCCACAGAGTATCCGAAGGGGGTCTGGCGCTGAAGCTCAAATGCTCAATCAAAGGAGACGGGTTTTACTCTTTTGTTAATGGGTTCGCAGGTTAACGGGTACGGATCCGTTTCTGATTCCGGCTGCCGCAAGACACACGGTGAAGCTCCACGGCATCGTGAGAGGGAGAGAAATCTAATGGTGGGTTTGGTTCTTTGTGCGTTGTCCTCTGGTGGTGAGAGAGCCGGGAGCTGGTACGCTCATGTCAGGGGTTGGTACCGACAAGGTTTCAGGAAGTTGAATTCATACCAGAGGGTTAGTTCGGCACCAAGGTGATGTAGAGAGGATGTTTCATGAGCCAATTTACCATGCGTGGGTTTAATTTGGTGGTATTTGAAAGATGCAGGGATGACATTTATGATGCTAAACTCACGCAATTATGTGAGAAAGGATCGGGTTCTACAGTTACATTGCTCTTACCTGATATATTTGTGTGCTACAATTATCAACTTCATCATTTAACATTTTCAACTGGCATGTTACTTTGAGTTTTTATCTCCATGTCACATGTGGCCCGGTACACAAAACCAGAAAATGGCTTGACATAAGTCTCATGAAAACATTTGCACAACTTTAATAAAACATTTCTTTTACATGTGCCTCGTGCAACATTTTCATGAGGGAAATATGGATCAGTAACAAATATCAATCTTCAACAAATCTAGCAATATCGGTCATTAGCAAATTACTTAGATTAACCTATTTACTTTTGCAAACTGAACTTTCTTATTTCCCATTTTATTTGCAGAGCATGAGAATATACAATCTTTTACATTATTTTATATGGCCTAACTCTCAATTATATACAGAGATAGGAAATATTAACGAGGTAAAACAGGAAGGGAAATGAGGTTCTTGTTTTCAATTATACCCTGGACTTACTTCACAATCACAGTTCTTGCCGGCATCTGACCATTTTACTTAAGTTATTTCACAAACAAACCGACACATTCTGTATTATTTTATTAACAAGGAATGATAAACATTTGGTTGACATCCTAAACTGAACCATTCAATCTAAATCGCTTACTGGCAGTACTTTTCATTACAGCCCTTAACCTTTTTCAAGAATCACATTTGGCTTACACATGAACTATAAATGAACTAGATCCATATGGATGTTTCTTTTATTCATTGCTTTTGAAATCAATCCGTTGATTTGTGTCACGATTCGTGCTAGTCAACCCTTCCTCTTCTTCTCTTTTTCTTCGTTGACTTGACACCAGCAGAAAATCGCGCCATGGTTTCGCCGTACAATCTGAGTGTTCTCGCCTTCATCTTCAGTCCAGATCACATCCATGGACATCGTCTTCCTCTTCCATATCTATTTCTTCCGTCAATTGGATACTATGACACTTGTTTGACTGCGTCTAGCTCGGTCCTCTCCCACCACCTTGCAACAGCTGAGATTTCCGAGTTAATACTGGGGGTTTGTTTTTACTTCGAAATGGATTGAGGAGAATCACAAGAGCACTATAAAACTGGTTACACTGTTAGCTTCATCATGGATTTGGCTATGGCATGGCATCACCATCTCGGTTTGGTGCCCAACTGGAGCAGCTGGTTTTCATTGAAATCAGGGCTTTCTCTTGATGATTCCAGGTTCAGGTTGGATTTTAGAGCATCATGTGATGTCAGAGAGGGTTTCCTGGTTGTTAGTTTGGTTCCAACATGTCTCTATGTTATTGTACCACCAACCATGAATTTTACTAACTAGATAATTTTGTTTCAGGTTCCAAAATTGCAGCTCTCTGAGGTCTGATCAGGTCGTGGGATGAGTTTTAGAGCATGTTAGGAGGTTGAGGAAAGGTTCTAAATCACTAATTCAGCCGCTGTGTGTTTCCATACCCCCACACTACCAACCACGACATCCAATTAGGATCATTTCACAATGCACATGCAAACATGACTTAAGTGTTCACCTCCGGTTCTCATTTGTTTCATGATATATGATAACCCTTTAACTAATGTAACAGTAGTGATATAACAATAATGAGTACTTAACTAGTAAATCGCACCTTGTACACTGATAAAAGGACCTGTGACTTAACAAATCCGATTCGTATGTTTTGAGCAATAAAATCACATAGGTAAGAACAATACTTAGTCAAAGAAAGAATCAACAAAAGAATATCTTTTTCATCAAGTCATTTTTTTAACAGAGAGCAATTTCTATTTCAACCCTTGACTTTTAGGTTATTGTGTAAAAAACCTTAAACATTGAATCTAATTAACTAAATAAAAGTTAACTTTTCATGACATCAATTAGTACACAAAATAACAATATATAACAGAAGTAACGTCAATACGGCAGACAAGCAGAATAAGCCAACCAATAAACACATTTCTATGATTTCCAACATATTAGGTTTCATCTATGAGTCAGCTTATGAGATTTTGAGAGAGACAAAAAACAACAATCTTGAATATGCAAATTCAGAAGGTTCAATGAAATGTTTACAAATGAAAGAAACACAATCATGAAATCAACACTGAAGATGATTAGGGTTGAGTAGCTTAGCCGTGGTTGCTTGTCTTCACCGCCAATCAAAAGGTTGCTCTGATTAGGGTTGAGTAGCATTCTCGAAGGTGATTAGGGTTGACTAGCATTATTTGATTAGCGTTCTAGAAGGTTGCTTTGATTAGAGTTGAGTAGCCTTAACCGCCGATAAAAAATGGTTAACGAAGAACAGAAGGAGAGGGACCCCAATTCGTCGGAGGAGAAAAATGAGTTAACGAAGAGAGACAGAATGGAGAGAACAAACAAATAACGAAGGTGCCAAATTCCAATAATACCCTTCATCCTTTGAACGGCTGTGATTAGTCGGATTGAAAAACCGGGTTTGAGTCGGGCTTAATCAGCCCTCATGGCAGAATCTCCCTATTAATATAATATAGAAAATAGAAACCTTTATTTCATGCAAGGCCTCTTTTTTCCCTGGGCTTGTCTGCTCCTCTACTGGCATGGTACACAGCTGTAGAAAGGCGATAAAAATAAACAGAGAGTACCAAAGACAAAAAGGAAAAAAAGTAAGAAATTAGAAAAAAGAAAGGTTACAGTAGAAAAAACTCAAGCTCTTCTCGCTTAATCTCGTGCCCATGGTTGATATACTATTAAAATCTCTTGTGAGCTAATATAAATATCCAAAATCTCAACCAAAAAACCTGCAAGAGAGATGAAATTAAGCTGATCAGTCAAGGACTGAACTGAAATAAGAAATTATACCAAATTAAAGGAAAAAGGTATAAAGGACCAGTACCAAATTGAAGAGTTTGAGAGCCTCATAAACGAAATTGTCTTCATCCTCTCCTTCCAGCCTTGCGCTATCAAGTATAACCGTGGAGCAAGGAAAAATGCATCCAACCGCCCTAAATGAAAATGTGCAATAACACACAAATTGTATCATCCAAAGCAACAGAAGGTACAATCAGTCCAAGATCAAACATAAATGCAAAATTGAAGAGGAAAATGAAAAGAACAGGAAGGGAAAACCTTTATCCGTGATCTGAATATCTCAAACAAAGAGATTCCGAAAATTTTGTTGACAGCCGTCCAACATCTAGCACAACCCTGAAATCCCTCGCATAGCCTCTACATGTACGCACTCGGTTGGTCCCAAGCTCTACCATTTCGTCGCTGGTTTTTGAGAGAGAAATAGAGGGAGAGAGGGAGCGTAAGAGGGGAGTACGGAGAGGAAAGAAAGAAGAGAAAGGAAGAGCGAGGAGATCAGATTCTCTCGAAAGATCGATGAATAAAAAAAAAGAGAAAGGAAGAGACTGAAAGAGAGGGCCGTATTTAACAGCAGAGGAAAAAACATCCATAACCGATCAGATGCAGGCGGATGCATGGACACAACAGCGAATGTTTAATAAGGACCAAACGATTTCAATCAGACGGACAGCAGTAAAAACAGCAGGCATTTTCTGACCCTAATCGGAACCTGAATCACAATGCAGCGTGAGACAAAATGGAGGAATGAAAAAGGTGTTGGAAGACCAAATTGAGCATAGTAAGTAGACCTGTCAAACGTGGTTAACGACCACGGAAAAGCATATTACCGTTATCGTGCCACTTATTTAAACGGTACAGATTCATCTGCCACTTAGCGTTTTGTTTATCAGACGGCAAAGAAATCCATTCCGTTATTCGTTTCGTTAAAAATAAACGGAAATAACGGTTTAACGTTCAGAAAATTGAATCGTTTAATTTAAAGAATTGACCCCATAAAAAATTTGAAAAACCATGCATAATTGAACCAAGACAGCAACATATAATGATACAAATACATAATAAGCGCTACAATTACACAAGTTCTATGTCCTAAATCAATCATCACATGACTCATGTTTGTCTACACAAAATATGCACTTCGAGTGCAAGTTTGAACTTAACAGCCACTCAAACACAATTACACAACACAAGTAATGTTCACTACATCCTCAACTTTTATCCTAAATACACATTTGAACCCTGAATTGCATGCATCAGCTCAACCCAAATCTCAAACTCCCATCTCAGATTTACCAATCTCAGCCAATGACTAGACCAAAGAACATCAAACACAAGTACACAAGTGTCATCATTGATGATCAGTGCTTGAGATATGAGGAGCCAAAGACATGGTGGTAAAACCAACACTCCAGGCTTCAATTGTGTATTAAGGCATGTAGTGTCACAACAAAAGCACAACCGCACACTGCATAAGTACTAAATAAAACTAATTACTGGCTTACAGACAAAAGCTAGTAAGATAGGCATCACATTCTCATTCCTCATTGACACAGCCTTCATCGATGGTCCATAGAAGAGCACCAAAATTCTCACCATTCTCTGAAAAGCAGAAACAATAAAACATGTTAAGTAACTTATTTTTTTTAATATAACAGTCTGTTGAATTCAATTTATACATGTAACTTATGATTTTTTTTTATGTAACAGAGCACTTATTATTTATACATGTTAAGTAATTTATTGTGTGTGATATTTTTTTTTTTTTGTTGAAGTATACATATTAGTTATAGACATAGAGATATTAAAACAGATATTATCTATTTTACAATGCCTTCAAAACAGATATTAAAACAGATATTAAGTGAGTAAATAATCATACCGGTAATCGATGCTCGTAACCAATCTTGAGCACATAGTAGTGCTTCAATGCTCTCATCATTAAGAGAGCTCCTAACTGGGCTAAGTACTCTGCCACCTATATTGAAGGCAGATTCAGATGCCACAGTTGATATTGGGACAGCCAAGATGTCCCGAGTTAACTGCGAGAGTATCGGATACTTAGGAGCTTTCAATTTCCACCAAGCAAGAATGTCAAACTCCACATCAACCTCTGCTTCATCAAGGCCCTGACCTATTTGCATGAAATACATAAAAAAGAATTATAAAAAACAGAAGATATAAAAAAGAAATATAAAGAACAGAATTAATTAAAGTGTGTAAATTTTTTTTATCACCTAGATAATCATCTAACTCTGATTTTTGAGGTTCATAATTCTTGTTTGCTTTTATGTAATCCTTCAGTGCAGCTTTTTTATTGCTAGCACTAGTGGATGCAGCACTCTTTTGCCTGTTAAGAAAAAGTGGCAAGTTAAAAGGAAATAAATAACAATTAAGATTGAAGTTAGCAATTAGGTTTGTACCTCTTTGATATGCTAGCTTGGTTCTGGTTTGATGGATCATTTGCACTTGCATTTGTTTCCTCATACTCTTTGAACAATGCTTCTAAGCATAGTCTCAAGTTGGTCATAAATCTATCACAATCTGATGGGCATAACTGTTCCATGTAGTATTTAACAACAACCATCTTGCATCTTGGATCAAGCACACAAGCTATTGCCAAGAGTGAATTCCCAATGTTCCAATACTTGTCAAACTTGACAAGCATGTCAGCCCCCATTTGCACAATAAATGGATATGGACTATCAGCCATATTTTTAATTGTAAGATAAACATCAGCAAATTCTGTGAAAAAGAGGTTTAATGTAGGATACTTGGTGCCACTCAACTTCAATGTGGCATCATCAAAAACCTTTAACTCAGCTACTAAAGCTTTCACTGCCTCCCATTGAACATCATCAAGGTTTAGGTTGTACCTCTTATCAAGGTTAGAATACCTACAAATGGCTGGTTTGAGCTCCAAGACCAGCTCCAACATCAAAAAAGTTGAGTTCCATCTTGTGAGGACATCCCAAGCCGGTCTTTTGTAGGAAACATGGGCCTGCAACAAACAAAAGTTAACAAAATTAATTAAGCTAAGTATGAAGCTAATATCTCAACAGATTACATGTGAATTAAGCTAAGTAAAGGTTACCTGAGAGCAAGCTAGCTTAAATTTCTCCATCCTTGCTTGGGAGTGACGAATAAACTTCATCGTTTTACGGATCACTATTATCTCATCATTCAAACTATTAAGGCCATCTTGGACAATCAAATTTAAGATGTGGCAGCCACATCTTTGATGAAAGATTTCACCATCTACCGGTAAGTGATCTTTGATGGATGTTGAATCCAACAATTCCTTGATGCAAGCATCATTGGAAGATGCATTATCAAGAACAAGGCATAAGGCTCTTTTATCCAAGTTCCACATGACCAATTTATCATAAAATGTTTCAGCTATGTGTTTACCGGTATGTGGGCTTGGCAAAGGAGCAAATGTGATAACCCTTTTTCTCAAAATCCAACCATCATCAATATAATGACAAGTAATTGACATAAAGCCTCTATCTCTACCCTTGTTGGTCCACAAGTCAGAGGTAAAACTAAATCTACAACTTAGTTGTCCTAACTGTTGATAAAGATTCACTTGTTCTTCCTCATAAATCTTAAGACAATCTGACCTAAGGGTATTCCTTGATGGAATTTTAAAAGATGGTTGCAACTCACTAAGGAAGGCTCTTAAGAAGAAGTGATTTACACAGTTGAATGGATAGTCATGGGCAATTACCATCTTTGCCAAGCACTTTCTACTCTTCATTTGATCAAAAACCCATGGAATAAGTTTACTCCCTCCTATTTTTACATAGAAAAATAATTTAGCACATGCACACAAACACAATGCATGGACACAATATAATTAACAAATTAGAAAAGAAGTTATACCTTCTGATTGTCCATGTTGCAAAATTTTTTGCAGAGCATCATTATTTCTTCTAGGGATTTTTTTACACTGTTTGTTAACATGATTTCTCAAGGAGCTTGTACCTCTTTGTTGGCCTTGCAAATATGTGGCTCCACAAAATTTGCAAATACCATAATAGCTGCCATCTTCTTGTTCTGGTCCCTTTGTAAAATATTTCCAAACCTCAGAAGTTGTCTTCCTAGTTTTCCTTTTTTTAGGGTTCACTCCTTCACCAGCTGCTGCATTATCTTGTATGTTTTGAATTTCCTCTTGGGTCTCACCATGTATTCCAGCACCCATGCTAAGACAATAAAAAAACATATATATATCAAGTATATCAATATCAATATAATTAAGACAGTCAACAAACAAGTATGTCTATCAAGTATATCAATATCAAGTATGCATACTCATCTGAAGATAGGTCTGGCTCGGATGGATCATGTTCACTGTCTGAAGAAACCATGCTTAATTCAGTGAAGACAGAGACAGTGCCACATTTGATCCTTGGATGAATGAATTTAGTGATTAATAACAACTTACAAACTCATAATCATTAACTATAGATGAATTAATGAAAACAATCATCAGTCTTCAATTCAGTTATTAACTGCAGTAGTGACAAATTAGTGAGTCACATTAATTGCTCGACAGTAATGAGCAGAGCACTGACTGACAAATTACTTAGTCCAATTAATTTAATTAAACACAAAGGAAAATAAAAATAACCAAAGATGAATTAATTAAAACAATAAAGCGATTTTGAATGAAAATAAGAAATTACCGGTCTTAACTTCTGTCACATTAGTTTCAGCTGAGCCTCATTAGTAAGCCTCATTAAATGCTAACACCAAAAGTCATGAATTTTGTCTAAATAATCCATAAATCCTTTTCAGATAGCAAAAATCAAGTGATTTAGGAGTAAAAAAATAATATTACCTGAAGGGAAGCAAGCGATTTTGACTCTCCTCTTTCTCCTTTTTGCTTTCTTTTTTCCTATCTTCCTTCTGCTCTGACTCTCTTCCTTTTTTTCTTTCTTTGTTTCTGCTGCTGTCTTCCTCATTTAAGCAATATAAACCCAAAACAGTGATGATTACTGACGCCGCCATGGTCCTGGCAGACGATCTCGTCGCCTGTCTCTCAGAGGCCACGGCTACTGAACTGAGCTAGCAAACGATAACCCTTTCTCAGCCTAATAAGCCTACTCATCTTGCTCAAGTGCTTTGGATTTCTGGAGACTACAGACGGATAGTCCAACCAGGACCCGACAGCTAGCAAATCCGGCCAGGTTTTGGGAAAGACACAGCGAACAAAATCATGGCTAATCGACACTCAAACCTCAAATCAAGTCTCAAGTGTGTGCAAGACTGTACTATTTGAGTGAGAAATTGTGAAAGGAGAGGGACAGAGAGTCAGAGACTGAGAGAAGAGAGGTGTCGCCGACAGCCGACAGGCATGCGAAAGAGGAGAGAGAGTGAAAAAGAGGAGAGTGAGCTGCTCATCGATTAGATCTAGGGTTTATGTCTGGAGCTCCTCTATTTCTCCGCCGATTCATACCTCTGCTATTCAAAAAATTCTAAACCTAGGCAATTCTATACGGTAAAACGAATTAACGGAAACGACAGCGTCTCAATTCGTTTTCGTTCGTTAATTATGCGATACATAATCGGCCAGATCGTTTCCGTTTTTTTATTATACGATACATAATCAATTTCCGTTATTCGTTCCGTTAAAATTTAACGTCACGGAATAACGGTAATTGAGGCCCGTTGACAGGTCTATATTAGTAAGACCAGCCGGCCACGGCTGCCAATCAAATGAAGCCAAGGCCACAAAGTAGAAAGAAAAAGTTTAGACCAAGTCTAAAAAATCAGATGGATCCCAAACCCAAGGCAGTTCTTTGTATAACAGCGGCCCATAATAATTAAGGATGGTACATAAGTGAAGAGAGGGCCCACAAATCCAATAGAGCAGTAGAACATACCAATGGCTCACCACGTAAAAAGACAGAACATGCCTAGACAATTCAAGCACTGTAGCGAGCACTGTTTATTTTGACATCCAGGATTGAGGTTTTTAAATGGGGTAGAGATACTTTAAAGCTAAACTAAATGAACACAAAGTCGTGAGACATTTTCTTGCATCTGTTAAGTTCAGAAAACATACGAAAATCAATCCAAAAATATTTTATTATTTATTTCCTTAATTTCAGTTGTTATTTAATATTGCTTTCTAATCCCAAAACTTCACAAAAATTATCTTGTCTAGCTTTTAAGAAAAATTAAGTTCAGTAATCATTTTTACTGTCCTTGAGGATCGACCATTAGCTTTGCCCAACGACTAGTAGGGTAGAACGAAGGTTATAAATTTATTTGACCTAGGCTTGAAAACCTCTATCATGTATTTTCGTGATTTCGATCGTTTCATCCAAAATGAAACGGTTAACGGAATTGATAGTTAGTTTCATGTCCAAAACGAAACAGTTAACGAAACATCCCATTTTCGTGGTCGTTTTAGATGTTATCACCCCTGTATGGACCTTTAACTCTCAACGGGTAAAGGCCTCACCCCTTGGCTCGGCCACCCCGGCAACTCAATTGCGCATTTGCGCAGAGCAATTCCAAGAGAAAAGAATGAGCCCAAAGTGTATTACACCAAGTTTCTTGCAGACCCGAAAAAATTAAAACTAACGTTATTGTTCACACGAATTACGATAATAACAGTTAAAAATTCGGAATTTTAAAAATAACGTTGTTGGATCGGCGTTTGGATCGCCGAAAATACAGAACGCTTGGATCGGCAATCCGAATACAGATCCAAGCTTGGATCGGCGATTGAAACGCCGATCCAACTGATTTCCCGCTAAAAGTGACTTTTTTAAATGCTTTTACTGTTTTATCTTTTATTATTATTTTCTATTATTACATTTACTTATTAATATTATTAGTAATTGCTATTATTATTAATATTAATTTGGTAATGGTTATTAATTATTATATTAGGGGCCGTTTGGATCGCTTAGGAATTTGAGGAATAGCCTATTCCTAGGCGGAAATTTATTCCTAACCATCCAAACTCTTCACAAAGTTACACACTTCCCAATATTTTCCGTCTAGGAATAGACTATTCCTCAAATTCCTAAGCGATCCAAACGGCCCCTTAGTAATAATTTAATTATTAAATATTATTATTTATTATGTATTTTTGTGATTATTGCATTATTATTACTATTAAATTGGTAAGTGTTATTAGTTATTATATTAGTAATAATTTAATTATTAAATATTATTATTTATTTTTTATTTTTGTAGTTATTGCATTAATATTATTATAAAATTGGTAAATGTTATTAGTTATTATATTAGTAATAATTTAATTATTAAATATTATTTTTTATTATGTATTTTTGTGATTATTGCATTATTATTACTATTAAATTGGTAAGTGTTATTAGTTATTATATTAGTAATAATTTAATTATTAAATATTATTATTTATTATGTATTTTTGTGATTATTGCATGATTATTACTATTAAATTGGTAAGTGCTATTAGTTATTATATTAGTAATAATTTAATTATTAAATATTATTATTTATTAATTATTTTTGTGATTACTTATTAATATTATTATTAATTGTTATTAGTTAAAAAAATAAGACTAAGGTAAATTTGTTAGACTTCATTAATGGACCATTTATTATTATTACACCATTTTATTATTAATGCATGAAAAAAAATTAAGAATCTACCATTTATTATTAATGCAGCATTTATTGTTTAACCTAATAATTAGCTGCAAAAGGACAGGCGTGGTCTGATAAAGTCTGAAAAAGTATACTGATACCCATCTGCCCTCTGCAAAAGGACAAGCGTGGTCTGATAAAATCTGAAAAAGTATACTGATGTCCATCTGCCCTCTGCAAAAGGACAGGCGTGGTCTGATAAAGTCTGGAAAATTATACTGATGCCCATCTACCCTTTGCAAAAGGACAGGCGTGGTCTGAAAAAGCATCACGTGAAATTAATTTTTTATTGTGTGATTCTAAATCTAAAATTGTCTATAAAACCACCTTTCATCAACCAGATTATGCAACACACACTTAATTCTTCTTCCTGAAAAATTCACTGTCATGGACAAAGGAAATAGCTCTCACTCCAATAGTGATGTCCTAAATTGGCGAACAGCTACCCGAGATGAATACTGGCCAAATTACCAACATTTTCCTGTCAATACAAATGAAATAGAAAAATGAGATTATAATGCAAGATGTCGCATATGTTTTCGCACTTTCAAATACAATATCTACGAAGATGACGGGATAGAATTCGAATTAAAAATACACTACCAGTGGCACATTAATGGTGGGGAAAAAAGAGACCACAAGGACCACCTCCAAAGAATGCTGAGCAAATCCAAACCTAAGAATTGTGACTGGTATAAAGATTACTACAAAAAAATCGCAACTAATTCCCCAACAAACACCAAGAGAAAAATCATATTCAGCACCAAAAACACACTGGACCGTTTATGAAAGTATCTACAACTTTCGTGGAGACCACACAGTGACGTGTACAAAGTGTGGTCAGGTTTTCAATTATAAATAGACCATCTTGCGTGACTGTTTGACCCTAAATTTTCGCGATTGGAGACACAGACCGATTTACAAGGAATTTGGCAAATTCATGGAAAATACCAAATGAACTCCAAAAATTATGAAAAATTACCCAAAAATACAGTGAAGCATGAGGAAAATTATGGTGCCTCCAGAATATTCAAAGAAGTTTCATAACTCCCATTTTATGCAAAAAGACCCTTGATTTTGGAGAAATTAAATAAAATAGGTGGAGGGGTCTTTTCAGAAAATTCTTGGCACCAATAGATTCTATATATTTTTATGAGCCTTTGTATAAAATTTCATCCGAAAACTCAATTGGAAAAGGCCTCAAACAATTTATTTGGGTTCAGCAGCAATTAAAATGTGATAAAGGCTGATAAACGGAGGATTGCTGTGAATGTTGAAATGGAGAGGAGAAACCAACAAAATTTAAAAATTCTCCATACAGAAATGAGGGAGGATGCGCCTGTTTCCTATAAACCATGTACAAGGAGGTGCTCACCACTAAAAGGTTCATTAAATGTCGTGTGCACGCAGAAGAAAAAAAAAAGAGGAGAATGTCGCTGGCAACCAAAATAACCCCTTCGCTAAAAAAAATTGGATGCACACGGATCATGAAGCACGTGCGAAACCACAAGCCATGGGACCCACAAGAAGCTCCCTGGTGCACCATACTCCATGTGTAATCAGGACCAAGAAAGAAAGAAGGAAGGGAGGGCGTAACAGAAATCAGTTGCGTAAACCGCCGGGCTTGGAGGATACACGGCATCTGGACAGAAAAGGAGTAGAGGGGATCTCCTATAAAAGTAGGCCGAAAGAGAGAGAAAAGGGCAGTTGGACAGCAGCTTCCACGCACTTCTCAAATCCTCCAAGAAGCCTCAAGAAAACACACACACACACTTAGGAATAGATAGGCATTTCCACGAACAGTTGATAGGTTAGAAAAGAAGGAAGCTAGGGAAGCGATTCTATGTCAGATTCAAAGGTAAAGTAAGTGAATTAAAGAGAGGTAAATCAGGTAAGGCTGTAATTGTGTCAAATTTGATTTGTAAGTCGTTGATTTTAAATGAAATTTGTGATTTTGTGTGTTCTTTGATGATCTCGATTTGCAATTCTGGTTTCGATCTCGTTTCTTTAATTCGTTTGTTATAGATGTGATTAAATCGTGCTCCTCTGTTAGATCGTTTCTCATCTTGAAATCGGAGAGTTTAATCCATGGATTCCGTGGTTTAGATAATCTGAGATTGAGGTAAAGAACGGCATTTAATTTCTTTCAACTTCAATTCTCTCATATGCGTGTTCAAATCTTGAATTTTGATCTGAAAGCTCAGGTTAAGATTTCCTTAGCCTGGGTAATCAGCAATGTGGAAATAAAAAGTGTAATTTGCAAAGAGTTAATCTTTCTTGGGCCAATTGATGTCGATTTCAGTTCTTGTTCTCAAATTCGATTGTTTAAGTTGCAGATTCTGTGATTTAAGCAACTAGTAACCAAATCGAGTCATTTCATCTAGTGGTCTGTGCCTTCTCTCATTCGAATTTCTATAGTCTCTCTAAATATGGTTTCTTTTACCCAAGAAATAGGTGAATTTAGATGAAAATAATAGCGTTTGAGAGTTAGTTTCTTCTATTAAATCTCAGATTTGCTCCTTTTCTTATATCTCTTCTCATGACATAGCTGAAAGTTTAGGTCATGGATTCCATGACTTAGACATCGGAAAACGTAAAGTAGATGATCTTGTTACTTATAGAAATGAATTTATCTTCCTTTCCTTGCTTTAAACTTCCTCTCTCTGACTAATTCTCAGTACATTTCTCAATTACGGCTTGGGCTAAGGTTTCCTTAGTTCCAGGCTTGAGAAGTGTGGCTTAACTTGAGGGTTTGCTCAAGTTAGGTGCATGTTGTGGTTTAAGTCGAGGTTTCCTCGGTTTAGATCAAGATTCTTTGATTTGAGTTATCATTGACTCACCTCATAGAATCTCCTAAATGTGCTTCACATCTAGGCAGCATGCTGTCCAAATTCTGTTAATTCACAAATTAGTCATAATAATAGCAATCACAGGGACTTTAGGGAGTATATTGTATTTTCTTTGTAGTAGTTAATCTAGGTCAGTACTTAGTAAAGAAGTAAGGTTTGATAATTGTCCTTAGTAATAACTATTAAAAGATAGAAAACCTCTTCACAAAATGTCGCAATTGAGTTTATAAGACCTGAAGTGATAATATGTTTAAAGAATCATAGGGACCAAAGTGTAAAATAACTTAAGTTCTGTCAAAAGAGATAAAACGTTGAACTTGTGCTCTGGATAAGTCTCTTTTTGTTACTCATGTAAAAATGAGGATCTCACAGGGACTAATCTGTATAAGTCAGGACCAGATGATTGTTATTCATGTAGTTTATGTAAGATTTGATAATTTTATTTCATACTAAAGATAATCTCAAATAAAGAAAAGTGACATTGATTGATTCAAAAGGAGTGATGTGCAAGTCCAGACTTAATTGCTCTCTGTGTATTGAGTTTGTTCAGCATCCTGTAAATAGTTCTGTTATGTTAATTGACTTGAAGAATATGCTACGTTGTTCCAAAATTACTTCACAAATATTGAGATTGTCCAGTGTCCTGTAAATGGTTAAAGTGAAGCCTTGTGACAAGACCCATAGCAAGTATATGTCCAAATTAATGGTAAAACAGGAAACCAAGAAATGAGGAATGCGTTGATTAACTCCTATAGTCATGTTAAGCTACTATTGACTTTGCATACCTGACCACATATAATTTTAGAGAAGAATGACGTACTGTCTAAGATCATCACTAACATACTTTTGTAAAAGAAATGGCAATTAAGGGATTGGTAATGACTAGCGTGTAAATGCAAGAAAGGAGATTAGTTTAAACGAGTCTATTAAGACCCTTGAAACCGATTTAAACCCAACAAAGTCCTCTCGTTGGATACCGGTACCAAACCCATTCATGGCCGTTCCAAATTGAGTGGCTCACCCAGCGAATTAGGTGAACGCAACGTCAATTAGATATACTCTCGTGCTTCCCTTTCCATCTCGACTCTAACGGGACCAATCTTATGGACGGTAGTGGTGGCGACCGCTGGAAAACTCGAAATGAAAACTCACAGGGACTAAAGTGAAGAAACGACGATTGATAATTATTAAAGGCAACGCGACGGAAACGGAGGTCACCACTGTGCTCTCCTCGACCTTACGATGTTGTCGGTACCCTCTTCGACAGCAGTGGTGACCGGAGGGCTTAGCGGATCTAAGCCCGTCATCTGTCGAACCCTCTAACACAAAAACAAAACCCCTCTCTTTCGATCGTATTTCAGCGCCGAACTCCTGTCGATCTTCTGTGGCGAACGACCGTAAAATCCACATTCATCCAATCTGATGACCCGAAAAAAATATTAAAAGGAGAAGAAAAAAATGATAATCTAGACCCAAAAAAAATAATAATAAATAATAATATATAGAATCCTGTTAACAGAAGTACGTTAGACCCATGTACTCGACCCCTGTCAACTTCAGGAATAAGAAGAAGCATAATGAAGAAGCGTCGGCCCAACAAGCTATCGAGGCTCAGATGAAATTTTCAAGAGAAAACCCAAATCAGAAATTTGATCCCTGCTTGCCATTTCAAACCTCTGTGATTGCGTGGACCAACCAGGAAACGTCATGTCAGCCGGAAACTTAGAAAATTCATTAAAAATAGTATACAACTCAGAAAAATATAAATAAAATATCCATAAAATTCTAAAAATCTAAATAAACCAAATTCACTGATACTTTGACATGAAATTATGTCAAAGTAGCGGCCTTTTATATTTTTGAAGTATTTTCGCTATAAAAATAAATTTTATAAATCCTAGAAACATAATAAAGTCGTCTAACATTCTCTTTAACAAAATTTTCAAAACCGAAGCTAGTTATTCTCAAAATATAAAAGATATTCAAAGCAATATTTTCAAAGATAAATATTTTCAAATATAAATATTTTTTTAAAAAAAATTATAAAGAAATTAAGAGAAAAAAGTCTACTAAGTGTCTTCTAATGAAATCTGCAAAACCAAAATCTAAATACTTTCAAATAGCAAATGATTTCATAACTGATATTTTCAAACGCCAACTATCTTCAAGAATAAGTATTTTCCAAACTGTCAAAATGAATTTCTAAAACTCAAAAGTATAGAAGGCCAAAGTGAATGAAAATTATAAAATCACCAATATCCAAAAAGAAATGTCAGAAAATTAAAAGTCAAAACACGAAACCCAAAGACAAAGCCGAAACATCTCCGTTTGAGGAAAAGTCCCTCGCTGGGGTTGAGATTAACCTCAGATAACTTGAAATTGAAATCTTATCAAATGACCTCCCTGTTTGAATAATTCAATTTTGTTCTCATAAGGAGCCGCTAAAGGGCCCGAGAACCAATTCTTATTAAGAAAGCCGCCCAAGAGGCCTCTAGGGTTGTAAAAGAACCAACTTTCCTGAAGAAGGTCATTGAAGGACCCCGAGAGTTGTAAAAAAAATCAATTCTTATTAAGAAGGTCACCTAAGAACCCCTAGAATTGTATTGTTTTGTTCTTATAAGAAGCCGCTAACGGGCCCGAGAACCAACTCTTATTAAGAAGGCCGCCCAAGAGGCCCCTAGGGTTATAAAAGAACCAACTTTCACAAGAAGGCCGCCCAAGAGGCCCCGAAGGTTGTAAAATTCCTTTCATTCCTACAAGAAGGCCAGCCGTTGCCCCGAGAGCTATCCGATAACTTTAATTGATCTTAAATAACCTTAAATGACTCTAAAACAACTTTAAACGAATATAAAGGACCTTAATCAACCTTAATCGACCCTAATTAATTTTAAACAAGTTTAAACAACCTTTTGACAATTTTAAACAATTTTAAATGACTTCAAACGACTTCAAGACGGCTCCAAATAAAGAAGACTCTCTCTTCAAGCGAAAACCAAAACTAGTCTCCTCCTAGAAGCTTTAGAATTTTATAAGTTCCTTAATTGAGTTCCGTCAATTAGGTCTGGTACCATCAATTAAGTCACTTTAAGAGACGATTATTCCTAGCCCATTACATATTTTCTTTAAACCCCTTAATCAGAGGTACCCGTAGGCAACTACGGGGTAATTAACAATAGGGGCTTGCGCCTATTGGAAAGAAAGAGCCCGTAAAATTAAAAAATCCTCGTAAGAAGCGACTCTTGTTCTGGTTCTCTTATTGTTAAGAGATACTCGGCGCAGAGATCGAACCTTAAGAGGGGTGAATCTAAGACTTATTCTAATTTCTCGAGGAAACTCTTTTATTCTTCGAGGGATGACGAAAAAGTCCACACAGTGACCACTACGATGACCACGAAAAACAAGCTTGGTGGGATTAACAAGAAAAGAAATGGAAAGAGAGAGATGAGGCGGAAAAAAGGAGAAAAATGACACAAAAGGCTATCGAAGAGAGGCAAAATTTGAAAGAACAAAAAATTAGAAAAAAAAATCAGAGAGTGCCTGAGATGGCACAAGGAGAGAGATGAACAAAGAAGTATTGCAGCAGCTAGAATGACAGAGATAGAACAACAAGAAACCGATGCAGCTTTCTGGAACGAAGCCGCTCAATTCGCTGATAATCCTGGTGTGAGTCAGCAACCTGATGCAGCTTTCTGGAACGAAACCGCTCAATTCGCTGACAACGCTGGTGTCAGCCACCGACAACAAAAGAAGACGAAGAAGAAGACCCATGATGGGATGAAATTCTACAATATGCGGACACCCAGAATATCTAACTATTTAAGTAGCAACTGATTGGTTTGTTTTTTAGGTAGTTTTTTATTTATTTTCGTGTGTTACTTTATATTATGGTTATAAAATTTAATTCTTCTTCTAATGGTGTGCATTTTTTAATTCTGAATTTCTTTGCATATTAATTTTGAATACAAATCATAAAAAAATTTAATTAAAGTATATAGACAAAATAATATATTTCAATAATATAAGGCAAACATTACAAGTGACCACTGTCACACAAACTTATTTCACTAATAATGACAATAATAACATACCGATGACAGAAACATAATACTACTCCATTCAGCGGAGATGGATAACATTTTAAGCTACGGGATGATTTTCAAAACCAGGTGGAACTGCTGTCTGGTGACGCAACCACGACCCTCCAAGATCAAAACCTCCATTCCTCTCAACCAAATCTGTAAAAAATTTGGGGTCCCTAACATGATATTCATTTTGTTCTAATTTCTTAACTTTAAATTTTTCCCCATGATATTGAAACATCAATGCAGAAAGCAATCGTCGTTCGCTCGTCCGCTCATCTCCGACCAAAATAACACCGGAAGAGACGCAGTTTGGCTTAGAACCCATTTGCTTAAAATTTTAAAATTAAAACTCTATTAGCAAATCAAATAAAATAAATTTAATATTATTGCCTACGAAGAAGTGATATTGCGAATAGGAAATGATGAGGAGAAAGTTTATCAATTTCAGACTAACGAGAAAAACTTAGTTTGTGAAGAATAAATGATAACAAGTGAGCTTATATAGACAATTTTAAGCGGGAAAACGACAAAAAAAATTATTGCAAACAAACTTTGAGTGTTTAAAAATCAAATTGCGCACTAAAAAAAACAAATTCAGCGGACAGAAATGGTCTCACCTTGGATCGGCGATTGGAATGCCGATCCAAACTTGGATCAACGTTTCAATTGCCGATCCAAGCGTTCTGTATTTTCGACGATCCAAACGCCGATCCAACAACGTTATTTTTAAAATTCCGAATTTTTTATTATTATTATCGTAATTCGTGTGAATAGTAACGTTAGTTTTAATTTTTTCAGCTTGCAGACATAACTAAGCTGATAGGCCTTGAAATAGGTCAGGTCCAAACTTATGCTACTCGAACAATGCTTATGGGCCTTGAAATGTTGTACCTTGCTTCGAATTTGATAGAATACTTTTTAATAAAACTAGGTGCAAGAAAAAACAACTGAAAAAAAAAATAAAGGAAAAAAAGAACCATTTGAACAGCATTCAAAATGTTTGTTTTGCCTTGCAAACATTTTGAATTAATAATATATACTTGAAGAAAATATAGAAATTACAAATTTATTGAATTTATAAAATTGCTTAGTTCTAAATTATTTTCAGGCACAATCAAATGATACATAGTCGTGCCCCCAATAATCAAACTCAGATTAATAGCAACAATAGAAGCTTTACAAATAGTACAAAAGAAACTAAAAAGAAGAATCTCACAAGAACGCTTTGTTGATCTTGTATTTGATCGCTCTATATATTAACTGGTCAGTACTGCCACAGGACTTCTAACATGTCTGGTTCCATCCGACCAAGTAATGCTTCCAAATACATAATCAGAGCTTGAAGTGTCCACATGAAAAGTTACCATAAAGTTCTTCTCCTCACCGACACCAAACTTTAAGCTATTAGGTATCACCTTGACTCGAATCCCACTTGGTTCCTCAACTGTCACAGTGTATGTACCTGCCGGGCCAACATTTTTCACCTTCCGACTTACCGTTACAGATTGATTAAGTTGAGAAATGGCAAATGATGGATAGTTGAAGTCCTTCATATCTTGAGGCTTCGAAGGGCATTTATAGCTGGCATCGAATGATGCTAGTTGGGATGAGTTGTAGCCAAGAGAGCAAAGGAAGTTCAAATAGTCCGTCGCAGTGAGGTCATAGATCAAACCAGGATCTGCTGCTGCATTAGGGTTCACATGGCCCGATCCATAGCTGAATGGCGTGGCGGTTACAAAAGATGAGTCCAAGATTTTCTGTCCCTGATTGTCTGTGATCGAAGCTGCCAGATTTTTTAAATAATCAGTAGATTTTTATGTTTACTTAGCAGAAAAATTCCACAGGGAGAAATTGATACCAGGAAATTATGTTGTTTTTTAGCAAGTTAAAAGTTGACTAAAAATTATCTCAAAATGGTTGTAACGAAACCATGTCTATTTGTGGGGTTAATTAATTGGCCTTTTGAGCTTAGTTAGAGCCGCAGATTTAATTATTTATTACAAAAAAAATTATATTCAAGCAATCTCGAATAAGACGCTGGCATCACTTGAATTGATCCATTAGTGGGTCAAGATTTTTCATATCAAACCCAACCCGGTAATAACTTAATCTGTGCTATGGTTCTCCTATAGTTAAGGAGATAGAACCAAGATTTTACTTACCAGTGGTCAGTATAGCTGATCTTATGGCAGCTGGGGACCAATGCGGGTAGAGAGTGTGAAGAAGACCAACAACCCCTGATATGTGGGGGCATGACATGGATGTACCAGATATAGAGTTGAATTTTACACGGCGTTTATCAAAGTCGTCCAAACCAGTTGGTGACACTGCCTCTGAGTAAGCTGCTATCACACTGACACCTGGGGCAGTGATATCAGGCTTCAAGAAAACAAGGTGTGGTATGTTAGTCACTGTTAAACTTGTACAATTAGAAAAATTCTGAAAGCACATATCCAAGAACATACCTTAAGAATATCAGGAGTGATAGGGTTTGGCCCTTGAGATGAGAAAGACGCCATAAATGGTGCTGGTTTTGTGTTGAGCACAGTTTCTGGTTTTGTTACATACCCAAGCTCCTTACTGTATTGAAATTTAGTGTAAGCATGATATTAGCTTTTGTGTTCATCTATATCCACCAGGAACTTTTGCTAGTTCCAAACCACAATTATATGTATGAATACTCTGACGATGCTCTAAAAATGAAATAGGAAAGTAAAAAGAGGAATAAAGAGGAGATCTGATCTGAACTATACATAGTATATGATATGGAAAATTCGGTTAATATGAAACTCCTACGCTATGGACAAACCTGTTAGGTTTGATGTAAGACAACAATGTTTGACCTTCGGAGTAGGTAATGTGAGTGGCCGGCAGAACGTGTACATCAGCAATGATCTCATTGCCGGTGATATTACTATTAATCAATACCATACCGACTCCACCAGCTTGCAACACAGCCTCTCCTTTCGCAACACGAGCACTTATTCCTCTTGTGCAAATCACAATTGACCCTTTAACTTTTGCAGGATCTAACGAACCGATGAAGCACAGCTGACTGCCATTAAATTTGTACATATCATAATTAAGTGGATTAGTTGTAGATTTCTACCCTGAAATATGCTCGAGTTCTTTTTAAAATTAAAAAAATAGAACCAAATTGATGTAGTGTCAAATTGTCAATTGTTTACTTTCCAAATTGTTAACATCTCTGGATAGGCCAATACTGAAATTTTCATGTCATCATTTTGTTCTATTAATTTTGTTTCTTTTAGCTTGATTTTGAAAATTTGAGTTAAATTAAATCTCTTGTACCCATGGACACCTGTTTTGTCCATTTGTTAGTGCCTTTTGCCACGGTAATACTGGTATTGAATTTGCTGAAACTTGGAAATCTTAGGTCGTTTGTGCTAATATGCTTGTAAAGCTATATATTATGCTAATATATTAAATGACTTACGCATCCTCTGCTGTTGCATTTGCTGCTTTAGCATCTGTTGAGATGATAATCGGGTATTTTCTTACTGCTAGACTTGTTGAGGAGAGGCTCTGACCCTAAACTTTAAAGAGGAACCAAATTAGAAAACCCAAATAGTGAACAAAAAAATTGATGCCAATTTTCAATAAATTGTCAACTGCTATTAATATTTCATGAATTGAATTAATATTATATCGTACTGAATTAAATGACTTTAATTAACTGCCATATGTATAATGCAATTATAATAATATATAAATCAATGTATGTTGAATTACCTTGAGGCTTGTTTTCCCAAATGACACATAGGCAGGGAATTCCCGATCCATTGTGCTAGCTCCCACTGTGAATATCCATGGTGCTACATTGGTAACGGATCCAGCTGTGGGGCCCGAGTTTCCGGCCGAGCAGACAACATTTATGCCTTTTTTGACTGCATGAAACGACCCAATGGTGATACCATCTCTGAAATAATCCCTTGGGAACCCACCCAAGGAGATAGACAGGACATGAACACCATCAGAGATGGCTGCATCAAAAGCCGCCAGGACGTCGGTATCAAAACACTGAGGCCAGCATACCTACATGTACAGTGAGAAATTTAATCACAAGTTAATTAATACTGGTATTTTATTCATCTTTTGTTCCTAGAATGATCTAAACTGTGAAACCTTGTAAGCTGCAATGCGGGCATGAGGTGAACCGCCTTTTGCTATGCCGCTGCCGTAGCCAAAGACGCTTGCATTAGCCACAAATGCTCCACCAGCTGTTGAAAGAGTGTGGGTCCCATGGCCATCTGTGTCGCGTGGTGTCAGATAGGATATGTTCAGTGGCCCAAAAAATGCTTCGTATCCTTTATTGAAGTACCTCGCACCAATCAACTTCCTGCAGAAAAAGTGTTACATCTCTCTTCAAGCCCAGACATTCATTGGTATGAGAACTAACAGAGAGTGTCATTTTAGTGTACTAAAAAAAATTGAAATCGTGTAGCAAAATGCGCATAACTTATTTAGGGAGTTTAAAATTATTTTATGTGTAAATTTTAAAAATATTGGAATTCTAAGTACTAGGCGCATAGGTGAAAGTGATGTAATTTTCATTTAACCTTAAAAAAAGGATGTAACAGTCATTAAGTTTGTTATTAATAGCTTATAGCTTTAATGTCACCGTCAGTCTATATATATTTATGAAGATAGCATTTTGTCATGTAATAGATAAATATTGAGTTTAAATGAGAACTTTGTGAAGTTAGTGTCTCTTTCCTCCTCCAAATTTGGTAATATATGGAAGTCATTTTCTTCTTCTTTTTTTCCTTAGAAAACTTGACAGAGGCTGTCAAGGGAAATGTATGGAAATGGAAGTCATTTTCCAAAAAGTGATATTAGAGCTAGAGGATCAAGAGGGGCCAAGCAAATTAACAAAGAAGAACAAGGAGAAAAAAAGAGAAAAAACTATGAGTTATTTGTGTATGTTTAAAAATAGAATTTAATAATTTAATATACAAAGAAGAAAAGACAATATTAAGTTTCATAGTTCAATGTTTAAACGGGTATGTCGGAATTTATACTTAACAATGTAGGTAGTCTAAGAGTCCTCTTTTGCTTAGAAATTTGAAAAATTGAAATCCAAGTGTTGAAATAATTTAAAAAAAGAAAACACAAACAGACAAACTTGCCTAATTTGGACAAAAAAAAGACAGTTAACCTAATTGGGAAATACAAGAAACTTCATGGACCATATCGATATTTTTGAGTGAGGGGAGGGGAGAGAGAGAGAGAGAGAGAGAGAGAGACTTGTTGCAAGGGAAGGTGGTATTAACGTCATTCTGGCAAATTCCTTTCCACCCAGTTGGGACATCGCTCATTCCAAAATCTGCAAAGCTGTCTGATTCTGGCCATACACCTGCAAACAAACCATAATGGTACAAAAAAAAAATGTATATATATATACAATAAAATGGGCCACTAATGAAATGTTTGCAAAACATTTAGCTGTGAATAATATATATAGAACTAAAGCTGTAGGTACAAGCAGTACCGTTCTTATATTTATTCATCCATGTAGCATGTGAAAAATTGGAGCAAAGATATTTTACGGGACGACTGTTCTGAACATTTATTTATCCTTGATATTAGCCCATTATTTTTTATCCGTTTTGATGCATAATAGTTTATTGTGAAGGTACACATAGCAACGATAAAAGATAGCAATAAGCAAAAAATATAAGTAAATTTGGGTGGCTTAGACCCCAATTTATCTTCAATATATATATATATATAAGTACATAAATAATGGACTTAAAAGATAAATTAATACAATTTTCATGAATAATTAAAAATATATATCTTTCCCCCAAAAAAGAATAAATGCATTAGCAAATAATATGTCTTGGTCGATTTTTTATTTTTTTTCCTCCATAAAAAGTGAAATTGTTGGAGTCAAAATTAACAGACAAAGCATATGAAAATTGGAAAGCAAAGTCTTTTTGAGATAAACAGTTAAAAGGTAATTAGCGAAAATAAACGAATTTGGTAGGTTCTTTGTCCAAATCATAATTGTAAGAGTGAAAATTGGCATGCTATACTTGGCATGAATGCATCATCTGAAACAAGTCAACAACTATGCTTGTCTTTTGTGTTGTTTTTTCTTTCTATTTTTTTTTTTACTTGGAGAAAATATTCTATTTTACTTTTTTCCCCATTCCCCTCATCATTTGTCCCCCCAATCTTAGTACTATATACATATCGTAAATAAGACCAAAGTTAAAAAAAATAAAATAAAATAAGCACTAGGGTGGTGTTTATATTTGATTTTAAAAATTGTTATTATCCTTTTCATGATAAATTGACTATCTACACACTTGACAGTTAAAGACAAATGATTAGTCATTTGTTTCTCCATTTCCTCTTAAGTAATCGATCACTGCTCAAGCATTCTCCGATTAAAATTCATATGGCTCAAAATTGTACAAAAATAGAGGAGAGGAAAATTAATTGTAACTGATTACCTGTATCAAGATTTCCAATAATAGTGTCTTTACCATACCCTGCTTTGGTCCACAGAGAATTTGAACCGAAATGACCATAATTCTCTAAACCTAGAAATTGCCATGATCTAGTAGTGTGAAGCTCGTATCCTCTGCTGGGAAACACTGAAACCACCCCGGGTATCACTGCAACAGAATTTTAGCTCTGAAGTTATTTTCTGTAATTACTCTATTTGACTGGGGCTGCCTCAACTTTCCATTTTTTTTTTATTTTTATTTTGCCCTGCAAACCGATCAGTCTTTTATTCCCAATGATTTGCCTTCTAATTATTTCATTTATATAAACCAATTGGCATGGTAATAAGACAAAAGGAACCTCCATGTTCTGAAATTAACACGTCAACTGAAAAGCATTCCTTTTGGATGTGTCTGATAGACCTGTTATGCTTTATAATTTTGTATACAAATAAACTATTCGTATGAGATTTATAAAGTTCACTAGATGCAAATTTAATTGACATATTATTTTCAGTTGTGATGATTACTCCTTCCCCTTAATTAATTGATTCAATATTGACCTGATTAATTTTAAAAAAAAGAATAACAAATATATTCTTCTTCTCTAACATGATTCAATATTTTGCAATTTTTAGATTCTTCTATATCTATTTTTTTCCCCCCAACATGCTCATGACTTTTTTCCTACTAAATAAGTGGCAAATTATACCAACTAACTGGTTATGTCATGCCAGCTTCCGTCGTATCCAATTGAAGCCAATTGAGGTTAAAAAATAATAAAGCTACCAGAATGAAGCTTACCCAGAACAATTTTAATTGCATTTGCAATATGCCAATATATATAGAATAAACATATGTACGTATCTGCATTGACTGACTGTATTATTATTGGATGGACACATGACTTCTTTCTTGATAATACGTATATGCTAGTCTCCAATATATTGGATGGATCGATGAGTCCATCCAATACGATTATTTTTACGTTTTTAAAATTTAAATTATCAATCCAAACCGTTAATATATTCTCCATATTGAAAACTTATAAGAAACCAATTTTTACATTTTTTTCAAAATTTTTTACTATTTTTTTTGGTGTTTTAGAAAATTCATGATATAAAAATTATGGATCGTCCAATAACAACGATTTTCTAAAATACCAAAAAATAGTAAAAATTTTTGAAAAAAATATAAAAAATTGATTTCTTATAAGTTTTTAATATGGAGAACATATTGAACGGTTCAGATCGGTCATTTGAAATTTAAAAATGTGAAAACGATCGTATTGGATGGACCTCATCTGTCTAATATATTGGACTCTAGCATTTCTCAATATAGAGAGGCTATATGGAAAGATGGAGACTGATATGGAAATTGATTTCACATTTTTATATTGTGTTACGTTACCTTCGGTGCAGCATTGTAGCCGTTAGATGTTACCATCAGGCCATCTAACGGCTATATATAGTACATCAGCATATGAATTCAGCACAGTAAAGCATCTTTAATGATGCAGTCTATGCACTACTCAAGTAATGTGAAGACTAAGAAAAAAATGATGAAATTTATAAATTGTAGAACAATAAAAGAAATTTTAATTTGATTGTAGGTAAAGTCCTCAGTCACTATTAATTGGAATTGAATTTTCTGGGATAATAAAGAATATATTTATTACTATATTTAGGGATTTTTTTTTTCTTTGGAATAAAGATGTGAGACAATTGGCAACCCTCCAATCAAAGGAGTAACTAGCAAATTAATTTGTCAACGTAGTGTTAAAATGAACTAATAGTCCAATACAAGTGATGGTGGATGGAGACTGGAGAGAGAGAGAGAGAAAGATACTTGATATCTTATCAGCCGTTTCCTTGTCAATTTTTGCGGCAAAGCCATTAATGTTCTGGGTATATGAGTAAAATATCGCATCTTGCGCTGCTTCCAAACTGCATTATTCCAAAAATTAGCAAATATCAAATGCCAAATCAAGTAATTTTTTTTTTCCCGAGAACCGTCTCTTGATTAGTGATAAATGACAAATCACCTTATATAAGTGAAGGACGTTGTAAGTTCGAACACTGATGCGAAATTTTTGGTAAATATTTAATTTCAAAATAAGTTGGAGTGTTTTGACCATCTTATCTTCAAAAATGTAATTTCATTTTCTAATATTAAAAATTAAAAATAATTCTAAATGCATCATTTTTTTTTTATGTCTATGCTGCCTTAGCATAATTAGGATTTAGGAATGATAATAAATGGCTTTTACAGACAGAAAATTACTTTTAAAAGATAATATCTTTTATAGATAAGATTAATTTATGACTCTTCTTAACTTCAAATTAATCAACAAACAATGTACCTTTTCTGATAAAATAATGTTAAATCTCACAAGTTTAAATTAGCCCTTCAGCGTATATTAGAAGAACGCACATAAAAAATAATTTGAATGCATGTTAGAAATATCCATATTATCAAAAGGAATATATCTATGTTTTTGTTAAATTATGAATAATAATTGGATTGCTTACGTTCCCAAAATGGATCCCAAGAGCTTGAAATGGGAATTGGCTACTGTCGTGCTCTGTAATTCCAAGTCGTCACCGGCTTCGACACGTGGCGGTTCACCAAGGTAAACAATGTATGGCTACGTACACCAGAAATTAAGATGCAAAATTAAATGGCTGTGAATCTATTATGATATACATTTCTTTTGAATAATGGAGAGATTAATGGAGGAGGGCTGAATTAAGTCTATACCACTTTATCGCCTATCGCATTTTCATGCAAAAGGGAGAATGCGAGCAAAGCAAACAATAGGACAGTGTACATACCTCTCTCTCTCTCTCTCTCTCTCTAGTCTCTAGTACAGTATCTTGACTGTGTGCTTTTAAAGAAGTAGAGGGAGCCTTTAACTGGTACAGATCTGTGTTCTAGTTGAAGTGCTGTTTTTTTATAGACTTGTACGTGTACGAATTAAAGAAGCTTTAATTAATTGCAAAAAGCCAATTAGTATATATCTTGACTTTCATGATTGTCATTTATATTTTCGACATAATCATTCTATTGATATTCAGTGTGATATTTGATTCTTATAACATGTAGCTACACCAAATATTACTTGGTCCAATTCGGTGTGGGACCAAATAATTCTCAAAACCATGACTTGAACATGTTATCAACTGTTTTGTCTTGAATCGGAAGTGTGATATGAACATGATGTCAACTATATTCGTCCCGAGAGGTTAATTTATCGGTTCTTGTTAGATTTTCTGGATGGATTTATGTTACTTTGAGATAATGAACATGATACGTGTTCTTGTACAAGAGTTGCAAGATATCCTTACATAGGATAATATATAAATATTGGTATAAACGGTAACACATCCTATCCTTTCAAGTACCAATATAATTTTCAAAATGTAAAAGTTGATAAAAGTTAAGTTTTTCCTAATTATAGCCTATTTTGAAAATGCGCAGATGGCTCTGAGGCTAATATTATTCTTAATCATTATGGGTGTGTTTGGATAGGTCGGGAATAGAGAATAGGAATAAAAAATTTCGGTTTGCGTGCTTATTCTTATTCTTGTGCAAAACAAACAGTATAAGAATAAGGAATTTGGGCCCTTATTCCTATACTAACAAAACCATGGTATAAGAATAAGGAATAAAGATAAACACACAAATCGAAATTCCTTATTCTTATACCCTATTCACGGCTTATTCCGTTGCATCCAAACACACCCTATGTTTCTCAACATTTCCTCTTCAAATGAAATTGTAGAGATTGAATAATTCCACTTTGTAGGAAATATTTTGAAGACTTTGATGCTCATTTCCTTCGTAAAAATATTGCTAATTGGTCCTTATTTGTTGCAAAAAGAGTCAATTTAATTTCTTCAATAATTAAAATTTATATATAATGAAGTAGCAGTCTATTTTGATTTATTTTGTTCGCTTAAAAGACATAATTTGCCGCAATCTTATTGTTTGCTTGTCGCAAAATGATGGGAGTGAGGAATACAAAATATGTCAATTCGCTTGATATATACTATGCTTCAACACATTATCGTGCCACGATATTTTTGTTTTCTTTATTTTGTCGTGACTAAATTTTTATCTACAAATGTATAAAATCTAATTGTTCATTTTTTTTTATCGAAACTTCTAGTCCAATCAGTATTAAAAATAGCCACGTATTGTAGGAGAAATTGTATTTCATCCATATTCCCTTTTGAAAGAATATTTTAGACTCCTTAGAATTCAATTATCAACTTTGGAAAAAAATAAATTTTGAATAATAATTTTTTAATGTGTTTCAGTGTTTGTATCTTTTAAACTTAAATCACATCGCATTTGTCTATTTATAATCACTGAATACGAATTGTAAGTAATAGTCAATCTGTTTACATCTCTAGTTTTCTATTTTTTTTTAAGGTTATCTCTAGTTTTCTTTAAAGCCGGAAAAAAACCATCATTTTCTTGAGTAAAGATCTCCTAAATATTGTGTTAATGTTTAAAGTCAAGTTAATTTATTTAGAAAAAATCGGTGTTTTCAATACCGTACAGGATATTGAAAATTCTGATAATATCGAGAACCTGAATGGTGACTGAAACGTCGACATTTGATATTGTGAGATAAAATACCGAATTTCGACCATCTGACTGGTAGAAGTGCCGGTATGTATTAAAAGCATTGGAAAAACAATATCTCACCATCTCCAATTTCAATGAAAATTAAATTCATTTCTCTAAAATAATAAAGTCAGTGTCTATTATAAAATAGAGAGATGACCTCTCACAAACAGTAGTATTGTTTTTTTTTTAAGCAAGAACACCCCAAGCAAGGGAATCAATTTCATTAAACGAAAATAAAACATACAAATATCCAGTATCAGCATTCAGTAAAATAGCACAAAAAAAGGAATGCCAAAGGAAAATCATTCCAACATACATGTATCAGCTAACACAAGAATCGAACAAGTAATCAAAACAAAGCAGTTAAACAAAAGCAGTCGGGGGACCTAAACCAAGGAATAGAAAGCTAAAATTAGGCTGATGAATCATTTGTATCATTGTTTCTCCCTTAGTCTATTGCCTTTTGAAGATCTGCCAAGTTCTGAAAGTCTCTCTCCATATCTGTATTAAATTCTGTCCAATTAGTAAATAGATTAAGGGCGTTAAAATAAAGTGAATTGAGTAAAGTCAGTTTTTTTTTTATCATTGAAGATAGAACTGTTTCTTTCATTCCACACCACCCAGCACCAAGTTGCCAATAAGGCCTAAGTGAAACTTTTGTTATTTGAGTCTAGCCTATTTATACTATTGATGTAAGTCTAGCTAATACCCAAAAGTAATCTAAAAACAACAGCAAGCGCATGGTAATTCGTTCGTACAGTTGGGGTCGAATCCACAGGGACGGTAAGATGAATACTAGATCTTACTTATTCACAAAATCTAGACAATAAAAAGAAGGGTTTGGTCTTAATCAAAAAGTAACAAAAATAATCAACTAAAGGTAAAGAAAACAATAATAATTTTTGGTGTTTTTGGTGGTGAAATACGGTATAAAAATGTCCTAGGGGTTCAGTTTCAACCTTGGTCAGGCCACGGGCCGTCAACGCTTGTCACTCTCTCGCCGAACCGTTGACGAGTGCAGGCCATAGAGCCCTGTGGGACCGCACAGCCTATGGTTAGTGTCGAATTGCCACGTACAATACTTTGGTTCCTAGCTTGCGTGAGACAGGTCTAGTCGTATCTAAATTCCTGAACCTCAACTATCGCATGTTGGTCACATTATTTGGTGCAGAACCTAGCATAAAGTCCCCATTAGATCAATTAACCCTCAACTCTTGTCATGTTGGCTTAATTATCATAAGTCTATTTGTTGATTCACTAAGGCATCCATTAGACTCTCGCCTAAGTAGAAATTTATCTCTTTTGGGGCTTAAGTTGGTCACCTCTCGGCTCCTAACCTACCTTGGTTCACATACTTAATTCAATCACCCAATCTACACCTTTAGCCTACATTAGGTGTGGTCATTCACCTAAAAGAAGGTTTAATTGAGCAATCAAACACAAATAGACATATCCATTCAACAATCAAGCAAATAATACACAATAGAAATCAAGCATCAAATCAAATCAACAAAACCAATCTTAGTTTCAACTAATTAATTCCTAGAACATAGCTAATCTAAACTAACATGATGCAAAAGAAAGCAAATAAAATAAGGAAAGTAAGAGATACAATCTTCATGCAAAACCTAAGTGATGGAGGAAGGCCAAGGTCCGTTCTCAAGCCTCGATAAACTTCTGGACCCGTAGGGAGGGAGCTTGGGTGGAGTGGTGGGGTGTAGGAGGTTGAAACGGTGAAATCCAAGGCGACAGGGAGGTGGTGCGGTCGCACAGGGGGTCGAATGGTGGTTTTGGGTTGGTTTGGGTTGCGGCGCCGCCAAGGAAGGAGAAGAAATAATGGATCCCCCAATTTTGGCACTTTGGGCGCCTTATATAGGGGTAGGGGTAGGGTTCGGAGCTCCCTGCGGTTGGATAATGGACTGTGCGGTCGTACATGGGCCATGAATGAGACATCTGGCCCATAATGAGTCACGTGAGGGTCTGTGCGGTCGCACCATGGGCTTGTGCGGTCGCACAAGATTTTCTGGTCCAAAATTGAGTCACGTGTGTGGCATCCAAGCCCACCATGGGCCTGTGAGGTCGCATGGAACCCCTATGTGGTTGATGTGAGATAAGCTAATACCCAAAAGTGTCCTAAATTAACCGCAAGCGTACGGTAAATCGTTGGTTCAATTGGGGTCGAATCCATAAGGACGGATACACAAGTACCGGACTCACAAGTTCACAAAGTCTAGATCTAGCAATTTTCAAGAGGTAACAAACAAATTTAACTTAACAATTACTAAAAATAAAGGCTAACAACAAACAAGATGAAAACAAGATATTTTTGTTGGTAATTTGGTTGCAATTTGGTATAAAAATGTTCTAGGGGTTTCAGTTTCAACCTTGGTTAGGCCATAGGCCGTCAGCGCTCGTCACTCTCGTGCCGAATCACTGACCAGTGCGGGCCAGAGAGCCCTGTGCGACCGCACAGGACCTCTGTGCGACCGCACAGCCCATGGTTAGTACCGGATTGATGCGATAAGTTGATTTCTAGCTTGTATGGGACAGGTCTAGCCGTACCTAAACTCTTGAACCTCAACTCTCGTAATGTTGGTCACAATATTTGGTGCGGAACCTAGCCTAAAATCCCCATTAGGTCAATTAACCCTCAACTCTCGTAATGTTGGCTTAATTATCCTAAGTGTATTTGTTGATTCACGAAGGCATCCACTAGACTCTCGCCTAAGCGGAAACTTGTCCCTTTTGAGGCTTAAGTTGGTCACCTCTCGGCTCCTAACCTACCTTGGTTACCTATTTGGTTCAATTAAACAATCTACACCTTTAGCCTAAGTTAGGTGTGGCCATTCACCTAAAAGGAGGTTCAATTGGACAATTAAACACAAACAAGCATAGTCATTCAACAATCAAGCAAATAGTACACAATAGAAACCAAATATCACATCAATTCAACAAACCTAACCTTGGTTTCCACTAAGTCCCTAGAACATGTCTAAATCTAGCCTAACATAATGGTAAAACAAGCAAACAAGGTAAATAAATGCAAAGATACAATCTCCATGCTAAACCAAGTCAACAAGGAAGGCAAAGTGCCCCTTCTCAAGCCCGATCGACTTCTGGACCAGCAAAGGAGGTGCTTGGGCGGAATGGTGACGTGTAGGAGGTCGAGACGGCAAGATCCGAGGTGGCAGAGGGGCGGTGCGGTCGCACGGGCTGGCTGTGCGGCCGCACGGGAGGTCGAATGGTGGGAAAATGGAAAGGAAAGGGTTGGTTTCTGCTGCGGCGCCAACTTGGATCGAGGTGGAAAAAGAGATGCCCTAGATGAGGCGATTGGGGCGCCTTATATAGGGGTTTGGTAGGGTTTGGAGGTTGGTGCGGTCGGATAGAAGTCTTGTGCGGTCGCACCAGAGTCGCTGGACCAGGCATGAGTCGGATTCGGCCGAAATGAGCCCGAAATGAGGTGGTGCGGTCGCACCACATTCCTGTGCGGTCGCACAGAGGTGACTGGGCCAGACAAGAGCCAGAAGTGTGCAACGTGAGCCGGGAGGGGCCTGTGCGGTTGCACAGGGTCCTGTGCGGCCGCACAGGGTCTTATGGGACTTGGTTTGTGCGCCGTTTCGTGCCGAAATGCATTATTTTCGCTGCGACTTGGCTCCAAACTCCTACAAATCCAAAATGAAACCCAAGCAGTACCAAATTTCTACAAAACACACTAAAATCAAATAAAACTAAATAAAATCAAGGGTTTTGAGTTATGATTTGGGTAAAAGTCCGGCCTAAAACCATATATAAATATGTGACATCAAATCCCCCCAAGCTAAAATCTTGCTTGTCCTCAAGCGAAAAATATAAACCAAGGGGTTGGACAATACCTAAACCTTAACTTAAAATCCTTGATGGCCTACAAGTTGCAATGTCAATTCAATCAATTTGGTTCAAGCTTCACACATGGCTTAAAAGAAAGTGGTTGTGAAATTTACCACAAAAATTTACACCCAAGTTCTCCAAACAATTGGCTTATGATGCACTTGGTCCTCAAATATTCAATTTCAAAATTCAATGACCCTAGCTTCTCTATGTTAAACAACATGCAAGACCAAAGTTATTTGCCCGTTCTTTTCCATACACTCCAAAGATTTGTAAGAAATATCCCTAGCATGTCAAGACGTGTTGAGTCTTTCAAGAAAAAGAAAAGTAGAAAAAGAGAAGATAAGAATTTACATTGAGCTTGACAAGGTTTTGCCTTTTTTGTTTTTTTGTTTTTTTTGTTTTTTTTTTTTTTTTTTTTTTTACATGGATACAATTTGCCATTGTGGCTTTGAGAAGAATTTACATAAAAAGAGAGAAAAAGAAGAGAAGGAAAAGAAGGTGGGAAGACTAAAAAATACATGCTAAGGATACCCTTTTGAACAAATCCATGTAGGGCACAAATCCGTTCACTCGGCAAATTGTTGTGGTTTTGTCTAATAGCGTTTACCATTATAAAAGCAACCAATTTTTGGGTTTTATCAATTCAATATCAAATTTCCTTGGGCCGGTGGCTTCAAAAACCAATCAAAAGAATGCCTTAAGTTTAAATTTTTGCATTAAATCTCACAACCAATTTTCAATTCAAAGCAGTGTCAAAACTTGAACTAAATCAGCCAAACAACATCACAACTCATTTATATGCAAATTATATGAGATTATATGCAGCTGAATGATGCAAAACATGTGCCAGAGAGGTCTGTGCGGTCGCACAGGGGCCTGTACGGTCGCACAGAGCTGTCTCGGACCGAGTTGGGACTGGATCGGACCGACCAGAGAGTGGTCTGGCACTGAGGTTGACCTGTGCGACCGCACAGGGGTCTGGTGCGACCGCACAGGGCCTCTGACAAGCAAAAATCATGCAATGATGCAGTCCTAGATACAAGTTTTACAAATTTCTTCAATCCTCTCCCCCCAAGCTAAGTATTGCAGTGTCTCCAATGCAAAAACACAGCAAAGGAAAGGAAAAAAGAAGGAATTTGAAAACATACCGTTGCGGCCGGTAGCGGATAAACCGCAACCGGCCATCTAGAAATGGCGACGGCGGGATGGAGGGCGAGACATCTCCTCCACGATGTACTCCACATTGTCAAAACGTGTGTCGGTGGTTTGGCGGTGGGCACGAATGTCCTCTTGGTTGGAGAGAGATAGGTCGGTGAGGTTGCGCAAGGAGCGGTCAACATTTGAGTACCATTCTTGAGGCGGGTGGTATGGCATGTTGCTTGGCCCGGCATGGTGCGGCGGTTGTGCGGGTTGATACGGCGGTGGAGCGGGGCCTAAGTAGGCGGCATACTCGACGGGGATCAACCATGATTCGGGGTCGTCCTTCTCAAGGGGCACAACATAAGGAAATGTGATTGTTGCCCGCCCCTCAAGATTCCAAATGATCGTGTTGTGGTCGGGTAGCCGAATGAACTTGGCACGCTTGAGATAGTCGAGGTCGATGCGCTTCGTGCCCTCACAAATGTCATCCATGCGCTCGAAAGAATAGCCAAGATGCTCGCAAAGGTGCGTGACATAGGATCCGATGGTGACTTCACCACGCGATTTTGGTTGGTCGCGCACGTCCTCCCAATGAAGTGCCATGAGAAGGGCAAGGTCGAGCTTGGGTGGGCGGTCTTGGAGCATCATGTCCATCAATTGTAGCTCGAGATCGGTGGCATGAGTCGCGGTTTCGCCCTTCGCAAAGATTGTGCTTGCGAGGATGCGGTGCAAAATTCGGAGTTGCGGCGTTTGAATAAACCGCACCTTGTTCCCTCGTGGCTCATTAAGACCTGTAATGGCATGCTAAAAATCTTGTTTTGACCACCCCTCACGATGGAAGGGCAACTCAAAATCGGGTGAAGTGTGAAACCCAAAAATTTCTCTCAATTCTTCAATTAGAACGGTGTGCAACCTTCTACCCATGCGAAATGAAATGTATGGCTTATGGGTAACCTTGTAAATTTTCAATTTATAGGACGACAAGAATTGAATTGTTGGGTTGTAGTATGAGGGCCGGTCAATTTTCCAAAATTTTTGTCTAAAACCAATTCCACGAGTGAGTTCACGAAAATCATAACCAATCTCAAGGTGGTCAAGAGTGTCCCAATCAACAAGTCTAGTGTGCTCAATTTTTCTATCCAACAACCTAGTGATTTTCATGAACATGCGGTGGGTTGGGATAGGAATACCAAGCTCTTCTTCGAGGGGTTTGGCATTTGGGTCGTATTGGTTGTCTTCATCCTCGGGGTCGGTATCGGGGTCAACGGGGTAAGGGGGTGGTGGTTGGTTGCGGTGGCGTGGGCGGTCATCATGGGATGTGGATCTACGCCTTTGGGATGACTCGCCATGGTGGGTTGTGTAGCGTTGGGAGGTGGAATGGCGGGCGGGTTCACGATTTTGGGTTTGGAGGCGGCGTGATGATTCGGGTTGGTCATTTCGGTGTTGGCGAGTGAAGCTACGGGTTATGCGTTGGAGGATGTTAGGCATTTTGGATAGTGGTAAATGAATTTGGCTAAGTTCTTGAGGAACGGGTAAGCGGTGTAGCCAAATGTTCAAGAAAAATCACAAACCAAGTCCAAACCAATACAAAAACCAATGCACAAAATGTAAATGAGAGAGATAGAGCGTTACAACCTTGTTTCGTGGGAGTTCGTGGCAGTTCGACTGTGATTCGTGGTCGAATTCGCTGCTGGATCGGTCGGAATCGTGGCTGGATCGGCCGGAGACTGGGCTGGATCGGCCGGAATCGTGCTGAACTTGCGGTGGCCTTCGGCAGGGGCTACGGTTGTCCGATCGACCTCAAATTTGGACAGTAGGTGCACGGGTTGATGCTTGACAAACGTTGCGGAGCGGTTTTGGTTTCGGCCGGCAAGTTTTTGAAGTTGCGTGGGACAGCGGTGGTTTGAGCGTGGGAGATGGCTAAGTAGAGTAGTTATTTGAGTTTTGAGGAGATGGTGTGGTGAAATGAGGCAGTGGGAGGGGGTATTTATAGGGGGAATGGCTGGGGGGAAGGAAAATTCGAATTGGAGGAGTGGGGGACATGTGGAGCACCTCTGTCTGGCGCGTGCGGTCGCACAGGGAGGAGTGAGGAGCAGGCGGGGCACCACAGGCGTGGCAGACAACGTGGCCGACAGCTGTTGGTGCGGTCGCACGCCTTTCTGTGCGGTCGCACGCGTGGCGGACAGCGCAGGGAGGGTGGCAGACAAGGCGATGCGCGGGGGGGACCGACCATGGTGCGGTCGCACGGGCTTTGGTCCGGTCGGACGCGTGGCCGACAGCGCGTGCCAAGGTGGGTCCAGGCGTGGCCGACAGCTGTTCGTGCGGTCGCACGCCTTTCTGTGCGGTCGTACGCGTGGCCGACAGCGCACGGATGGTGGCAGACAAGGCGGTGCGCGTGCCAAGGTAGGTCCCGGCGTGGCCGACAGGTGGTGGTGCGGTCGCACACCGTTCCGTGCGGTCGCACAGTGCCTGGACGTGGCAGACAACGCGTGGTGCGTGGGCCCTTGCGTGGCAGACCTGTCCTGGTGCGGTCGTACAGTGCTTGGTGCGGTCGCACAGTGCCCTGGGTCCCTCGAACAGTGATTTCCAGCAATGATTACCCCTTCCCAAGCATGAGTCAACAGTGTTTTGGTTGGTTTGGTCGTGGCAGACAGCGTGGGGAGTTCTCGGCTCGCGGTGCGGATCGAACGGCTTGCATGAGGTCGTGCGGGGCCAAGTGTCCCATGTCCTTGACCCATGGTGCTCTTGCACAAGTCGATCGGGGGACATCCGCAACCTAAAAATCTGAAATGCCACAACAAATAACAACCAATAGGCATTAAATTTTCACCACTATTTATTTATTTTTTTATATTTTCACTTTTTCAAATTTTTATTTTGCTTTTCGATTTTCCAAAAATCAGAAAATAACTCCTAAAAATTCTAAATTAACCTACATATTTTATCATTTTCTCATTTTTTCAATTTTTATGTGTTTTTCGAATTTTCTAAAAATAACAAAATAAAAGGAGAAGGGTTAGAAATCCTTGGGTTGCCTCCCAAGAAGCGCTTGTTTAAGGTCACTAGCTTGACTGAATGCCGCTAATCTTCAATCGGCGGTGGATCGACAAGGGTATATGCCATGATTTGCCCCTCGTCGTGGTTGGCGACATAGTGCTTGAGCCGTTGACCATTGACTTTGAAAGGCTCCTCATCCTTGCTACAAATGTCGACGGCACCAAAAGGATACACCTTGACTACACGGAATGGGCCCGACCATCTAGAGCGCAACTTGCCCGGAAAAAGTCGAAACCGAGAGTTGAACAAAAGGACCAAGTCTCCCTCCTTGAACTCTCTCCTAGAGATGTGCTTGTCATGAAACAACTTGGTCTTCTCCTTGTAGAGCCTTGCATTCTCATAGGAGTTGAGTCTCAACTCTTCCAACTCATGTAAGTCCAAGATCCTTTTCTTACCCGCTTCTTTCATGTCCATGTTGAGAACCCTTGTTGCCCAATAAGCCTTATGCTCAATCTCCACGGGGAGATGGCAAGGCTTTCCATACACAAGCTTGAAAGGGCTCATTCCAATGGGCGTCTTGTATGCAGTGCGATAGGCCCAAAGTGCATCATCCAACTTTTGAGACCAATCCTTCCTTGAGCGGGCCACCGTTTTCTCCAAGATAGACTTTATTTCTCTATTGGAGACCTCAACTTGGCCACTTGTTTGAGGATGGTAAGCGGTCGCGACTTTGTGGGTCACACCATGCTTCCTCAAGAGACCCTCAAATTGGCGGTTTATAAAGTGTCTTCCTCCATCACTAATCACCGCTCTTGGTACTCCAAACCTTAGGAAAATCACCTTAGAAAACAATCTAATCACCGCCTTGGCATCGGCGGCCTTGCATGCCACCGCTTCAACCCATTTTGAGACATAATCCACGGCCACCAAGATGTATTCAAATCCATTTGAATTAGGGAATGGTCCCATGAAATCAACTCCCCATACATCAAAGATCTCAACCTCCAAAATGGGGTTCAATGGCATCTCATTTTTCCTTGAAATGTTGCCGGTCCGTTGGCATTGATCACATGACAACACAAAGGATCTCGCATCCTTGAAAAGAGAAGGCCAAAAGAAACCGGATTGAAGTACCTTAGCCGCTGTTTTTGAGAATAAAGCATGGCCGCCATATGAGGAGGAGTGGCAATGAGCAAGTATGGACCGAACCTCTTCATAGGGCACACAACGGCGGAAGATATCATCAATTCCCAACTTGAACAAGAAAGGTTCCTCCCAATAGTAGTGCTTGGCATCAGTTTTGAGCTTCTTCCTCTGCTGGATTGACATGTCATGGGGCAAGACTCCGCTGGCCAGAAAATTCGCCAAGTCGGCATACCAAGGTAAGACATACATGGGTGCCTGGGACCTCTGTGCGGTCGCACAGGAGGTCTGTGCGGTCGCACAGCATGGGTTCGGACCGAGTTGCGGCTGGGTCGGACCGAGCAGAGACTGGTCGGAGCTGGATTGCACTGGTTCGGACCGAACAGGCACTGGTTCGGACCGAGCAGAGGCTGGTCTGGTGCTGGACAGGACCTGTGCGACCGCACAGGAGTGTGGTGCGACCGCACAGAGGGTCTGGACCAGAACCGACATGAGTTGTTCGTCCGGGAACGAGTCGTCGATTGGCAGGTCTGACCCGTCTTGCTGTCTTAGCCTTGAGAGGTGGTCTGCAACTGAATTCTCCGTGCCTTTCTTGTCCCGAATTTCTAAGTCAAACTCTTGCAACAAAAGAACCCACCGAATCAACCTTGGCTTGGCATCCTTTTTGCTCATGAGATAGCGGACCGCGGCATGATCGGTGTAGACCATCACTTTAGACCCGACAAGATAGGACCTAAACTTGTCGAGTGCAAACACAACGGCCAAGAGTTCTTTTTCGGTGGTGGTGTAGTTGACTTGTGCCGGGTCAAGGACCTTACTTGCATAGTAGATAGCAACCGGTTTCTTGTCCTTTCGCTGCCCAAGAACGGCCCCAACCGCATAATCACTTGCATCACACATGAGCTCAAAATGTTGGGTCCATTCGGGCGGTTGTAAGATAGGGGCCGACACAAGAGCATCTTTGAGCCTTTGGAATGATTGAATGCACTCTTCATTTATGTGAAACTCGCGGTCCTTTATCAAGAGGTTGGTGAGTGGCTTGGCGATTTTTGAGAAATTCTTGATGAAGCGGCGGTAGAACCCGGCGTGCCCCAAGAAACTTCTCACATCTTTGACACATGTGGGCACCCCGAGCTTCTCAATCACCTCCACCTTGGCCTTGTCAACCTCGATTCCATTAGCCGTGACCACATGACCAAGCACAACGCCCCGTTGCACCATGAAATGGCACTTTTCCCAATTCAACACCAAATTGACCTCTTCACAACGCTTCAAAACTCGAGAAATGTTAGTTAGACAAGAATCAAAGGAGGTACCATAAACCGAAAAATCATCCATAAAAACCTCCATTTCTTTCTCAAGAAAATCCGAAAAAATTGCCATCATGGCCCTTTGAAAAGTGGCGGGTGCATTGCATAAACCAAACGGCATCCTACGGTACGCGTACGTACCATAGGGACATGTAAATGTGGTCTTTTCTTGGTCAAGTGGGTGGATGGGTATTTGGAAAAAACCGGAAAAACCATCTAAATAACAAAAGAAAGAGTGATTTGCAAGCCTTTCAAGTAGTTGGTCGACAAACGGCAATGGAAAGTGGTCCTTGCGCGTGGCCGCATTGAGCTTGCGGTAGTCGATGCACATGCGCCAACCGGTTGCCATTCGGGTTTGGATCTCCTCTTCCTTGTCATTCTTCACAACGGTGGTTCCTCCCTTCTTGGGCACGACATGAACCGGGCTCACCCACTTGCTATCCGAAATCGGATAGATTATGCCCGCATCAAGCAACTTTGAAATCTCCTTCTTTACAACCTCTTTCAAGTTGGGGTTGAGCCTTCGTTGCCCCTCAACGGTTGGCTTGTGGTAATCTTCTAGGAGGATGCGGTGCGTGCAAATGGATGGGTGGATCCCTTTCAAGTCTCCAATTGAATACCCAATTGCCTTGCGGCGGGCCCTCAACTCGGCCAATAACCTTTCGGTTTGTTCGGGTCCCAAATCGGCATTCACAATCACGGGACATGTCTCATTTGGGCCAAGGAACTCATACCTCAAGCTGTCAGGTAAGGGCTTGAGCTCCACTGCTTGCGGTGCTGGATCGGCGGTGTTTTGTGCGATTTCGGCCATGAAAACTTCACCCTGGGAGCGCTGTGCGACCGCACAGGGGTCTGGTGCGACCGCACAGGGCTCCAGTTCCTCAGTCTGGCCCTCTGTTTCATCATCTGTCAGATCCAGAGAGTCTTGTGCGACCGCACAGGGGTCTGGTGCGACCGCACAGAGGTCTCTGTGCACGATTTGGCCCCGAATCGCATCAAGCATCAAGTCTTTTTCTTCTATACCCTCTTGCATCTCAGATAGAAAGGTTTTGAGGTACCTGAGAGCCTCATTATATTGATCTCCAAGCATTTCATCACCGGGTTGGTCTATTCCCTCAATCATGCAACATGTGTCGAGTTGGTTTGGATATTTCATGGCCTTGTCAATGGGAAACTCAATTGTCTCTCCACCAATCCTTAGAATTAGCTTTCCATCTCTAGCATCCATCAAGGCACCGGCCGTTCTAAGGAAAGGTCTCCCCAAAATGATGGGCACTTCTTTGTCCTCCTCCATCTCCATAACAATAAAATCACCGGGCACATAGAACTTGCCCACTTGGACCGGTACATCCTCAATCACACCAAGTGGGAGCCGCACGGATGAGTCGGCAAGTTGCAAGGTCATGCGTGTGTTCTTTAACTCTCCAACCCCAATTTTCTCAAAGACCGTTCTTGGCATGAGGCTCACACTAGCACCCATGTCACAAAGAGCCTTCTTGATTGTGGCTTTTCCAATGGTGCAAGGAATTGTGTACTTACCCGGGTCATCCATCTTAGCCGGCATCTCGCTTCGAAGGACGGCACTACATTGCTCGGTCAATCTCACGGTTTTGAGGTACTCCAAAGGTCTCTTGTTGGAAATGATATCCTTGAGGTACTTGGCATAAGTGGGGATTTGGGTAATGGTATCGGTGAAAGGTATGGTGATTTGTAGTTGCTTGAGCATTTGTAAAAAGCTCTTGAAGCCTCGGTCTACTTTGTTTTGGGCTAGCCTCTGAGGAAATGGCACTGGAGGTATGAATCTCGGGTCAGGCTCAACCGGATCACGCTTTTCGGACTTTTTCTGGCCCTGTGCGGTCGCACGGGAGTCTGTGCGATCGCACAGGACTGGTTCGGACCGAACTGGGGTTGGCTCGGACCGAGCATAGACTGGCTTCTCTGGACTGGTTTGGCTGGGACCCTTTGTGCGGTCGCACGGGGGCTCTGTGCGGTCGCACAGGGGTGTCTCCTGAGCCGAATCGGCCGCCGGTTGCGGTCCCTCATATCTTGTCCCGCTCCTCAATGATATAGCCTTGATTTCTCCTCTGGGATTGGCTTCGGGCTGACTTGGGAGTTGCCCGGGGGCCCTTTGGCTTGGCCCGGGTTGAGAGAAATGAGCCTCCATCATTTGCTCGAGCCTTGTCAAAGACTTGAGTCCATCTTCAAATTTGTCTAGTTTCTCGGCCACGGATTGGTTCCACTTGCCGGTCTCATGCATGAAGTTCTCCACAACGGGGGGGACATAAGGCACAAATGGTTTCCTTTGGTAGTTCGGGTTCCGATTGTTGTCAAATGTGGCATTGCGGAAGGTGGTGGGATTGTTGTTAGGTTGTCGGTTTTGCACGGGTTGTTGGGGCCTTCTTGGAAAGTAGGGCCGCGGCATGGTTTGGTTTTGAGCATTGTCCTTGAAGTTGGGGTTGTTCATGTGTTGCCATTCTTGCTTTTCTTTCTCTTCCATGGAATAACTCGCGGTGAAAGGTGGGTTGGGAAAATAGGATGGCTCATTGTTGATGGAGTTGACTTGCTCGAACTCATCATCCATTTGAGGTCCCGGACAATTGAGAGAAGTGTGCCCTTCTTCACCGCACGCACCGCATGGGTTGGGTTGATGGTGGTGGACCGCCTTGTCGGTGCTTTTCTTGGCCGCTTCGGCCTCAAGTTGGGCGATTCTTGCATGAAGAGCGGTGATCTCACTCACTTCATACTTGCCTCCACTCTTGACATTGTCCCGCACCGACCATTGTTGGTTGCGCGCCAAATCATCAATTAAGTCAAAAGCGGCTTGCGCATCGCGATCCATGAGACTTCCACCTGAAACGGCATCAACATTCATGCGAGTACTATCGGTTAATCCATCATAGAAAGATTGAATAACAACCCAAATAGGCAAACCATGGTGTGGACACGAAAATTCCAAGTCCCTAAACCTTTCCCAAGCTTCACTAAGTGTTTCATCGGACCTTTGCCTAAAACTAGAGATTTGGGTCCTAATTTTGGCCGTCCTCTTGTGAGGAAAGTACTTGGTCAAGAAGGTTTGGGTCATTTCCTCCCATGTCCTTATGGACCCCTTTTTCAAGGTACCATACCATTTTCTAGCCCTATCTTTGAGAGAGAAAGGAAAAAGCAACAATCTAATTGCGGATGGTGTAACCCCATTCAATTTAATAGTCAAGCAAACTTCCTCAAACATAAGCAAATGCTCATGTGGGTCCTCATTCTCGCCACCATGAAAGATGTTTTGTTGCACAAGGCTTATGTGGTTGGGAGTAATGTTGAGGTTGTTCGCCGCGACACCCGGCACTAGAATGGCGGCCCCTATGTTGCTTGACTTGGGAGCGGCCAATTGCCTCAAGGTCCGTTGTGGCGGTGTTGGGTCTTCCTCATCCGAGTCGCCATGTGTGCTTGCTTCTCCTTCATCATTGCGTGGGCCTTCATTCCTCATTCTTCGCATCTCCAACTCGAACTGGGCACGCTCAGCTTCCATCTGCAGCCGCTGGGCCTCCAATTGTCGCCGCAATTCCTCGAGTTCGGCCATATTTTCACCACCAGAGGGCTCTGTGCGGTCGCACAGGGGGTCTGTGCGGTCGCACAGGGGGTCAGGCTGTGGCTCTGGGTGTGGTTTCGGCTGGTTTTTGGTTCCAGCAGCTCCTGTGCGGTCGCACAGGGGGTCTGTACGGTCGCACAGAGGTTGCAGGGACTGAGTTGGTCCGCCGAATGAGGTTTTTGTGGGGATAATTGGTGTTGGCTCTGGACTTAGGTCTGAAAGTGTGTTGGTTTCACAGAGAATGCACTGATCGGATTGGACTTTCTTGATTGGGTTCGGTAGGTCGGTCGGTGGTCGATCAAGAGAGCTCAAGGCTTCGGTGGACCTACTCCTCAAGAGATACTCTCGGATTGGGCCCCGTTGAGTCTTGTGTCTCTTTCCGGCCAGCGCTTGTCACTACAAACACCAAAGAGAAATAAACAAACAAAACGTGAGAACAAAAAGAAATAATCTAGGCCCTTGTTACTAAAGCAAGGATCCGATATTGTCACCGTCCCCGGCAACGGCGCCAAAAAGCTTGATGTGAGATAAGCTAATACCCAAAAGTGTCCTAAATTAACCGCAAGCGTACGGTAAATCGTTGGTTCAATTGGGGTCGAATCCACAAGGACGGATACACAAGTACCGGACTCACAAGTTCACAAAGTCTAGATCTAGCAATTTTCAAGAGGTAACAAACAAATTTAACTTAACAATTACTAAAAATAAAGGCTAACAACAAACAAGATGAAAATAAGATATTTTTGTTGGTAATTTGGTTGCAATTTGGTATAAAAATGTTCTAGGGGTTTCAGTTTCAACCTTGGTTAGGCCATAGGCCGTCAGCGCTCGTCACTCTCGTGCCGAATCACTGACCAGTGCGGGCCAGAGAGCCCTGTGCGACCGCACAGGACCTCTGTGCGACCGCACAGCCCATGGTTAGTGCCGGATTGATGCGATAAGTTGATTTCTAGCTTGTATGGGACAGGTTTAGCCGTACCTAAACTCTTGAACCTCAACTCTCGTAATGTTGGTCACAATATTTGGTGCGGAACCTAGCCTAAAATCCCCATTAGGTCAATTAACCCTCAACTCTCGTAATGTTGGCTTAATTATCCTAAGTGTATTTGTTGATTCACGAAGGCATCCACTAGACTCTCGCCTAAGCGGAAACTTGTCCCTTTTGAGGCTTAAGTTGGTCACCTCTCGGCTCCTAACCTACCTTGGTTACCTATTTGGTTCAATTAAACAATCTACACCTTTAGCCTAAGTTAGGTGTGGCCATTCACCTAAAAGGAGGTTCAATTGGACAATTAAACACAAACAAGCATAGTCATTCAACAATCAAGCAAATAGTACACAATAGAAACCAAATATCACATCAATTCAACAAACCTAACCTTGGTTTCCACTAAGTCCCTAGAACATGTCTAAATCTAGCCTAACATAATGGTAAAACAAGCAAACAAGGTAAATAAATGCAAAGATACAATCTCCATGCTAAACCAAGTCAACAAGGAAGGCAAAGTGCCCCTTCTCAAGCCCGATCGACTTCTGGACCAGCAAAGGAGGTGCTTGGGCGGAATGGTGACGTGTAGGAGGTCGAGACGGCAAGATCCGAGGTGGCAGAGGGGCGGTGCGGTCGCACGGGCTGGCTGTGCGGCCGCACGGGAGGTCGAATGGTGGGAAAATGGAAAGGAAAGGGTTGGTTTCTGCTGCGGCGCCGACTTGGATCGAGGTGGAAAAAGAGATGCCCTAGATGAGGCGATTGAGGCGCCTTATATAGGGGTTTGGTAGGGTTTGGAGGTTGGTGCGGTCGGATAGAAGTCTTGTGCGGTCGCACCAGAGTCGCTGGACCAGGCATGAGTCGGATTCGGCCGAAATGAGCCCGAAATGAGGTGGTGCGGTCGCACCACATTCCTGTGCGGTCGCACAGAGGTGACTGGGCCAGACAAGAGCCAGAAGTGTGCAACGTGAGCCGGGAGGGGCCTGTGCGGTTGCACAGGGTCCTGTGCGGCCGCACATGGTCTTCTGGGACTTGGTTTGTGCGCTGTTTCGTGCCGAAATGCATTATTTTCGCTGCGACTTGGCTCCAAACTCCTACAAATCCAAAATGAAACCCATGCAGTACCAAATTTCTACAAAACACACTAAAATCAAATAAAACTAAATAAAATCAAGGGTTTTGAGTTATGATTTGGGTAAAAGTCCTGCCTAAAACCATATATAAATATGTGACATCAGTGGTCGCAAGGAATTTGTTGTGCCACACGTCGTGCGCCGATTTGTGTCGATTTACGTCTATTTTACAATGAATTGACTGCATGTCCCTACAAAATCAAATAAAACTCAAACAGTACAAAAATCCTACAAATATAAACTAAATACACATAAAATCAAGAATTTTTAGTAGTTATTTGGGTTTAAGTTCGGTCTAAAACCATATATAAATATGTGATATCAACTATTCCATAAGTTTTGAAAAGAAGAGCAATCTACCACAATGCCTCTTTTATTAAACATATTAAACCCCCTCCAAAACCCTTTGGTATGGGAGCAATTGAGGAAAAGATAATCTATATTTTCAGAATTGGTGCGGAAAATGCATTTATATGGGCCATGCCAGCCCTTTCTTTGGAGGTTATCAATAGTGAGAATTTTGTTGTTAATAACAAGCCACATAAAGAGTTTAGTCTTTAGAAGTACTTTCAAGGCCACAGAGTGGTGTTGAGATTAATTATTACTCCAGTGTTATTAAGAAAGGAATAGAAAGAGTTGACAGTATAGATGTCCTTACTATCTCTGAAACAATCCTCTCTTTTGACTTTTAATTCTTTGAATGCCAAGTTTGGACGCTCTCGGCTCTCTCCCTCTTGTTTGTCAGTCTACGTCAACTCAAATTAGAAAAGTCAATCACAGCCGTCCGATGGGCACGATGGATGTTCAAAGAAAATCAAAATTCCACTGAAGCAAAACTTTGGGCTAATCTAAGAATCGTTGTGGGCCAAACCTTTGGTTGAGTGTTCATTGTCCTGGTATGTACCGAGTACAGACTTCGAAATTTCTAGCTGCGTTTCAAAATTTCAATATCTGGATGGAGTCGGGTGCAGATATCACTGCCGCTGTTTTAGCTCCGGACAGCGCGCATAGGTCAGATCATTTTATTTATGGACAGTTTTGCCCTTTCTTAAAAAGAACGGAAGTAGATGAACAACCATATACAAAATTGTCAATTTGAGTAAATAATCTGAACAAAGCAAAATGTATTTAACTAAGAACCAAAAAAGTATATTGTTGGCACCATTCCACCTAGGGGTGAAAACGGAGCGGAAAATATCCGCTCCAACCCGTATCCGTATTCGAAAAATAGTGGATTCGGATATTAATATCCGTATCTGAACGGATACGGATATAGGAAGCAATATTGATGCGGATTCAGATACGGATACGGAAAAATATTTGTATCTGCATTTTTATATAAAACGGATATCCGAATTATAATTTTGATCTACTAATCTTTATTGGACATAGTATTTTTTTTTTATAAATCTTAGAATATATTACCATGCTTACTCTTTAGAAATTTAGTAAAAAAATATATTGTTATCAATTTTGTTGAATTGATGAATTTTATTATTTTTATGGTTTTATTTTTGCTTAGATGCATTAAAAGATATAGATACATTATTTTTTTCTTTCATTGCCCGCCAATAATCATGATATAAAAAGTTTTAAATTGAAATTTTTGAAGGAAAATGAATTATCGATCAAGATGTTTTTTGTTTAATAAAAAAACATCGTGCAAAATAAAATCCGTATCCGACAAAATATATCTGTATCTGTTTTCGTATCCGACAATATCTGAACCGTATCCGTACCCGCTTAACATCCGAACTGTATCCATATCCGAACATATCTGTATCCGAAAAAATATATGGATACAAATATGATATGACATATCACTATCTGCTCCGTATCCAATCCGTTTTCACCCCTTATTCAACCCCACCAAACACACGGTACCACCAAGGTAATTAAAAAATTTATAGCTATTTTCTCAAATTTGAAACCATACTTAAACATATAGTTTAAGTTCTGGTTTGTGATTTTTTTTTCACCTTTATCGTTGTTTATCCAGGACTGATAAAGATCATCCCCAAGCAGTTAGGAACACATTTTTCTTTTTTGCCTCTCACCCCATGATCATCCCCTGGTAGTTATCAACACGCTTTTCTTTTTTGTCTCTCATCTCATCATCTCTTAGAATCATTAATTACTCATCATCCTCCTTAATGACTTGTTTCCTCATCAAACGTCTTAATTAAATAATTTTCTATTTTTGTCGCTCATCCAGAGCGTACTCCCCTCCTTCCCTGTGTTTTTCTTCCTCTCTGGAACCTTTTTTCCAGATTTTTTGTTGCTGACCCCCTCCCCAAACAGAACAATTAGCTTACGAACTAGAACAATTAATTTGCCAACTTGAATAATTAGCTTACCAACTAGAACAATTACTCTCAGATTTAGAACAATTATTCATGGGCATGTTTGGATGGTCGCGAATTACGAACAGGAAGGTAATTCCTAGTTCGCATGCAACCAAACACAGACGCAAACAACGAACAGGGAATTTTTTGGGCCAGTTCTAAATTCCTACTTTTTGGGGGAACAACGAACTGGGTGGGAGGCGGAACAACTGTTCAGCGTTCGTTGTTCACATCCTTGTTCACGGACATGCCAAACACACCCCATATTAACTAGAACAATTAGTTTCACAACTAGAACAATTATTCATATTAAGTGCAATAATTAGTTTCAGAACTAGAACAATTACTCATATTAACTAGAACAGTTACTTATTTAATTAGAACAGTTAGTATTCACAATTAGGGCATTTAGTATTCAGAAAAAAAACCGTGCCAGGGGAAGGGGAGAAGGAGCGAATCAGAGAGAGAGGAGGAAGGAAAGCGAGTAAATAACGCTGCCAGAGGATGATGGGATGAGAGACAAAAAAGAAAAACACGTTAACTGTCAAGAGATGATGGGATAAGAGACAATCTCTATTAATGAGGGCGTTGGATAATTAATGAGGATTCTGGGGATGATGAGGATATATAATCCAGAAATGATGGAAAGCAATTCTGCTATTTATCTATTATAAAAATAGAGCACATTGTATCTTGTTTTGTATTGTCATTGAAATTTTTTTCAGTTGATGTAACAAAAGAGTAAAACTTGCTAAATAAAAAGGAAGACATGTGGCTTAAAATAAAACTATAAAACCCGCCTCTGTTACGAGAATGATGTTATTAAGAAATTTTAATTTTAAATATATTTTTATTCTCTGAATGATTATTTGGAATCGAACAAATTAATAAAGATTAAGCATTTATATATTTTATAATTGTTCAAGTGAATCACAATGTATTGGGGGCAATTATTTGCATTTTATCATGTATGTGTTGTATCCTCTTTATTTATATTTTTGTATCAAACATAAAGAATTTACTTTTTTTTTTAAGATAAATTGAGGGTTAAGTGTTCCAACTTATTTTTTAAAATTAAATATCTATGAAAGATCCTCCAACCGGGTTTCGAACCTGCGACCTTTCACTCAAGATGCATTGCTCTTTGCCACTAGACCAAAAGCTGGTTCTCAATGAAGAATTTTTTTTAACTTTAGTGAATTACAATGTGTTCACATGAAGTTGTTCTAGTTTAGCCATGTGTTTGTTTCCCTTCTTTTTTTTTTTTTGTATCAAAGATGATTTGACAATGAAATTCTTTATTATTTATATACTTGTTATCAACATGTGGCATCGTTTAATTATATATATATTATTGTAAATTAAAAAAAAAACATGTTAGTTTTAACAAATAGATGTGGATGTAAAAATTGCCAGTTAATGAAATTTTGCTATGAACATTATATGGACATCAGAAAATGGACTTTTAATTATTTCATTTCCTCCATGAACCATTTTCTATTTCGTTATCCCATACAACAATTATTCAAGTTAAATTAAATCATTGCTCTTTTTAAAATGACGCCTTTTTAAAATGGAAATTACTTAGTTCTTTCCTGAGTAAGGCCAATACTGTCCTTAGAAAAAAATTATTGAGTAGTGTACTGGATCTCTCTTTATAAATTAAATAAATACAAATTATAAAGGAGTTGTGATTTGTGAAACTGTCCAAACCAAATAAGCGTTGTTAATATCCAGCAAGTCAATGAAGAAGCGATCTTCAGGTCAGGTCAATGCAGCCGCCTTGAGAGTCTTTGCAGATGGCGCGTTTCTTGTCGAGGTGGATTTGCTTTTGCAAACACCTGGCTCATCGTCTGATTTTAGATTTAAATTGTGGGTCCCAAATGTCAGCAGTACAAAATGCTTTCAATTCATTGCGCTCTTGGAGCAACCAGCATTTCCTTCACTTTTGTCTCTCTTTTTAATTTTTAGTCGTTGCTCTTGTCTCTATCAGCACCCACTTTCAAGATTACATCTACATGCGGCTCTATATTTTATAAACTATGTATAGCGAGTTGGTATTATATTCATAAATGTGTCTGCCACACATTTATTATACAGTTAAGTTCATAGAATTTCGTACACAAGTGTCTTCCTTTTCAATTTGATTATTGAATATTCTACTCAATCAACCTTGAGATATATAATATATATTATATATATAATTGAAAGCGCATTGCCTTTGCGTGGTCTCCTTCTTCCTTTCCGATTAAGCACACGAGATTTCGTATTTTAGTTTTTGCTCCTAAAAATAGCTTCTCTCTCTTCAAGTTTCTTCTCTCCTTTCAGGGTTTATCCGCAGAGGTCTCGAGATTCTGGTAAGATTAAATTGATATGTAATTCGAATTACGATGCTTAATTTGCACTTAATTAATATAAATTAATTGAATTCCCCCATTTATTTTGGTTCACTTATTGGTACTGTATTCTTTTATGATCTAGTTCTCCATTTGCTCCATTTTGTACAATTAATAATTCATTTAACTAGGTTCGATTTTTTTAGAAACGAAGGATAGAAGAGAATACCTTTTAGGAAATTGGAAATGTATTCTCAATATTTAAGTTCTGAAAACTTGATTTAATGTTCAATGTTAGCTCAATTTTGACCAATTCTATCTCTATTACCCAAATAAACTAGCTTGAATTGGAAGAAAAAGCATTATCCCTAAGTAACGAACAAAGTTTCTATAAAATTTCTTCTAATTGGGAGCATTTTGCAATTACAGATGGGAGCTAAAGAATCAAGACCGAGTAGTAGCCGCTATGGCCATTCCGGTGACTATGGGTATGGAAACACCAACTCGGGATACGGGAATTACCCGGGGTATGGGAATAATACCTCAGGATATGGAAATGATAACTCAGGCTATGGGGATAGGTCAGGATATGGATCAACCTACAATTCTAGCTATTCTTCATATGATCATACCAACAACACCCAAGCCAGGAGTGAGAATACCAGAGGGACGGTGCATAACAAGTATTCTCGTATTGGCGATGATTATCGTTCTTTGAATCAGGTATGTCCATTTCGGTTGAATATGCAAGCATGTATAATGTTCTCTGGGTTGCCCCTTTTGATTGTTCAAACATACAATATTTACTGAGATATTTGAATCACCTGAACCTAGTCTGGCCTTTTTAAGGATTCATAAGTTATATATTTTTATAAGAAATTTATGAGTAGTGTGATACTGTGATATATGGTACTGGCCATTTTGGTACTAAAAGCAAATTTGGTACCAGCTGGTTAAATACTACTTTAAATAACTGCAGGACCGTTTCATACTTTCTTTGTATATTAATAGGTTACAGATGCTTTGTCACATGCTGGTCTTGAATCATCTAACTTAATTGTTGGAATAGACTTCACAAAAAGCAATGAATGGACAGGTATCAAATGGGTCAATTTGCCATTCTTTTCTTTTTCTTTTCTTTTTCTTTTCTTATATATTTATTTATTGTGTTTGTTTCTTTTTGTTGTTCATTTATTCATAATATGTCTTTTTTTGCTATTGAGTCGGATACTTGACTTAATTTAGTACTAGGATCAAAATATGTCGAATTGGGGTTTGGTACTAAGAGCAAAATGTGTCGAATTGGGGTTTGAGTGGTCACAATTGAACAATGGATTTTTATACTGTTCAGGTTTGGCTAATCAAAGAACAAATTAATATCATAATTCAGGTAAATTGTCCTTTGGGAGGCGAAGCTTGCATGATATAGGGACTGCACAAAATCCATATGAGCAAGCAATATCAATAATAGGGAGGACCTTGTCAGTTTTTGATGAGGACAATCTCATACCTTGCTTTGGTTTTGGTGATGGTAAGTTTAATTTGAGAGTACTTTCAAATACGTAAATGAAAAGAAGAAAAAAGGAATTGTTAACCAGCCAATAAAATGACATTTGTACAATTATTATTGAATAGAGAATTTTACTTCACAAAATTGGGTTATACTGAAAGCAATTTTTACTGAGAACTAGAATCAACAAATTTGTGCTTAAGGACAACTAGTATACATGCATTTAGTGAGATATTCCTAGAATTTGGAAAATGAGGGTCGTTTCGTAGATTAAGGAAAAGTAACGTCCTTTTGATTTCATAAAACTAAAATAGTAACTTTTATCTTTGGCATGCACAGCATCAACACATGATCAGGAGGTTTTCAGCTTTTATTCTGACAATCGGCCGTGTGATGGCTTTGAAGAAGCCCTCGATAGATACAGAGAAATTGTACCTAACCTTCGTCTAGCAGGTCTGTCTACATCTCTGAATACGTGTACATGAAATTCAAGTTCATTTTAACAATTATTGAATTCTAAGTCATAAGCGCTTGTGATATAAACAGGCCCTACATCTTTTGCACCAATAATTGAGACAGCAATAGGCATTGTAGATAGCACTGGTGGCCAGTATCATGTTCTTCTCATAATAGCTGATGGCCAGGTTAGTGCATATTTTAAACAATACATACAAATCTGACCTTAATATCATGAGGTGTTACCGAAATTGGTAGTAAATAACCTACAAATAAATAATTTCTGATGCAACTTCTAATGCATCTTTTAGGTGACAAGGAGTGTCGATACACAATCAGGCCAGTTAAGCACACAAGAAAGAGCCACCATTGATGCTATTGTAAAGGCTAGGTAACTATTATAAATGTAGCACCAGAAATTTTCAATTTTCTTCCTTTCTCTTAGTAAGTTATGATGACAGGCTCCAAAGTATTACAAATTCCCTATCTTGATCCCTTAAATTCTAAGGTCTTCTTCGGTTCCCTTCATCTCAGCCCTTTCTGTCAAAACTCAAAAGATAGTCAAGTATTATGCTTGGTCTTGAAATGGCATTTGTGTAACTATGAGATCAAAATGATACAAACTATGATGTTGCGGGACCATGTAGGGGAATTTCCAAATTTAGGATGGAAATCAGAAACAAGTGACAATGTCTGTGTACTTTGCTTGCAGCCAGTATCCTTTGTCAATAGTCTTGGTTGGAGTTGGAGACGGTCCTTGGGATATGATGCACGAGTTTGACGACAACATTCCTTCCCGTTCCTTTGACAACTTTCAGGTTAAGTTTATTTCATTTTTCCTGGTACTGAAACCAACAAGTATAATGATAATTATAATAAATAACACCTGTTATATTATTACATTTTATTTTTCCTTTTTCCTTTTATTTTATCTTTATATATTCTTTCCCTTTGTTTCTATTCTTTATTTTGGATGGAAGTAGGAGCTGCTGGTGCTTACAACCAAGTAATTTATCTTTAAGCTAGTATAATCCTTTTGAGTCCAAACTTCCTGTAATATACCTTTTAGTCTATAATTAAATTCAGAAAAAATTAAAGCAATATAATTCTCATGAGGTGCTGTTTGCATATGTTATAATTGAAAAGTATTTCCAAAAGCCTCTTTTAAAGCAAAGCCTAATGATTGACATAATAAATGATAAGGGGAGGACAACTACAAACAAAAGTTGGACCCAATGAAAAGTGAATAGGGGACTGAAAATTGTTTATGTTTGTGCAGTTTGTTAATTTTACTGAGATAATGTCGAAGAGCATCCCAACAGAGAGGAAGGAGGCTGAGTTTGCATTGGCTGCTTTGATGGAAATACCTTCCCAGTATAAAGCGACCATTGACCTTCAACATTTGGGGTATTTAAAAGCTTGAACTCTTACTATCAATGAATAGATTAAGTAGCCGGACTCCTTTCTACAAGTATTATTTTGGCCAAAAGCTAATGATCAGGTCTTACTATTTCGTGCTAACCCTCAAGCGAAAGAATTCAGTCTTGGTTAAATACGAATGGAAAAAAAAAAAAACTGGCTTAATTAGTTGAATCCAGATAATGGTGCCATTAGTTGAGTACTACTATGTTCCTAATTTGGTAATTCCTTTATATATTTGTTTAGTCGCCGAAGGGGAATTCCACCGAGAGAATGTTTGCCTCCACCAAGCAGGAATGCTTATTCTCGAGGAAACAGTTTCAATCAAAGGCCATCATCAACTTCTAATTACGGCAGCAGGCCGCCTACTACAACTTACTCTTCAGAAAGTACTCTTGAAGATAAGCTGGTATTCTTCTCCTTTACCAATGCAACTTCTGCATAATTTGAATAATATTTTAGTACAATGATTTAATAAAACTATTTTAATTCTCACAGATATGTCCAATTTGCATGTGGAGATCAAAGGACTGTGCGTTTGGATGTGGGCACCAGGTAACAAAAACAAGGATTCACCAAAATTTGGATTTATGTTATGATATTTCAGAATTGTTAAATTGAGCTTATAAATTTCAGACTTGTTATGATTGCGGAAGAGACCTAGAAAGGTGCCCAATATGCCAGAGCTCCATAACCACAAAAATCAAACTATACTGACGAGTATAGCTGAGTTGATATGGTGGGATAAAGAACTGAGAGGTACATACTTATGTACAAAGAGTTCTGATCAATTCAACATTTGAATTTCGGTAGAAATATGCTCTGCGTCAATTGAAGAAGTGTTCAATGCTTTGTACTTTTCTTTGTAGATCTCTTGTGAATATCATAGTCCTTATAGTTCTGCGTTGTGATAGAATTCGTGCTTAGTCGAGGAAACTATTGTATTATGTGTTTAATGTATTATTAATTTGTGAAATTATGAATACATATATGAATCTTTCGAATTGAACCTCTCTCTTAAACCGTCCTCTACAAATTATGAGACAATCAGTGTGGAACATAAAGGGCCACAAATTTAAATTCATATTTCGTAAACGATATATTTTCCTCTTGATATATGGTCGCTTCGACCGCATGTTGAAACATTCATGCGATTAGAGCCCTCTACGACTGCGTGCATCACGGATTCAATTCCCCAAAAAAAAAGGCAACTGACGCATGTTGTTTCTTGTATATTTTTTTGGGAGCGAGTTAGAAAGTATGTGATGAACCTACCAATCATCCGATCTCAAGTGTTTGGTCTAGAAATCGACTATCTATTTAATTCTTGACAGGTGTTAATTCACAGAAATTATAACTGCAATCTGCAGTTTTGTCATTGCTTGTCATCGCTTAAACAAAGTGAACATATAAAATAGATAAAATGATCATTTAAATAATCAAAGTGAATACATCCAAACAAATAAACTAAATAAAAATAAGTTGAATATGCATATAAAAATGTAAACAACAATAAAAAAAATAAATTCGAACTTATAATTAAATAAAGTGAACACATAGATAAACAAACTCGACACATAAATAAATAAAATGAACAAATATAAACGCGATGGCACGGGATGATGCGTGAAGAGATGATAGACAGTAATTTTCCTAAAATAAATTGTAGGATTGCGTCTGCACCTAGCTTATTATCAATTGACGTACTCAGTCTTGTTAATCAACAAAGATTGCATTTTGCAAATAACTTCCCTTGAAAAAAGAATTACACTAACGGTTCTCTGCAGGCGTATATATACTTTTATAAATATCTTGAAATTTGTGTAGAGGTACATCAGATATTCCCCTTTACGTCGACTGAAACACAAGGAATCACACAACTGATTGATAAATGGTTTTCATATCTAGTATTTCAATCATTTATAGGTCTTAATTTCATACTTTTATATGTGATTTCTGACGTTTAATTGTTAATTTAGGGGTAGAAGCTAGGTACTGCCATAGTTTCTTCATTTTTGTATGGGATCTATGCGATGAGGCTAACTTGACATGGCGATTTCACTGTTTTTGACATGATTGGCGACCCACCGAGAGCACCAGCGGGTAGAAGGTCAGACTGGTGACACAGAAGATTCTAGCGAGCCACTAGGTTCGACGGTGGATCGCTGGAAGATGAGAAACTGACTTCCAAAGATAGCATAGCCAGTTTTGCACCTGTCTCTACCACATTTCAAGCTATTCCTGGGGCCTCCAATTGCACAACCTTCACTTTCAGAGAACTGCCAATGCTAACTATTTAAACACCAAACTTCGACCGCCAGAGAGTAGCAGAATACAGCAAGTTGGAGATTGAGTTGCTTTCTGTTGTAAACTTGTTTTCTATCTTATGTTTTCTTTCATCCTAAATACCTGTTTGTTTTGCATGATGTATACTCGTGAATAGTTACTTATTCAGGGGCCATGGTAGTGAACCTTTAGTTTATGATTAGATATTATATTTTTTACTTAATTTCTTTGTTACATGTTGTGTGTTTATGTCTTGTTTTTATTATTTGATCTGATTGTGCTTGAATTACTTAAGTTAGCTTGCTCGCATCAGTCAAGTATAGGCCTTACTTGATTGTTAGATGGTTAAGTCCAAATCAAACTTAAGTTATTTGACATGATTGTACCAACTTGAAGGTTGACACCGAGAGGTTAAACCAAGGCTAATTAACGAGAGTTAAGTCTTTTCCAAGAGTGAAAACTCAAGGAATTCATAAGTTAGAAATGTGTAAACTTATGGAAACTAAACCACGAATCGAGAGTTGAAAACTAGATTCTATTCGAGGAAATTTAAGTTAGTTGATTATTAACCAGACCTAAAACGAGAGTTTGATCTGTGACCCTTCAACCTAAATACAAATCTCTACATAAAGTAACTTCTAAATTAACTAAAAGTTGAATCTGCACTAACCCTAGTGGGTCGCAGAGTGAACCAGCAAGGTTGTCTATGCCCGCCAAGTAGCCAGCGACCATTTAATAGGTTAGCAACTTGAGTTCTATTAGCGGACCGCTAGAACTAGAGTAAACTAAAGTATTAGCTTACCTTAAACCCGTAAGTCTTAATTAGTTTCTTAATCCCTCATTAATTGTGTTATGTTAATTTAGCATTTATTTAATTGCAGTTTTATTTATCTGTTGATCTGTGACAAACCAACTTTTTTTGAAACCAATAAGTTTAGTAAATTAAATCGATTTAGAACTTAATTATTCCAATCCGTCCTTGTGGTTCGATCCTGAAATACTTAGACGATTGTCGTGCGCTTGCGACTGAATTTAGGTAGACTAGAGTATAAATTTAAGAGCAGAATTATCCCATCACTGATCACTATGCCAAAAAATGATTTTTAGAACCGCCACATTAACACCGATTTTTCTAAAATCCGGTTCTAAAAACAACTAGTGGCATTTTTTTTATTGTCAGATATTTTTGTAAGATCAATTTTTTTTTAAAAACCGGTCCTAAAGAGTTGCCAAAAATAACAAAAAATTCAGTTTTTCGTTAGGATCAGTTTTTATAAAAAAACCGGTCTTCAAAATGAAAGTCTTAGAAACGATTTTTTTTATAAAAACTGGTCCTAAAGAAAATTGAATTTTTTTATTTTTTTTTTTGCAACTATTTAGGACCGGTTTTTTTTTTTTATAAAAAATCAGTCTTAAAAATTGACAGATTTTTTTCCTTCTCTCCTTCCTTCACTGTTCTGGCCGCACAATCAATTGCCTCTCACTGTTCATAGCCGATTTTTTTCCTAAAACCGAGAGCTTATTTTCTTTCTAAAACTACATAAAAAAATAGCTAAAAATCTAGAAAAATTCTGAAAATTTGAAAAATCAAGAGGGAAAGCAAAGGAGATAAAAGAAAAGCTAAAAAAAATTCACATTTGAGATTATTCTTTAATTTTTCAGTATTTTATTTATTATTTATTAATTATGCAATTTTTGGTTTTTTGATTGATTTTTTTCATTTTGATTTGATAAAATAGCTCGGACTAATAGTTTCATTTCATTTCTAATTAATTTATTGAATTTAATATTAATTTAAAAAAATTGCTTCGTACTTGTAGGGTCCACATCAGCTGAACAATACCGATTGCGGGTTCTATGCGATGAGAAACTTGCACATGATCTTGATGCATTACTCGAACTACCAGCAGTTGCCAGGGGTATGGATTACTACTTAATTAAGGTTTAGGGTTTAGAATGACAATTTAGAATTTAGTGTTTAGGGTTTAGGGTTTACTACTTAAAGTTTAGAGTTTAGAGTTTAGGGTTTACTACTTTTAAAGTTTAGGATTTAGGCTTTAGGGTTAGGGATTACTATTTAATTAAGGAAACAAGCAGCCAAATAATACCTGGTTTTGGATGAGAATTTAGAATTCATGATTCAAAATCAATATTTTATCATTAAATGATTTAGTTTGAAATCAATTTGCTTAGGTTTTACTAATTGAATTAGTTTAATTGAATGCAGATTTTGGAGCTGGAGGCCGGAGGGTCTGCCTTATAGCAATGAAGACATTAATGGTAGTTTAGATGAGTTTTATGAATATCTACGAAAAATTGTACATCGTTAGATAATTATAATTTTTATGAATTTTGATATATTTATAATTGTTGTTTTTGTTTTGATGATTATGTGATATGTGATATATGATTGCTGTGTTGCGATATTGCATGAATATTATGGCTAGCAAAAATGAGGCTAGCCCTAAAATAATTTTTTTTTAAACTGATTTTTAAGACCGGTTTTTAAGCTTAAAAACCGGTCCTAAACATACAATAAATATGAAATAAAAACAGCACATTAATTAGACCGGTTTTCAATAAAAAACCAGTCTTGAAGATGTGCTTTTTAAGACCGTTTTTTTTTAAAAGCCGATCATAAAGATGCGCTACTTTTTTTATTCAGTTTCTGGCTAGTTTTTAGCACCATATTTTTAACACCGGTTTCTTATATGTTTTTAACACCACATATTATTAGCACCACCCCTAACCGGTGTTAAAGACCACTATTTAACCGGTTTAAAAAATAAAATATGGCGTAGTGGATTTTTCTTGAAGTTCTATATTTCGTGGATTCTATAAGAATATAAGTAATATCCCTATGTATGTCTGAATCTAAATACATGCATTAATTATTCAATGAACACATGCAATCGCTTGATAGGTATCAAACAACACAATTATCTGATTAAATGGTAAGATATTATTTCTTAAAGCATGTATTTATATTCAGACACAGTTTTGTTTTCACAAATAGAGACATGACTTCTATTCTTATAAAATCCGGAAGTCAAAATAGTTATTACACAGTTTTAAGCAAGTTAATGAACAATTAATCACTTAGAGCCAGCCCCCAAGAAGAACTTGGGTTGTTTAGTACTTGTATCCCTTCACATACAAGCTCTCCGATGCAGCTGCGTCGGTGTTGCCCCCCGCATACTTCCCTAATGTGGCGTCAGAGTTAGACTTGCACCGTACCAAAAATGCCGCCTGTGCGGCCTCCACATTCTCTTTCTTACCGGCCCACTTCTTGATGGTGCTCTGTTGTAGAGCCCGGCCAAAGGAGAAGGACAACGTCCAGGGCTTCAGCACCTCCAGTTTGTTCATTGCATTGAGGTTAAGTGTTGCTTCCTCCTCACTTTGTCCCCCTGATAGAAACACAATGCCAGGAACAGCAGGTGGGACAGTGCGCCGCAGTGCAGTGACTGTGTAGTCGGCTATCACCTCAGCACTGACCTGGAGTGTTACAATTTTTGGGGGCCGATCATTATCTTTCAAGATTTTGAAGGGTATCATGGAAATTAGTCCCTTAGACTATATATTTTAACTATGGTTAATAAGCAAAAGAAACTACTAATGTTTAGACTACCATATTATCAGTTTGACAAATGTTACATCTACTAATTGATGATGAGGAAGGTTTCAAGGGGTATAGGTTCATAATTAAACTAAGAAAAGTTTTTGGGCATTACCTTTGGGCTATCAGAGCCTGGAGTGACCATATTAGGTTTCAGTAGAGTTCCCTCCAAAAGCACATGGTGATCATTCAAGGCCTTGTACACGGCCGCGAGCACCTTTTCTGTTACCGCGGCACATTTCGCAATGTCATGGCTTCCATCAGTAAGAATCTCAGGTTCCACAATTGGCACCAGCCCATTCTCCTGGCAGATAAGTGCATACCTTGCCAGGCCCTGCGCATTTTGCACAATTGACAACTCCGACGGCTCACACGGGCCTATCTTCAACACAGCACGCCATTTGGCGAATCGAGCACCGGCATTGTAGTACTGCTGGCATCGTGCTCCTAGTGAATCCAGGCCCTGGGTTGTAGTCTCGCCATTCGTACCTGCAATTTCTATGGTGCCCTTGTCAACCTTGATCCCAGGAATGACTGAGTTCTCCAAAAGGACATCGACAAATGGCTTGCCATCGGAGGTTTTCTGGTAGAGTGTTTCCTCAAAAAGGATCACGCCTGATAGGAAAGGCAGGGCACCTGGCGCAGTAAAAAGCATTTCACGGAGCGCTTGGCGGTTTGACTCGATGTTTTCAACATTGATGCTCGCAAGTCGCTTGCCGATTGTGCCTGTGCTCTCATCTGCGGCTAGGATGCCTTTGCCTGGTGTGGCAATGTATTTGGCAGTCTTAATAAGCTCGTCTGAATTAAGTGGAGAAAGGTTTAATTGTTAGCAAGGCAACGACGAACGAGAAACAAATTTCATTACAATTTTGGCATGTTATTACTACGTGGAATTTAAACACAAGGGTAAGTTACTTTTTATCCTCGCTGTTCTTAGCTTAGGATACGTGGATAACGGATAAGGGGACAAAATATCTTGAAAATAGTGCTTGTAACCATATTAACCAAGATATTTTCACATATGACTGAGATAAGTCATTAAAAAAAAAATAGAATATGCCCAATAAGCACATTCTCTTTGTAGTAAATACATATTTACAAGAAAAAAAAAAGCTATAAAAAATGATGATTATGATGATGATACAGCGCCATTGACATAAGTTGCACTCCTTTGCTGCATAGCAAGCATATTTAACTGAAACTTATTCATCAAAGCATAGAACAATAAACTTATTATTTCATTCAATCCTCTAACAGAAGTCACTAAATTTCGGAGCACCATTAATTGCTCCAAATGTGTATGCATTAGCGTAGACAAACTCAAAAACATGACTCTGACACGAGTAAGCTTAACAGAAAAAGCTTATTCACACGCTCTCTCAAATTGACCCCACCTCTGAAAAAGAAATGATAAAAAGTGATTAGATTCCTAGTTTACCTGCATATTTTCCAATGAAGGCTGACATGCTTGCTTTTTGAGTTTGCTGGTCAATTAAGAGGACTTTGGCGCAAAAACAAAGATAAATAGACTACTGTCTTATATAAGCATCAAAACGTGGTATATACCATGTGAATCTATTACAGCAAATTGACACGCGTCAGCAGCTAACCCGTTGAATCCTATCATCCCTGGATAAAGTAACGAGTGGTCCAGTGGTATCACTTAATACCCATGAAAAATAAAATACTTAGTTTCTCTAGAAAATAAAAATAAAAGCAAAAAATAATAATAAAGAGAGTATTGAGTGGTAAGGCTCGAGGGATAAAGAAGCTGACGTGGACTTATCCAGTGAGAATGTAGGGAGGGCATGAATTGAAATCCCGTGAGCACAGGCTCATAAATAGTAATTATATGGCCACTAGCAGCAAAAACCTGTTCTATCTTTTTACAATCACTTAGGCAAAGGTTTATTTCACGCACATTTGCAAAGCTGGTAGTGACTGTACAGCTCAATTTCCACGAGCTTTGTCTGAATAAGTTTAACTCCATTGTAATTGCTGTTTCACCGTTCTCATGAATTATTTATCACGAATATATGAAAGTTTAACCATGCAGTCAACATTTCCTTTTCCACCTCCAGTATAGAGACAAAATTTAGCATTCAAAGATTCAATAATATATATAACAGAAAGGACAACAATCCTTGCTGCTAATTACTTACCAAAAAACTTTGGTCAATAGTTGCTGAATACTATATGGTCACAACAAAAATAGATAAAAAATTAAAAAAAAAATTTATATCACCAATAACATAATTCCCTGTAATGTAACTCCAATATAACTGGGTTATACAACTTCGCCTTAATAAACATCCGCCATGGTATCCAACCCTCCCTCTTCCCCTTCCATTCCATCAATACCCCCATTCTGAAGTGGTGGATGTGAACTGTTTGCCCCAAAATAACCATTAGACTCTCCAACTGTACTCGGGGAGCCATCTCTACTCTGACCAGTGTACGTATCATCAAGCTTCTCTTTGATGGTGGCATTGTCCTCGAATGGTGAGCCTTGTTTCCTATGATTGTCATTTCCATAATTTGTTGGAGATGAACCAGGGGTAAGCTTATGGTCAGAGACTAGTGGTGAGGCTCCTTGGTCAATAGGCTGATCAAAGTCCTGGTCTTGATCATGACTGGTACCGTGGCTTCGGTGCCGATAGGGACTATTTCTTGGGCTAGGAGTGCGACTCAGGCTCCTTTCATGACTAGGGCTTCGGCTATGGCTTCTGACACTACCACGCCACTTTTTAGGGTTTGGGCTATGGTCACCAGCTGAATGGTGATATGTTATTTTAGGGCTAAGGCTACGGCTAGGGCTTCTGCTCTTGGAAGGTGAATGCTCGTGTGAACGTCTAGGGTTGGGACTCGGACTGCGGCTATTGGCATCTTGGTAACTAGCACGTGACTTGCTGGGGTTACGAGATGGATAGTCAGAGCGATCCCTCTTGGGGCTACGAGATTGATAGTCAGAGCGAACCCTCTTAGGGCTACGAGATGGATAGTCAGAGCGATCCTTCTTGGGGCTACGACTATAATTGTCATGAGATCTGCAGTCAGAGCGGACCCGCTTAGGGCTAAGGCTACCATTGTCACGGGATGGGTAATCAGAGAGATCCCTCTTAGGGCTAGAGCTATGTTTGTCACGAGGAGGATAGTCGGAGCGAGCCCACTGAGGGCTACGGATGTTATGAGATGGGTTATCAGAGCGAGCACGCTTCGGGCTAGGGCTGCGGTATCTATTATAGCTGCTATCCCTTTCCCGAGGGGCCTTGTCTCCAACCTTGCGTCCCCTCACATCTCCCACATCACCTCCATTATACCTGCCACTAAATATAACAAAATATTCAATTATTCAATGACAGTCCTTTTTGTTTGGAGTGTTTCTACTTGACTCTTGATCAATGTTGGCATGCTATTATTAAGTGCCTATTACTGATTAAAATCTAATTAAAAAATAAATAATAAAGGAGCCATCCAAAGTCAACCAAAAGAATCAGTTGACTTCCATAAGACCGTTTTAGATCTGGTTCTAACAGTAATTTATTGTCACACTATAACCAGAAGATTTTTTTTGATAAAGTCACTTCCAACTAAAGATTAAAAAAAATTGTACTTGCTGCATACCTGTCATAGTGAGCATGAGCATCATACCCCCCGCGGGATACACGATCACTATCATACCTCCCAAAAGAAGGCTCAGGTACCCTGCCTCTCCCGGAAAGGAACTCACCATTTCTCTCCCTACTACGCTCACCTGCAGCGGCTCTGTCAGTTATGGTATCAATGGGTCTCCAGCCGCGGACAGGACGGGATGACATCTTGCCACGGCCACCTTGCAAGGCAAGTGCCCTCAGATCATGCGGGACCCGCTGCTTGGCTACCTCAAGGATCTTGATGAGATCCTTGGCGAACCTTGCATCCTTCTGGCAGAAAAATGTGTATGCCACGCCAGTTGCACCAGCACGACCAGTACGGCCTATCCGGTGTACATAGTCTTCTATTCCAGTAGGAAAATCGTAATTGATCACCGTCCTGCTCCAAATAAAAAAGAGATAGAAAAGAAAATGCATAAAAAAAATTAAGAGTAAAGTTCAAGTATGACCTAGTAGAACACTAGAACTGTTGAGCAAAATAGCATCTTTAGGACCTACTGAAGTATGTTTTAATTGATCCATTTACAGTTATGTGCAACAACAGGTCTGAAACAAAACTTCTTTACATTTCAAGATTTGCTTGAAGACAACTTTAATTGGAACACTGTTGTTCTTCTCTTATAACTTGCTCTCTTAGAGAAGTCAGAAAGAAGCACAGAAATATTCCATATTTAAAAAAAAAGCCCTTGAGAATCTCAGGTTTTTAGCACCTGAAACTCAGAAGTCTCAATATCATTTATAGGCCCATCATTACCATGGCCGGCAAGTGACTTTTGAGGTGTCGTTGCTGTTCAAATATTTGAAGATAGACTCGCTCTTAAATATGCAAATCAAGAACATAGTTACTAAGTATATAAGAGACAATAAGATATCTTTACCTTATATCCTTGATGTCAAGACCACGAGCAGCAATGTCTGTAGCAATAAGGATAGGGGAGCGTCCAGAGCGGAAGTAGCTGAGCACCCTTTCTCTCTCATTCTGGGACTTATCTCCATGAATCACTGACACTGGAAATTGCCGCACCAGGCTGTTTGCCAGCTGATCACACATGCGCTTAGTAATGCAAAATATCAGCACTTTAGCTCTTCTCTCCTGTGACCTCAATATCTGCTCAACCCTTCTTAACTTGTCTGACGGCAATATAACCTCCACATTCTACATATGCATATTTTATAATGGAATCAATCACCCATCATACATCAGTTCATTTGTACGGTCGACAGAGTATTAGACTTGCCTGGGTGATTGCATTATTTGCAACAAGCTCATCAACGCGGCCAATATTGACCTGGACAGGACTCACAAGCAGATCATTGGCAATAGCACGAACATCCTTAGGCCAGGTGGCAGTGAACATGAGCGTTTGGTGGCGCTGTGGCACCTCCTTTATGATCCTTCGTATCTCAGGCTCAAAACCCATGTCTAGCATTCGGTCAGCCTCATCCAACACCAGGTATGACACCTGGCAAAGGCTCAGCCGTCGCATCTCCATTATGTCCCATAGCCGTCCTGGTGTCGCAACCACAATGTCCACCCCTCGTTCCAGGGCCCTCAGTTGGGGTCCTTTTGGGGCACCACCATACAGACACTGTTTTCACTAGGAAGGTCAACAATCAGCAGTCACAATGAATGGTTTACGTCAAAATCTAGAACAGGCAAAGCAAACAATACCGTGCAAGAAATTTGCGCAGATCGGCCAAACTTCACGGCCTCTGCTTCAATCTGAGTGGCCAGCTCCCTGGTTGGAGCGAGAACAAGCACTGTGGGGCCTATTCTAGGGTCATTGCGCAGCCGTTTAATGCGAATAAATCCAGGAAGGAGGTATCCAAGGGTCTTTCCAGAACCTGTCTTTGCAACAGCTACAAGATCATTGCCTGCAAGAGCGATTGGCCATGATTGTGCCTGGATTGGAGTTGGGTGTTGGAAACCAGCATGGTGTAACTGTTGAAATCAATAAAAGTATCAAATTGTTAGGACAGAAAAATCAATTTCATTATGATAAATATTTTAATATTCCCATTCGATATAAGATTATAATAAGGGGAAGAAAGGAACAATTATGCCATGATGTTCCAAAAGTAGTTCGTTACCAGCTCAGCAAGGAAAAAGGTGTGCTTTTGTTTGCCAGGACCCACTTCATAGCAGTTCTGGAAAGAGGGCTCTTTTTGGTGGCCCCGCATGACAGTGGCTTGGATAGAAAGAGGGTCCGTTTGAGTTGTGGGACCCGCATCAACACAGCTCAAACCAGAAGAGCCCCCTTCCCACTGCCAACTAACAGTACTCAGTGTTAGTACCCTGCCCGTCAGACGTGGGCCATGATTGCCAGGAAGTACCGTTCAAGCAGGATGAAATACCAAAATATATATTAATACATTTCCATATGGCCTGTGGTATAGACCCCATGCAGGATCAACTGTCTTGCGAGTCACAGTTGGTCAACCCACACAATTGGATTGTAAACCAGGGACCCGTACATGGCAGGTCGGGTCAATCCACCACGTCAACCCGTTTCTCATGGGTTACGAGCCGACAATTTGAACAATAAATATTCCAGGGTTACATGCATAACTCCACAGCCGCATAAATGGCAACAGAGATCAAATCCCAGCCAATCAGACCAAGGCAGGTCCGCAAGCACAGGCCAGACACTGACTTAAAGTGAATGGGGCTATTTTGAACTGTACGACATTGGCTCCACCGTGGAGCAAATATCGCACCTGGGACTGACAGAGATGGGAAAAAAAAAAAAAGAAAGAAAGAACTCAATCTTACAGCGAGACAATTAGAACATATTAACTCATCTAGCCTGACATATTTCTTGGTGGATTGATCTTAGGGTTAGCGGTCATTGCAAAAGGCAGTTATTTAACAGTAACTGGTTGTAAATTAAAGTTGCAGGCGGGTAGGATTCTACATTTTTCATCTTTTGTGCTTTAATAAAAATTGATTGTACCATTGAACTAAAATTAAAAAAAAAAAAAAGGTAAAGAATAATAATTTAAGTTTTTGGAATGCTATAAAAAATGAACCCAGAAAATGCAAGATATGTGAATACCTCCTTAAGTATCTCTGGTAGAAAATTAGCAGACTCAAATGTAGAAAGTGGTGGTGGTGCATTGTCACCCTAAATAAAGAAAGATTTATTATTAACATAAAATTCCAATGAATTAATACAGCACCTGCATTTGAACAAGCTAATGTAACAGCAAAAAGTTTCATTATTTTTTCTTCTTACGCAGAAGCCACATTCGCTATCAAGGATGAATGGTAAAACCCGGTACCAGCATAGGCAAATACCAGTACAGCACTCACAAGATAATAAAGTAATGTAACATGCAGTAATACAAATAAAAATAATACAAAACAAATAAACGTACAATAACAATAATCTCGTGATGGTGTCGGTATGCTTCAGCAGCCCCACCATCCACCCCTGACGGGTAATCCCTCCTGCCTCCAACAGATCTAGCTTTGGGATCGCGTGCATCATTTACGCCATACATATCCATGCTGCCACCTCTACTGCTCTCCCCCTGTCATTAAAATCAAAAACCTACATAATTCCAATATATTCCATAAAATTCAGGCAAAACATCTTCCGACAATAATTCTTGATGCACATTTCTGTGGTTGTATCTATGCTGTATATTATATCTCTTATGATATAAAATCCTGCTCTCAAATATTCTAATTAGTAGTGTAGGTAGTAAAAAGAAGGCGGGACAGGAAACATTATTAGGTCTCACCTCAATTTTAGGCCACACACACTCTAAGAGTATAGAATCTGTCTCTTCTTAATAGAATGTATTTGTTATTATGCTCTACTATTTTTCTTAAAAAAACAATACTATTGTCAAGATCTGCTCTATCTCCCAATCCGGGGTCTCCAATTTACCTCCGATGCTTTTCCACGAACACCAAATATCTTGCCAAAAAAAAAAAAAAAAAAGGAAATACCTGATGAAAGGTTCTGGCACGAGGCGCATACCGATCATCAGCTTCATCAGGGGAGTAGCTCCTTCTCCGGCGGCGATCTGGCGCCGCCACGGCAGCCGATGAGATACCACGGCGAGCGGGCTGAGGGAGCGGAGGTGGCGGAGGGAGCTGGTCCTCCGGCGGAAGAGGTCGCTCGTACTGCGTCACATCTGTCTCCGGATTCCAGTAGTACAAATAGCCGGTGTTTCCGTCGACTAAGCCTCGCCATGGCTTAGGAAGAGTCGGATCCTCGGGCGCGTAGCGAGGCGCGGCTCTTCCAGACATGGCCGGAGATGGGCTCGCGTCTCGTCGGTAGGCGGCGGCGGAGGCGGAGGAGCGAGGAGGAGAAAGGAGGAGAGGAGGCGGAGGGTACTTGCGAGTCTTCCTTGCTAGGGTTTGAAAGCGGGGAGGATTGGAGCGCATCTGGATTTCTGGATCTTCTTCTACTTTTATTAGTTTTAGTTTACCATTAATGAATCGGTGGCTAGGTGCTGCACGCCTACTTGATTTTGGTCAGGGCGGCTAGAAAATTATCAAGGACTAAAGAGGAGACCGACTGCCTAGTGCAGTTTTGCCAGTTGTCATCCAGCAGTATTTATTTTATTTCATTCACTCGGGATTGGTTTGGTTTGTTTATTATTTTTAAGTTTAAACCAATGAGGTTTGGACTTTGGTGGTGTATGTTAGTAATTTATATTAGTATGTATCCGTGTATGTAAATTTTATATGGATGGAAGAATTCATTAATTATTTTAAGGTAAGTTTTAATGTGTAATCGGGTTTAAATTTTATATGGCCGCATAGAGCTGATAGATACAAGTAAAATAAATAAATAAATAAATAAAATAAATATTATTTATCCTTGAAACAAAATTTCTGTTTTAACTCATTAACTGTGTGCTGAGTGTTCACTTTTACGAAATTCTACCTAAAGAAGTACTTTAATAAGAGGTAAACATGATCTCTATAATATTTAGCCGCCGCCAAATATTTAAAAAAATAAACAAATAAAATAAGAAGCCGAGAAAGGTTATTTACGTATATTTAAAGGGCTAATTTGAAAAACACTTCTATGAAAGCTGGGCCCCGCAATTGTCAAACGGAGTCATCGTAAAGAGCGAGGAGAGAGCGCGCTAACACTAACACTCTAACAGAGAAGATCTCTCATTCTCTTCTCCTAACTAATCTCTCTCCCCCTCTCTCTCTCACCTCCTCTCCCATTGGCACAGAAGCAGAGGTAGAAATGAACTTGTCAGAGAGCAACTCCGAGGAGTTAAAGTGGGTGGCTGAAGCAGAAGCACCATTGGAGGAAATGGCCCCGCCCCTCATTGGAGCAGTTCGAGACCCACAACATCGCAGCACTTGTAAGAATTCATTTCTTGAAACTCTGCAATCTATTATACTGAAAATACAAGTTGTGGTTACTGTTTAGTTCTTGAATTTGGATATATAGACCAATGTTTGTGTCAAGAAGTACAGTTCTTTAATTTCTTTGCTCGAGTTTATCTTCATTCTATATATTTTGCCTAGCTACTTGTTCTTGATTCAGATTTCTTCATGAAATAGCATAAATTTTGTTCTTGCTTTTTGTGCTTTATGAGTTTTGTGGAGGTTTTTGAATGAGAGTATGTAGCGACTGGAGGAGTTATAAAATTTAACAAGATTCTCACTTTCTTTAATGACTTCTATGAGAAATGCTAGTTCCTTTTAACTACTATCCAAAACATGTGTTCAGGAATTCAAAATATAGTTCTTTTCATCAATGAAAAGGATCTTAAATGATATCTTAAATTAAGATAACTAAGTTATACACCTCTAAGCAGATAGATTTCTTAAAATTGTACAATTAGAAGCTATTTCTTGCTATTCTTCATTTCTTTTATAATTTCTTACTTGCGGGGCTATCATAAATTTCTATATTGCATATGCAGAATGGTTGATTGTGAGGAGCCTTTAAATGGTGAACTATTATTACTTATAAAGTTATATTTAATTAGCATACAAAATCAATGTTTCATGTCAACCTTGTTTTAATGCTGCAGTGCTTCGCCTGGAAAAGTCGATACATGACTTCATGCTAAAGGACGACTCTCCGAGTATTACATTCCCGTGCTTCGACACCCCATACTTAACAGATGTTGCATGTATACTTGCGTGTCATTATGGCCTCGAACCTGCTTCTGATGAGAAAAGCCTAGTATTTTGTAAAGGAACAGGCACTAGGATGCCATTGTGCACCCTCTCTAGCATACCACCTGTTGAACCAGAGGGGAGGGGGAGTTTGAAGGAGGAGAAGGAGGTATATCACACGGGCCTAGCTAGAGTTTTCGATGAACAGCTGAGAATCGGTTCTTCAGTGGTCTCACCTAGCCCAGAACAGATTCCGCAGCCCACACCAGAAGCCGCACAATGCCCTAGCGCCAATGTGACATTTCAGGTACAACTTTGAATCTCGTAACTATTTATAGTAGTATCAAAGCCCATAATGGTTTCACTGTTTCATCACACTATATATTAATCGGCGAGAGTTTAACATGGTAACTTAATTGAACGAAAAATTGTACCATATACGATTCAGAGCATTATCAAGCTTGAATAACAACCTTATTATAAGAAAGAGAGCAACATCCCTAAATTCAATTTCCACTTATATATGTCTCTAATTTGCTAATTCAGTTTTTTCTCCTTTTACTCTTTTAGAATCAAGACGTAGTTAATGTACCTCGTCCAAGAGAAGATGATGAGACAGGTAGATCAGAAAGGCCAAACTTTAAGAGCAGATCAGCACGAATGATTGCAAAGTTGATGGTAAAAGGCCAGAGAAGAAAACATCGCCGGAGTTTATGACTGCCTTTATATTTTTCTAGATGAGAACTGTAATTTATTCTTTTACATTTTTGTGGTTACTATAAATTAAGGCCTAGTGATGCTCCTTGGAACCTGGTGAGGTAGTCTTTTTCCCTCTAAGAATCTCTTTTCCGTTTTTTGTCACTTTTCAGAAACTTGTCAGTGTATGAAACAGCTAGTAGAAATTCTGAGGGCTGTATTGTCTAGCTCTCTCTCTCTAACTTGGAGTTTAATTTATCACTTGATTTACTCAATTTGTCCCTCGGTAATTTGAAATTCTCAAATTTCTGCCTACTTGATCAAGGCCATTGTTCAAGGGAAAAAACATGATGATGAATCAATTTGTAAGCCATATTGAACCTAGAAACTCGGTCCAATTAATTAAGACGCGGCTCTGAACCCACCATATGCTTATTCAGTACGCATCAGATACACATAACACACATGCATGCAATCCATATGATATATATCAGGAATATGCATGGCGTAATTAAAAAAATATATTATTTTCAAAAGCTCTACTTGTTTCAAAAGACAAAAAAAAATACATTCAGTCTTTGATGCGCCTAACCAAAAATTAGAGTCATCGTACCATGGTTCCAAAACTGTATTTTCAAATACTAACAATTAAATATAATATTGGAGCTGATCCTGATTACCTGGAGTAATTAAGCAGCATTAATTACCAAAAGAAAATTTAGGTCAAAATGGGATTTTTCTCGTCTATTGTCTCTTTTCAGCCTATCATATCCATTTCAAAATTTCATGGCTTCTCTGTATATTAGTAATCAAAGTTTCTAAAATTATCAAGAATTTCTTTTTTATTTCCATTATTTTCACACTATAATTAGGGGTAGCAGAAAATTAAATAATCATCTTTATGTATGAATGAATTTTTAGTAACCAAACTGCAGTGGCAATTATGCAAAAGTTAAAAAGCACCAAACCTGACGAATGCAACCTAAGAATGTAAAAGGAAAGTTCACTGGTTGTTTATTCTGATGGAAAAAGAATTAATAAGCTGTTAAACGACAGCAGAATTTTTTTTTTTTCCTTTTTAACTTGGTATACCTATTTTTACCTGCTGTTATAGCTGTTTGCTGTTCAAATAATTGCTGTTAGCATACACTTAAATCACCACAAGTTACCCTAATAATGAGAAAAAAGTTAGTGTTTAAGATAACATATCTTGAAAGCTTAGTACTGGACTAACAGTTCAATTATCTTGGAAAAAGATCATAGCCGCAGGCCCCACCTAAGTAATAACTGGTCCTTAGAAACAGCAGTGTGTCAGCATTTCTTTTGCCTAAATATAGTGAAATAAGGTTAAAACCTCATCGCAGAAAACTGATTACAGCTTGCATTTGAGTTGTTAGAATTATATTGGGGAATTATCCTTGTGAAGACAATTTGACCTATATTTAACTTTTGTCACCTTTAGTAGAATATTTCTTTGTTCCTATCTCATAGCATTTAGTTCCCTCCATATTATTTTTGCAAAATTTTTCCAGATTCCTACATAAAAGAGGGATAAACAGAACAAAAATTACCATCACATATATGATTCTTCTAAAAGAATCTGGAAGTTCACAATGATGAAGAAATTGAAATCTCGAAATGCATCCAGGAGAGATGACGAACAGAGCTTGTCGATTGCACCTAATAATTCTTCAGCCAACCCTGATATACCATCAGATGACTCAGCAAACAATACCAAGCCAGCCCCACAATGCTCGGTCGTCTCATTTTATGAAACAAAGATAGGTGGCGTGCCCCGACAGGTCACCGTCTCGTGGACCAGAAGCCTTATCAGTCATTCATTCTCTATCTCTGTCGAAGGAAGGGAAAACGGGCCCCTTTTATGTCGTGTCGAACTGAAACCATGGCCATTTAGGGGACGGAAGGGCCTCAGAGAAGAAGAAGTCGATGGAGACCATGTTAAGATCTTTTGGGACATGCGATCTGCTAAGTTCTTAGAAGGTCCAGAGCCCATAAGCAGCTACTACATCGCACTAGTCACCCAAGATGAAGTGGTTTTATTAATTGGTGATTCCCATAAGAGTGCCTACAAGAAGAGCAAATCGAGGCCCTCCTTGGAAGATCCAATTTTGCTTTGCAAAAGAGAGAGTGCTCTATCAAAGAGGAATTTCACCACACGGGCATGGTTTAACAGCGGGAGGAGGAAAGAGCACAACATTGTCATTGAGAACTCCATCCCCGGGTCAAAGGACCCTGAGATGAGAATAAGCATAGATGGCAAGGTTCTGATCAGTGTCAAGAATTTGCACTGGAAATTCCGGGGAAGTGAGATGGTTTTTGTGGAGCAGTCGCCGGTGCAGGTGTTTTGGGATGTGCATGATTGGGTCTTCAACGGACCGTGGTCGCAAGCATTCTTTGTTTTCAAGCAGGGGACTGCCGAGTTGCTGAAAGAGTATGATGATGATGGGGAAATGTTGTGCGATTGTGATAATTTGAGTGGGTTTTGTTTCTTTTTAAATGCATGGAGAACCGAATGAAAAATCGGAGTTGTCTGAGGTAGCATCGGAATATATTGGATGTATAATAAGGTAGAAAATTTTTGTCCTATATTTTGAATGAGAAGCATTTCATAGTTTAATACTGTTGAATTCTTGTATACAGTGAAGGAGCAAATGATGAAAGCATGTAACATTATCCAACATAAACATGTTGCACATGTTTTATTTGTCATGCATATATATATACATGTGCTTTCACGCACCCTTGGGCGTTATACTTGAACATAACTTCTCGGACGTGAACAATTTGGGGCTTAAAAAGTGGGAGATTTTACATCAAGTAATATTAGCTCATTCTGTTTGAAATTAAAAACAAAAGGTAAACGAGTTGCAAAAGGAAAGCTAAAACAGACAAATGATGCATAATAGAAGCACACCACATGCATGCCAGACCGTCAATTATTAGTACTCGTAAGGTCAATAACTTCATGGTTCATACATACGCTAGAATAAACAAAGCATCTTCCCAAATCTATAGTTATCAAGATTTTCAGAGTACCAACTGGCTTCCGTATTCAAAATGTCTCGAGAAAATGATTCTAGCTTAGCGTAGCTTCTAATCTGAACAGAGCATGAAACAAAAGTCTACATGGACCAAAATTGTTTGACCATATAACAATTTTCTAGTTCGCTGTAGAGATTTGGAAAAAAAAGAAAAAGAAAAAAGAAGTAAATAATGGGTGCTAGGTGGAACAAATGCAGGACTCCTGCAACCCTCTGAAATTCAGAATATCAAGTTAGTCAGTGAAGTTGAGAAACACCTCCAAAGTTATCGTGCTTCCCATATTATCAAAACACCCCAAACTACCCGTTTTTTTCCTGTTGTTTACCAGATAGAAAAAGTTCTAGTTCTATAGTGGCCATGTTTTTGTGCTTACCAGGCACAAATAGATGCTTCTTATTAAGGGAGTTTGAGCTTCAACACAGGTACATCTAAATCAAGAAAAACAAAAGGGGGACAAAAACTAATGGAATATCTCATTCCATGACAGCAACACCTCCAGCTGCCTTAATCTTCTCCATAATCTCCGTGGCTTCCTCTTTTGTGACTCCTTGTTTAACCACAATTGGTACTTTCTCAACCAGTTCTTTGGCCTCTTTCAGGCCCAAATTCGTAAAACTCCTCACCTCTTTTATCACCTTAATCTTGGCAGCGGTATCAAACTTCTCCAGCTTCACATCAAATACCGTCTTCTCCTCTTTTTTCTTCTCCTCTGACTTTGCAGGACCAGCACCCTGGGAGGAGCCTAGGCTCAAACCACCGCCAGACATGGTCCATGGCAGAGGCTGGTTGAGACGAAGGAGCAAAGCAGGCCCGATTTGCTTTATTTCTCCAGGTGGGAGGGAGGCGATGCGGTCGGCTAGATCAAGAATTTTAGATGAAGGTGGAGGACTTGGTCCATATGGATCATAGACAGGTGGGTAGGTGAATTTGTTTGTCGGATCTTTTGGTGCTGATGTGGCAACATCAGAAAGATGACGGGACACTGAGAAATAGGCAGGTGCTGCTGGTGCAGTGGTGGTAGTTTTTACATGTTTCAAAAGGGACAAAACCTTCATGGTTCCTATGAACTGGATCTACAAAATGCTGGCTTATAGGTAAATAGGGCAGAGGTCAATTACCTGGCAGTAAAAGAAAATGGTTAATTTAAAAGCATCATAAAACATTGAATACTCTAGAAAAATTTGCAAAAATTTGGAATACTCCTACAAAAATAACAATTTCCCATACCCAAAACATGGAAAATAAAATTACCCATATTCATGGATAAAGGCGGCCAATTATGACCATAGTCATCCATTGGAGATAAAGAAGGAAAAAGTGCAGTACTTATCGGCATTCTTCCCTTTTTCAAATAAAATAAGCCAGAAGGAGTCAAAATGAGTTTATATCCCAGTTGATTTGTACCAGAAACAACATCATGGATGTACAGAAGGATCCTCTACCCATACCATTTCGGACTAATATGCAATTTCAATTGTTGTGTCTGTTTTCAGTTTATTTATCTCTAATTGGAATTTATGGATCAGTCAAGCTCCCAAGACTAAACAGTGGAAATGAAATAGTACAATCAATTGAAGGCCAATTAGCCTTGGTTACAAGTGTACCATTTCAGTTTCCCCTGGTACTAGTTCGGCATTGGTTCTGTACTCAGTACATGATCTCATTAGTTCGACATCTCAATTAAAAGAAGCGATGGAAATTGTACATGTCTTTCCAGCTCAGACTTAGCATGAATTTATTGCTAACTAGAATTGAATTGAAACAAAAAGAGAGTAAAATATGGTGTTAAGAATAGATCACCGTTGAAATTGCCTCGGTCGCTAATATCCAGCTGCAGCTTGATCCAGGAAGCTCGAATGAAAATTGACAAAGCATTAGACGAAACGGAAGGGAGGGGTTTGAGTCTTTGAGAGAGGAGAGAAGAAGCTAGGTTTGGACTTGCAATTGCTAAAAAGGCCTTCTTTTTCTATGGGCTTAATTGATGGGCTTGAAAAGAACGTTGGATTTTTATTTCGAGGAGAAGAACTAGGGCTGCGTCGAACGAGATCCTCTGGATTTTAACCGTTGGATCTGAGCCGTCCAGTTTAATCTCAACGATGATGGATGCTCCGTAAATAGTATCAAATTGATAAGTTCGACAAAATTTTAATCGTTGAAATTAAATCGGACGGCTTAGATGCGAGGAAGTCCACTGGATTTCTTTTGGAAAAATCCAGAGGATCTCCTTCTAGGGATGAATAACGTCCAAAACGATAACTAAACTGAGATGTTTCGTTAACCGTTTCGTTTTGGACACGAAACTTACTACCAATTCAGTTAACCGTTTCGTTTTGGATGAAACGATCGAAATCACGAAAATACACATGGACGAAACCGTTTCAAGCTTTCATTAACCGTTTCATTTTTTGAAACGCAACCAAAATCTTTAATCGTTTCATTTTGTTTTGGACAAAACGAAATGAAATTACAGTTAAAATAGTTGCTGTTTTCAACCCTAAGAAGAACACTAAATTCAGTATAATTGGAATGTCCAATACTTTTTGAGTGATGATACAAAAATTGGATTCACATGTATCTATAATTTTTTTAGAGTATTTTTTTAAAGTAATATAAATACCATGCGTTCATAAATGTTAATTATTTGATCGATATAAATAGTTATGACATTACCTGCGGTTTTTTGTCCAAGAAATAAATCTTAAAGACACTCTTAGAAGTTCCATCCATTATATATATTGCAATTAAAAATCAGAAATGATAACTGCCATATGTAGTTTTGTCATTCCTTGTCATCGCTAAATACAAAGTGAACACATAAAACAGATAAGATAATCATATAAGTGATCAAAGTGAACACTTATAAACAAATAAGTGTTGTCATCTCTTGTTCAGATTTTTATATGCACATTCAACTTATTTGTTTGTATGTGTGCACTTTGATCACTATATATGTTCACTTTGTCTATTTTATGTGTTCACTTTCTGTTTAACGATGGTAAGGGATGTCAAAATTGCAGATGACAGTAATCAATTTCCATTAAAAATAAGTTGTGGCAAAATAAAATGTATCAATTTTGAGCAAAAAAGTCTTTTACGTATGTTAGGAATTTCCTATCTATTGAAGCAAATCAACTTACAGGCAGGTAATTATTTAAGTTGATTATATTAGGAGCTATAGTGTTCTTTCTTTTTAGCGAAAGGAACAACAATTATCTAATATGGATTATTGCACTTTTTACGTTATAAATTATTATTACTATCGTTTTAAAAAGCGAACAAAAATTGAGGCAAAAAGATGGCAAAATAAATTAAAATGACTTAGAATGAAAGTTTCCTCCCAAAACTAAACATACGGTGGCTTTTCATTTCATATCATATCATAGCGTAAGAAAAATAGCTTACCAAAATTTTTTAAGAAGTTTAAAAATCACTCAAATCACGCCCAGATGGAGAGAGAGAGAGATGTCATAGCTGCACATGTAAGCTTGAAAAGGTTATGCAATAGCATTTAAAATATTAGTGATGCATTTAATAATTTTTACACTTATGCTCTGGTAGAATTTTTAAAATACTTTACAAATACATTACGCTCATCACTATAAAGTGGAGAGTGGAATAATTATAAACCTTAATTTCTACAATTATTATGCAGTAGAAAACATGATGAACCTTATTTGGCACACTCATTATGTGTGTAGAAAAATAGAATGAGCGAATTTAAAAAATAGTTTGTACAATTAACTGATCAACCAATAAAATTAATAGTTAACAAGAGTTGTTTTTCGGAATCCCACTACAAAATATAAATAGAAAAATTGATTTATACAACACCAACAAATTCATAGAAATTTTGACAGAGGATTGCATAGTACAATGAATTAATAATTCATTTTTATACATTGATTGAGGTACATTTTACGCATGATGACCTTTTATAATTATTAAAATTAAAATAAACTTATTTTCAGTGTACGATTAAAACTGACAGTACTTTATAAAGAATGAACACAAGAAAATTTGCGTTAAAATACTAATAATCAATCGATATTTGACAATCATGCTACCTCCACAAAAGGAAGAAAGGTAAAAAAGTAAAAAACCGACTAGGGGTACAAGAATCAACTCCTCTGCTCTATACAATCATCCCAATTCACAAATTAGTCCCTCAACAAAATCAAATTTACTTTTGTATTATCTCTCTTGCAACTCCAACCCCAACTCCTCTTCTTTCCAAGGTCAAGATGCACAAAACGGCGCAGGCGTGGTTCACGGGAGGTCCGTCGTCAAGCGGCGCCGCGTCGTCGTCGGGCTCTCAGTCGGTGTTGGCAGAGTGGAACTCCTACGCGGCCGCCAGATCCGCTGAGGAGGAGGAAGGTTACGGGTTTGATTTCGATATTGAATCCGCCGTCCGTACAGCCAATGACAAGGTCTCCGGCACTTTCAGCGTGTGAGTGAATCTTATTGTCGCTTCCTCTCTCTTCTGATACCTTTTGTTTTCAGCTGATGGAGATGGTTTGTTAAATTCTAGTGGAATTGAGGTAGGTTGGTACTTGGTAGTGAATTGGTAAAATTGGAAACTTTGGAATTTGTTTGAGCTTATAGTTTGTGAACATGGTAGTTTACCTTCTCTTTTGAATAGATAAACTTGTTTAATAATATTAAATTAAGAGTATATATCAGATCTTAACTTGAAAGTAACCCATATCTTGAGGTGGGCGTGTTCAGCTACTGATTGTCAAAGCCAATGATGCTTAAAATTGATATTTCTGTGGCATCTCAGTAAATTGATCATTATTCATGGTGTCTACATCACCATCCTTTAGTATTTACTGGGTTTTATATTATCTCCTGTACTTTTTGTAGAATATTAGTGTAAGTTCAGGTGAAAGAGTATGAAAGATACAAAAGGTCAAGGTATATCGGGAGTTCTTTTTTTGTGTGGTTCGATACTTATGGAGTGTGTATTTTGAGGCTGATTGGTTCTTTGGTTCATAATTAGTTATCTTGATGTAATGCAGGGTTACAAAAGGAGTAAGAGAGCTACCCGGCAGCTTCCAGTCAGCCACTAGTAGCGTACCATCTGGCAAATCGCTGATGTACTTCGGTCTGTTATTGGCCGGTGGCATCTTTCTAGTGTTCATGGCCTTCACAATCTTTCTTCCAGTCATGGTTTTGGCGCCTCAGAAATTTGCCATCTGTTTCACTCTTGGCTGTGGATGTATTATTGGCTCATTTTTTGCATTAAAAGGTCCCAGGAATCAACTCCTTCACATGATATCGAAAGAGGTATTTGATATTTCTTTAAAAAAATTTATTCCCTAGGATTACTGTGCACCAGGCCCTGTATAATAGTGCACCTGCTAAATTGATTTGCAGAAGTTTAAAAACTATATATAAAAAAAAGTCGGTGATACTGAGTTTTTTCTGGTACCTTATTGACGCAGATCTATAGTGTATGGAACCATGAAAACACTTTTATCTTTGCCTGACAAGTGCATGTTTCCAGTGTTCTCCGATTGAAATATTTATTTTTGTTTCTCCATCACTTCAATGATGTAAAGCACAGTTGACTCTTTCTAAAAATTTCACATGTAGGCTCAGGGATGGAGCTGAAATATTTTGCTGGGAACAACAATGCACTAATTTAGAATCTTTTATAGTTAGGAATCTTGCTAATCGAACAATTATATATCATTTTGTAAATGTGGGTGTCAAAGCGGACAATTTTGTCACAATATATGTGGCAAAATTCTTCAATGAATAAAATCCAATGCTATTCGCTAAAGTTTTTAATAAAAGCTGTTTAGGCTTTACTTTGTGCCTTCCATCTCTTACCCTTTTTCCATCTCTTACCCTTTCTCAATTTTGCACAAACTTCATGGATTTTATGTTTTCTTGCAGAGGCTTCCTTTCACGCTGGGATTTACTGGAAGCATGGCAGCAACCATTTATGTGTCAATGGTGCTCCATAGTTACATTCTTTCTGTGTTCTTCTCTGCACTTCAGGTTCTTGCCTCTCTCTCTCTCTGTATGTGAAATAGAGGTCTTTTTGTTATTCCAGATTGAGGGATACCTACAAGTATGGAGTAAGGAAATGAAATAACGAATGCCATAGGAAGATATACAGCAAGTTTTATACAGTTTGGTAAAGAGATTTAGGAAATAACAGCTATACTTTTCGCACCTTTTATAGGTATTGGCGCTTGTATATTATGCAATCTCATACTTCCCAGGAGGATCAGCAGGACTAAAGTTCCTTTCTTCAACTCTCATGTCATCTGTACTCCAATGTTTCCGCCGATGACCTGCATTATTAATTTTAGGATGTACTATGTTAGCTTATGCTGAATGCTGAGCTTAGTGAATTTTGTTTTGACCTTTTGAGTGTTCGCACTGGCTTATATTCTTAGATAGCCTAAGTAATTGAGTTTTCCATTTTGGCCCCCCCAAACTGACCAAAGAAAAAAAAAAAAAAAAAAAAGGAAAAAAAAAAACCCACAATCCAACCCTGAAAATAGAGAATTTTTGGCATATTATATATCCGATATGGCGTCTTTAGTGATTTGCTTTACATTTCAAATGTTACCCATGTCCTTTGTAAAGAGTTTGAATAATGCACTTCGTAATGACCACCTCCAGGATACTTCAATCAAATTTCTCTATTAATTCATGCCAAACTCTTTAAAACTGGTGCATTTGGATACTTTCGTTAGCTGCAACATTACATAATTGAGTAGGTCATAAAAAAAAAGTACATTGAAATACCAGCAATTAAACGGCATGCTGTGCAGTCTGTATAAGTAATGCTTGAAACTACAGAAATTCTCATAAAAATAATATTACATCAATATATAGATAAAAAGTTGATCAATTAATTTGGACGAAGAATGAGATCAATTCATTTCATTACGTTTTTAGTGTCCCCCTGGTTGGACGCATGGTTTAATTTGGGTAGTATCAAACAGGCTTGCAATACACATTCATGTTGATAATAAATCATTTTTATTGTTAATTATTGTTAATTAATTATTAATTAGTATAAAAATTAATTATTAATGATGATAATAAATCATTTTTATTATTATGAAATATTAAAAAATACTTTTAATTAAATATTATAAATATTATAAATATTATTATTTATTTAATAAGAAAAATTATTATTGATTAATTATCTTTAATTAATTATTATTATTCTTAAATCATTATTATTAATAATTAATATTACTTGTTAAATATTATTAATTATTATTATTTAATTATTAATTATAATAATTAATCTTTATTATTAATTATGATTTTTTAATAATTATTGTTACTTATTAAATATTATTATTTATTAATTAATATTAATTATTTGTTATTTATTAATTATTATAAAAATTAATTATTAATGATAATAATAATTTTTTTATTATTATGAAATATTAATAATTATTTTTAATTAAATATTATAAATATTATTAATTATTTTATAATAAAAAATATTATTGAATAATTATTTTAAATTAATTAATTATTATCATTAAATCATTATTATTAATAATTAATATTACTTGTTAAATATTATTTATTATTAATTATAATAATTAATCTTTATTATTAATTATGATGTTTTAGTAATTATTGTTACTTATTAAATATTATCATTTATTAATTATTAAATATTATTATTAATTATTTTTAAGGGTATTGTTGGAAAAAAATTAAAAGGGACCGGTGCATAACTTATGTTACCTATTTCGTCTTATGTAAGAGGATGCATAACTTATGCATTTTTAAGCCACAAACAAACGGAGCCTAATACAATAATCAGATGTGCATAGGTATAACAACTTAACAGCTGTCCAATACAGCACATCAATCGCAATACAATAGAAGAACAATTTTGGGAAAGAAAGTGCAATAAACTACCATACACCGTGCATAAATATATGCTTATTTACTACTATCCAATGTTGTTATATTTATGGCAAAATTAGATATAACTCCCTTGAAACATCTCCAATTAGAAATAACCCCCTCGAAACTTCAAATTTAAATATAACCCCTTTTAATCATCTCAAAAATAGATATAAACCTTTTTTAATCATTTTATATATTTTAACAATATTTTTTAACAAAATAATGAACTGTATAATATTTGGACGAAAATGCCCTCTCTCCTAGTCCACGACCTTTCATCTTCCCGCTTGATCTCTCGCTCAGATCACGCTGTTCCTCAAGTACTTTGTCTAAGAGCAGACATACCTGAGCAAGAGGAGACGTGTACTTGAGGAATAGCGTGACTTGAGCGAGAGATCAAGCGGGAAGATGAAAGGTCGTGGGAGAGAGGGCATTTTCGTCCAAATATTATACAGTTCATTATTTTGTTAAAAAATATTGTTAAAATATATAAAATGATTAAAAAGGGTTTATATCTATTTCTGAGATGATTAAAAGGGGTTATATCTAAATTTGAAGTTTCGAGGGGGTTATTTCTAATTGGAGATGTTTCAAGGGGTTATATCTAATTTTGCCTATATTTATCTGCTAACCAATTTTCTTTATCTTTAAATTTATTAGTGCGAATGAATTGATTAATTGAACAAACGAATGATTTTAGAAAGATCGGTAGCTTTATAGAGGCTTCACAGATCCATTTTATTTCGTTCTTTTAGGTTTCTAAAAATTGTCGACCGGGGTAGGAAAAAAATGGTTTAAAAATAAGTCACAAAATTACAGCGAAGGGTCGAAGACATATCATCGATCCGTTTCGTGTAGCAAACCTTAAACCTAAACGAAGAAATTACGAAGAAATTAAGATAAAGTTAAGGGAGAATCGAAGGCAATAAAGTTTTGAGAGAGAGAGAGGTTGATAGACGATGGTGGGTGATGGAAGGAGTGAAGTTGCGTGGAAGGGGATTATATTACCGCCAGCATTAATTTCTTCGCTACATCCTTTAAAACCCTATGACTTATCGGAAATCCACTGGTTGCAGGCCGACTACAAAAACTCAGGAGGGATTCAATGGGCCAATGATGCCCTTCTCTATTATAGGGACGACCTTGACGAGACAGGTAACTAAAACTGGGTTCACTTGTTCTTTTACTTGAATATTTAATACAGGCAATTTAGTTTTTATTCTGATTTTCATTGAGGGAACGATTGAATCTGGCATCACTTAGTTGTTCTTTTACTTGAATATATATTAGATAATAGCTACTCAACTTGCTTCATTGTCTTGCGTTACATGGTGGTATCTTACATTTTAAGCACGTGTTAGTTGAAAGTTGAAACCTTAAATTTTATTCCTTTTAGTTTTCCTCGTGCTCCTGTCTTTGAGGCAATATAAAACAAATTCTTCAACTTGGCATTGCAGAAAAGGATGATTTCTTGAAGGTTCCATTAAGCGATCTTGACTCTCTCTGCAGCAATCGCGAGCCATCCTGGATAAGCAATTGGCTCAAAGATGCAGTGACGTTTTTCAAACTGTACAATAAATGGGAGGTGCACATCTGCCCGAGCTGCGACTCCCCTCGTTGGTTTTCAGACGGTGATGCCCTTGTTCAGCACCTTATAAGCGAGCACTGTTTCCCAGGTCCATTCCGTCCACTGGACCTGAGCGAGGAACACTGGTGGACTGAGGCCCTTGATAGTACAGAGTGGAAACCTATAGATGTCACTGTCGCTTTAAACACACTCTCTACAGTATCTCTAGACCTCGATGATTTTCACCTCGCTTCCTTCAAATGGCCGTTGTCCGAAGATTGTGGGAGGATGAAACTCCTGGAACAATTACAAATGGGATTTCTGGCGTTGTTAAATCCTCGAGAGAAGGATTCCTCCTTTATATTGCGCTCTAATGGCTGTTTTAGGGCACTTATTACCGTGGCTTCTGACGAGCTCCTTAGACGCCATGACCCATTGAAAGTTCTGCCACACCCTTTCAGAACTCTCTTGTATCGCTCCCCCCTCACATTCCGATTCATGGAGGAGGAGCCTCTTTGCGCTGTTCTTGAACTCGTGAAAGCGATGCGCAATTTAGTAAAGGATCAAGCATCTCAAAACACAGCATCGCAAGGGAGCCAAGACGGTGGTGCGAACTTGACCCAAAATGAAGGTCTTGATGATGCAGTTACCTTGCCAGCTGGCTGTGATTACTTTGTTCTGGACGCAGCAAAGTTAAAGTCGCATGGAATAGATGAGCACTGTATGGGCTCGTGGTTGTTGGGAGCACCTATATTTCCCAAGATCAACAAACTCCCCACCAAAGCTTCTGAGATCCTTCAAGCGGTGGAAAGCAAGGCAGCGTCATTTTCTAAATGCCTCACAACTGTTTGCGCACAGTCCGATTTGAAATTGTCTACACTTACCTCCTGCTTGAAGATGTGGAGTTTAGGGCACTGGCCAAGGCCACTTCTTGACAAGTTGCCTCCTGAGTTGGTATTGAACAGTGATTCCAACACTGCTAATGTCAACAGCATGCCGTCACCTTGCTATTTGGTCAGAAATCGTGCTAATCGACAGACAACTGAATTTGATTATCAGGTCTGTGTTGAGATCCCTGAACAGTTTATTTATTTATTTATTTTTTGGGTCATTTGTTATCGATCCAGTTACTTAACATTCGGTTTGCACATGATGCAGTACTATCTTCAACTTATCAAGTTAACCTGTGAGCTGCAATTCCTCGAGCTTCAGGTCTGTGGTCTCTGTGTCGTCGACCTTCGTGAGCGTATTTTGCCTCTTTTGAAATCCTACTTGCGGGTTTGTAATTTCAGTTATGTATAAATTTTTGGGTTTGTGTTTTTGAACCCACTAGATTGATGTTTCATATTTTCCCTTGTAGATGAAATTGTATATGTTCATGAGAGCGGGGCATGGATCTGTGACAGGAGATGAGGAAGAAGAGGAGACTAATGAGGTTAGAGGATTCTGACTCAACATTATAAGAAAGTTCGTGCAAAATCATGCAAGACCTTAGTCTTATTAAGTACTACCCACTTTCAGTACTTGCTTGCTAAACACGTCTGATTCCCTGGACCAACCTAAAACCCGGCAGGGAGGTTTGTGCAGGCCAGTCGTTGTCATTAGTGGATCTGACTGGTATGGCATTTGAACTTGAGACACGAATCTTGCTGTTAGGTTTAAAAAACCTTATGTTGTCGGTGCATAGGACCAAAGACCTTACATTAAATTAGTATCTATTTTTTATATATTATTTTGTTTTTTGGATGATTTCTCTTGTTGGGTTTTTTTTCTAGCCTACCCCAACTTGTTTGGGACAAAAGGCTTAGTTGTTGTTATTGTTGTTGTTGTGACTTAAATTGTAGGATTGTATAATGGAAGGGTTTCGAGAGAAGCACCCTGAGCAGCATGTTGATAGCAAAGTCAATGGAGAACCTGCAGCAGCGGATGGCGGTGATGTGATGACGCATGACCTGAGCTCTCTCAAGGGAAGTGAACAATTGTCTAAGGCTCCTCCAGAGCTCGGAAGTAAAGGCAGCAGTGCAATTGATATATCAGTTCATTACTGCGTGATAGACAGTGGAGAAGCACTTAGGGGAGGACCACCTGGTGCAAGTGCAGGGGAGACAGACAGAAGAGCATCACAGTTTGGAAGTGCAGATGCAGCTCCCTCCAGGAGTAGACCTGGCACAGCGGCAGCAATGGCCGAACTCGAGTCTAAACCTGAAGCCTTACCTGAGTTGATAGATAAACCTGAGTTTCAGTTTTCAGAGCGTTTCCGAAACCCTCTCTGGCGTGAGTTTGATATGTACTCCGATTCTGATCTGTCCGACTCCGAGGGCGAATCTGAAAACGGAGGTCACGAGATGGAGAAATTATCTGATGTGTTTTGGTTCATGAGAGAGAAAGGTGCTTGGGAGACCAAAGACAATGGTCTCTTCATTTGCATGACAATCAATGACATCATGAAGCATTGCCTTGAAAGCAGCAACTCGGATGCTGCACTGAATATTTGGGGATTGAAAACTGACAGGACTATGAAGTACTGGCGCTGCTATGATTGTGGCGAGAGGTTCCCAGATCAAAAGTTCCATATGTTGCACATGGAGTCTGTGCACGGTTTTAGGCTTTCATGGAAGTCTCCCTGCTGGCCGGTGCTTTATGAATTCTGGCAAGAAGGTCAATCAGGAGTGAGTGAGGGTGTCAAGGAAAGGACTTGTAGCCTTGACGATTCCATTACAGTCGATTGCGCTTACAGAACATTTCTAGTGGAAATGGAAAAGTTTGGGAGTTCATTGCAGAATGAAGTAAAGGGAGAAGTTTCAAATTTGAATTCAAATGAGATACATAGACTGCTGTGGCGAATACAAGAACTCTCTTTATGCTTGATTCACTTGCTATGTTGCGCATTTGAGGTTGTATGCCCTTTGTTTCTTTCTCCTTTTTCAACAGTTTGAAATCCAACCCCCTGGAACATCCCTCTCACTCATGAGTTGTTATATTATTATTATTATTATTATTATTATTATCATCATTATTCTTTTTCTTATTATTTATTGTTTATTTTTTGCAGATTGGCATACACGATACTGAAATAGTACGAAAGTTTATTCTGCTAAACATGCGTAAGCAAGAGTTATCCAATTTGTGTGTCTCCGACTGCAAAAAAGAAATCTTGCATTCTATCAGTTCCTTCCTGGAGGTAGATATTCTATGTTGCCCTGGGTTCCCTATAATTTGTGTCCACCTGTACGTCAAAAGTTTTACGGGATCGTGATTTTGTTATGTTCTGCAGAAGCGGAATCTCATGGATAGTGGGCTTAGGTCATGGTCACGCTGGAGATTAGAGGTATGGACTACTCCAGCTTGTTTCACTCGTTACTCACTTTCACCTGTCTGCTTATCTTACATGATGAATATCACCTACATTGTTTCTTGTTGTTTACTTCGGTGAAGTGTTTGACTTGTTACTCATCTCAATTCTCCGCACATCTTATCTATTGGTTATTTATCTTAATTTAATATATATATTTTTTTGAATTGGCTTGAGTGTTTCATTGGTTTTCATTGAAATGTTTTATTGATTTTCAGGATTTACTTCGTTCTGTAAGATGCTCGTGGCGTCCTGACTCATACATGATGGAGCTGACGTCTCCTGGCAAGGTGAATAACTCTACCCAAAGAAAAAATTAAATCAAATGAATGTACAAGACAAGAATTACAAGTCTATATGTTTTTTTTTTTTTTTTCTTTCGTTGGCCCATGTGGGCAACCAACCAACAGTTTTGGCCAAAACATTAACTTAGGTGCAGGTTTAGCCTGCATTAGTCATCAATAATTTTTTGTTCCTTGATATATATTATGAGCAGGTGATTATTAACATCGAGGAACACAATGCTGGGATCAAATTTGCTTATATTGGAATTTGTTGGAAGTTTTCTGGTGAGATTCCTTTATTTTTCATCTTCCTATGCTTGCTAAAAAGGCCTTTGTATTTTCAGGAAGCCTATTTCTATCATTTTTTATTTGCTTGTTCATTGTGTTTTGTCTCCAGGTGATCTGTCATGCAAGGAGTCGAGGGATATCAACTGCACCATTATGTTTTCTGGGGCATCAACTTCACACGGTGGTATTCAATTTGACTGGAAGTTTCTTCTAGATGAAGGGACTAAGATGACAGAGAGAGTGTACGAATTTGAAGCAGCTCTTGAGGTGGACCTTACATTGGATCTGATGGAGAAGTTGAATCATTTTCAAGCCGAGTTCAAGTGGAGGTTGCAAGTTTAAGAGAGATAAAAGTGCGTCTGTTTGTTTTTTTATAATGCAGTAGAAGCAAAATGACACTTTTCCGTCAAAATGACATGTTTTGTGCAGTTAGTTTTGTGGCGGTAAAGTTTTTAATGGCCTTGCATTATGTTAGATGCTATGTCAGTTCATTCGATGCTTAAAGTACTATTATATAATGACCCCCTCTCTCTCCCTTTCTCTCTGATCTTTGTGATTTTTTGAACTTTTAAGGTATTCTTACGATCTGAAACAAAGGCCACCGTAAGTTTAATTTTGGATGGCGCCCTCATTCTGAGCGTTTTTAGGTTTTTTTAGTTGCGACATTATTGCCTCAAATTTGATTCATTTTTAATTTTGTGCTTTATGCGGACGTGTGCCTTGAAAATTGAAATACACTAATTCTTCCGTCGAGGCTCTAAGTACAATAATGCAAATACACCTCCAACAATTCCAATTTTGCGCTTCTTTGAGTGGCAGCTCACATGCACGAGGGTTTTGACCTTTTTGCTTAACTCTAGAAAGCCCTTGATAAGAGTCTTGCATGAACAATAACCAAAATATGTATGACCATATTCATTTGAAAGCTATGTATAATGCCAAATGTGTTTGTTGTAACAAGAACAAGGACTCGATTAAACTATTCCGTTTGTTCTAAAATGTGTTTGGCAACTTCTAGAACTAGCAATTTCGAATAAGACTTTATTCTAAGGGTAGTGTGTAGAACTAAGATTGAGGGTGGGCTAGGTATACTAAATTTTAAAATCATGAACGATGCTATGTTGAGCAAATGGGTTTGGAGGTATAAGGGTCCTTTAAGTAAGGGGTAGTGGAAAGATATTATAAAGATTAAGTATGACAAATGCCGTAATAATCAACGTTGGTCCCCATTTTGGAAAGAAAATTAAAAAGATTGGAACAAATAGTTGACCTAAATTGTCACTTCAATTTGGGAGATGGGACAAGTACTAGGTTTTGGATAGATAGATGGTGTGGTGACATACCTTTAAAGCTACTTTTTCCAACATTTTTTTATATTTGTGCTAATAAAGATGCTACAGTTGCTGATGTCTTAGGAAGGGTGCTAAACTTACATTTTAATAGACAATTATCTATGAATCTTAGAGATGATTTGCATACCTTGCAACAGATAGTCTCTTATTTTACTTTACAACACAAATCTGACTCCATATCGTAGGGGAGTAATGGGGATGGTAAATTTTCAACCAAAAAGATGTGTATCTGGTTAGATAATAGAGGAGTTCAAGATAATACATATGTCTCTATTTGGAAAATCAAAGTGCCTCTTAAGATACAAATTTTTATATGGTTGTTATGTAGAAAAAGATTTCTAACTAAAGATAATCTAGCTGTGAGGGGGTGCGAAGGAGATCTAAGATGTGTTTATTGTCAAAAACTAGAATCAATTGACCACCTTTTTTTCGGGTGCACCCATTAGATGGTTATATGGACATGGTTATTGGAGAGATTTCAAAGAACGAGATATTGTAGCTCGGTTGAGGACTTGGTAGCATGGATCTCAAATTTAGATCACTATCAAAGTAAGATCGCCCATATTATATGTTGTGGTGTGATGTGGTGTGTATGGAAAGATAGAAATGCAAGATGTTTTGAAAAAAAAAAACTTTTCATTCATTTAGATATCTAGCCTCACAGATTTTGGCTTCAATTAACTATTGGTCAGGACTATGGTCGGAGGAGATTAAAGCTCAAGTGGCAGAGTGGTTGCCTTCGCTTGAGAAAATGCCATTGCAGATTGCTAGAGGCGGGCTCACGGACAACGGGGTCAAGGAGGAGGCGTGGATCCATGCAGTGGTGTGATCACGATGTGACCGAAGAAGGACAACTCGAGAGGCTAAGCTTGTTATCTCTTGGGTTGAGGAGGAACTTATTAATCTAATTTATGGTGTTTTGTTTGTTTTATGAATAATTCATTGATCTTTTTTATGGTGTTTTGTTTGTTTTATGAATAATTCTATGAATAAGTTTATTGATGTGATGAATAAAGGGAGATAGTGCTAGAGCATTGGTACCTCACGATTTTGGTGCCAGTGCGTTAGGTTTTTAGAGGTGATGATTAAGAGTGTTGTAATAAACTGCTTTTTTCATTTTAATGAAAAGAGTGGTGAGCAATTCAAGCTCACTTGTTTCTCAAAAAAAAAAAAAAAACATCCAGTACCACCAAACATCTCATATGTCAAATAGACATCTGTCTTGTTAAACTGGCAAAAAACAATGGGGGCGTTTGGATGGGCTAGGAATAACTCTTCCTAGGCGGAAAATTAGAAAGAGTTATTCCTAAGCATCCAAACGTGTTAGGCGTAAGGTGGGAATATTTCATCCCGGAATAGCACTGTTCCTAACACATTCCTTATTTTACCACACATTCATTCCTTATTCCTAACACATTATCCAAACAACATTTCTTCTTCCCGGAATAGCACGCTTCCCGAAATAACACTCTTCCTAATTTTTTCGCTCGGAATAGTTCTTCCTTCCTTATTCCTAGCCCATCCAAACGCCCCCAATAAGCATAATAATTAAAAGGAATAGCAAAATAAGCAAGAATCAAAAGGTAGATGCAGATACTCCATGCTACTCTAATTCAAGCTTTTTAAACTATAATAACCATAGGACTGACAATTTCAATACAAAGTATTTTATGAACGATGGCAAAATATAATCGTATAGAAACAACTAATAACCAAATCCAGTTAATTATTTATCTACAATTGAAAATGCACATATTCTCATATTCAGAAATTATGTATACTGCTATCAATTTGGCACTTGTAATTTCTCAAATTCAGAAATTATGCAAATTGCTTTTAACAAAAAGTAAAAGCTAAAAGTGAAGCGCAAATTAGAAGAGGAAAAATCTTGTGCGAGGAAGTTGCTGCACAAGAGGAGAACAATCCATCGACAACATGGCTAAAAGCGACATGGCATGGAGGGCTTTCGTGGATACATGCATGCTCTTTGCTATGGTTTAGTCGAGATTCAAGAAAGCAAACATGTTAGAGATATGTCCTAGAAGCCAATCAGTTGGTGGCTATTATATTAGTTTATGTTGTTGATGATACTTGATCATTTGTTCCTAGAGTTTATTATTGACAGATCATTCAAGTTGAGGATCTGTATTGTAGATCTCTGTGGATCATTCGTTAGAATGACAATAATATCTCTAAAGAGTCCATAGTCTTGATAATTAACAAGGAACATTAATTATCATATAAGACTAGTATGCAAGTTAAGTCATGATTAAGTTCTACAAATCATGGATAAGAAGTTACCGACTTAATTGTATATGTATATGTTACTGGAACATAGTACAGGACATGACCCAATGAAATAAATATATGGATTATGTTGTGTGTCATTATTTATTTCATACGTGTTTGATTTTGAGTTTGAGACGATTCAGTTTCTCCACATGAGGATAGGTTCTATAAATATCGTCTAACGCTGATTCCAGATAAGGGCTGCTGTACGGACTTTATTTATGTTCTCTTGAATTGTGCGGGGAGAAACTATTCATCAAGACAACCGTATGTACCTCATTAGTTCACCTAGTGAGTGATGATATCTACTGGGCCCCTTGATGGAGTTGGATCGTATGCGCGCAACTAGGCGATTAACTCTATATCAAGAAACGTATAATCTGCAAGAATGACACATTTCTATCTTGGATTATACACGGATATCATGTGACATAGGAATCAAAACAATAAGATATTTTTTCTTATACATGATTGAAGTACTGTATTGGTACAATATTTATTTATGCGAATTGAGAATCATAACGTGTTGCTAGATATCGCTTATGATTATTGGAAATAAATGGTGATTTATTTTCCATGACCAACATAGCATAGATCCTCAAAGGGTCACACAAATAGGACTTTAACCATACATGCATTATTTATTTATTTACAGTAGCGAGTACTGCAAAAATATGATAAGTTGATTAATTAATTATATACCGTTACAAACCGTTATAATTAATTAACTCAAGAGGATTATATAAAAATAATATAATGCATATGCTAATTCCAAATTAATTATTAATATGTTAATAATTAATTTCGTTCAACGTATATTTATTATACTGAGCTAATCGGTTTTTTATTTAATCAGTTAATTAAAAGTCCGATTAGAGATGGATTAATAGAGTAAATTAATGGGCCATTATATTATGTGGGTTAGCCCACATAAACCCTGAAATTTTCAGATTTTGAGGGGTATTTTTGTCCAGACAGAAATTGGAAGAGAGCTAGTCTTTATATAAGACAGCGTTGTTTATGGAAATAACGTGGGAAAAACCCTAATCTCTCTCTCCCTCTCTCTCTGGCCGACGACTCACAAGAGAATAGCAATTGTTCTCTTCTCTAGTGCGCCTCCACCTCCATCTCTCTTGCTCATGAGTTGAGCATTTCTTCTTCCAATTAATCGATTAATCGCGCGAAGAAGAACAACAGGGAATTAGCTATCGTCTCGGACAAACTAGCACTTGTCCTGAGACTTTGGTTAATCTTTTAGGTGGACTCGAGATAACCGGATGCAGTCGCGAGTGTGACGAGCACGCCACCGACTCCAAGAGATTGGATTCGAGCCTCGCGAATACGATTTCGCGAGAGGTAAACCTCCTACGCTTCTCATTTTATGTGTTAATTACTTGAATAACTAGATCCGGTATTTCGTGCGTATTAATTGCTTGTTAAATGTTAATAAAAATTAAAATTGCATGAGGACTTGAGTTTCTAACAGTGGTATCAGAGCACTGGTCGTTATTCAAGTTTTTAATATTTTTAAATCGAGAAATTAGTAATTAACAAAGTTAATTAGTGATGTGTGTGCTTGCTGTTCTGGAAAAAGCTATTTTTCTGTCTTATTGCTTGTTTTTCGTGATGTAAATTTCTCTGGAATTTTTTTCTCTCTTACTGGATGTTGTAGATCTTTGAGTCATGGTTCATTTGGCACTAGTTTCACTATTTTATAAGTAGTTATGAATTTTTAGTGAATTAAACGGTAACGGTGCGCAGATCTGCCGTTCTGCTGCACAGTTCTGTTTGTATGGCAAAAAGGACGTATTTTTGGAAAATAGCTACCTATAATATTTGTCTAGGGTTAATCTAGACTTGATACTCTTTCTGTATATGTGTAATTTGTTACCTATTTCTGATTTTATATAGATGTTCAAGTATGGAAAGAATCGAAGTCGACAGATCTGTTTCTCTGAACAAGCTGGTTGTTTTGAAAAACTAAATTTATTGAAGGACTTTTATAGAAAAGTGTTTGAATAGAGTTGTTCAACTTCGAATTAGGATTCTGTGAAAATTAGTTTCATAATTTTTCTTGAAGATTTGATAATTCAACTGGGTCAAAACATTTCAGTCGTCAGTCTGTTTCAGAACAGGACAAGTCAATAGTATGACTTTTAACTCGATGATTTTGAATAGACCTTGGTATTTTTCTTTTCATAGGTTGATAGCCTAGTATACAAAGTATTTTTCCATATAAATTGTTTGCTTGAAAAATATCAAGGGGGTTGTTTGACCCTAAAAATTAACCCTGAAAACCAAACCCAAATTGCTTAAACCAAATTCAAATAACGAAAACCAAAATTCAAACTGCGAAAAATCAAGTTCAAATTGCAAAAAATACAAAACAAACTCCAAAAATTCCCTAAGAATTATGATAATTTATCATAATTTTTAAATCCCAAAAATATCAACAGAAACTCCACAATTTGCAAAGAAACCCCAAAACTCTACAAAATTACCAAAATAAATCTGTGAGGAATTTAGCAAAACCATTTGAACCATTAAATTCCTTATATTTTTGTGAGTCTACCCATAAAATTTCATCCAAAAATACCCAAGGAAAGGTCCCCAAATAATTTATTTTGATTTGACATTAAAGAAATGTATATTAAATGAAGAAAATCAGATGAAAATCGTAGAAAGATCAGAAGGGGCTGTCGGGTGCGCCCATTGTAGCGGATCCGGAGCAGAGTAGAAGGGCGCTGGCCATTAAAAATTATTGTTCCTCATTTGGCTTCGAATGCACATGGCTCATACACTGAAACACTTTGATTTGTTGGAGCCTCACTGGCGCACCATGAACCCAGCGCACCCAGATGAAGAGCTCGTCTTCCTCCTTGGTAAAAAGAAGAAACGAAAGAGGGGAGCTGCGATTTTTACCGCCAATGCCGAGTAAAAAAGAAAAAAAAATGGTGAAGCTCACCGACGTGGCCTCCTCCAGCGCCACAGACGCAAAACCACGCTCCCTGGCCTATGGTCTTGCAATACCTAACCCTAGGCGCAGTCCAATGTGGGCCATTGATGGAAATCGGACGATGGTGATTGGCTCGGGCTCAAGAAGTGAAACCCTAGATTCAAGTCTATATAAACCCCAAAATTTGAGAGAAAAAGAGAGAGGAGGCAGCCACCAGACTAGGCTAGGGTTAGGCCATTGTAATTAAGTGTCAATTTAGCATAAGCAAAGAGTAATTATGTGAGGCAATTGAGCGAACACTTGTGAAAAAGGAGAGAGAAATAGAGTTGAAGGATCCTTGTTTGTAAGTTTCTGTTATGAATCAAATTAAATCGATTTAAAATGCCAATTTGAGGTCTTGCTTTCCCTTCTCTCTCAATTCAACCATCAAATAATGATGTGTTTGAACCATAGCTGCACAGCCCCTATGAGCCATGGCCTGAAGCACAGCATCAGTCATGGCCATAATGAGGGTCCCAGTAAAGATGCCCATGGAGGTTTGGAGCCTAGCTCCTGGCTTCATGAGGTGTTCTTATGTTCGATATGAAATTGGCCATGGCTGTCATGAGAGGGTTTGTAGCCTAGCTCAATTCTCTCGCGACAGCCCTAACTTGACTTGATATAGGTCCAGAGCCTGGCTCTGGCCTAGCCATGTTCAAGGTGTTAATAAAATTCAAAAATAATGAAGATAAAGAATAAATGGTATGCTAATCTCAACCAGCCCTATGTTTGCAATTTGTTTAAAATTTAGGACTTAAATGCATAGGATAGTATAAGCACTGCTTTCCCTAAGCCAACTTCACATTTTCATAAAATAAAAATATATATGCATATATGCTTAAGTCTGGCCAGCAATGGAAATAAATAAGAATATGGGGTTTTATTTGCATAAAAATATAAAAATGTGTGTGGACAGCAGGTACTTGATCTCATAGATAGCAGGGAACAATCTTTTCTATTTTTGAAATTTTATACAATTTTATAAACACTAATAGAGGACAGCAGGGGTATTTCTTTAAATAAATGGAAATTCTACAAAGTCCTGGACCTTTCTGCAAAACTCTCACACAGGAGATTAACAAATGTGTTGAAGGATATGCTTATAAATTTTCAGAAATTTTGGACAAGCCTAAAGGTATTCTTCTACCTATTTTCAAAAGAGGGCTGAAATGGTGTAAATAAATGAATGGTTATAACAAAAGATGATGATTTGTCAACACTGCATTCAGTGGTCTCAAATACTCTCCTCAAGTTCAATATAAATGATACTCCTGCATCTAGACAAGCAGAAATGGAAGATTGCCTCAGAACAGCACCAATTGCTTAAAAACAAAAAAAAACTGAAAATTGGAGAATATGCTAAGTGACTTGCTCTTGCACTCTGGGTAGTTCAAACATCTGAAACAAACTTGGATTGATCAGAATTGGGTATCAAATCGAACTTATTTGCTGCAAATTAACTTACATGCAAAACTAAAATTAGATACAAAGTGCATTTCTGTCCTAATACGTCTCACAGCCAACAATGGTGCTCTAAGATGAAATGAGGACACATATAACCTATTTTTGACCTCCTGAAGCGGTACAAGCGGTTACTGGCACAAGAAAATGGTTGTGTGGGCCCACAGTGCGGGTTCAGTTCTGCCTAAATTCAAGCCGATGTGCCTCAGCCAAGAGAACCTCCTTCCAACACTCTCCATGCGAAATTGACATCACCCTCGCTCTCAAGGCACCTTCATGAGTGTATGAAACCTAGAACTGGCAAAAGAAGATGGCCAGAAAGCTCTGAACGTTGTTAATGGCTGCTCGAGCTTCCTCTGACGCCAAGTGACAGCACAAGTCTCTAAAACTTTCACTAATGACACCACTATATTCTCCTCACCTTCACGATTCTAACGCACTCAATATCGACCAAAACGATGGCCGGAGTCGTCGCAATTCTGCCGGAGGAAAGTCAGGGGTCGTTCTGCATAAAGGCCAGGATTTGTCGGAGAAGACGGGTTTAAACCCGTGTGCGTATTGATCTTCTGTACCCAAACCTCATGTGGCGAGTCGTTCACACGACAACAACCCGTTACACAAATCAATTAAGGATGGTCAGCGCTCGGTCAAACTTAATTTCGCGCTCTGCCATGTCAGCAAGTTCAGTCAGCACCCAGTCGGCGCCATTTCAGCTCTTCTGCTGACGTGGACCAATCAGAAAATTACAAATAATCAGAAAACTTCAAAAATTCATTAAAAATAGAAGGAAACTCAGAAAAATTCAAATAAAATATCCAAAAATTTCTAAAAATCTAAATAAACCAAATTCACTTATATTTTGATATAAAAATCTGTCAATTTATTGGTCATTTCTATTTTTGAAGTATTTTCAAAAATTAAATGAATTTCATAAAATTCTAAAATAATAATGAGAAATTCAGATAAATTAAAATAAAATATCCATAAAATTATAAAAATTCAAATAACTAAACTCACTGATATTTTGATGTAAAAATTTGCTAAATTAATGGTCTTTTGTATTTTTGAAGCATTTCCAATATTAAACAAAAATATAAAATCTCTAAAATGATATTAAACAAATTTTGTAAAATTCTAAAATGAAGTCAAAATTTATTAAAACTCTCCCAATAAATTTCCAAGCATAAAAATTAGATAATCACAAAATATAAATAATTTCAAAAAAGAAATATGTCAAATGTCAAATATTTTCAAAAATAACCATAATTAAAAATATAGAAAGAAATTCTAAAAGTCTAGAATTAAAATAGAAATAAAATCAAACGGTGAAAACTGTAAAACCCAAAGAGAAATTTCAGAAAATTAAAAGTCAAAACACGAATCCCAAAGCCAAAGCCGAAACCTCTTCATTAGAGAAAGGAAAGCTCTTCAGCAGATCAAGATCAACTTTAAGCGAGTCCAAAAGCCAGAAACCCTGAAACTCAAAATCCAGAAACCATGAAACTCAAACCCAAAAGACATAAAACTTTGAAATTCAAATTCAAAAGCTGAAAACCCTGAAACTCAAATTCTTGTTCTCACAAGTGGCACAAAATAGCCCCGAGAACTCCCAAGTTTTGCTTCCAAAAGTAACTCAAAATAGTCCCGGAAACCAATCCTTACAAGTGACCCAAAATAGTCCCAAGGATTGCCAAAACTCAAATTTTCACAAGTGGCCCAAAATAGCCCCGAGAACTCCCAAGTTTTGCTGCCAAAGGTGACCCAAAATAGTCCCGGAAATCAATCCTTACAAGTGACCCAAAATAGTCCCAAGGATTGCCAAAACTCAAATTTTCACAAGTGGCCCAAAATAGCCCCGAGAAACCAAAATTCCGTTTCCACAAGTGACCCGAAATAGTCCCGGAAACCCTTTCTCACAAGTGACCCAAAATAGTCTCGAGAAATTCAAATCAAATCCAAAAAGACCCAAAATAGCCTCAAGAAATCCAAATTCAAATCCAAATTCCACAAAGGCCCAAAACAGCCTTAAACAACCCAAACCGAGTCTAAATCCAAATGACCCAAAATAGTCTTGATACACTCAAAATCCAAATCCAAATTTTACAAAGGCCTAAAATAACCTCAGGATCGAAAACCCCGCCCGACATCAAAACTAAAACCAAGTCTATTAAAATCCAAATTCAAAATTATTTAAGCGTCCTCAATTAGATCCCGTCAATTAGATTTGGTAGCATCAATTGAGTCCGGTCTAAGCCAAAAGAAATAAACTCCCGCATAAGTGCAAAAATCAAATCATTTTAGAGACGATTTTCCTAGCCTATTACATATAATTCTTTAAATCCCTTAATCAGAGGTTCCCGTAGGCAACTACGAGGTAATTAACAGTAGGGGCTTACGCCTACTGGAAAGAAAGGACCCGCGAAATTAATAAACCTTCGTAAGAAGCGACTCTTGTTCTGGTTCTCTTGTCGTCAAGAGATACTCAGCTCAGAGATCGAAACTTAAGGGGGGTGAATCTGTTGGAGTTATGTCCTAGAAGTCAATGATTTAATGACTTAAATATTAGTTTATGTTATGGATGATATTTTATCATCTGTTCCTAGGTTTATTATTGACAGATCATTCAGGTTGAGGATCTGAATTGTGGATCTCTGTGGATCATTCTTTAGAATGACAATAATAAATCTAAATGGTCCATAATCTTGATAATTAACAAGGAACATTAATTATCTTATAAGATTAGTATGCAAGTTAAGTGATGATTAAGTTCTACAAATCATAGGTAAAGAGTTGCCAACTTAATTGCATATGTGTATGTTATGGAACATAGCACAGGACTTGACCCAACGAAATAAATGTATGGATTGTGTTATGTGTCATTATTTATTTCGTTATGATTTTGGTTCTAAGTTTGAGATGTTTATCTTTTCCACATGAGGATAGGTTCAATAAATATCGTCTACCGTTGATTCCTGATAAAGGCTGCTATACGGACTTTATTTATGTTCTCTTGAATTGTGCGGGGAAAAGCTAATCATCAAGAAAACCGTATGTCCCTCATTAATTCGCTTAGTGAGTGACGATATCTGTTTGGGCCCCTTGATGGAGATAGATTGTTTGCATGCAACTTTATACAATTATCTCTAGATCAAGAAACGTATAATCTGCAAGAATGACACGTTCCAATCTTGGATTATACGATGATATCGTGAGACATAAGAATCAAAATAGGGAAATACTTTTATTCTCTTATGCAGGATTTAAATACTGTAGCAGTACACTATTTATGCGAATTGGGAATCATAACGTGTTGCTAGATACCGCTTATGATTATTGGAATTAAATAACGATTTAATCCCATGTCCAACTTAGCATAAATCCTCAAAGGGTCACACAAAATAGAGTTTTGACCAAGACAGTGCATTATTTATTTATTTATTCGCAACAGTGCGTATTGCGGAAATATGATAAGTTGATTGATTAATTATATACCGTTATAATTAATTAAGTCAAATGGATCATATGGAAATAAATTAATGCATTAGCTAATCCTAGAATAATTATTAATTAGTTAATAATTAGTTTAGCTCAACACAATTTAATATAAATAGTTATATTAATTTATTGGGCCAATATGTATGTATTAAATATATAGCCCAATTGAAGAGCATTTGGAGTAGCATCTAATTATATGAATTAGAGGCCTAAATAAATGAGATGAGAGGCCCATATAGCCCATAATAGAGGCCGGCCTTGGTGGTAGGTAGAGTGGCATTTTGTGTAAATAGTTGGTTGGTGGTAGGTAGGGTTTGTGCACTATATATAGAGATGTATAGATGCAAAAACCAACCTTCTCTCTTCCCTAACCCTAGCCGCCACTCCTCTCCCCCTCTTTGGCCGCCGGCCTCATCTCCTCTCTCTCTCCATTAGCTCATGTGTTGAGCAATATTCTCTCTACTAATTAAATGGTTAATTAAGGAAGAAGAGAGAATACCTTTGGATTAGTTTTGTTCTAATCGAATCGCTAGCACGAATCGATTTAGACCTTGGTTAATCTCTAGGTGGACTCGAGGCGGCCGTCAACCATGGTGGAGGCGCAAGGAGAGCACTCCACCGACTCCTACGCCATTGGATCGAGCCCCGCGGATGCGATTTCGCGGGAGGTACAAATCCAAACCCTTTCTCTTGTGTTGATTGACTTTTGCACTAGATCCTCGCACTTGTTTGTGGTTAATTAAGTGTAATTAGCTTCAAAATTAAAATTTGTGCACTTTCTAACAGTGGTATCAGAGCATGGTCGTGCTTAAGTTTTTTTGACACTTAATTAAGAGAAATTGGCTAATTAATGGATTAGTAGAGATGATGTTTTTGTTTGCTGTCTGGAAATAGCATTTTCTGTGTTGTTATGCGTTTTTCGCTATGTTATGTTCTCTGGATAAACTTTCCTCCTACATGAAAGTTGTAGATCTATGGATTGTGATTCTTTTGGCGTTGGATTCACATTTTTCTGAAATTGTATGGATTTACTGTGAATAAAATGGCAACGGTGCGCAGAACCAGTTTCTGCTTGCACTGTTCTGTTTGAATGGCTTAAAAGATTTATATTTTGAATATAAGTACCAGTGTTCTTTGGCTATATTTAAAGAGGACTTGAAACACTTTCTGGACATGTATAGAATGTTGCATGTTTCAGATTAATTCGTAGTTTTTCAAGTATGAAAAGAAAGATCTCGTCAGATCTGGTTTATTGAACAAACTGATTGTTCTAATAAACTGTACCAACTGAGAACTCTTTCTGGAAAATTGTTTGAATAGAGTTGTTTACTTTTAAGTTAGGATTCCAGGAAAATTAATTTCATAATTTTTCATGGAAGTTTGGTACCTCAACCAGGTCAAACCTTTTCGGTCGACAGTCTGTTCCAGTACAGGTCTAGTCGATTGTTAAGCTTGTAACTTGAATTTCTTAAACTGAACTTAGTGGTTTTCTTTTCATGAATAGTTAGCCAATAGATTAAACAAGTTTTTCTATGTATATTGTATATATAAAAACTGGATGGAAGGTGATCTTTCAGACCGGATGGTTGAGAAGAAAAACAGAATATCTCAAAACGGTGTTTTCGCGCACTTGTTTCAGATTTGTCTTTTTTTATTCTCTCAGATGGTTTATGATCTCTTCCTGAATTTTTGACTGGTAATTACAATCTAGACAAGGAGCTTATATAAATTATTTCATATTTTTTGGAGACCGAAAACTGTGGATTTTGTCGTGTCCCATTAGATACTTTTTTTTTATCAAAGTATTATTTTCTAATTATTCAAATTAGTTGAAAAAGTAATTAGAATACTCCTTGTTTGATCTCCTTTCAGTTGTTGGATATTGGAAAGTTTCTCAAAATGAATTTAAACAAGTTTTGTTGTTTAAAGATGAACATTTATACACGGAAATTGCGAATGGCAAATAAAATGCAAAGATGCTTGAAAATCATTAATTGGAAACAAAGTGGACTAGTAGTTGTACATGTGCTAACTTTGTTTTGTAGGTGGATAGTGGGTTTAGTATGGCTCATGATTCAATGCCTTGTGGTTTGTAAATTGAATGCATGTGTGATTGCGTGTAATAAGGCCTTTGGTGCCATTAATTAATTTTGATTAATTTTTGTGTAACTTGTGTGGCTTGCATGCCCCTAAGGTTAGGATGGGAATAGAAATTTACACATGTAATTTTGTTCCTTTATTTTATATAGGATTTAGATCCATATATAATTTAGTGGGAGGGACAAAGATTAGATTAGTTTTGCTACATGGAGATGCGGCGAAAACTAATGCAAGCGGGAGCCATACAAACCCACAACAATGCTTGAGATGCTTTATTATGTGAAAGTTTGTGGATGCTATGAATGTCATAGGATAGGTATGGGTGTATGTTTACACGACCACCAAACAAGAGTCACATAATTGTTTGTCCCATTAATTTGATTAAGTCAACCGCCCTCCTTCTCTCTATCCCCTTCACGTCGTTCGGTGCCAAATGACGCTTTCTCGCCGACGCGGGACGTCTTTTGGTTAACCTTCGAAGTCGGGGTGTAAATCGAATTTACTAGGAGCAAATAGAGAGAGGTTACTTATCGATGGACCCTAATCGGATTGGACATCGGGGCGAAGTTTGTGGATGTACATGAGACATTTCACAAACCAATAGTCATATGGTTAATATGATTGGTTGGAGAACCTACCTTATCTAGTTGTTTTGGTGTTATGCCGACGCTGGCCCCATCTCAACGAAAATAGAGATCTTGGATAACCAACTACATTTGGGACATTAAATAAATGTAGTGGAAGTTTTATTTGTTATAAATAAAATATTTGCATAAACTAAATGACCTTAAATTGATTTTGTTATAGATGTTAAAATTGTTAATTTTGTTGCGATCAATCTTTGAAAAGAAACTTAAATATATCAATTCCCAAAACTTTACTCAAACTACCCGAACGTAGTATCGCGATGATTGATTGACTTTTGACGAAAAGTTATTCAATAAAGCGTATGACTAATATCCTCATTTGAAATTTCTAGACCTTTGAATTAACGAATTCATATGGACTAGAATTTAACTCCTACGCTCTTATCCACTTACTCAAGAAGGCGTTCTTGGAGAAAGTAGATATTGACTCCATCATTTACGATCGAGTGTGAAGGGCATGAGTTGACCAAGAGATTCTTCTATAAGAAGATATATGAATGTTTCGTTAGCTTACAAATCGAAAGATTTAAGTAGCTAATTGACAACTAGAGATATTACGATCTCCAATGTCAAGGATTGTTGATATTGTCATACGATCTCTTTGGAATTATGAAGGATATAATGTTACCTTTTTCACACTTGTTGATGAAAATAGGTAATTGGTTAAGTATTCAAGAAATACTTCACCAAGGTATGAGTTGACATTTCGAGACCCTCAATTGTGACTATGTGTCACATGAGTTGTTTCATTTGCCGTTTATGGGAGGCATTTGAAAGGTTGTTCGAAATACCATGATTGTAATGTTCTAATCCTAAAGGTGTATTTGTCGTTCAAATTATCTCATTATCTCTAATTCACACTAGTAACTTGATACTAGTTCATAAGCTCGCATTTAACGAAATGTGTTGGCAATGAAGAATAAGAGACACTTCGAGAGACGTAAAGCAAACTCCGTATAGGAAATGACTTGTTCGTCTAAGTCATTACCATTGGATACGTAGAGTTATCTTTATTAAGAGTTTGTTTAAGAATTGAAGGTTACATACCTTAATCCTAACCTCTCAAAATATTATCTCCATTTCATATTCGATGATGGACGATTATGTTATTTTATTATGGATATGTTTATATGATTTCATGCATCTTGATCGAATTTGCTTGAAATAGATAAACATGTTTTGAATGACAAATAGGATGCGTAAGACTTGACTTAAAGTGTTTGACTTTTATGTGTAATAGCCGCTTAGTCATAAATAAACGAGAATCGCATTATGAGAGTCTACGTAACGTAGAGCTCGTAGTTCAATTCGATTTCTCATCAATTGTTATATGCGAATCATGTTTGTTAATTGACAAAAGCGCCTTTGACCTACGAAGGTTTAAGGACAAGTGACTTGATTAGAACTTATACATATCGATGTATATAGATCTATAAGTACTTGTGAAATAAAAGGTTGTTTATACTTTAATTACTTGACCAACGATCATTGTAGATATTAACATATCTATTTGATAAGGTATAAGTATGAACCTTTTGACTAGTTCAAAGGAGTTCAAGAGTGAAGTTAAAAGACCGTTCAAGGAAAAGAAAAAGTCTTACAATTAATCATGGTAAATAGTTAAGTCGTATGATTTGAAATATTATCTAAAGAGTATGAAAGTAGTTTCACAACTCGCTCCATGAGGAATAATATGTCCAAGAATGGAGGTATCGAACAATATTTAGTATAGTTCGATCGGTAATAAATCAAATTGACTTATTCGACTCATATTAGGAAGTTATGTTTGAGGACAATATTGTTTACACTGAATAATGTTCCATCGAAGTCTATTGAGAAAGATATTTTACGAGATTTTGATCTCTAACTATATTGGTTCTCAAGATTTGGTGTTAAGAAGCTTATTTCAAGGTTTGTTGACTTATAAGCTTGAACCAAATAAGACACTCTATATTTTGTAGGATACCTTAAGTCGAAAAGACACTACTTCCACGAACATGATAAGAACAAAATAGTTGTTGCTAATCATAACGTAGTCTTAGAGAATAATATTCTCAAGAAGAAGTAATGGGAGTAAAGTGAGCATTAAAATAGTTTGTGCGTCACTACAAGAAGTATTCTTATAGAAAACTTGTTACTCCATGCATGGTGCTTAGTGGGAGTTGAGCGGAATTTCAATCACAAGCCGTTGTGAAAGGAAGAAGTTTAATAGTACGCTCCTTCCAGTGATGACTCAACCATCTCACGAGTTGATGATGTTCGAGACACTCATGGAATATAAGGAGTCAAGAATTTATTCTACAAATCGTTGTAGAAATAGTTCACGAACCTTAAGTACCAATCCTACAAAAGTCAACGCGAGTTGATTGCCTAAGCCGTTTGATGCGTAGGCTTCACGACATTCTCGTACTTGTCATATGAGAATCCGTTGAGAAACAAGAAAACGATGGAAAGATATGATTTCACATGTACGGTTTAAATCCATATGATCTTTAAATGCAATCCATGTATAACAACAAGGTATAGACCTTGGTTGATGTTCAAGAATGACCAATCCATCAAGAACGTTTAGATCTTTAATGGAAAGATTGACATGGACGGCAAGTTGACTAAGTACAAAGTACAGCTTCGCGCTTGTAGCTATGTCTAAGTCGATGACGAGTTGACTATATACTAAGCACGGCTTATTGCTTATAGCTATGTATAAGTCAATAAAGATCGTTCTAGCAACAGTTATATTTCGTATATATTGATATATGGAAAGGAACATCAAAACCGCCTTATTCGAATGAATGAAAGAAGATGTTATGTATATGATGCAAACCAAGGTTTTGTTTTTGTGCTAGAAATATATACACACTTCAAGTATCCATTAATGGATTAAAGTAAGTATTGTGAAAAATGGAATAAACATTTTGACAAGGAAGTCAAGGAGTTGAACTTCGTCAAAAGCGTCTTGTATAGACAAGATATTCAGTGGGAGCATGATTGTGTTACTTGTATTGTACAAGGTAATAAGATATTAATTGGGAATAACATTAAGAAAATGAATGTTGTCAAGATCTCATTGGAGAATGTTTTCTCAATAGAGAACTAGGGAGAAATCGCCTAAATCCAAGGAAACAAAATCTATGGTGATAGATTATGATGGATGTTAGGTTTGAGCTAATGTGCATATAACGACGAAGTGTTCGAGAAACACGAAAGTTACACTCCAAGATAGGATGTCTAACTACGTCACAAGGCATGACTTGAGTATTTAACTCGGTTTATTGTAACTCAATTCGAGAAAGTGCATGAAACAGTTCAAGCATTCTTTCGTTATGAGTTTCATTTTGTACGCCATATTTATGCATATGCCTCGATGTGTAGTATCCAAAGGATATGACAAACAGTTGTCAAATTGATACAAGAGAGACACATTTGGACAATAGTCAAGGATATCCTCGAGTACCTTATGAGAAAGAGTGATATAATGTTCCATCTCTTAAGATGAAAGATAGTTCGTGTAAATTGATTACATTGATACTAGTTTTTCAAAAGATTGATATAATCACAAGTGAGCTACATATTTAGCTCAAAGGTGGTGTTGTAAGTTTAGAAGGTGTTCTAAATGGAATATTACAACCGTTTCTGTCACCAAAGCAAAATTCATAGCAACTTGTGAAGCAATAAAAGAAGTTTATTTGAATCGAGTTCTTAGTCAAGCTAATATGGTTCTATTGCATCTCGAACCGTAGCTTAATACTAAAGAACCCTTTGTTGGAGATTCAAGTATGATCTATAACGATATCACTTGATATCATATGATGATGATCAAGAATATATATAGGAGTATACATATATAGGGTCAAACAAAAGTGGATAGGTTCGCGAACACAGCGAACACTCTAACTTGACCTCTGCCTTAAGCGATATACGGGATGCAAAATGTGCATCCATACGTGGTGGACGTATGAGTAACTTGCTTTAAGTGTATTATTTCTTTTGAGGTCCGAGACAAGTATATATGCAGATATATAACATCGTTCTCAATTCTTCGTTGGCTAGAAGTCACTATTGATTGACTCTAGGCCAAGTGGGAGATTGTTGGAGTTATGTCCTAGAAGTCAATGATTTAATGACTTAAATATTAGTTTATGTTATGGATGATATTTTATCATCTGTTCCTAGGTTTATTATTGACAGATCATTCAGGTTGAGGATCTGAATTGTGGATCTCTGTGGATCATTCTTTAGAATGACAATAATAAATCTAAATGGTCCATAATCTTGATAATTAACAAGGAACATTAATTATCTTATAAGATTAGTATGCAAGTTAAGTGATGATTAAGTTCTACAAATCATAGGTAAAGAGTTGCCAACTTAATTGCATATGTGTATGTTATGGAACATAGCACAGGACTTGACCCAACGAAATAAATGTATGGATTGTGTTATGTGTCATTATTTATTTCGTTATGATTTTGGTTCTAAGTTTGAGATGTTTATCTTTTCCACATGAGGATAGGTTCAATAAATATCGTCTACCGTTGATTCCTGATAAGGGCTGCTATACGGACTTTATTTATGTTCTCTTGAATTGTGCGGGGAAAAGCTAATCATCAAGAAAACCGTATGTCCCTCATTAATTCGCTTAGTGAGTGACGATATCTGTTTGGGCCCCTTGATGGAGATAGATTGTTTGCATGCAACTTTATACAATTATCTCTAGATCAAGAAACGTATAATCTGCAAGAATGACACGTTCCAATCTTGGATTATACGATGATATCGTGAGACATAAGAATCAAAATAGGGAAATACTTTTATTCTCTTATGCAGGATTTAAATACTGTAGCAGTACACTATTTATGCGAATTGGGAATCATAACGTGTTGCTAGATACCGCTTATGATTATTGGAATTAAATAACGATTTAATCCCATGTCCAACTTAGCATAAATCCTCAAAGGGTCACACAAAATAGAGTTTTGACCAAGACAGTGCATTATTTATTTATTTATTCGCAACAGTGCGTATTGCGGAAATATGATAAGTTGATTGATTAATTATATACCGTTATAATTAATTAAGTCAAATGGATCATATGGAAATAAATTAATGCATTAGCTAATCCTAGAATAATTATTAATTAGTTAATAATTAGTTTAGCTCAACACAATTTAATATAAATAGTTATATTAATTTATTGGGCCAATATGTATGTATTAAATATATAGCCCAATTGAAGAGCATTTGGAGTAGCATCTAATTATATGAATTAGAGGCCTAAATAAATGAGATGAGAGGCCCATATAGCCCATAATAGAGGCCGGCCTTGGTGGTAGGTAGAGTGGCATTTTGTGTAAATAGTTGGTTGGTGGTAGGTAGGGTTTGTGCACTATATATAGAGATGTATAGATGCAAAAACCAACCTTCTCTCTTCCCTAACCCTAGCCGCCACTCCTCTCCCCCTCTTTGGCCGCCGGCCTCATCTCCTCTCTCTCTCCATTAGCTCATGTGTTGAGCAATATTCTCTCTACTAATTAAATGGTTAATTAAGGAAGAAGAGAGAATACCTTTGGATTAGTTTTGTTCTAATCGAATCGCTAGCACGAATCGATTTAGACCTTGGTTAATCTCTAGGTGGACTCGAGGCGGCTGTCAACCATGGTGGAGGCGCAAGGAGAGCACTCCACCGACTCCTACGCCATTGGATCGAGCCCCGCGGATGCGATTTCGCGGGAGGTACAAATCCAAACCCTTTCTCTTGTGTTGATTGACTTTTGCACTAGATCCTCGCACTTGTTTGTGGTTAATTAAGTGTAATTAGCTTCAAAATTAAAATTTGTGCACTTTCTAACACTAGAGATATCAAGATCTCCAATATCAAGGATTGTTGATATTGTCATACGATCTCTTCCTAATTAAATGAAGGATATGATGTTACATTTTGCAAACTTGTTTGAGCAAATTGTAATTAGTTAAGCATTCAAGAAATACTTCGCTTAAGTATGAGTTGAGACTTCGAGACCCTTATTTGTGACCGTGTGTCACATGAGATATTTCATTTGTCGTTTATGGAGGCATTTGAAAGGCTGTCCGAAGTACCATAATTATCGTGTTGGAAATATTCTAATCCTTCAAGAGTATTTGTCGTTCAAATTATCTTGCTATCTCTAAATTCATACTAGTAACTTTGCACTAGTTCATGTGCTCGCATTTAATAAAATGTGAAGGCAATGAAGAATGAGAGAAAGTTCGAGAGTAGTAAACTAAACTCCGTATAAGAAAATTACTTATTTGTTTAAACCACTACCATTGGATATGTAGATGTGTCTTTACTAATAGAAATTGAAGGTTGAGTATCTCGTTCCTTACATCCTAAAACTTTATCTCTATTCATATTGATGATGGATGATTATGTTTTGTAAAAGACAAGCGATGTTCTTTTATTTTGGATTTGTTTATATGATTTCATGCCTATTGCTTGAATATACTTGAAATAGATAAATGAGTTTTGAACGACAAATATGATACGTAAGACTTCACATAAAGTATTTGACTTTCATGTGAAATGACCACTTAGTCATACATAAATGAGAATCACATTATGAGAGTCTACATAGCGTGGAACTCGTGGCTCAATTCGATTTCGAATCAATTGAGATTTGTGAACCATGTTTGTTAGATGACAAAAGCGCCTTTGTCCTATAAAGGTTTAAGGACAAGTAACTTGATTAGAACTTATACATGTCAATGTATGTAGACTTATAAGTACTGGTGTAATGAAAAGTTATTGATACCTTACCACTTAGCCAACGATCATGGTAGATATTAACGTATCTATTTGATAAGGTATAAGTGTGAACCTTTTGATAAGTTCAAAGGAGTTCAAGAGTGAGGTTGAAAGACCATTCAAGAAAAATATAAGTCTTACAATTGATAATGGTAAATAGCTAAGTCATATGATTTGATGTATTATCTAAAGAGTATGAAAATAATTTCACAACTCACTCCATTAGGAACATTATATTAGTATAGTGTGTCCAAACATGGAGGCATCGAACTTTATTTGATATAGTTCGATCAGTAATGAATCGAATTGACTTAATCGACTCACATTAGGGATTTGTGTTTGAGGACAAATAATGTTTACACTGAATAATGTTCTATCGAAATCCATTGGAAAAGATCTCTTACGAAATTTGATCTCTAAGTACATTATTTCTCAAGATTTGGTGTTAAGAAGCTTATTTCAAGGTTTGTTGATTGATAAGCCTGGACCCAAATAGAATGCTTAATATTTTGTAGGATACCTTAAATTAACCAAAAGGTACTACTTCTACGAACATGATAAGAACAAACTAGTTGTTGCTCATCATAACGTAGTCTTGGAGAATAAAGTTCTCAAGAAAAAGTAGTGGGAGTAAAGTGAGCATTAAAAGAGTTTATGCGTCACTACAAGAAGTACCATTGAGGGAAACTTGTCACTCCATTGTGCTTAGTGGGAGTTGAGCGGAACTTCATTCACAAGACGTTGTGAAAGGAAGAAGTTCATGAGCACGCTCGTTTCTAATAACGACTTAAACATATCACGAGCTAATAATGTTTGAGAAACTCAGTATATATGAGGATCAAGAACTTATTCTACAAGTCGTTGTGAAAGTAGTTCATGAATCTCGAGCACTAATCCTACAAAAGGTGAACGAAAGTGATTGTCTAACCGAAAGGTGCATAAACATCACGACATCCTCGCACCTGGCATATGAGGATCCGTTGATAAATTAAGAGCCGATGGAAAAATCAATTTCCACAGGTATGGTTTGAATTCATATGATCTTTAAAAGTAATTCATGTATACCGAAATGGTATAGACCTTGGTTTATGTTTATGAAGGAGTAATCCATCAAGAACATTTAAGGTGTGTTTGGCAAAGGTTGAATAAGCCTTATTCCGAATAAGGGTTATTCGGGATGAAACCAAATGTGTTTTGAATAAGTCTTATTTCGAATAAAGGCTTATTCATCCCCTTATTCTAATACCATCTATATGGTGGAATTAGATCCTTATTCGGAATAAGAGGAGAGAGGAGAGAGGAGAGAGAAAGCTTATTCAAAACCTTATTCATTCTTATTCACTCCACTTCCAAATACACCCTTAGATATTTAATGAAAGATTGATATGGATGACAGGTCGACTATACACAAAGCACAGCTCTTTGCTTGTAACTATGTCTAAAGTCAATAAAGATCATTCTAGCAATTGTTATATTTCATATATATTGATATATAGAAAGGTACATCAAAATCGTCTTCATCGATTGAATGAAGAAAGATGTTGTGTATATGACACAAATCGAGGTCTTGATTAAAGTATTGCTAGAAATATATACATGCTTCAAGGATACATTAACGAATTGAAACAAGTATTGTGGAAATTTAAATAAAAATTTTGACAAGGAAGTCAAGGAGTTGAAATTTGTCAAAAGTATTTTGTATAGACAAGATATTCAGTGGGAGCATAATTTTATTATTTGTATTGTACAAGATAACTTGATATTAATTGGGAATAACGTAAAGAAAATGAAAATTGTCAAGATCTCATTGGAGAATTTTTTCTCAATTGAGAACTTGGACAAGATCATCTAAATTCTAGGAAACAAAATTTATGGAGATAGATTATGATGGATGTTAGGTTTGAGCAAATATGCATATAATGACGAAGTGTTCTAGAAACATAAAAGGTAGACTCCAATGAAGGATGTCAAACCATGTCATGTGGCATATAACTTGAGTTTGACTCGGTTTATTGCAACTCAATTCGAGAAAAAGTGCATGAAACAGTTCAAGCATTCTTTCAATACGAGTGTCATTATGTACGCCATTTATGCACATGCCCCAATGTGTCGTATCCAAGAAATGTGACAAGTAGTTGTCAAGGGAATACAAGAAAAACACGTTTGGACAATGTTTGACCTTAAAAATCAACTCCGAAAACCAAATCCAAATTGCTAAAACCAAATTCAAATAGCGAAAACTAACATTCAAACTGCGAAAAATCAAATTCAAATTGCGAAAAATACAAAACAAACTCCAAAATTTCCAAAAATTACCCAAAAATTCTCCAAGAATTATGATGAATTATCATGATCTTAAAATCCAAAAAATATCAACCAAAACTCCAAAATTTGCAAAGAAACCCTAAAAATTCACAAAATTCTCGAAAAATATTTGTAAAGAATTTTGGAAAACCCTTTGAACCATTAAATTTCTTATATTTTTGTGAGTCTACTCATAAAATTTCATTGAAAAATACCCAAGGAAACGCCTTTAAATAATTTATTTTGGATTGGCATTAAAGAATATATGAGAAATTGAGGGAAATTGGACGAAATTCTGAGAAAAATCAAGGGAGGCTGTCGGGTTCGTCCGTTGAAGAGGATCCGGGTGGAAAAAAGAAGGCGCTGGGCATTAAAAAATTACTAATCCCTTGAATTGTTGGCTGCACCCGTTTCATGCACCGAGTGTTACACAGCTTCAATGGCTCACGAAGGACCAGGAGCACCTATCTCGCCTTCTCTCTTTAAACAATAAATGCGAGCCCTCCATGTCAGCATCATCTTCCCCTGGGTAAAAAGAAAAGGGAGAGGCAGTTGCGATCTTTTACCACACACGCCGGGTAAAAACACAGAAGGCCATCGACGTGGCCTCTTCTCTGGCCACAGAAGCAAAACCAGGCACTCCCGCCCATGGTTTACAAAACCAAAACCCTAGGCGCAACTGAATGTCATCCATTGATGGAAATTAGATGGTTAGGATTGCATCTCGCCCTTGGAGGGGTAACCCTAGTTCTCACCTATTTAAACCCATAAAATTCAAGCAGAAAGGGGGGAGAGCGGCTATAGACTGAGGCTAGGGTTTAGCTACTGTTATTTCACCTAATTAGGAGAATTGAAGTGTAATTGAGAGAGACAATTCATCAAATAGTTTGGAAAGGAAGAAGAAAGGTAGAATTGAGTGGCTCGTGCTTGTTATTTTCTGTAGGGAAATCAAAGAAATTAATTTCAAACACTAATCTGCTATTTTGATTTCTCTCTTCTTTCAACTCAGCCACCAAACAATGGTGTGCTTGAGCATAGGCAATACAACTCCTATGAGCCATGGCCTAAAGCATAGCATCAGCTATGGCCATGAGGAAGGTCTCAATAAGGATGCCTATGAAGGTTTGGAGCCTAGCTCCTCGCTTCATGAGATGTTCTCATGTTAAATGTGAAATCTGCCCTAGCTATCGCTTGAGGATTTGTAGCCTAGCTCAATCCTCTTGTGAAAGCTTTAAATTGACTTGGCATGGGTCCAGAACCTAGCTCTGGCCTAGCCATGTTCAATGTGTTATCAAAGTCCAAAAATAATAAAAAAATAATGAATAAATGGTAGGTTAACTTCAACCAGCCCCATTTACTCGAAATTTAGTGTTTAAATGCACAATATAGCATGAAATAGTATGGGTTTTGTAGTCCCTAAGCCATGTTTGCATTACTAGAAAATAAGAAAAATATATATGTATGAATATGTATAAATCTGGCCAGTAGTTGAAATAAATAAAAATTGGGGTTTTCTTTGCATAAAAACATAAAAACAGGCATGGACATCGGGTACAAGGCTCACTGGATAGCAGGGAATAATCCTTTCCATTTTTAGAATTTTGTGTGATTTTACATCTACTAACAAAGGCAGCAGGGGTATTTCCAAATAAATTGTTATTTTCTAAAAAACTTTGGACTTCTCTGCAAAATACCTGCATAAAAATTCATACGTATATCAAAGACTATTCTTGCAAATTATCAGAACTTTTGAACAAATAAAAGTACTTTTTTTTGTCTATGATATAAGAGAGACAGAAATAACACATATAAATAAATATTTTGTAAATAAAGTACATATATCAAAAGATTGCTAAGTAAATGCAGATTACAACCTCTATAGGTGACCTTCATGTACTTGGATTATAAAAAAGGGGGTGATGAATGAAAGCTCTTTATCTTTGTTATTTACTGTTTATGGTGCAATTTGATGTTTGGTAATAATAATGGCTGTAATTGAGTTTGTCAACCATTTGGCTCAATTCAAATTGGATGGTTATATTCTAAATCACTAACTTGATATTCAACACTTCTTTAAATAAAGTTCCACGCTAATCTGAAATGTAGGGATTTATTTGAAAGTAAATGGCTATGGGGTCTTGAATGATAAAATTGAGCTGCTTTAATGCATGATTAGTGTGCTGAAATTATAGCATGCATGATAATCGAATTATGGCAGAATAGATGTGATCTCTAACCATGTAAAACCTTACTGTCAAGTAGTAGCACCAATTTACTTATTAGTACAATCACTACAAGCATTAACTTAAATTGCCAAAATGAAAGTAGAAATGAAAGCGTGATTTGTTGTGATGCCGAAATATGGAGGTAACAGCCTTAAACCAAACCAATTAAGCTCCACTGTACCAATCTGTACCAACCTCGTTTCTGTGTTGTACCATCCCTTGGCCCATTCATCAAATCAAGGCGACGCAAGATCAAACAATCACACCGCTGTGTTCCCCTCTTCTCCTTGATGCTAAAGAACCCAAGATTGAGAGTCGTAACATCTCCAGTCGCCGGAATTTCGCCGGGTGAATCCGACAGGAAGCAACGAAGAGGACGAGGTCAACTCGCCAAATTGGAACAGTAAAATACCAATTGAGGAGAATCTCTTGCTCTCCTCTCTTCCACGATTCTAATAGAGCAAATCCCATCACCTGAGGTGGCCTCGTTCGCCGGAAAATGTAAATACAGAAATGCAGGGACTAAATTGATTGAAAATTTAACATAGTCCAAACAAACTCACGGTTTCCCAGCCAAAATGGAGCAACGCAACACAAATGGAGGCAAACACCGAGTTCTCCTCAACGTCACAAGAACAACTAACCCAATCTCGTCGTCAACCATGGCTTAAATCGCCGGAACATCATCGTTAGAGGAGCGCAACGTCAATAAAATAAAACTAGGGACTGCGATGCAAAACTCCGTCTCCTTCAATAAACCACAGCGCCAAAAATTCTTTCGATACTCTGTGACCAAACTCCACGTGGCGGGTCACTAACAAGGAGATGACCCGCTGCACAAGTGAAGCAAGACTCAGTCAACGTCTCGACACGCCAGCTGCTACGTCAGATGCCATCTCAGCCCCTCTTGCTTACGTGGACCAATAGAAAATTCCAAACAACCAGAAAACTTCAAAAATTCATAGAAAATAGAAGGAAAATCAGAAAAATTCAAATAAAATATCTAAAAATTTATAAAAATCCAAATAAACCAAATTCACTGATATTTTGATATAAAAATTTGTCAAATCATTGATCTTTTATATTTTTGAAGAATTTCCAATATTAAACAAATGTCAAAAATGCTAAAATAATATTAAATAATCTTATAAAATTCTAAAATGATAACAAAACTCATTAAAACTCTTCCAATAAATTTCTAAAAATAAAAATTTAAATAATTTCAAAACATTAATAATTTCAAAAAGAAGTATTTTAAATATCAAGTAATTTCAAGAATAAGTATAATTAAAAATATAAAAAGAAATTTCAAAAGTCTAAAATTAAAAATAAAAATAAAATGAAATTGTGAAAAATTGTAAAACCCAATGAGAGACTTCAGAAAATTAAAGGTCAAACACGAAACCCAAATTCAAGACCAAAACCTCTACACTTAAAGAACGAAAGCTCTTCAGCAGGTTGAAATCAATCTCAAGCAACTTCAAAACCAATATTTCTCACAAGCGGCCCAAAATAGCCCCGAGAGCCCAAACTTTTGTTCCTACAAGTGACCCAAAAATAGTCTCAGGAACCATTTCTCACAAGTGACCCAAAATAGTCCCAAGAAACTCAAATCAAATTCTAAAAGGCCCAAAATAGCCTTATGAAACCTAAATCAAATCCAAATTCCACAAATCCCCAAAATAGTCTTAAATAACCCAAACCAAATCCAAATCCAAATGGCCCAAAATAGGCTCAAGAAATCCAAACTCAAATCCAAATTCACAAAGGCCCAAAATAGCCTTAAACAACCCAAACCAAATCCAAATCCAAATGACCCAAGATAGCTTTGATAAACTCAAAATCAAAATCAAAATCCTACAAAGGCCCAAATTAGCCTCAAGACCGAAAACCACACCCCGACATAAAAAAAAAAACCAAATCTGTTCCAAATAAAAAATCTAAAATTATTCAAATGTCCTCAATTGAGTCCCGTCAATTAGGTCTGGTACCATCAATTGAGTCCGGTCTAAGCCAAAAGAAATAAACCCCTGCTTAAATGCAAAAATCATTTTAGAGACGATTTTCCTAGTCTATTACATATAATTCTTTAGATCCCTTAATCAGAGGTTCCCGTAGTCAACTACGGGATAATTAACAATAGGGGCTTGCGCCTATTGAAAGGAAAGGATCCACGAAATTAATAAACTCTCGTAAGAAGCGACTCTTATTCTGGTTCTCTTGTCGTCAAAAGAAACTCAGCGCAGAGATCGAACCTTAAGGGGGGTGAATATAAGGCTTATTATAATTTCTCGAGGAGACCATTTCATTCTTCGAGGGATGACGAAAAAGCCCACACAGACAATAATCAAAGGATATTATTGAGTATCTTATGAGAAAGAGAAATATGTTTTCATCTGTCATGATAAAAAATAGCTCGTGTAAGTTGTTACACTGATGCTATTTTTCGAAAGATTGATATAATCATAATTAAGCGACATGTTTTTCTTGAAGGTGGTGTTGTAAGTTTAGAAGGTGTTCTAAATGGGATATTACAACTGTTTTAGTCACTAAAGCAAAATAAATAGTAACTTGTGAAGTAACGAAAGATGATAGTTTGGATCAAGAAGTTCTCAGTCAAGCTGATATGGTTCTATGCATATCGAACCATAGCTTAGTCTTGAAGAACCCAATATCTGATTGGTGATCCAACTATGATCTATGACAGTATCACTTGATCTCATATGATGATGATCAAGACTATATATATAGGAGTATATATATGTGTAGGTTCAACCAAAAGTGGATAGTTTGGTGAACACAGCGAAGACTCTGACATAACCTTAAGCAGTATACGAGATGCTATCAAGCATCCATACGTAATAGACGTATGAGTAACTGGCTTTAAGCGTATTATTTCTTTTGAGGTTCGAGACATGTATATATATAGATATATAACATCGTTCTCAGTTCTTCACTGGCTAGAAATCATTGCTGATTGACTCTAGGCCAAGTGGGAGATTGTAAGAGATATGTCCTAGAAGCCAATCAGTTGGTGGCTATTATATTAGTTTATGTTATTGATGATACTTGATCATTTGTTCCTAGAGTTTATTATTGACAGATCATTCAAGTTGAGGATCTGTATTGTAGATCTCTGTGGATCATTCGTTAGAATGACAATAATATCTCTAAAGAGTCCATAGTCTTGATAATTAACAAGGAACATTAATTATCATATAAGACTAGTATGCAAGTTAAGTGATGATTAAGTTCTACAAATCATGGGTAAGGAGTTACCGACTTAATTGCATATGTATATGTTACTGGAACATAGTACAGGACATGACCCAATGAAATAAATATATGGATTGTGTTGTATGTCATTATTTATTTCATATGTGCTTGATTCTGAGTTTGAGATGATTCAGTTTCTCCACATGAGGATAGGTTCTATAAATATCGTCTAACGCTGATTCCTGATAAGGGCTGCTATACGGACTTTATTTATGTTCTCTTGAATTGTGCGGGGAGAAATTGTTCATCAAGACAATCGTATGTACCTCATTAGTTCACCTAGTGAGTGATGATATCTACTGGGCCCCTTGATGGAGTTGGATCGTATGCGCACAACTAGGCGATCAACTCTAGATCAAGAAACGTATAATCTGCAAGAATGACATATTTCTATCTTGGATTATACACGGATATCATGTGACATAGGAATCAAAACAATAAAATACTTTTTCTTATGCAGGATTGAAGTACTGTATTGGTACAGTATTTATTTATACGAATTGGGAATCATAACGTATTGCTAGATACCGCTTATGATTATTGGAAATAAATGGTGATTTATTTTTCATGGCCAACATAGCATAAATTCTCAAAGGGTCACACAAATAGAACTTTAACCATACATGCATTATTTATTTATTCACAGTAGCGAATACTGCGAAAATATGATAAGTTGATTAATTAATTATATACCGTTACAAACCGTTATAATTAATTAACTCAAGAGGATTATATAGAAATAATATAATGCATATGCTAATTCCAAATTAATTATTAATATGTTAATAATTAATTTCGTTCAACGTATATTTATTATACTGAGCTAATCGGTTTTTTGTTTAATCAGTTAATTAAAAGCCCGATTAGAGATGGATTAATTGAGTAAATTAATGGGCCATTATATTATGTGGGTTAGCCCACATAAACCCTGAAATTTTCGGATTTTTAGTGGTATTTTTGTCCAGACAAAAATTGGATGAGAGCTAGTCTTTATATAAGGCAGCGTTGTTTATGGAAATAACGTGGGAAAAACCCTAATCTCTCTCTCTGGCCGACGGCTCACAAGAGAACAGCAATTGTTCTCTTCGCTAGTGCACCTCCACCTCCATCTCTCTTGCTCATGAGTTGAGCGCTTCTTCTTCCAGTTAATCAGTTAATCGCGCGAAGAAGAACAACAGGGAATTAGCTATCGTCTCGGACAAACTAGCACTTGTCCTAAGACTTTGGTTAATCTTCTAGGTGGACTCGAGGCAACCGGAGGTAGTCGCGAGTGTGACGAGCACGCCACCGACTCCAAGAGATTGGATTCGAGCCTCGCGAATACGATTTCGCGAGAGATAAACCTCCTACGCTTCTCCTTTTACGTGTTAATTACTTGAATAACTAGATCCGATATTTCGTGCGTATTAATTGCTTGTCAAATGTTAATAAAAATTAAAATTGCACGAGGACTTGAGTTCCTAACAAAACATGCCCAGGCAGAGACGGTGCGAGTAGAGTAAACCGGTAGGGAGCATCTATCAATAACTTCCTTGTCGGAGGAGTACGGGTAGGAGAAGGTGTCACACCTCATCTCGATGACAATCATCTCCGCCGCGAACACACAGTTACCTGTTATCTATTTGTTTTTCCTTTCCTTTTTCCAATCAACACAAGTTAACAGTTTAACAATACCATGGATAACATAACAAAGTATATCTTTATTGTACAAATGTTTAGTTTTAAAGCTAATTACAATTTTCTGATAATTGGACTTAACTCCATACAAATAAATTTCCATGGCAATGATCTGGCTTAATTGTCACTTGACTTCAGCGAGACCGTCTCTGAATCTAGAACCCCAAACCATCCGGGGAAACATGAAAAATAAATGCTTGAAATGAGAAATATATTCTCAATGCGGATTTTAGTTCCAGTACGTGAATCTTTGTACGAATCCGAGCATTGGAATCTATACCCATAAATCAATAACAATAAATAGAAATTTATTATTAGAACATTTAAACAATGATTGCAGACTTAGAACCAAATTAATATCCTTGATCCTACTAGAAAAGACCACTTACCGAAATGCTGCATATATGCAAATGCACAACAGTTACAAATCAAGCATAACCGTCCTAAAAGACCGTTTAGATAACTTACACTCAAGTTCTCCAGGCCCAACAGATATGGTCCAACCATAACAGAGAGAACTCTTCCCACAACTATAGGTACGCACCCCTGGAACGGACCAGTCTAAGTATTAATTAACAAACCAAATAATTTAAAATAACTAAGTATTAACCTTAGAACGGACCAGTCTACCTTTGTAACGGATCGTCCGAGAGGTGTCGTTCCAGAAAAGAACGTGTTATTCCAAAGGTTAATTAACTGGAGTCAAACCGGGCCATTTCCATAACTGGAACGGACCTTTCTACTATTGACAGCAGTAAAAGTGTTTAAAACCATGTCCCTAATTTATTTAAATTGATATTAAATCTTGAATTTAGTTTGGATCTATTAATCTCTAGTAATTGCACAACACAATTGTATCTTTATTTAAAGCATCAAATTAATCAAAACCCTCAAAATAATCCAATTTATCATTGTTACCTTAGGATTTAATCGAATTGTTTAAATTAACTTAAGAAAAGGAATAGTTTCGTCCCAATGATTTGACCCTTAAACTACACTACAGACGAATTAGTATCGGTATATTAAGAATTTAATTTTTAACCCAACACATTTGGAACTGATCAAATAACAAGAAAAGTGCATCTCATGAAACCATCCCCACAGGCTGGCAGTGGAAGAGCCCCAGTTGGTGGAATAAACAGAAACAAACTCTCTGTCATAACCTACAGGATGAGATTCCAACTTGTTGGGATTATCCTGCTATTACTTACAACAGTAGGTCCATTCCTTGATGCTTGTCAGGATGTTTGTTAATACCACTGAGAATACATGACATTGGCTTGGTCTTATTTACTACTATCCAATGTTGTTCACTACGCCATATTTGATTATTAAGACCGGTTAAATATAGGCCTTTAGCACCGGTTGGGCATAGGTGCTAAAGATGAGTGGTGTTAAAAATCATTGAAAATCGGTGCTAAAAACAAGCCAGATTCGCGTTGGAAAAAAAAAGAGAATCTTTAGAACCGGTTTTCTACTAATACCCGGTTCTAAAAATTCAATCTTTAAGACCTGTTTTTAGCTAAACACCGGTCTTAAAAATCAGTTTTTTTAAAAAAATATATATATTTTATTGCTAGTCCATTTTGCTAGCCATAATATTTATACAATATTGCACAGCAATCATATATCACTTATCACAACATTATATATCACATAATTAATCATCAAAACAAAAACAACAATTATAAATATATCAAAATTCATTCAAGACAATATATAATCATCACATAAATTCACAATTATCACAAATGCACCACATAACAATTTTTTTTCAAATCGGTTCAACAACCAAACATCAATTTAAGTATAGGATTTGTTAATTCTTCACTATAAGCCCTATGTTTTCCATAAATTTGAGGTACACAGACATCATGTTGAGATTTTGCATGGACATAAAATGAAAAAAGATACGAGCTAAAAGAGTTGACCATCTAATAAAATCCAAGCGACCAGTGCCATCATCAAGTGTGAAGGTAACATCAGTAGCTCTATAGGCTTTACTGCAAATTAAAATAATCAAATCACATGAATACCAATCTGATCTAACATATTAAGATGGTAGAGTTGAGAAATTTTTAAGTTGGGATTAGAATTTTACCTTGGCGGCAAAAGAATTTGGGTGGTTGAATACCTTAAGTATCATTTATCTGGCACTGGTACAGTAGCAGTGTCCTAAAATGAAGTAATAAAATTGCTCCTTAATATTAGATATAATTGATGGTATGTAGGATCACCATATTAGGTACTGTATATTACCATATTGTTTAGCACTTGTATAGTGCAGCAGTGCCTAAAAATAGAGTACACCCCTTAATATTAAGTAGTGTTACCTTCAAAGGTTGAAGCGGTGACGACAATATCCCCATAACATTGGCCGGTACATTAGTAAGGCTAGGAACTGCACTTTCAAGATCCTGGAAAAAGGTAACGGACAGCATCCAGTAAACCACTGTAAATTTTGTTTATAGAAAGATTTTCAAAACAAATTAAAGCAATACTTGTGCCATTATTCTGATAAGAGTTTCGAACTACCATGATAATCATAAGAGTGAGTTACTTCTCTTATGAATTGCAAGATGGAGTTCACAAACCTGCGATAGCTGAAGCGTAGCAGGGATTTCTCCTGTAAGACTGGTGAGTCTACTTATAGAAGTGAGAGCAGCTACACTATGAATATCGCTCTTCGCAACCTCCTGAGATTTCAAAATATAAATTGTGAGTTCAGCTTGTACAGTAACACTAACTTATTCAATGCCTAATTACCCGTACAAATGTGAATTTAGTTTAGGTTTTGGACATACCACATTTCAGGCTTCAGGCTTTTGGCTTCGATTGAACACCTGAACCTACACTTCATCCATAAAACAAGAAAATGAATGGAATCAAGAAGGCGCTAACCTGTGAAACTCCTTGATATGGCAAGTTGGCAACACCTGACTACCTGAGCATCATTATCACTTGCAAACCATTGATCAACTGTCTGTGGTTGGGTTGAGGCCGAGCATCATGTGAGAGGTGTCTTGCTTGGCGGCAGTGAGGCTGCACTGGAAAGCCAAGGCCTTCCTCTCCGATTCGGCGATTGCATTGAGAGAGGCGATGGTTTTAGAGAAGAAGGGGTCAAGGTGGAGGCGTGGGGCACGGGGTTGATTCGGAGCACCACTGAGCTCGAGGTGGTGCCGGCGGCTCGAAGGCGGAGGAGAAAAAAGAGGTCCAAGTGAGAGGGATGGTGATAGAGAGACTAAGCAGGACCTGTTGGCTACGGCGCTGGCGATCTCCTGTCGGATGAGATGGATGAGCCGGAGAGTTCTAGGGTTACGCGAGGAGGAGATAGAAGAGCATAAGAGAGAGGAGACGTGGAGAATAAATAAAGAGGAGGGGAAATTCATCGGGGGTCCAGATTTTGATCAAACGGTACAAGAAGTTCGGAAGTTTATTTCCTTCATCCAACGATTCCTGATTTAATTCTATTCATAATTTAATACTATCTTATAAATTTGGATTAGTAAAAATAAAATTATCGATTCTTGATTTAATTTCTTGATCAGGCTGTTTAGTTCGTCTAATTGGTGTCATTTTATTTTATGACAATTTCTCAGAAATTATATAGCAACATTAATATATCAACCATTCATATTTTTGTCAAGTAATCAAATATATTATGATTCAAAATTCCATGACTTACAACTTTTATTGTTTGATTGGTTATAGTTATTTAGATAAGACCATTCAGGTTGAGGATCTGAATTGTGGATCTCTGTATTTCATTTATAGTTAAATGACAATAATAAATCTAAACTGTCCATAATCTTGATAATTAACAAGAAACATTAATTATCTTAAAAGATTAGTATGCAAGTTAAGTGATGATTAAGTTCTACAAATCATAAAGAGTTATCAACTTAATTGCATATATATATGTTATTAGAACATAGTACATGACATGACCCAATGAAATAAATATATGGATTGTGTTACATGTCATTATTTATTTCATATGAGTTTGATTCTAAATTTGAGATGGTTCAACTTTTCCACATGAGAATATGTTCAATAAATATCGTCTAATTTTCTCCGCACAATTCAAGAGAACATAAATAAAATCCGTATAACAGCCCTTATCAAGGGGCGTCCAAAAGATATCATCACTCATTAGGTCTACTAACGAGGGACATACGGTTTTCTTGATAAACAATGGAGCTGGATTGTTTGCTAGCAACTTGTACAATCAACTCTAAGATCAAGAAATGTATAATCTGCAAGAATGACACATTTTTATCTTGGATTATACAATGATATCATGCGACATAAGAATCAAAACAAGGAAATACCTATATTTCTTATGCAGGATTAAAATACTGTAGCAGTACAATATTTATGTTAATTGGAAATCATAACGTGTTGCTAGATACCGCTTATGATTATTGGAAATAAATAACAATTTATTTTCATGGCCAACATAACATAAATCCTCAAAGGGTCACACAAATAAAGTTTTAATCATACGGTGCATTATTTATTTATTCACAACAGTAAGTGCAATAAAAATATGATAAGTTGATTAATTAATTATATACCGTTATGAACCGTTATAATTAATTAAATCAAAGAGATCATATAGAAATAAATTAATGCAAATTGATAATTTCAAAATAATTATCAATGAATTGATAATTAATTTTTATTCAACATATTTTAATTGGTTGAATTAATATTTCAGCTTAATTAAAAAAGATAATTTAATTGGACCATTAAGTAAATAATTTAATGTGTTAATATGAGAACAAAATAATAAAATGAAATGGCTAAATTAGGCCATTTTGTGGCCAGCATATTGGGGGCAATTTTGTCCATATTGGGTGAAAGAAGAATGAGGTTTGGATGCCTAAATATAGGGCTGTTAATTAAGGAAACAGCACCGCTAAATTTAGCGTTAACCTCTTTCTCTCTTCCTATTATATTATGGATGAAAATTATAGAAAAATATCAAATTTTTCTCTTCCATTTCTCTCTCAAATTATTGCTCTTCCATAGGAATTCATGTGTTGAATATTAGCCACAAATTAAATAGTTAATTTTGTGAAGAAAGGCAACAAGGAATTAGCTCCGTTCTTGAGTTTGCTAGCACAAATATCTAAAATTTAGTTAAGACTTTTGGTGGACTCGAGACCAGCGTGATTGTGGTGATTGGAGGCACGTCATCGACTTCAATACCTTGGATCGAACCTTCCAATTGCGAGTTTAGAAGAGGTACGAAATTTTCTTCCCGTTTCTCATGAGTTCTTGATGCTTAAATACTAGATCTTTATTGTGCATGTTTAATTAAGTATTAATTAGTAATAAAAAATTAAAATTGCACAAGGACTTGAGTTCCTAACATATTTATCCGTATCCGTATCCAAATCCGCATCAATATTGCTTCCTACATCTGTATCCATATTCATTTAAAAAAAATATGTATCCGCATCCGAATTCATTCGAATATGGATATTACTATCCGAATTCGCTATTTTTTCGGATACGGGTACGGATTGGAGCGGATATTATCTACCCCGTTTTCACCCCTAACTACAACGCTATAATTCAGAATTAATTTCAAATCAAGTTTTGACTAACGTCAACTCGTTGCCAGTCGTAGCCATAATCGCAGTCTAATTAAAATCCGACAATTAATGATCCTGGACCCCGCCCCCAAAATAAAGGGACTTCTTTTCTAAAGGACTAAAATTTGTTTTGAAATTTTCTTTAGGCTAAGGTCCTAAAATTATCCAAAAAAAAAAAACTTAATATGATAAATTTCAGTTACTTTTTGGTAAATTTTTCAAAAATTGAATTCAAAAAATTTCTATAAATTTATGTAATTTACACAAAAGCTCAAAAGTTGACTTCAAATCATTTCTATAAATTTTGTTTCAAAAATATATTGTAAATTTGCGCTCCGCTGATAGCATAGTAATTTTATATGTAAATTGATCACGTTTATATTCTGAAATTTGTAATCCTAATGATAACATCATAATCTTACAAGCGTAAGGTCCTTTTGTAAGTCCTCGTGACATTTGAAAAGGAACTTAAGCCCTTTAGATAAAAAAAAAAAAAAATCCAAGTAAAAGTATAGTCACATAAAATGTATGAAGTAAATCACAAGTTTGTGACATTAGTTATTATATAAAGAACGCTTGAAATGCTAGTGTGTTGTGATAAATCCTCATGCCATAAAGATATGTCCAATAGATAACACTTGCTAATCCAAATTGAAAACTTTTTTAAAATAAATATTTGATAAAATATTGGAGGAAATTAAGAGATAAAATGTTAATTTTCTTAATTATTTACTTGTGACATTAGTTATTAAAGAACGCTTGAAATGCTAGAGTGTTGTCATAAATCCTCATGCCATAAAGATAAGTCCAATAGATAACACTTGCTAATCCAAATGAAAAGCTTATTTAAAATAAATATTTGATAAAATATGGGAGGAAATTAAGAGATAAAATGTTAATTTTCTTAATTATTAATTGTCAGAAAACGTAGTGATTTAAGAGATTCTTGTATTTATGTGTAAGGGCATAGGTGGCTTAACCGTTGCGGCTTCACCGTGACTAGATTTTGCATGTAATATCTTTTTATATCCGATAGGTTATTTTTTTCTATTTTATGCAAGAAAAATTGTAACTATGAAAATGTTTATATTAATTGCAAATACCGTTTTGTATTGAATGATATATATTAATTGACTCGTAAATATGGCAGATGTTGCAGATTTGAAACGTGTTGGTGTTTTAATGTGTTTGGGATCATACGAGTCCAAATAAGTATTTTTTCCATCATATTTGTATTTTTTTTAAATATTTATGGACTATTTGAAATCATCTCTCATCTTTAAGTTTACGTATTAATCTTATTTTTATTAGGTAACAATTTAATTTCGGGTCCCAACCTTAATCTCGGCTATAAAATGTATCCAAAATATTCGGGTCCAAAACTAGTTCTAGTTTATTGTACTTCCTTTAATTCCCACATTTTGGTTAATCAATTTAATTAACAGAAATGATAACTGTAATCTGTAGTTTTGTCATCCCTTGCCATCGCTAAACACAAAGTGAACACATAAAACAGACAAGATAAACATATAGACGATCAAAGTGAACACTTAAAAAACAAATAAGTGTTGTCATCTCTTGTTCAGATTTTTATGAAAATTGATTACTGCCATCCCTATTTCTACCATCGCTGTCATCGCTAGCGAAGCGCTCCCCTCTCCTCACCCAGCGAAGCGCTCCCCTCTCCCCAGCGAAGTGATCCCCTCTCCTCACCTAGCGTGGGTACGCTCCCTCTCTCTTCTGCGCGCCCTTCCGTCTCTCTCCCTTCCGTCTTCCTCCCTTCTGCACGCTTCTCTTTTCCTCTTGTGCTTTTATTCTCTCTACTTTTGTTCTCCCTCTCTCTCAAATCTCATATCAGACATTGTTTTCTGTTCTGCTTATATTTTGTATGTGTTCATTTTGTTGTTATATGTGTTTAAATTGTTTATTGTACCAGATAATTTTATTTCAAATATATGTTCACTTTGTTTATTGCATATGTTCAATTTGTTATTATATATGTTCATTTTATTTGTTCAATCAATTAATTTAATTTCTTAATTTTTTTATTCAACTCTATCTTTTATATGTGTTAATTTTATTATTATAAATGTTCGGTTTGTTTATTGCATCTGTTCAATTTGTTGTTATATGTATTCACTTTATTTGTTCGATTAGTTAATTTTATTTCTTTATTTTTTACTCAATTCTATCTTTTAACAAATTTTGTTTACTGCATCTGTTCAATTTGTTATAATATGTGTTCACTTTATTTGTTCAATCAGTTCATTTTATTTCTTTATGTTTTATTCAATTCTATCTTTTATATATGGTAATTTTATTATCATAAATGTTCACTTTGTTTGGCATATTAGTTCACTCTATTGTTATAAGTGTTTATTTTGTATGTCTAATTCGTTTTATTTTGTATGCGTTTCATTTTGTTGGTGTATTTGTTCATTTTGTTTTGGTATGGATCAGACTTAACATGGTGAAAAATCACAGGAAGGGAGAAAAAAAAGAGTGGGAGAGAAGAGAAGGGACACAGAGGAGGAAAAATAGAAGAGATACGAAAAATGAAAAAAAAAACAGAGAGAGGAGAAAGAAAACAGAGGGGAGAGGGGAGGGGAAATAGACGAGATGCGGAAAAAGAAGGGAGCGCGCCTTGCGATGCGAGAGAGCTGAAATTCTATAGCGATGGCGCGCGATGGTTTATTTAGCGATGGTGGTTATAATTCCTGGATTTTTATATACACATTCAACTTATTTTTATTGAACTTATTTGTTTGTATGTGTTCACTTTGATCACTATATATTTTCATTTTGTCTTTCTTATGTGTTCACTTTCTATTTAGCGATGACACAAGATGGCAAAACTACACATGGTAGTAATAAATTTCCATTTCCATGCTAGAGAGCCCTGGCGCACAGATTGATTTCGGCCCAAAATATTGGGCCGGGTTTAAATTTTGAGTATCTCAGACCAAACCGTCAGCGAAAGTCCGAAACAGCAAAATTAGGATCCGGAAGCCGCTCCAAATCCCCAGCTGAGGCCTGAGGAGCTGCTGCTGCTTCCTCCACCTTTCTCCTCCAACTAAACCCTATACCCCTCGTTGTGTTACTTCCACTCCAGATTCAAAAAAACAAAGCCACTCTCTCCTCTCTCTAACTTTTCGCCATGGACGACTCTTTGTACGACGAGTTCGGAAACTACATCGGCCCCGAACTCGATTCCGATGCGGAATCCGGCTCCGAACCCGGATCCGAACCCGCCTCGCCTTCCCCGTCCGCCCGCTCCCCGTCCCGGTCGCCGCCGCGCTCCGCCTTGTTACTCGAAGACGACATGGACACCGCGCCGTCGTCGCAAATCGTGCTAGCTGAAGACAAGAAGTACTACCCCACGGCTGAGGAGGTGTTTGGACAGGATGTGGAAACCCTTGTCATGGATGAAGACGAGCTGCCTCTGGAGCAGCCGATTATAAAGCCGGTTCGGGAGATTAAGTATGAGGCAACTAGCCATTCTGCTCCTAAGGCACGCATTCCCACTGAGTTTTTGCTTGGCCTTGCCTCAAATCCTACACTTGTTCGAAATGTCGCACTTATTGGTCACCTCCAGCACGGTGTGCTTTCATTTCTATAATCTTTTTTTTTTTTTTTTGTTGAATCTTTATGTTCCCTCCAAAGACTAAATTGGAAAATAGCTGTCCTTTTATTGATTAATTAGTTTATTCATAAACTTTTCTGAAATTGGTGGGTGACAAACTGCTAAAGAAATAATTGTGCATGTATTGAATTGTGAAGTTGCCACTGTTCCCATTTGGAGCTTTTATGAACACATTTTGTACTAATTACTTGAAACCCAAGCGATAGACGCACGAGTTGCTGTTAGTAAAACTTCATTAAGCTTTCTAATTTCAGTCAAGTGTTGCTTCCAGTTCCTTTGCCCTAGCTAGTATTTAGTGGTTTAACCATGGAATGGACAAACTCTGAATAATAAATGTGCATGGGGCAATATCTGGAGCAGTGTTTCCAACTCTGAATAGTATAAATAAACCCCGAAATGTGAAGCTTTATCTTTTTAAATTTTCCATTGTAACAGGCAAAACAGTGTTCATGGACATGCTGGTGGAGCAGACACATGACATAACCACATTTGATGCCACGTCAGAGAGACACATCAGGTTCACTGACACACGGGTTGATGAGCAGGAGCGCCGTGTATCGATCAAGGCTGTGCCAGTGTCCCTTGTTCTAGAAGATAGTGCTGGTAAGTCTTACCTGTGCAACATCATGGACACTCCGGGACATGTGAATTTCTCTGATGAGATGACTGCAGCGCTTAGACTTGCTGATGGGGCTGTGCTTGTTGTTGATGCTGCTGAGGGTGTCTTGGTAATCTTATTTATTACCTAAATTGATATTTTGTGCTGAATCATTAACGTTTTTGTCCTGCTAAGGTTATATTATATTATGAAGAAACGAGAGAAGCATTGCTTTGACTTGAAAAGGGAGACCAGTTTGCCTTATAAAAGAGTAGAATAAGTAGATATAGATTGAATGAGCCCTTTTCTTCCTTTCCCATATCCAATTTTCATGAGACCATCCCCACGGGCCATGGGGCTGGTAACGGAAGAGCCCCAGCTGGCGGAGTAAACAGAAACAAATTCTGTCCAAACTCGGGGAGGACCAAATACCTATGTTATGACCTATACGACGAGATTCCAACTCATTGGGATTATCCTGCTATTGAAAGAGGTAGGAAAAGGAGAAAATATAGTGATAGACTTATAGTTCAATTCTTTGGCCTTGTAAATAAGACAGCATATTTACAGTAGTAGGTCTATTCCTTGATACTTGTCAAGATGTTTGTTAATACTGCTGAGAATACTTGACATAAGCTCGGTCTTGTGCCCGCAATGTGCTCTACTGAGTTATAGAGACATAAACTACTTATTTCGCCAAACATTATCATGCTAATTATGTACTTGATTTCTTTTATTTGTTTATTAGGTAAACACAGAGAGGGCTATACGCCATGCAATCCAAGAAAGACTACCAATAGTGGTTGTGATCAATAAGGTAAAATATTGTTCTCTATTGGATTCTTTCTTTCTTTTTTTCCCCTTTTTTCCTATATGGATACCTGTTCTTATGTTTTATCTCTTTCTGGATGTAAATATGGGGACCACAAATATCCTTGAGCTTTAAAGTTGTAGAAAAAATCCATCTAGTTCGTGGTTCTTGCTACAGCCACAGAAAATAAAATAAAAGGAAAAGAAAAACATGATCCTAGAATGTCTGAAGAAAGTTGCAGCTGTACCAGTTTTAGTATATAGCAACTAGTACAGTTGAAGAAATTTTAAAAAGTGCTCTTATAGTCTTTAAAAGCAATCACCAGGCCTTGCTTAAGGCATTATATAAGATATACTGGGAAGACAGCGTAATTTTAGTTATGGGTATATTTCTCGTCATTGTTCTTTATTTATTTTATTAATAATCAATGCTAAATTTTTGAGGTTGATAATATGGAAAGGGTTTTAGATTTCTTCCTGGAAAAATATTTAAAACCATTTGCAAACTTTCATGTAAATCAGTTGCATCTTCTGTATCCTGCCTCAGGTTGATAGGCTTATAACTGAGTTGAAGTTACCACCTAATGATGCTTATTTCAAGCTACGGCACACACTAGAGGTCATAAATGATCTAATAACCTCTTTCTCCACATCTGTTGGCGGGCCTCAACTTGTTGATCCAGCCTTAGGTAATGTCTGCTTTGCCAGTGGTAGCGCTGGTTGGTCTTTTACCCTTCAATCTTTTGCCAAGCTCTATGTAAGCCTTCATGGCATTCCTTTTGATTCTGACAAGTTCGCAACTCGCCTCTGGGGTGACCTCTACTTTCACCCTGACTCCAGAACTTTCAGGAAGAAGCCTCCAAAGGAAGGGGCAAACCGGTCGTTTGTTGAGTTCATCCTGGAGCCACTTTACAAGATCTATAGTCAGGTGATAGGAGAGCACAAAAAGAGTCTAGAGACGACACTTTTTGAGTTGGGTGTCACATTAAGCAACTCGGCTTATAGGCTGAATGTACTACCGCTTCTTAGGTTGGCATGTAGCTCTATTTTTGGGAATGCATCTGGCTTTACCGACATCCTTGTAAAACACATACCATCAGCCAAACAAGCGGCCTCTACAAAAGTGGAGCATCTTTACACAGGCCCGCTTGACTCATCTGTTGGACTTGCCATGAAGGGTTGTGACCCGAACGGTCCATTAATGGTTAACATCACCAAGTTGTACCCAAAATCAGACTGCTCTGTATTTGATGCTTTTGGCAGGGTATATAGTGGTACAATACAAACTGGCCAAACTGTAAGAGTTCTTGGTGAAGGTTATTCACCTGATGATGAGGAGGATATGACTGTGAAGGAGGTGACCAAGCTATGGGTGTACCAGGCTCGTTACCGTATACCAATTAGCAAAGCCCTGGCTGGTTCATGGGTTCTCATAGAAGGGGTTGATGCCTCTATTATGAAAACTGCAACAATGTGCCCCCTGAACCTGCATGAGGATGTGTATATATTTAGGCCATTAAAGTTTACCACATTACCTGTGGTAAAAATTGCTGCTGAGCCGCTAAATCCTAGTGAGTTGCCAAAGATGGTGGAGGGTTTAAGAAAGATAAGTAAGAGTTATCCATTGGCTGTCACTAAAGTTGAGGAGTCAGGGGAACATACCATACTTGGTACAGGCGAGCTATATTTGGATTCTATTATGAAGGATCTTAGAGAGCTATATTCTGAAGTTGAAGTCAAGGTAAAATAATAAAAAAAAATATCTATAACATTGTAGTCGTTGAATTTGATCCATGATCTGATTTCTTACTTGCATTAATGGAAATTACTATGATGAATTATAAAAATATTTTGAAACACATAGTTTGAGCACTACAGTCTGTTTTTCAAAATAAATTGAATTGGTGTAATGTATTTAAAAAAAATGAAGTATTGTAATATTCTTAAATAGGTAGTTGATTGCAAATGGTTTGTATCCTTGGTGGTCACTGCAGAATGTTGCCACTTGATTGTCTAGACTTTAGAGTGAGGAAATGGGTATAATGCTTCTACAAATATCCATGAATTGATAATCATTTATCTGATTGTTAAAATTTGCAAATTTAGATTAACAGTATGACAACTGGCCAATGTGTAGATATGATAACAATTGTTTCAATGATTGCATTTATATTGTTTAAATATCTGTTAATACAGGTGGCAGATCCTGTTGTCACCTTCTGTGAGACAGTTGTTGATACGTCATCCATGAAGTGCTTTGCCGAAACACCTAACAAGAAGAATAAAATTACCATGGTCCATCTCTAGTCTTTTATTTTTCCTGTATATTCAGCATATATCCTCTGTGCAGTGTCATTGAAGTACAAAATATTCAGGTAGCTGAGCCTCTAGAAAAAGGGTTGGCAGAGGATATAGAAAACGGCGTAGTAAGCATCGACTGGAAGCAGAAAGATATAAGTGACTTCTTCCAGAAGCGGTATGACTGGGATGTGCTATCAGCGAGGTCAATTTGGGCATTTGGACCTGATAAACAGGTATGAAGAAATTAATACTTTTCTCAATAATAACATTCAATTCTAAATTTTATTACATTTTGAGGAGGTACAGCACATCTTATCATCTTATGACTTGAGTTGAGATAAATTGACCTGGTAATTTCTACTTCTTAAGATGTAGCTAATGCGCTTGAAAAGTTCCTTGTTTGTTCTTACTATTTGGTATACAAGTTAACAATCGCTATAAATACGCCTTTGTGGAATGTTTCAGGGCCCTAACATCTTAATGGATGATACCTTGCCAAGTGAGGTTGACAAGCATTTGCTGAGTGCAGTCAAGGATTCCATTGTTCAGGGGTGAGAATTGTTTCTTTCGTCAAACACTTTGTTAGTAAACCCAATTGTTACCAAATTTTTTTTTCAAACCAAGTTGGGATTGTTGCATCACTGCAGATATTGGAACTCATAGCCAAATTTTTGTAAGGTTAAACTTTTTTGTAACATCTGTTAATAGTCAACAATTGCCTTTGAGATAACATTAGTAAAATCTCATTTCATGCGAAACCATCCATAAGGCTAATGCTTATTGTTCTTTCCCTTTTTGGTTCCTTTTAGAGTTTTTTTTTTTTTTTATTATGTGCTCCCTGGTGTTCAGTTACATTTCTGGGAGTCAAGGCTTTGGTGAGTCTTTTACAGTAACTGCCTGAATAAAATTAAATGGAACTTCATTATTTTGAAGTGCCTATAATGCAAATTCTTCTTTTGTGTTGTTGACCTTGTTTTGTTGCTAATTTGACAGATTTCAGTGGGGCGCAAGGGAGGGTCCTTTGTGTGATGAGCCAATAAGGAATGTGAAGTTTAAGATACTGAATGCTACACTAGCCCAGGAACCATTGCACAGAGGTGGTGGCCAGATCATACCCACTGCACGCCGTGTTGTCTACTCTGCCTTTCTAATGGCCAACCCACGGCTTATGGAGCCTGTATATTATGTTGAGGTTTGATTTTTTTTCTTTTAATTTGTCATTTATTCTTGTTATACTTTAACCCTCATCTTCAATATTCAATTGGCCATGTTGAAACTAGGCTTGATGACTTCTTTCTTAGCACTTCATTTGCTTGCCAGTTGCCACTGTATCCCAGGCATCTTGGTAGGTTAAAAAAAAATTGTTCTCTTCATTTATTGGAAGAAACATATGAACCAATTTGGTATACATGCCTGCTGGTTTTTGTTGTGATGATCCTTGTTCCTGGCTATATATTACTACAATGGTATTTTGTTCTGTTTTTTGTTGTAGGGGTCTGCATGAAAAGCATTTCTAATATTTTGATTATAATATTTTTCATTTTCCCATAATGGGATTTTACAGATACAAACTCCAATTGATTGTGTCTCTGCAATATATGTGGTATTGTCAAAAAGGCGTGGACATGTTACTGCAGATATACCAAAACCTGGCACACCAATCTATATTGTCAAGGTAAGACAACCTGCATTCTGGTACCCCTAGTTATTTTCCTCAAGTGATCATCTTGAAGTAAGATTTTATTAAAAAGGTTTCTCCTGCCTTTGAGTGTTGTTAAGACTTAAGAACATTATGCTCCATGCATAATTATTACACGGCTCGTCAGAACAGTTTCAAATTACAGAATTCGCCTGCATTTGTTTGTCTGCATGGAACATTTTTGTTGTATTGAATTATTAAATGCATACCTAACCAATATTTTTGTTAGATATATTTGGACATTCTGTTCTAACCCATTGACCCAAGATATATATGTAAGATTTCTTTAATAGTAGTATAGTACTTTTCTTTAGGAAAAACATTTAGAAGTTGAAGTTTGTCACTTTAGTCATGGTTGGGAATTGCCCCCACGACAATCAAGATTCCTTCAAGGGTTTCTTTTTATTAATTTGCTTAATTCATCATGACAGCTTTTTGTTATTTGGATGTTTCTCTACAGCAGGTGCAATATGTTATAGCTTACTGTGGTTCATAGTTTCAAAGATGGCATGAGGTGCCTTTTGTTTGAAATATCTTTGAGTTGCATTCATGTTGATTTGCTTATCTTGTGATTTCAGGCATTTTTACCTGTGATCGAATCTTTTGGGTTTGAAACTGATCTTAGATACCACACCCAAGGCCAGGCATTCTGTCTATCAGTATTCGACCATTGGGCTATTGTGCCAGGTGACCCACTTGATAAGAGCATTGTTCTTCGGCCACTGGAGCCTGCTCCTATGCAGCATCTGGCGCGTGAGTTCATGGTCAAAACGAGGCGCCGCAAGGTACTGAATTACAGAGAGAAATAGTTCCATGTTTTTTTTATCATTACCTGGTCCCTACAATACTTGGATCTATAGGTTCCATCTTAATTAAGAAGTAAAATATTGAGTATTATATATATTAAATAATCATAATTGCTCTAGCAAGTCATAGGAAGCACCATTTTGGCCTCTCAACTGGGTTTGATTTCTGAGGTGTGTTTCATTTCTTCTCATTTTATTATAGGGTATGAGTGAGGATGTGAGCATAAACAAATTCTTCGATGAGGCTATGGTTAATGAGCTGGCACAACAAGCTGCTGATTTACACCTTCAGATGATGTGAAGTTCTTTTTTGGATATGTTAGATAGCGACTATCTAGAACTTCAGATGATGTGAAGTTGTACTAACATTTTATGTATAATTTTCTGTTCCCACTTCACTTTTGTATTGTAGACAGTATTTTTTTTTTTTTTTATTCTGATTTAAGTTTGTAGCTTCAGAAATGTATCACCTGACCTACTCACCTTGTAGATGGTACATCTTTGGAAGCGTCACTTATTTCCAAATTACTTTTTGTGATACAACATATCGGCCTGTGATATGGTCTCAGGCCGAATTGTAGGGGTAAGTATGATAATATTTAAGTTTCTCTGAGATAAAAACTGTTGCAATATACAACATCAGATTGGTTAAATTAAAAAAAAGCTGGGTAAAACTGAATTTAAGGACTGCTTGCTAGGGGGAGAAAAAGGAAAAGGAATGATCTGGTCATGTTCGGCCTGTCTCCGTCATCGTATAAAAGTTTTATGGTATCTACGCCCGGATCAGTGTAAATATTTTTAAGTTTCGTTATTGTGTTTTATTTATATTGTAGTATTAAAGTAAAGTCCTTTCGGGTTAAGAATTTTTTTAAACACCCAAAAGACAAATATTGGGTGAGAATATAATGAATATGGTATAACAAAATAAATGAATAATAAAATGAGAACAGGCTGGTACTTAATTGCAAAGGTCCTGTTGCTATGGTCCCAAAAGGACGCACTGGTACGTGTAGTTAAAACACCAGACCGTTATGGGTCATTATCAAGCAGTCCTTGCTTGATCATTACCATAAAGAACCCTGTTCTAGTATGTGTTCTAGCAACTTTTATATGTTTTCGATATTGGCAGCCGCTGCCAAGCAATCTAAAAATAAAAAAACTTTTATATGTTTTCCCTTATGGGAAATCAATATGTATATCTTTCGAAGACTACATCGTCAAAAGAAAGCAAAAATAAGAGACTATCGATTACTAGGTAAATCCAGAGTTGCTAAGAAAGAAAGAAACCTTCTAAAACGGAGACATCTTGTTTCATTCGAGGATACTTTACAATTTTCAAAAATATTCCACAAGACCCTGCAAGAAGTAGAGTCTATCCCTCTATATCTCAACAAAACAATTGAGAATATCACCTCTTCCTCTATATCCATAGGGTTAATTAAAGCATTTTTCCGCTAATTTTTTCAGAATATACAGAACACTTGAATATTTCACAAGGGTTCATAATAAGACTAACATGGATTGCTATCACACAAACTGTTTTCCTTCAAATGTTTGGCGGAACTGCCAACTAGATGGTGCCACACCATAAGATGTGACAGTTCCTCCACCTCTGACGGTGACCTCAAAGGAGAGCGGTTGGCCCCGCAAGTCAGCATCACACTGCCAGATCTGGCCCCAGTTTCTGCCCATTGAGAGCCATCCAGTCCTCAACCCCTTAACTTTTACAGCCGTAATTTCACCATCTGAGCCAACATTGGTTATCAGAACTTGGTGGAAATAGGAGCTCCCAGTTACAGTGAACCTCATGCCACCTTTTCTCTGGCATTTCACCCTGCATTTGTTTACATGATAGCATACTCATTCTAAAACTTACAAGCTTTTTCTTTTTTTCAATTGCTATAGGACTGCCAAAATGGAAAAGGATGTGCATTGACTGGCATCCATCGTCCATAGTGGTTGAACAAACAGTAATGAGATGAGGGCAAAGTGGTCTTTTATTATAGAGTGGTCACTGGTCAACCAACAAAAGAATGATTAATTTCAAACAATTGTAAAGTATTTTTTTTATTGCACCTTAATTTTTTGATGGTTTAAAGGTTATGGTCTCCATTAAAGAAGCAAGTTTTCTTCTGGGTTTGATAAATCACATATTTAACACTCCAACATAGTATTGTGGTCACATATAAGAATTTGCATATAATTGATTATTGCTTAAAGGGGCTCTGGTCTCGGACCTCCAAAATTAGGATTTGCACAACGGACTACATAAAACCAATGGATGAAGCACATAGTGATAATATAAAATTATGAATCACATAAAGTACCTTCGGTATTGAACAGGCACAACATTGGCAATTGTTTTCGCAATGCCAGCAAAGGCAGCTACTGACATCTCAAAGTGCTCCCTTGGGAAATTGCACCAACCTCCATCTTCATCTGGTAGCCCCCAATTTGGTGCACAGAAATCCGTAGCAGTGACAATAATTGATGGACTTCCCTGCAAATATGACTCAAATTCAGCTCAAAATTTATATAGGTCACTTTATTTAAAATATTTTATCTAAGCAAAAGTACATATTTAATTTAAGTTCTTTCTAATAGTAAATTTTATGATGATTTAATGTATGACCTTTTTGGAGTTATGACCTTTTAATTGGAAGTTCTGTTATCCTATCTTAATATCTGGACCAGCCTGACTTCAAGACACACTACACGTGTAGAGTAGTTCACTAGTTAATCATACATTTATTTTACTATTTAGGGCTCTCACTGACTAATTCCGACATCACAACAAAGGAGGGTGATACCTCAACTGCCTGCAGAAAATTTATGAACTCCATGTGTTATTTTCCTCCTCATTTTCTAATTGATTCTGGGATGTTTGGAACCCTTGGAATAAGTCCTTATTCGGAATTGCTAGTTCTTGGGGTTGCCAAACACATTTAGAATAAGCCGAATAGCTTATTCGGGTCCTTATTCTTGTTCCAACAAAATGTTGGAACTAGATTGGAATAAGCTAACCATCCAACAATAAATCATTATTTTATATTTTTTTCTTGTTCTTATTCTTAACTAACCACCCAAACAACATCTCTTAATTTAAGAATAAGCAATTATTTAACATTCCTTATTCATCACTCTTGTTCTAAAATAAGCTATTCTATTCTTATTCACCACACTTCCAAACACACCTACCGTGTCTGTAAAACTGATTCTCACAAGGAAATAACTCCCTTGAAAATGATATATTTCCTTCTCAAGCTGGATGTACCTGTATCCAGCACCCCAAAACTGGTATGGGACTGAAATTGGCCACTGATTCTGACAAACCATACCTGTAAGCACCAGTGTATATGGTCCACACACCGGATCTCAAAGCACGCCCCACAGGAACTTCCTCTACCAAACAAAGCACTGCTAAGCCCGGCTGTGTCTCTCCCATAGCCGGCTTCGTCCAAGTCTCCATATCCACAAGCACCACCTTTACCAATGCATTTTATTCAATAGTTTAGCACACATGTACATTGTAAAAACCAAGCATCACGTTTTTATAGTACGTGTAATTTCTCCATTTAAAAAAAAAAAGTCTAAACAGCCCAGACAGTGTTGTCCCAATTCTTTGAAAAAATTTGAAAATTTTCCCACTTTTATTGTACACAAGGGGGATATTCTCCAATTCCATACATAAAAAGTGTGTTATTTTTTACAGAAAATAAGGAATAATAACAACGATCAGCCACTTCTTCAACACTCTTTTCTCTCTGCTCCAATGAGTGTAAAAGAAGAGTGCATTTTTTTAAACTCAAAATGAGGAACAATTTGGGCTCTCATATACAGAATGGAAAGAGGAGGATTCTGGACTCAGATATTCAGATAAAGCTTTTCTTTCTTTTGTAGAAAATAACAAAAACAGTTGGTTCTCTCAGCAGAATGAACAAAAAAGGTTTGTTCTTTCAGCATTTTGAAACCTCAATTTCTCAACTTTAAAACAAACATGAGATAAACATCTCAAATGTACCTGTAATACTAGAAAGCAGGTTCTCTTTTACACAAGTCGCTGAGGCCAATCGCCATTCTTCAAGTAAATTTTCATCACCTCCCTCTTCAATTTTTTGTGTTGCCAAAGAGAATATCAACAGATTAAACAATAAAAAAGAAAATAGAGATATTTTGGTTTGTAGTGAAATCATTTCCTTGTGGCTACTTAGTTGCTCAAGGGAAGAGAAAGAGGCGCTCTTATTGAGCGGCACAAGTGCAGTGGAAAGTGGAAACTGCTTTTTGTTTCTTTTTCTATACTTATTTTATTTGATCGGGATAGTGGAAATATACAAGTCTTTTGTAATGAGTACTCGTGCTCTGTTATTGATGCAATTGTAAATTATTACAATTTAGAGACGGCCCCACTATAAAGGTGCATTAGGTTACTTATTATTGTTGGGTTTAATGTGTGTACTTGTTAGCATGTGTGCCTCAAAAGGTAGAAATTGATGCTTGGTTTTGAAGCGATCAGGATACATAAAGATAAACAGATGAATATATGAACAAAATGTATATTTATAATTTATTTTATTTTGATATTTTAGCGAATTCGACTATGATATCTAACTTTTTTGCACCAAAGGGTTAACAAAATATACAAGAAGAATTTTCAAGAATTGCATCGATAACAGAGTAACTTATTCTTTCTTTTGTTTATTATTAAATTGAAGTCTCTATAAAGAGAGTTGCAAAGCTAAAAAGCATGCTTGGTCAATGGTCATGGAGTCAAAGACAAACGAGTTCTGGAAAGAATATGTCATTGTCTTTACTGGGATTTGGTAATTTGGCTGCATTTTAGATTTTCTGTGACCAGTACGAAAGTAACACGTGTACCAAACTCCTCGGCTACAGCTCTTTGACACTTTTGAGTTTATCTACAGCGGAACAATTTTGCCAAAATGCAAAAGATGACTTAATTAATAACAATAAAATAAAAATAAAGATTTTACAAATATCCATCTTCTACAAAACCAAATAAGGTAAAAATTGTTGGGGATGTAAGGATGTTGAGGTTACAAATCTGAGGTTAAAATTATTTGTGGGCAATAAATTGTGAAAGATTCGAGACCAAAAAAAATAAATAAAAAAGTTTCGAAATTTAGTGAACTTCAAGCAGACATTTTGAATATGGCATGATTGAATTAGAAAGCTGCTTAAGTTTATTATACTAGTAGAATGATATGGATATGATTTGGTTTTTTCTGGGCATGGTTGGGAAATAGAGTTAGTAATATTTATTTATTTGATTGTCGTAGATATGATCAGTCAAATCTCATGAACTTAAATTTCAAGATCTAAGCATTCAAAAATTTCAAAAATTTAATATACAAGAGACTCCAAAAAAAAATGTGGGATCCAAATTAATTTGACACCTTAATCCAGCAAAATATATTTAACGAATCCCAAACTAGAGAGGACAATCTCAACTAGAAGACAAAGCCACAAAGGATAATTAATTCCATCCTGCTACAGAACAAATTATGACCTCAAATAACTAGAGAACAAAATATAACCCCAGTTAGGGAACAAGCATTACCTAAAATTCCAACTTTATGTTATCTACTTATCTACTAATTTCGTCGTAACTCTATTGTAAAGGAAATATAACATTGCTGACGTCATCTCTGTAGGATTTGGGACTTCTTTTTTAATGCTATGCATGAATTAGTAATGTAGTGCGTGACATGTTCGCTCTCTAGTACAGTGAGCATGAGGAATGCATGAATTATTTACTAATTGTCTCCAACTTTTTGCCGGGGAAGCGTTAAGAAATAAGAATTACACATTTTATTGGAACTTCACATAATAAGTCGATCTAAATTGTTAACCTTTTGTTTTCATTGATTAAGCAGTAATGAGAATTCCTGGGCTAATATATATCTATTGTAATTAGTTTGATTCAATTATTTATAAATAAATTTATTGATCTTGTATTACAGAACCCAAAATTGATGAAAGTTCTTATGGAAACTTCTATCGTAAAAAAATTGAAATTTAAAATTATTATTGAGGAAAAAATTATACCTTGTGATATAAAAAATTAATATCGTTTATTCTTTGATTTAAGGGTGGATGACGAATTGTCAAGCCAGCATTTTTTTTATAAATAAATTGTTATCTTAAGGACACGAAGGTTGCTAACTAAGAACATTCATTTTTCTCGGACCTTGACTAGCGTGGAACATGGACTGGATAATCGCACGTGAGATGTGACCAGTATATTCGCTATTTCGCAGTTTTTTTATAAAGGAAAATTTTCAAACTAGGCAGGTGCAAAAGAAATTTTTAAGGTAAAATATAGTGAACTCTAAATAAGACTTGCTTATAGAAAAAGAAAAATTAAAATAAAATAAACAGCCGAGATTGGTGTCACTGTGTGACACAGTAACAGATACCTTGGATTCCATTGCTACCAAACAATGCAGTTAGAGTGTTAGACCATAGGACATAAGGAAAACTGGAAAAGAGATCATTAATTAATATGAGATCTAGTTGGTATCCGCCAGCCGCATGTTCGGTACAACCTAGAAATTAGTCGTTCAGACCTAAGTTAAAAGCGAAAATCATAATAATCTTAGAGGTACTTTAAGGTCTTGATTAGAATCATTTATTTTAACACGCAATTTCATTTCATTAGAAGTTTTTTTTATCAAAATGAAAAGATTTGATGCTATTTGATCGGGATTTTCATGTTATTAGATCCAACGAAATTATGAAAAATCAATTTTAATCAAATGAAATCAAATATTATTCTGCGTAAAAAACATTTTGACCGAGGAATATAACTGAGTGACCATGGTTAATGTAAAATAAGATAAGAGAAATATAACTGGCCGGTGACCATAGACCATGGTTGACAGAGTAGGATTATTTAGCTACTATAATAAGAAAGAGAAATTCTAAATTCATTAATATTTTCACTGTTAACTAAAAAAATTAAAGATTATATTTCAAGTCAAAATGTTACAATGAAATTATGGCGATGCAAGTAAAGAGATTATCTTTGCTTCATAATGGCTGCCACATTTGTAATTTTAGTGAGTCTTTATTACACATTTACACCAAGTCGTCATGAAATCGGTGTGAACTGGAATTATTTGGTATGTGGATTGTTGGCACGCAGGGGTGGAGCCCAATGTGTCTCGGGGGCAAGAGCCAAGAGGCATTTGGCATCCCAAGCTAAAAAATAGATAAATAAAAAAATAAATAAATTTTTGAAGTTTTTTCCTAATTGCAACTTGCAAATGTGTTTTCCCTTTGTCCTCCACGTTATATAAAAGCAAATATATATTTTATTTTATTACATATAAAAATGTAATGCTTCTACACTTCTACTAAATTAGTCTGCAAGACTGCAACAAACATCTTTTGATCCAACGCACAGTTGATCTTACTGTACCTTTGAAGAGCTCTTGAATCTTGATCCTAAAATTTGTAAGGCCTGCTAACAAGCCCGTTTTTCTTTTACATTCGTTTTTTAGGCCAGATAACAAGCCTAAATTGGTATTAGCCCAAAATTCTCTCCCATTTTCTCAATTATCAAGATTCAGCTTCTATCCACTTCAAGAAGCACATTACAGATAACAAACTCCCATTCTCAATGTCCGATGTAAATTCAACGGGTAATATCTATTTCCATGGACGGTTCCGATCAATGCTCACTTCTCTCCCAGCGCGCGTTACACATAAACCGGTTCGGATCCAATCATCGAAATATAAACAATCCGAAATAAAACCCACCAAAGACCTTCATTTCCGAATTCCGATCGTCTTGCTATCTACGATTCTACTCCATGAGCGGTGGCGACAGGAAAGGAGAAGAGGTGATGGACGGAGCGGGTCAATCGGGTCGTGGCGCGGCGGAGTTGGAATCTCTGGTCGATTCCTTCTGCGGCGTCACCTCCGCCTCTCGCGAGGAGGCGATGTTCTTCCTCGAAAGCCATGGCTGGCAACTGGACCCCGCCATCGAATCTTTCTACGAAGATCAGCCTTTGGAGGTAGAGGAAGAGAACGCCGAGGAAGAAGAAGACGAAGGTGAAGGAGAAGAGAGGGAAGGCGAAGAGGCGGACAGTGATGACGAAGATTACGTCCCTTCGGAAAACGAGGACGTGGGTAATGCCGCTGTGGCGCGTTCCTCTGTGGCCGTGCGTGTGAGCGGGTCGGGATCGAGAAGGAAAGAGAAGGCTGGGAAATCAGGTAGGAGATCAGCTTTCACGACTTTCTCAGATCTCAAGAGAAAAGCAGAGTCTGACTCGGACTCTGATACTGATTCTGATGAGGATCAGGATTACTATGCTGGTGGGGAGAAGAGGTGAGTCTCAATTAACCAATTGAAACCATAAAACAGGAAAAAAAAGAAACACTTGTGATGACCACAAGCTCGCTGGGTTGTTTAGTTGGTTTAATCAGTAGTTAAAAGGTAAAAATTCCCTCACAAACTTAGTTTTCATGTCCCCCAAAAAATGCTGAAAACAAAAAGAGCAGTTTTCCATAAAATCAGGAAAAGGACTTTCCGTTTGAAGCTTCTTTCCTGACACTGAAATTATCGTTTTGGCAGTACTAGTATGTATCGACTCGCTTGTAGCATTTAGTAATTTCAGCTTAAGTGTTTACAACTGTTGGGAGAATGTTTGTACAAAACAGCAATACATTGAACCAAATTTCAGTAAAATTTTTCCCCTAGTTTGGACAGAAAACTCTTTGATTTCATTAAGACCCTACAAATAAATAGAGTACTTACAAATGGCTTGTTTGGATTGGTACCAAATAGTGCCACTATAAGCTTTAGCTAGTCCAAGATGAAATTTTGTTGAAACTTTCTTCTCATTCTCCTGTTTGGTTTAGTAGAACAATAATTGATTTATCACAAATGGCAAAGTTTTCACAAATGTCAACTAAAACCAGTTAAACAATGCTTCAGTTTTCTGTAGCATCTAACATCAAAGCATAAAAAGTGAAAGAAATAAATTCAAAAAGTGAGAAAGTCACTTGTAAATACAAGATGGTAACTATATCTGTTTTGTTAGTGGAATGCTTGTTAGGGATTCATCTAGAAAGCGAAGTCGTAATGACGCTGAAGCCATTTTTGAGCAAGCTAGGAAATTTGCAAGACCTGGCCCATCTAATTCTAAGTCCAAGAGCTTTACTGGCAAGGGTAGGGTTTTATCTAGTGAAGAAGCACCATCTCCTGGTGCTCAACAGACACAGAGTATTTCTTACAATATTTACTTCTGGAGGAATGGTTTTACTGTGAATAATGGTCCCTTGAGAGGATTTGATGATCCAGAAAATGCAGCCTTTCTTGAGGTTAGTTGAATTTATATAGTATGATGGCATAAATATTTTACCGGAATTTTTTGGAATACAATGAGAAATTTGCAAAAGATGGCTCTAAATTACCAGGGAATTGGTGAGAAGAAGTCGCTCTCGCTATCTGCTATAAAAGAAAAACATAGAACTATTTGAAAAGTGGATTAATCCATATGCAGTGACTGATCTTCAACCCCAGTGCTAAAGGACCCAGCTGTTAGTAAGGGCACAATTTTAAAGAAGGGATGTATGTACAAATAAAGAGAAAGGAAAGGGTACTATTTGTTTCGTGTATAATGTAGGATTAGAGTATATTTACAACTCCAAATTGCCTCACATTTTGTGGAAGATTGCTCTAATTCAGCACCTTTTCTTGTTTGTTTTCGCTTTTGCATTCTTTTTAGTTTCATCTGGGATAAACACATTCTTCAAATATTATGGTGCTGGTTGTATGAGGTTGTAGTTCATTATAGTAACTTTTGTAAGGGTGCCTGGGTGGTGTTTCACCCGTGGAAATTTTTTATTGATGAAGGTACATTGAAAGGGTTTAGAAACGGGTTGTTTTCTGAAATACAAATTGTTAAACTCTCTCTATTAGAATGGTTTGTATGATATTCTCTCTCTTTCACACACACACACACACACACATTTCTAATAGAAGCTATTATTGTATCAGAGTATCAAGAAGTCTGAATGCCCAAAAGAGCTTAAACCCTCTGATGCATCATCGGAGGTCCATGTTAATCTAGTTCACAAGCAAATTAATTATCCAACTCAGACTCCGCAGCCTTCATATGTACGCTTTAATTTATCACCTACTTTTTATGTTTGGTAAGGGCTGTAATTTTGACTGGCACCAGTGCCTAAGGACCTTCTCAACACAAAAAAAAATAATAATAATAAAAATAAAAATAATATGACTGGCACCAGTTAGCATTGGTATAACCTTTGGCTATCATTGCATTGGATTACTGGTACCATACAAATTACTTTGTCCTCTATGTTTGATTTTTGCCTACTAGGAATAGGAGTATTATACCCACTGATTCACTCCTTGATAGCATAACAGTGGTATGGTGTGATCCTTAATTTCAATTAAAATGGCTTAACCACATCCTATCTCATACAGAAAAAATCAATGCGAAAAGGCACATTTCGAGGCACCGGGAGAACTCTAGGTACTGATCCTCTACCAGTATCTGACACAACTGCTGATGTGCCTGTACCAGCCCCTACCCCACCTTCAAACCAAAAACCAAGCCCTATTCCTGGCTTTCAAGTGGATGAATCTCTCCCTACCACCTCTCTACAGATAAGGCTGGCAGATGGGACCCGCCTTGTGGCCCGTTTTAATACCAATAATACTATAAGGGATCTGAGAGCCTTCATTGATGCTTCTAGACCGAATGGCACTGGCACTGGCACAGCCAGATCGTACCGTCTACAGATGGTTGGGTTCCCGCCTAAACTACTTGATGACGGTAACAAGACAATTGAGGAAGAAGGGGTAGCCAACTCAGTTGTTATTCAGAAGATTTAGATATTTAATTGTGCTTTTCTGTTGCTCCTGAATCTATGTGGGAAAAAAATATATATTTTTCCTCTCCTATACCCCCAATCTTGCTCTTAGAATATTGTGTTATATGCTCCAGTGAGATTATCTGTTAGTGTGGTGGGATATCCTTCCCAAATGTAGTGTCCTTTTGTTCTTTGAGTTGCAGATAAATAGTATATGTTTTTTATAGCTAAAAAGAATAGTACTTTGATTAATTTCAGGGTTAAGTGTCTAGGGAGCATCATTAGTGCTTTGGTTTTTTAGTCTAAGAGCTGCATGTCTTAACCTCTCTAAAGATAAATTCTACCTGCCTAGAGGAAGAAACATACAAATGTGCAATTTAAAAGATTTCTAATTTTACAGATGTTATGCTTTATTTTCTAGAAGCATAGTCTTGTCAGAAATTTCCGGTCAACTTTTCGTATTAGGGCTAATTTTTAGAAGCATAGTCTGTCAACCACCTTCAATTTTTTATTTGAAGGTAAGGATCAATTATTATGTGCAATTCATCGAAACGACTATGAGAAAATTTCTTTTTCCTTGGTTCAAAAAGTCACCACTCGCGTTGTGGTTATTCGATACCTTTCAATTTCACCCATGCCAACTGATGTGTGGTTTTCGTACTCAATTTCCAATTAGATTAAGCTCTAAAATTATGTTCAAATGCATGTGTTTTTATCGTTTTCTGCTAATTTAGGTTGTAGAAAAATCCAGCCGTAGCCCGGCAAGTTTATTTTGCAGGATCAACACTTATTCGGCATGGAGAACAGAGAAAACAACGAAGAAATATGTGTTCAGACATTGGAACAGACCGCTTGGACTGCAGAACGGTCCGCCCTGACTAGAGGTGACTGATCTAGACGAACTAAACCAGATTTCAAACGGACTGCACCTGACCAGGTTGGAACGGTCCGCCCCAGACTCAGAACGGATCGTTACAGCTATATTTGAAATGCCAAAAATAGAAGGACGAGTTTGTCATGACAGTTTCCTCTATTTTCGACCTTCTAGAAGCACATCTCCCACGTTTGAAGCCACCAATGCCTCATTATAAAAGCTCTATCATGTCTCCAAGTTAAGGCCAAGTTCGAAATTCTAGGTTTTAGCCTCTTTCCAACTCACCAAAGGAGTCAGCCTACAGAGACGAATCGCCCTACCTGAGACTGCCCGCCCCAGGATCAGGCCGGTTCGCCCCAGACAGGACAGAGCACAGAAACGTAGAGTTTTCGAACACGCATTGTTGTAACTCGATGTTCTCTCTTTCATGTATCTGTATTTGATGAAACATGCTTGTTCTTGCATGGATTTGTTAGAGTAGAGTAGTTTAGGGGTTATGGTTTGAGAACATTTCTCTTAGTTGCTTGTTTTTTATTCGGATCTTTAATTATTAATTAAATTAAGTTATGTTATGCTTCTTGTTATCTTTGTTGTCTATTTATTTGCTTATTTTTGTTATTGTCTGATCTGATTGTCCCGTCAAACAAAGGCCTAATTTAATAGTTAGGATCAAGTCAATCGCAATAATAACTCAGCAATTAAAACTGTTTGGTAGGCGATATCCGGAAGGATTAAACCAGACCTTAAGTAGTTAGGGTCTTACTAGAAATCGGAAGGTTAAAAGTATGCCAAGACCCGAGAAGTAGTTGATAGACGGGTTTCACATTGAAATATTCAACCCTTTTAGGCCTTAATTTCAATTAAATGTTTGTGTTTTAGTTAGATTTTATTATATTTAGGTTAGTTTTAATTAAGTTTGAGTCAAAAAAGGAGTTACTACAATAATCCCTATTTTTAAGCAGATTTTGGACAAAAACATGACATATATGAATCCATAAAGATATAGAGCTTCTCACAAGCTTTCCAACGGTTCTTGAATCACCTCAAACGGAGTCCGGATGAAGAAGATATGGACAAAATACGAACAAGGCGCAGTGCTGAAATTTCCAAACGACCTGTTCTCGGCCAGATTTCAGACAGGTCTGCCCAGATTCAAGCGGGTCCGCCCGAAACCTGCCAGAATCAGCAGAAAGTGTCCGTTTTAGAGGTTTATCTTGGGAAGGCGGTTGTTTCATATTCCCATCACGTCCAGAAGTATCTCTCTGCTATTATGAGCGCCTCCCACCAATGCCAAAGCCTATATAAACATGGTTTGAGGAGATTTCAGGGAAGAATCGAATTTTAGGGCAAATTTTGAGAGGAAGTTGCAGCAGACCATCGCAGCCAGGATCCAGTCGACCCCGCCTGAATCCAAGCTGAGAAGAGAAATCATTGCCTATCGTTGTATTCTTCCTTTTATTTATTTACTTTGATGTTTGATTCGATGAAACCTGAATTTTGTATGTTGAATATGTTAAATAGTGAGTAGTTTAGTTTAGGGGCAATTGTAGGGAACCTTTTTGCTTGGTAGTTAATATAAGTTTAATTAGGATTATATCTTTTCTATTTTCTTTGCCTTTCTTGATTTATATTGTTGAAGTTTGTGATTTTTGAATTGCTTGATTTGAAGGTTTACCCGTTAGATTAAGGCCTTGTCTAATAGCTAGGTAATAAAAACCCTAAATTCGAGATAGATAAAAAATTGCACAACATAGGATATGGAGTAACCGAGAGGAGAAACCATGACTTAGCTGAAAAGTATGTCTTTACCTAATATCGAGAGATATAGGATATCCTACTGAATAGAAAGGTAAACTTAGAAACCCTAAGCCAAGGAACGAGAGTTCAAACTTAGGATTTTTAGGAGGTTTGAAGGTTAAAACTTAGTTATCCAAATAGAGAACGAGAGTTTATATTTGACCCTGAGATTTGACCAACAACCTGCATTTAGAGAGGGTATGAAACTAATTAAACGGAGTTAACAACCTATTCTGGCGACCCCGTCAGGAAGCTGGCGGATCCGCCTGAATAGGGCCAGGTAGAGGAACCCGATCAATTGACCCTAGTTTAAGCCATAAATTCAAGTTATTTAATTTTCTTTGAGTTTTAGGTTAATTTAGAGAGTATTCCAGTAATTTAGATTTAATTTTCTTAGTTTAATTTTTAGTTTTAAATAACAAAACCTTGAATTAATTGATTTTGACCAAGTTGCCCTTTAGATTAAATAGAATTGAATTACTAGAGATTAAAGGTTTAGAAAATCCGTCCCTGTGGATTCGACCCTCAAGCTATACTGCATAAGATTAGATTTGAGGTTTTAATTTGACTTAGGTTTTACCTCCGATCAGTAGTCTAGAATAACTAAATCAAGAAACGGGAGTTGAAATTTAGATATTATAGGAGTTAAACAATTAATCCAAGTTACTTGACCTGAACGGGAGTTAGAGTACAAGTCATTAGGTTAGGTATTGTGAAAAACTCGCATAAAAATATTTAATTAATAATAATAATTAAAGTCCATGACAAAGCAAGTATCAATGGTCGGAACGGATCGTCCCAGAGTCAGAACGGACCGCCCGGGAGGGGGAGTCTGACTCAGGACGACCTGTCCCAACTGATTGACAAGAGTTGAAACGGACCGTTCCAACCTTGACAAATAGAGGATTGTTTGAAGACCTGAACCCCTAATTTTTATCGATTCTGTTATATCCTTGAGTAATTTAGAAATTGGTTAATTAGGATTTTAAACTTTACTTTTCTTAAATTGTTCAAACTGATAATCAACTTTTTGTTTTTACATCTAGAATTTAAATTAATTTGATTAAGTTAAACTTAGAAATTGAATAGTACGTCCCTGAGATTCGACCCTTAAGCTGAACTACAATCGGATTAGTATCGGTATTTAACGATTAAGTTTGACCTGTACGCACAGAACCGATCACCAACCCAATTTGAACCGACCGTTCTTGAATAATTAATTAATTGGAATAAATTTTCTGAGCTACCGATTTTAAAAATAAATTTTGGAATCATCTTGAAGATCCTGAACAGCTAAGTTCTAATCAAATAGTTAAATATCATACTACCCTTCAACTAGCTGGCCATGATTCTTGATCCATCTAAATCGGACTCCAGCTGCGTCTCTATCTCCATATATAAAAATAAGATAATGCTCCCGACAAAATCTTATGTTAATTTCTTTACTGCTGTGCTACAGTCAAAATCTGCATTTTCTGAAACACAGAGGTTCAGACATTCTAAATTCAAATAAAATTATGATATTTTGTTCTCTTATGGGTAATATTATAAAGGTTTTCTATATCGAACTTTGTTAAGTATTTCAGCAATTTCTTTTTATTTTACTTCGGTTATGCTGCGTAAATTTTGTAAGTTCTTGACTTATAGATAGCATCATGTTCAGAGGGGACGACACGATCATATTGTGGATTATAAATTCGAGTTTCAAAATAATCTCCAGCCTGAATTAGACTTTTTTCCCTCAATTATCCAGATATATTTTATTAACTTGTAAAACTTAAGCCAGACCTGACTTGGTTACATGGGTGTTTTTGGATCTCTTAAGAATTGAATTAGGATTAGTTATTCAAAATAAAAAATATTATTCCTAAACAATCAAGAATATTTTTTTTCCCGGAAATTTAGAGTGTTATTTCTAAGTAGACTAAATTTTAAAATAATTTTTTATTCCTCATGTGTTTGTATCATCTTCTTAATCCAAATTAAAAGATGGTCCCAATAATTTTTTTTAATGTGGATTTAAAAGACAGTCAAAACACACTAGAAATAAAAATTTATTCTGAGTGTTAAATTACTTAAAATAATAGTACTTTTAGTTTAAAAAAACTTATTCTTGATCATTTAGAAACAATATTTTTTATTCAGCTAATCTTAATATTACTTTCAAGCGATCCAAGCACACTCTATTGTATAGTTGGAATTCATATATGTAGATTAAAAGTTTTAAAAAAAGAAAACTTCACTAAAGTTAATACAGACAAAACTTCAATAGTTATGCTTTTATGTCAAAATTTTGCATATTTAATAATCAAAATCTGGATACTGTATGGAACACGTTTGTTCTAATTAATGATATGAAAGATTTTCTAAATATTTTCCGATTAATATATAAAGTTAATTTAGAAAACAAAGGGAATGAGCCACTTCTATAAACTCGCGACTCAACTGATTAAATACTACACAAGAACAAAGGAGGTCTCAACTCTCAAGAGGCAGACATAACCAACTCTTCAGTCCGCTGCTCTCCTCTGCCAATTCATACTTAATTTCTTTTCCTCTTGATGCAAAAGATAAAGGGGAAAACAAAAGAGGATTGGTAAAAGTGAGTCGGACATGGAGAGAAAAACAAAGGAGCACCGCCAATGTTGCCTTAAATCGCCCTTTTTCACAATTTTCATGCATGCAGACACCGTTGACGTCATTTTCATGGTTTTCGGCTTCATCGGAGCCGTAGGCGACGGCCTTTCCACTCCCCTCATGCTTGTGCTGATAAGCCACTTCTTTAATGATATCGGTCACGGACCGAATGCTACAGTACAGTTCACCGCCAAGATCAACATGGTGAGTCATTTATTTCATTCTCTAATATTTGAGCAATTGTGGTGCAATTATTTAGTCTTTTTTCCCCTACTTTTTGCTAGGTTTAAATGGTGAAATGAAATGCAGTAAAATCTCATTGTGTTTTGCGAATTTATCTTAACACCCCATCGTGAATATAACTTGATCAGCTAGTTTTTGTAATTCTTCTTTTAGTTGGCCTCAATTGAAGTCAAAAACAATATGTATGAAAAGGTACATGCAATCTTTTCAGAGTTCACAGAATTTCTTATGCAATTTTCCTTTCCTACAGCCCAGAATGATGAAAATAATTTAAATGAACAATAACTAAATTTGACTGATCATGCAAATTTAGCACGTAAATTTCTGTGATATTGAGGTCCCCAAGTTGGGTTTCTCTAGGTCTTAGTTATGCCAAATGAGTCCTATGGAAATTTCCAAAAAAGAAAGGTTCTGTAAAAACAGAACATGGATAACGTGCATTTGCCAACAATTCTCTTTAGAATATAGCATGCTTCCTCATTTGGGCTCCCTTCTTCAGCATTTAATTATTTTATTGGTGTGAAGCATAATGACAAAATAAAGTGCGCTTTTGAAATTATCTTCATAATGGTCTCTTTCTGCGCCTGTCATAATTTCTTCAATTTGAACATCAAGAATTGCATAACAAGTTAACAAACATAGAAGGAAGAACGCATAACAAATGCTAGGAAACAGATTTAGAATGCGAACTTATTCCATATGTCAAGCGTGATACCACATGAATTCGTGTCCTTTTTAGTTTAACCTGAGAAGGTTTTTTTTATTTTATTGGCAAGGATCCTAATTCTGTCCTTTCACAGATTGCCAGAAACCTTCTCTTTTTGGCGCTCGGCTCATTGGTCATGGGTTTCTTAGGTAACTTTCTGCAAATGCTGAATCAATTTAATTTAAACTAGACTAAAGATATAAACATACTGTACCATAAGATGGTAGGACTGAATAAATCAGACATAATATTCATGGTGTTGAGTTGTATGTATAGAGGGTTATTTCTGGACAAGGACGGCGGAGCGGCAAGCATCAACAATGCGAGCCAAGTACCTAAAGGCTGTGCTAAGACAAGATGTCGAGTATTTTGACCTAAAAGTGGGGTCCACTAATGAAGTCATTGCGAGCGTTTCAGGTGATAGCCTTATCATCCAAGATGTTCTAAGTGAAAAGGTTATCTAGTCTTTTGGCAAATTACAATTATGAAAAAATTTTACTTAATTATTTTCTAGAAGTTTTGTATATTCTTTGCGTTATGCTAATATCTAAAGATTAGTTATTAACTTATTATATATATCCAATTCACATGCAGGTTCCGAATTTCATAACGAACATGTCAAAGTTTGTCGGCTGCTACACAGCTGGATTGATCCTGCAATGGCAGCTGGCGCTTTTCTCATTTCCCACTCTCTTACTCCTAATCATCCCAGGGCTCATGTATGGTAGGATGCTCATGGGAATTTCACAAAAGATCAGGCAAGAGTACCACAAAGCTGGCATAATTGTTGAACAAGCAATCTCTTCTGTCCGCACAGTTTATTCCTTTGTAGCTGAGGAACAAACCATGACGAAGTTTTCAAAAACTCTGGAATTTTCAGTAAAACTCGGCCTCAAGCAAGGTTTGGCTAAAGGCCTTGCAATCGGAAGCAATGGAATCACCTTTACAATTTACGCTTTTGAGGTCTGGCATGGGAGCCGCCTCGTGATGTATCACGGCGCTACAGGGGGCACCGTCTATGCCGTTGCGGCTGCAGCTGTTCTCGGTGGCCTGTAATTACCACTTAGCCTTCCTTTCACATATATTATAAAGAAGATGACCAAATTTGAAACTTGAATAGTTGTATTTTGTTTATCAGTTGCGTTTATTTCTTTTTTGAGGGACAAGACTTACTCGTATTCTCTCTCTTTCTAGGGCACTTGGATCAGCGCTCTCCAATATCAAGTACTTAGCAGAGGCAGGATCTGCTGGTGTGCGGATCTTAGAGGTCATCCAAAGAGTACCAAAGATTGATTCAGAGAGCACCGAAGGAGAGGTACTACAAAATGTATCAGGCGAGGTTGAGTTCAAAAGCATTGAGTTTGCATATCCATCGAGGTTAGAGAATCCAATATTTGTAAATTTTAACTTGCGAGTGCCTGCTGGTAGGACAGTTGCACTTGCTGGGAGTAGCGGGTCGGGCAAGTCGACTGTGATCGCCCTGCTAGAGAGATTCTATGACCCGTCGGGAGGCGAGATACTACTGGATGGAGTTAACATAAAAAGGCTGAGGTTGAAGTGGCTCAGGTCACAAATTGGTCTGGTTAGCCAAGAACCAGCACTCTTTGCCACAACTATCAAAGAGAATATATTGTTTGGAATAGAGGATGCAACAATGGAGGAGGTGATGGCAGCAGCAAAGGCCTCCAATGCCCATAATTTCATCTCTCAGCTACCTCATGGATATGATACCCAGGTTGGTGCTTTTAACTTTTCACCACTCAGAAAAATAATTGATGGCGCTAGTTTTATCTATTTTTTCCATTTTTTTCTTTGCTTCATAAGTATAAAGTACATGAATAAAATCTCAACCAGTTTTTAGTTAAGTCAATTGCTTTTCTGAAAGCCCCAGAACTGAAAGCCTTTTGTAGGTGATTCTAATCTTGGAAAACAAAATTTTACCAGTCACACTGTCACCTCCTTTGCCCATGCTACTTGGGAGATGCTTTTATATTGTTGCTTCTTTAGCTACCTACATGTAATTTAATTAATGGTTGAACAAAAAGAAATCATAATTCCATTTTGGTAGAAATTCAAATTCGTTGGGCATCCAGGATAAATCTTGGGGTCAATTTTTTAATTCATGCATTAAAATTTAATTATGAAAATGGAGAATGCTTAGTGTATTATATCATTAATGCGTAAGTAATTAGTTAACGTCCAAATTGAGCCAAATTTTTAGAATGTACTTTATATGTTAATATTCTTTATTTTTATTGAACTTTTATTAGTTAAAGTGAGAGAAATAGAATTATGATTAAATAAAATGTTTTTACTGTATAAGAGGATGAAATAAGCAACTATCATGTTACTCTTTTCAGGTGGGTGAACGGGGAGTTCAGATGTCAGGAGGACAAAAGCAAAGAATTTCTATTGCAAGAGCCATACTAGAATCACCAAAGATTCTCCTGCTTGATGAGGCAACAAGCGCCTTAGACACCGAATCCGAGCGCATGGTCCAAGAGGCCCTTGATCTCGCCTCCTTGGGCCGGACAACTATTGTGGTGGCCCATCGACTGTCCACCATTAGAAATGCAGATCTTATTGCCGTCATGCAAACCGGCGAGGTCAAAGAGGTCGGGTCCCATGATGAGCTCATCTCCAATGAGAATGGCCTCTATTCATCGCTCGTTCGCCTTCAACAAACAGAGGAAGCAAAAGAAGAGCAAACAAGTGCACAAGGGACCACAGGACAGTTGTCACAGCTGGCTCACAGCCACAGCATCAGCAGGAGATTCTCAGGCGCAACTAGCCGGTCAAGTTCAGGAAGATCTTTCAGAAATGGAGAAAATGATGGTGATGAAATAGAAAAACCTGCTTTACCAGTTCCATCCTTCAAACGGTTACTGATGCTTAATGTCCCTGAATGGAAACAAGCAGTTCTTGGATGTTTAAGCTCAGTTGTATTTGGTGGAATACAGCCAGTTTATGCCTATGCAATGGGAAGTATGGTCTCAGTGTACTTTCTCACAGACCACAATGAAATGAAATCAAAGACGAATAAGTATGCTCTGATCTTTGTTGGTTTAACGGTGCTGTCCTTCTTGATCAACATTGGCCAGCACTACAACTTTGGAGCAATGGGAGAGTATCTAACAAAAAGGATCCGAGAGAGAATGCTTGCAAAGATTTTGACATTTGAGATTGGATGGTTCGACCAAGATGAGAACTCCTCTGGTGCCATATGCTCTGGCTTAGCCAAGGATGCCAATGTGGTATGTTATCTTTCTCACTATCAAAATATGGAAGTATGTAATACTCTGCTGGAATATTACCGAGCTGATGATGTATGTGAACAGACCAAAATATGGATATTCACAAGTTGAATTTGTATCACTATCAAAATTTTAGGATGTATGCATATTATTTTTTATGATGGTTACCTAGTTCTGATATTTCTAAATATTTATCCAGGTCAGATCACTGGTTGGGGACCGAATGGCCTTGGTCATTCAGACAATATCAGCCGTCACAATCGCATGCACAATGGGGTTGATTATTGCATGGAAGTTGGCTCTACTCATGATCGTCATCCAACCTCTAATTATACTATGCTTCTATGCTCGGCGCATCCTTTTAAAGAGAATGTCTGCCAAAGCAATCAAAGCACAAAGTGAAACCAGTAAGTTGGCTGCTGAAGCTGTTTCCAATCTCCGCACTGTGACTGCCTTCTCCTCCCAAGACCGAATACTCAGCCTATTTGACAAAGCGCAACAAGGACCACACCGAGAAAGCATTCGACAATCTTGGTATGCTGGGGTAGTGCTTGGCATATCTACGAGCCTTATGACTTGTACATGGGCACTTGACTTCTGGTATGGCGGTAAGCTGGTAAATAAGAATGAAATTTCAGCAAAGGCCCTATACCAGACTTTTCTGATATTGGTGAGCACAGGCCGTGTCATTGCTGATGCAGGCGCAACGACGTCTGATTTGGCCAAGGGTGCTGATTCTGTCAGTTCAGTCTTTTCAGTTCTTGATCGGGAAACACTCATAGACCCTGACACCCCAGAAGGCCATCAGCCTGACAGGCTCAAAGGTGATATTGAAATCAAGGCAGTGGATTTTGCATACCCATCACGACCAAACATGGTCATATTCAAAGGGTTCTCTCTGAGCATAGAGGCTGGAAAATCAACAGCTTTGGTGGGGCAGAGTGGATCAGGCAAGTCAACCATCATTGGCCTTGTCGAGCGATTCTATGACCCAATAAAGGGATCTGTTAGAATTGATGGTAGAGACATCAAGACTTACCATTTGCGTTCCCTAAGAAGGCACATCGGGCTTGTCAGTCAAGAGCCTACTCTGTTTGCTGGCACAATTAGAGAGAACATCATTTTTGGCATGGAGGGAGAGGTCACGGAGACCGAGATTGTAAATGCAGCAAGAGCTGCCAATGCACATGATTTCATCAGCAACCTAAAAGATGGGTATGGTACCTGGTGCGGGGACCGTGGAGTACAGCTGTCGGGTGGGCAGAAGCAGCGTATTGCTATTGCAAGAGCAATTCTGAAAAATCCAGCAATACTTCTGCTAGATGAAGCCACAAGTGCACTCGACAGCCAATCGGAGAAAGTCGTGCAGGAAGCATTGGAGAGAGTCATGGTTGGGAGAACTAGCATTGTGGTTGCACACAGGTTGAGTACAATACAAAATTGTGATCTCCTTGCCGTGCTTGAGCAAGGGGTTGTGGTCGAGAAGGGTACGCATGCATCACTTATGGCCAAGGGGACGAATGGGACCTATTTTGGGTTGGTCAGCCTCCAACTAGGCACCAAAGGAAATGATTGCAGTTTTGTAAAATTCAGTTAAATTATATTTAGTTTCTTGCACAACAAATAGTTCGTCTTCTTTGATTAACCTATTTCGCAATCTCCAAAGGTGGATCGAGTACAGGAGATCTGCAAAGAAACATGCAGAGTTCAGTTGTACAAAATGGATATAGATTAAATGAAATGGTTGTACTAATTTTGCGTCAAAGACCATTCCATAATCTGCAACAAACCTATCAAAATTTTTGATCCAGCCCACAGTTTGTACTTTGTACTATTGGGTTCATTTGTTCGATGTGAATTGATGTAATCATGTAAACCTTGTTCTTTGTTGCTTTTTCCTCTACTTATTTTCCAAAAAATAAAAAAATTGTACTATTGTCCCTTTACAAGTTTACAGAGTTGTCAAAATGTCAATCATAGAATTTCTGAAGCCCAGAAAGAAGCCTACCTACTTTTGTGGAGTTAGCCCAAAATTCTCTCTCATATCCTCAAATTATGGAGCGATATTCTGCAGAGCTGATACGGGGCATCCCCGATTTTTGCCATCCCAGCCATCCTCTTGGATTTTACGCACTGGACTTCATTTTGGGCCTGCACGCTCCCCTCCCACTCTTCCCTTTCCTTCCCTTCCGCCAACCTCTTCCTCCCTTGCGATCTCTCTCCCTCTCTTCTGATATGCGCTGTCCATGTCGCATTCCATCTTCCCTTCTTTTCTCCTCCTTTCGGACCTGACCCTTCTTCCCTCTATTCTTCTCGTTCTTCATTTTTTTCGTATACAATTGAACAGAGTAATTTAATATATCCCTTGATTTATAATAAATACTCCCATAAAATCAAATAGATACTCCTTTTAGTAAAAAAAATATATCCTCTTATGTTATAATATAATAAGATACTCCCTTACATAAATATAATTACTCTCGTGTGACAAGTTAAATACTCCTTTAAAGTAAATTGATTAACTGAAAATATATTTGACATTTTCTTAATGAATCTTACATACTTCCTTAAAAAAATTAGTTACTCCCTTACTATAAATTATGTACTTCCATAATAAAAGATAAATGAAAATATCTTCAACACTCTCTTAATGAATCTTACACACTCCCTTAAAAATAATTAGTTACTTCCTTAACACAAATTATGTACTTTTATAATAAAAGATAAATGAAAACATATTTTACGCTCTCTTAATGAATCTTACATACTCTCTTATAAATAATTAGTTACTCTCTTATCATAAATTACGTACTTCCATAATAAAAGATAAATGAAAACATATTTGACATTTTCTTAATCAATCTTATATACTCCTTTAATAATATTTAAATACTCTCTTATCATAAATTACGTACTTCCATAATAAAAAATAAATGAAAACATATTTGACATTTTCTTAATCAATCTTATATACTCCTTTAATAATATTTAAATACTCTCTTACCACAAATTACATACTTTCATAATAAAAGATAAACGAAAATATATTTGACACTCCTTTAATGAATATTATATACTCCTTTATATTTCTTAGTTATTCCTTGTAGTAAATGGTGTATTTGAATGTATTAAGTACTTTCTTATATTTATTAAATATTCTTTTTGTATTTATGACACCTTAAACTAAAGAGATAAGAGAGATTAAGGAATGAGAAATTGAAGGGATAGAACGAGGGAGGGAGAGAGGAGCATAGAGTGTGAAGGGAGATAGAGAAGGGAACGAAACTAAGAGAGGAAGAGAGTGAAGAGATAGAATAAGGAGAGAAGTAGAGAGAGGAGGAGTGAGCTGAACAGCGAGAAAGGAGAGGGGAGGGGAGCGCTGAACCATGTGAAAGTAGGGAGACGGGAGGGAAGGATCGCTGAAATATTGGGCTGGGCTTGGATTACGGGCGCAATAAGAGATGGCAGGATGTCCGTTTCGTAGGATGGCACTTAGGAATTCCGATATTCTGTGGTGGCGACAGGTAAAGGGAAGAGGTGATGGATGGAGCGGGTCAAGCGAGTCATGGCGGCCTGCTGTGGATGTAGGCTCTCTGGTCGATTCAACTCGCTTGTAGAATTTATTACTTCAATGTTTGGAACTATTGGAGACTGCTTATAATAACAGCATTACATGGAACTAAATTTCACAAAATTGGACTATATTTTCCCTAGTTTGGCCAGGAAACTCTTTGATTTCATTACAACCCTATCAAATAAATAGAGAACTTAGTAAATCACTGGCTTGTACTGATCGGTACCAAATGAACTGCCAGTATTAGCTTTAGCTAGTCCAAGATAAAAATTTGTTGAAACTTGCTTCTCATTCTCCTGTTTAGTTTAGTAGAATACTAGCTGATTCATCACAAAGGACAAATTCTTCACTATGTCAATTAAATCATTCAAATAGTATTTTTTGTGTAGTATCTCAAAATCTAAGCAGAAAAAGTGAAAAAGTTACTTGTAAATGAAAAACAGTAACTATCTATCTTTTTTTGTTAGTGGAATGCTTGTCAGGGATTCATCTAGAAAGTGAAACCGTAATGATGCCAAAGCCATTTTTTAGCAAGCTAGGAAATTGTGAGATCTGGCCCATCTAAGTCTAAATCCAAGAGCTTTATTGGAAGGGGGGGTTTATAAGTGACGAAGCACTTTCTCCTGGTGCTCAACAAACAGAAAGTATTTCTTACAATACTAACTTCTGGAGTGGAGGAATGGTCTTACTGTGAATAATGGTCCCCTGGGAGGATTTGATGATCCAAAAAATGCAGCCTTTCTTGAGGTCAGTTGAATTTATATTGTATTATTGTAAAAATTTTTACTGGGATTCTTCTGAACAAAAATGAGAAATTTGCAAAAAAAAAAAAAAGGCACTAAATTACCAGCCACCAGGGAATTGGTGAGAAGAAGTCCCTCTCGCCATCCTCTTCAAAATTAAATATATTAATCATGCACAGTGATTGGTCTTTAACACAGTGCACTTCACATTGTCAAAAGGATTTAGTTAAGTAAATAAGTAATTATTTAGTCAAACTTTTATCGTTCAAAGTTTGGAATGACACATTTGAGAATTTCCCTCATCTTTCTTTCTAAGAATGTCATTTTTCACAGCTTGCCAAACTTTAGAGTTGATGTGGTAAAGGAACCAGCTTTCAGGAAGGGCACAATTTGAAAGTGTAACGATTAAATCGGTAAAACTCAAAAATTATTTTGTCCAATCAATTTGCACCGTCTCAATTTGTATCAATCAATTTCAGGCGCATATGTGATATGTATCTTTCCATTTGAGATATTACAGTCATGCATCATTTTATTTATACATAATACCTTATGTGATTTCCGTGTTGCCAATGAGATATACAGGTATTAACCTTCCTTAAAAGAAATGGTGATTGGCTGAATTCCTCTTTTCATTAATTCCCATTAATAAGTTGCATATCTTTTAAATATTCATTTCATTTGTACGTTGCTGCATATCCAAATATGGCTCCTCTAATTTCTTTCCTGGTTCTCTATATAGAGCACCTTTCCATGCTAATCGCAGGAGACATCTCTGCTAAAAACCATACTGCAATTTCACCAATTCTCCATTCATTCATTCTATTCTCAAAACAATTCTCAAACACTCGGCTGGATATACTGGAGTTATTGTCAGTTGCTTCCAGAGCACGTGCCTCAAGGAACGACAAGCACCCCGATTATCTTGGGGCGGTTCCAGCATCTCGCATGGTAGGGACGGAATACGTCTTAGGACAGTGATTTTCATCATGATCTAGGTAACAATGTTTCATTTATTTAAGTTTATTTCATTTACTATCTGAATTTTGTTGACTGTTTTTTTCAACAGAAAGAAGGTAGGTATCTTCAAATAAAAAGAAGTTTAGGGTATTATTTGTTTTGTGTATAATGTAGGATTAGCGCATCTTTACAACTTCAAAATGCTGCACATTTAGTGGAAGATTTTGCTCAAATAGAGCACCTTTTCTGGTTTATAGATTTTGTATTTTTTTAGTTTTATTTGGCAATAGTTAACATATCATTCTATCTAATATTATGGTACTGGTTGTTTAAGATTTTAGTTCCATTTAGTTTATATGTTGAGTAGGGTGCCAGGGTAGGGTTTCATACTTTCATCTATGGAGGTCTTTTATTCATGAAGATACATTGAGAGGGTCTGGAGAAATGTTTTGTTTTCTGTACTCTGTTTAAATGGTATTTATCGTACTCTCTCTCTCTCTCTCACACACACACAGAGACAGGCGCGAGCACATTTCTAACAGAATTACAGAAACTATTTCTGTAACAGAGTATCAAGAAGTCTGAATGCCCAATAGAACTTAAACCCTTTGACGGGTCATCAGAAGTCCATGTCAATCTTGTTCACAGACAAACTATCCAACTCTTGCTTCACAGCCTCCCCATGTATGTTTTATTTTACCACCTATTTTTAATGTCGGAAGTTGCAATTTGGCACCAGTTATCATTGGTATTAGCCGTGGCTCTCGTTGCATTGGATTACTGGTACAATTCAAATCATTTTGTTGTCTGTTTGACTTTTTTTCCAACATGGAATAGGTGATATTATACCTCTGATTCACTCCTTGATAGCATTACAGCTGTATGGCTTGATCCTTAATTTCAGTTAAAATGGCTTAAGTTTCCTACATCATATATCATGCAGAAAAGATCAATGTGAAATGGCACATTGAGGCACCAAGAGAACTCTGGGGACTGATCCTGTTTTAGTACCTGACACGACTGCTGATGTCCCTGTACCAGTTCCTACCCCAGTTTCAAGCCAACAACCAAACCCTATCCCTGGCTTTCAAGGGGACTAATCTCTCCCTATCACCTTTCTACAGATAAGGCTGGCAGGTGGGACCTGCCTTGTGGCCCATTTTAATATCAGTAATACTATAAGGGATCTGAGAGCCTTCATTGATGCTTGTAACCAAATGGGACTGGTACAGACAGATCGTACCATCTACAGATGGTTGGGTTCCCACCTAAACCACTTGATGACGGTACCAAGACAATTGAGGAAGAAGGGACAGCCAACTCAAGTTATTCAGAAGATTTAGAGGAAATAAATTGTACTTCTATCAGTCCTTAATCTATGTGGCAAATTTGCTATTTATTTTTTTACCCTCTTTTCCCCAATCTTGCTCTGAGAAAACTGTGGTATATATGCACCAGTGAGATTATCTATTAGTGTGGTAGAGTTTCCTTCCAAGTCTAGTGTCCTTTTGTCACTGGCAGTTATATCACCGATATGTTTTTTTATTGGGAAAAATAGTACTTTGATTAAATTTTGAAAATTAGCGTCTAGGGAGCACCATTAGTGCTTTGTTTTATAAGTCTAAGAGATGCATGTCTCTTGACCTCTCTAAAGACGGATTCCACCTACCTAGAGGAAGAAACGTACAAATGCGCCATTTAAAAGATGTCTAATTTTATAGATGTTATGCTTTATTTTCTAGAAGCATAGTCTTGTCAGATTATTCTAATTTTTTTGTATTAGCGCCAATTTTTCCAAAGGTTCATGCATTAAACTTATTCTCAAGAAGCCACTTTGAGTTTTTTTCCTTATCCATGCATCATCTCTCACATCTTTCGTTTCTGTGTGACTTCGTTATCCATTAATTGTTTGTCAGAAAAGAAAAAGTGATTGAGAGACATAAGATAATGTAGACACAGAAGCAAAGAAAAATGCACATACGTTTGCTTGTTAGACAAAAGAGGGACCAAATGACTTGTCTAAAGAAAACAATAGAAGTTGAAACAATTATTTTGTAACAATTAAGAATATGTGTTTAGTGACTTCCAACGAAATTTACCTTTGTGCTATCAATTGTCTTTTCATCGTTTAGTTGGTTGGTGTCAATATCTGATAGAGCACACACCACTTGCAAAGATCTTTCTTTTTCTCCACTTGTACTGTCTACTAGTGTTAAATACCAGTCTTTTGCTTCCATTTTAAATATTTGCGCAAACCTCAGGATTTGTAACTCTATTCAAATAGTTAGAATATACCAGTTACAACTAAGCCAATGCTTTTTTTGAAGGTAAGACCGTAAGAACCAATTATTATGTGCAATTCATAGAAATTACTAGATGAGAATTTTTCCTTTTTCTTCCTTGATTCAAAGAGTCACCACTTGCACTGTGGTTATTCTATACCTTTCAATTTTACCCATGAAAACCCAATTTGAACCGAACTTTCCAGATCAACGCACCTTGAATAATTAATTAAGAGGATAAATTAATCTGATCTACCATTTTTAAAAAAATAAACTTGGGGAGCTAGTGAGCTACGTGAAGGTCCCTGAACTGCTACGTTCTAATCAAGTAGTTAAATATCATAATACAATTCAATTAGCTTGCCATGAATCTTGACCTATCTAAATCAGACTCCACCTACCTCTCTAAATACAGATAGATAATGCTCCCGACAAAATCTATTGTTAATTTCTTTACGGCTGTGTTACAATCACAATCTGAATTTTCTGAAACTCTCAGGTTCAAACATTCTCATCCTAAAGAAATTATGATGTTTTGTTTTCTTGTGGGTAATATTATAAAGTTTTTCTATATCAGTACATCGAACTATGTTCAGAAATTTCTTTTATTTTAGTTCGGCTGTACTGCTCAAATTTTATAAGTTTTAACTTTATAGATGTGGCATCATATTCAGAGAAGACAACACGATCAGACAAAGATAAAGTAATTGATCTTCATATTCCATTAATTATTGCGCTCGCTTTGTTATGCATGAAAAAAAAAAATCATGTCTTTGGGAAATGGTCGGTGCCATATATCTAACTTCGTCATAATTAGTTATTCACGTAACCAAGCTCATACCAGTCTTTATCACGTGCTTTTATAAAAGCACCGTGACATACTCTTTTGTGCACGGTGCACCTAATGAGTGAGAACACAAAAAGAGGGAAAATATATATATCTTTTTAGATAAGAGTCAATATAAATACATAGTTTATTTTTTACTTATTAGTCAAATATATGTTTACCAGACCCAAATCCCAATTTATATTAATATAAGCTGCATGTTCTTAAGTCAAATGCATTTACCGATCGACTTCTCAATGAAGTCAAGTTCTAGCTCTGTTATGTATGATAACTCCTTTTTTGGTCAATGAAGAATATACATTTACACGCAATAGTATTCTAATAAGTTCTGTTTCTAAATTTTAGTTATTTATTTACTAATCAAAAACATCCTACGTAGGGTGTGACGTCAGCCGCAATTAGTAAAAGGGTATATTGAGAGCTTATCTAGTTATCTGGGTTGGTTAGCCAACGGGTTTCAATCATACATTTATTTCGCTAGCTTCATGCAAAGGTAATAAGCCTCATGCCAATTCATATACTCTGTTATTTCGTATCAGTTTCAGAACCATGCAATAGATATTTTCCCAAGAAAAAAAAGGAGCGATTATGTTGAGAACTTCGAAAGTTTCCAGCCCATTTTTTAAATTGAAGCTTTGAAAGTGTAATTCAAAATTACTCTTACGTTGAGAAGGAAAATGAAAGAAGTATACTTACAATACAATGATATAATTCTATCTTTTTTTCTAGCCTGTGCAAGTTTTTTTACAAAACAATAAAGATTTTTTTTTTCACTCATTTTATTCGACATATCCTATGTATATATGTTGTATATTAATATGTCTGCCATAGGAGTAATTAATAACCGTTAAAAAATAGCTCAATTAATTATAAAACAAACGTAAGTACAGTAAGAGTTATCAACATCTATCATGGATATATTTTAGAGTAAAACAATATCAAGAATCAAAGGAAGCCGTTGAAGTTGATTTGCATGTTGAGTTGAATTTAGGATTAAAGTCAAAACTCATTTAATAAAAAGGAAAGTCTATCTCTTTCTCAAGATTTTTAGCCGTAGACAAATAGCTTTCTTTGACATTATTAATTAATGAAGCCGGGAAAAAATGCTGGAAAACGTGATATATTTTTTTTGTATTTTATCTTTATCGAGTTTTGTAGAAGTGGTGAAGAGAAGATGAATATAATAGAATTATAGAAAAAGGGAAAGAAAAAAAAAACATAAAACAATAACTCTTGTTGCACCATTTTTTTTTTTTTTGTTTTTTTCGTCTACAACTGACTATAAGTTTTATCCAGCTTAACGTACTTCTTTTAGAATAGAAACAACACATATATTAAATAGTAATATGGAAGAAATATTCTTCCATTTTATTTTTTTTTAGAATGGTGTTTTGTAGAATATTTAGTATAATAGTTTTGGAGGAAGAAAGTAATAATAAGGAATAAAAAATGATTTAAAACAAAATGAAAAGACACAAACTCTGTCCACAGAATACAATGAAATATCACACGTTTCCTCATCAAAGGCGAGAAAAACAGAGAAGAAAATTGTGTGTCAATTAGCTAATTGATAGAACAAAATAAGAATAAAACTGGTTGGGGTGGAAAAAAGGAATAACAGAGTTTGAGAGGGTATTATGATATGAGTTCGTTTCATGTCTCGAGGAAAAACAGCAGGCGTCATTAATGACGTTTCATCTCCGCTTCAAAGTCAACCCAAATAGTATCCAGCACACACCAATACAAACACAATTACATAATTATTTTTCTACAGCTCCATGTTCCATTTCACCCAAAATCAGATTCATTGAGACAAAATACATACACACCTCTGTGTGGCAGTTTACTTCCATATTATACAACTCTCTACAAGAATTGTTTTGAGAAAATTGTCACAAATATGCAATACTTCAGCTTTCCCAAATATTCCGTCCTTTTCCAAGCCCTGATTTGTGATATCAGAATCCGTGCCTTAGGGACATTTCCTACTGTCCATCCGCTTAATTTTTTAAAATGCCTTCTTTCATACTTTTCATGCATCTATTTGTTTCATTTTGTTAACTATAATCGAGACTTTTCAATGTTCTATTCACTGGACAGCCGCGAGAGCACAAGTTTATTTAATTATTATCGGAGGCTACGAACGAGAGCATGTTTTTATATGTGAAAAGGAAAGAATAGATCCTCTCCCTTTGTACGCAACGATATCCACATGCCCTGGATTTGGTCACTTAAGTTTAGGATCCTTACTAATTGAAGAGAATGCATAGGAATATGTTTTCACTGATTCTTGTAACTTGTCAGGCGATAAAGATCCTTCTGTTCTTTTTTGGATACTTAATTTTGATGATGTGTCAGGATAGCAAGAACAGTTGTACTATTTTGATTTTTTTTTTTATTAGTAGAATGACACTATTTCAGTTGCTATTTTTTATTTGACTGTTAAAATTGGAGTTTAAAAGTAGCCGCAAGTTTGAATTACTGACTATTTATTACATATTTAAGTCTACTTTAATGAACTGTTGTAAAACCATACGTGGAATAAAAGTTTACAAAAGAAAGTTCAATAAAATTAATTAATAAAGATGGAACTTCAACAGTTATGCTTTTATGTCAAATTTTATAGATTGATTAACGCAAAATTTGAATTGACTGTATGGAAAACGTTTGTTCTAATTAATTAATGATACGAAAGATATTCTAAATATTTTCCGATTAAACTTTAAAGGTAATTTAGAAAACAAAGAAAAAGGATAACCATTGCTTATATTCTTTCCATTAATTTAGGCAAAAATCTAATGTCAACAATGTTTTTTTTTAATATTAATCGACTTTATTCCCTTTGGCATCCTATGCCCTAGTTTAAAAAATGCAAAATATTATTTTCAAGCCTTTTCTCTTACTTTACATTGAGATAAACCATAGATAATGACCTCTTTTTTTAATCTCTACGAATGGAGGGAGATTGGGAGCACCAAAAAAGTGGGAACCTAGCTAGCCATTTTCCATTCTTTCCTTTATATTGTTCCATTATATTTTTTATTGTTTGGTAAATAATGGCCCGTTTGCTTAGCCATTCTCCGTCGCTGCGTGCATAGCGATGGGCCACCCCTATCTCTCTCTCTCTCTCTCTCTTCTCTCTCTTCTCCCTGTCTCTTTTTCCTTCCTTTTTTGCAAGTTATAAATGAGCCACTTTATAAACAGGCGACTCAACTAAATACAAGTATACAACACAAGCATAAAGGAGGTCTCAACCCTCAAGAGGTGGACCTAACCAACTCTTCACTCCGCTCCTCTCCTCTCCCACTCCATATTTTCTTTCTTTTCCCCTTGATACAAAGTAAAGGGGAAAGCAAAAGAGAGGATATATGGATAACAAAAGCAAGCCTGACATGGAAGGGAAAACAAAGGAGCGGCACCGCTGTCGGCTTAAATCCCCCTTTTTCACAATTTTCATGCATGCAGACACTGTGGATGTCATTTTCATGGTTTTTGGCTTCATCGGAGCCGTAGGCGACGGCTTTTCCACTCCCCTCATGCTTGTTCTTACAAGCCAATTCTTTAATGATCTTGGTAATGGACCGAATGTTGTAATGCAGTTCACCTCCAAGGTCAACACGGTGAGTCATTTTTTATTTCTAATATTTGAAGAAATTGTGGTGGAATTTATTATTATTATTATTTTGCCTTTTTTCTACCTTTTGCTAGGTTTGAATGGTGAAATGAAATGAACTAAAAACCTGTTGTGTTGACTGTTAAGCGTATTTATTTTTTTACACTATCGTCCGAATATAAGTTTGATCGGTTTATTAAAATGTTTCTCTTTTGGCCTCAATTGTGTCAACAAAAAAAATGTGTATGAAAAGGTTCATGCAATCCTTTCAGAGTTCAAAGAATTTGCTTAAGCAAATTTCCTTTCTTACAGACTAGAATGGTGAAATTGAAAATTATTAAATTTGACTAATGTGTCATGGATTTTGCACGTAAATTTTTGTAATATCGAGGATTTGAGGTCCCCCAAGATGGGTTTCTTTTGGTCTCAGTTGTGCCAAAAGAGTCCTTTGGGAATTTCGCAAAAGAAAGGTTCTGTCAAAATAGAACATGAACAACGTGCATTTGCGTACAATTCCTTTTAGAATATGGCATGCTTTCTCATTTGGGCTCCCTTCCTCAGCTTTTCTTTCATGGGTGCGAATTAATTGAATTGCAAAATAAAGTGCGCTTTTGCATTTATTTTCATAATGGCCTTTTTCTGCTCCTGTCATTATATCTCGAGTCTTGACATTAAGCATTGCATAACACCATCATGAGAAGCATGCATAATTAATGCTAAATAGAATTGGTATGCGTACCAATTTCATATGTCAACGCACAATGCCACATGATTTCTTGAAGATGAGCTCATTGAGCTGCACTGTATGTCAGTATTTCTTTTTGTCCCTTTTTTTCTATCTTCAGAGTTTTATTAAAATTTTATTTGTAATGATCTTAATTCTCTGTCCTATCACAGATAGCCAGGGACCTTGTTTTCTTGGCGATTGGATCATTGGTCATGGCTTTCTTAGGTAACTTTCTGCAAATGCTGAATCAATTTCAAACTACACTTAAGATGTATACACGTACTGTGCCTTAAGGCTGAGTAAATAAAACATATATTGATGGTGCTGATTTGTGTAATTATGTATAGAGGGTTATTGCTGGGCAAGGACGGCAGAGCGGCAAGCATCGACAATGCGAGCCAGATACCTAAAGGCTGTGCTAAGACAAGATGTCGAGTATTTTGACCTAAAAGTGGGGTCCACTAATGAGGTCATTACTAGTGTTTCAAGTGATAGTCTTGTCATCCAAGATGTTCTAAGTGAAAAGGTTATCTAATTAATCTTTAGCAAATCTCAATTATGAAATCTATACTTATTTACTGGAAGTTTTGTATTTTCTTTATGTTATCCTAATTTCTAAAGGTGAGTATATATGTAATATCTGCAATTGATCACATGCAGGTGCCAAACTTCATAATGAACGTATCAATGTTTTTAGGCAGCTACACAGTTGGATTCATTTTGCAATGGCAGCTGACACTTGTAGCATTTCCAACTCTCTTGCTACTAATCATCCCAGGGCTCATGTATGGTAGGATGCTCATGGGTGTTTCACAGAAGATCAAGCAAGAGTACGGCAAAGCCGGTGTAATTGTTGAACAAGCAATCTCTTCCGTTCGCACTGTTTATTCCTTTGCTGCTGAGGAACAAACCATGACAAAGTTCTCCAAAGCTCTGGAGTATTCAGTAAAACTCGGTCTAAAGCAAGGGTTGGCTAAAGGCCTTGCTATCGGAAGCAATGGAATCACCTTTACAATTTACGCATTTGAGGTATGGTATGGAAGCCGCCTCGTGATGTATCATGGAGCTACAGGGGGCACAGTCTTTGCCGTTGCGGCTGCAGCTATTGTCGGTGGCCTGTAATTACCACTTTACCTTCATTTCACATTTATTATGACGTCCAATTTTGAAACTTGAATAGTTGTAGATGTTTCGCAGTTGTGTTTATTTTATTTCAGTCTCAAGACTGAACTGCCTAACTCTCATTTTCCCTCTATCTAGGTCACTTGGATCAGGGCTTTCAAACGTCAAATACTTTGCAGAGGCAGGATCTGCTGGTGAGCGGATCTTAGAGGTCATCCAGAGAGTACCAAAGATTGATTCGGAGAGCACTGAAGGAGAGGTACTACAAAATGTATCAGGCGAGGTTGAGTTCAAAAGCATTGAATTTGCATATCCATCGAGGTTAGAGAATCCTATATTTGTAAATTTCAACTTACGAGTTCCTGCCGGTAGGACTGTGGCACTTGTTGGGAGTAGTGGGTCGGGAAAATCGACTGTGATTGCCCTTCTAGAAAGATTTTATGATCCTTTGGGGGGCGAGATACTACTAGATGGAGTAAACATAAAGAGGCTGAGGCTGAAGTGGCTCAGGTCACAAATTGGTCTGGTTAGCCAAGAACCAGCACTCTTTGCAACAACTATCAAAGAGAATATATTGTTTGGAAAGGAGGATGCAACAATGGAGGAGATGATCGCAGCAGCAAAGGCCTCCAATGCCCATAACTTCATCTCTCAGCTACCTCATGGATATGATACCCAGGTTGGTGTTTTTAACTTTTCACACACTTGCAAAAATAATTTATTGATTGCTCTAATTTAACATTTTTTTTCATTTAGTGCTTTGCTTCATAATCTAAAGTACAGGACTAAAAATCACAACCAGTCTTTAGTTGTGTCCGTTGCTTTTCTAAAAGCCCACAATTGGAAGACTTTTCTTCTTTAAGAAAAAAGTTTGTAGGTGATTCTCATCTTGGAAAGCCATACTTTACTGCACACTCTCTCTCTTTAAATCTATGTTTTTTTATCTACTGACACGTTGTTAATTAATGTATGAAAAATACCATAATTCTTCTTTGGAAGGACTGCTGATTCTTAAAGCATCCGTTCCAAATTTTGGAGTCGCTTTGACTCTTGTGTTAAGTGTTAATTATACTTGCAGGCATTATATATATCATTATCTCATATTTCATAACTTATTAGTTAACGTAGTTAAGTAAAAACTGAGATAAATGTTGGAATGAACTTTATTTGTTCATACTTTTTATTTTATTTGAACATAAGTGGTTAAGTGAAAATAGCAACTATATTAGAGACTGAAAATAGCAACTATCACGTTACTCTTTTCAGGTAGGTGAACGGGGAGTTCAGATGTCAGGAGGACAAAAGCAAAGAATTGCAATTGCAAGAGCCATACTAAAATCACCAAAGATTCTCCTGCTTGATGAGGCAACAAGCGCACTAGACACAGAATCTGAGCGAGTCGTCCAAGAGGCCCTTGACCTCGCCTCCGTGGGCCGGACAACCATCGTGGTGGCACATCGATTGTCCACCATAAGAAATGCAGATCTTATTGCTGTCATGCAAACTGGTGAGGTCAAAGAGCTTGGTGCCCATGACGAGCTTATCTCCAATGAAAATGGCCTCTATTCATCACTCGTTCGCCTTCAACAAACAAAGGATGCAAAAGACGAGCAAACAAGTGTACAAGGGAGCACAGGGCAGTTGTCACAGCTTGCTCACAGCCACAGCACCAGCAGAAGATTCTCAGGCACCACCAGCAGGTCAAGTTCGGCACGGTCTTTGGGAAATGGAGAAAATGATGGTGATGAAATAGAAAAACCAGCTGTACCGGTTCCATCTTTCAAACGGTTATTGATGCTTAATGTCCCAGAATGGAAACAGGCAGTTCTTGGAGGGTTAAGTGCAGTTGTATTTGGAGGAATACAACCATTGTATGCCTATGCAATGGGAAGCATGATCTCAGTGTACTTTCTGACAGACCACAATGAGATCAAATCAAAGACACGCGAGTATGCTCTGATCTTTGTCGGGTTAACAGTGTTGTCCTTCTTGATCAACATTGGCCAGCATTATAACTTTGGAGCAATGGGGGAGTACCTAACAAAGAGGATCCGAGAGAGAATGCTTGAACAGATTTTGACATTTGAAATTGGATGGTTTGACCAAGATGAGAATTCCACTGGTGCCATCTGCTCTCGCCTAGCCAAAGATGCTAATGTGGTATGTTCTCTTTCTTACTTTTCTGGAATAATTACCGACCAGATGATATGTGTAGATATGCCAGAATTATGGAGATTCACAATTTGCATTCAGATCACTATCAAAATTTAGGATCTATGCATATCATTTGGAACAAAATCTGTTCTCATAATCAGTCCTTGAAAATGAAATAAGAGAGAGAGAAAAACTGAAATGTGTACGCCAATTGCATGTACAAGTATGCTTCCTTTATGATCCATGGTTATCTAATTGACATTTATTTACATATTTTCAGGTTAGATCACTGGTTGGGGACCGAATGGCCTTGGTCATTCAGACTATATCAGCCGTCACAATTGCATGCACAATGGGGTTGATTATTGCATGGAAGTTAGCTCTAGTCATGATCGCCGTCCAACCTCTAATCATAGTATGCTTCTATGCTCGGCGTGTCCTTTTAAAGAGCATGTCCGCGAAAGCAATCAAAGCACAAAGTGAAAGCAGTAAATTGGCTGCTGAAGCTGTTTCCAATCTCCGCACTGTGACTGCCTTCTCCTCCCAAGATCGAATACTCAGCCTATTTGACAAAGCACAGCAAGGACCACGCCAAGAGAGCATTCGACAATCTTGGTATGCTGGACTAGGGTTGGGAACATCTATGAGCCTTATGACTTGTACATGGGCACTTGACTTCTGGTACGGTGCCAAGCTGCTAAATAAGGATGAAATTTCAGCAAAGGCCCTATTCCAGACTTTTATGATATTAGTGAGCACAGGCCGTGTCATCGCTGATGCGGGTGCAATGACAACTGATTTGGCCAAGGGTGCTGATTCTGTCGGTTCAGTCTTTTCCATGCTTGATCGAGACACACTCATAGATCCTGACAACCCAGAAGGCCATCGGCCTGACAGGCTCAAAGGTGACATTGAAATCAAGGCAGTGGATTTTGTGTACCCTTCACGACCAAACTTGATCATATTCAAAGGGTTCTCTCTGAGTATACAAGCAGGAAAATCAACGGCTTTGGTGGGGCAGAGTGGATCAGGCAAGTCAACCATCATTGGCCTTGTCGAGCGATTCTATGACCCGATAAAGGGATCTATTAGAATTGATGGGAGAGACATCAAGACTTACCATTTGCGTTCCCTAAGAAGGCACATTGGACTTGTCAGTCAAGAGCCTACTCTGTTCGCCGGCTCAATCAGAGAGAACATCATTTTTGGAACAGAGGGAGAGGTCACAGAGACTGAGATTGAAAATGCAGCAAGGGCTGCCAATGCACATGATTTTATCAGCAACCTGAAAGATGGGTACGATACCTGGTGCGGGGACCGCGGCGTACAGCTGTCTGGTGGGCAGAAGCAGCGTATTGCTATTGCAAGAGCAATTCTGAAAAATCCAGCAATACTTCTACTAGATGAAGCCACAAGTGCACTCGACAGCCAATCGGAGAAAGTCGTGCAGGAGGCATTGGAGAGAGTCATGGTCGGGAGAACTAGCATTGTAGTTGCACACAGGTTGAGTACAATACAAAATTGTGATCTCATTGCCGTGCTTGAGAAAGGGGTAGTGGTTGAGAAGGGTACGCATGCATCACTCATGGCCAAGGGGCAGAATGGAACATATTTTGGGTTGGTCAGCCTTCAACAAGGCACCCAAGGAAATGTCAACTAGACCAAACCTTCACAAATGTTTGGCTTAATTTTTGTTATTTATGTTTACAAATATGTATGGAAATTTTGTACAAACATTCTGCAATGCAGCATACTTAAAGGATGTAGAAAATTTGACATAGTTTTCTTACACATGCTTACAGATACGACTATTTCCAGTACTAGCTTTATAGTTTTGAAACACTTGTAAATAATTCAAGCGTGTTAATCGATTACCACTGTAAAGTATTGTTTAGCTGATGTGCATTGTAACAATAATAGCATCATTTGTGGATCATTAGTTAAAAGTTGAACGGTATATTTTATTACTGAAATAGACATTCACACGATATTAGATTGACAACTACAGGTCTACAGTAGACTTTATTCTCATCAATACTGCATGGCGCCACTTGTCTGTCAGCTTTACCAATAGACCTTTCACTATTTCAGATTTATTCTACTATACCTCAACTGATAAGGTGCTGACAAGGTTCTTTCTCCTATTAAAGTTACTTATCTTATCAGCACCAGACACGACATCTTGGAAAGAACCTCATCAATAAAGGAACTCCAACACACCACTGAACTCACAGGGCCTTGCACAAGCAATTTAATTCTGGGTCAAATCTAAAAAAGGTCATTCTAATCACGAAGATCTATCAGGTGCTAGTAAAGTACGAGACAGTTTTCTTCCTTTGGTGCACATTTAGGGTTCTATTTTGTGATTAAGTTTTAGCCAAACCAAAACAAAAAGCAACCAAAAAAGACGACATGTCCACAAACTAACTAATAAATAGTTAGACCAGAAGTTACAACTAAAACAAAATACACAGGACATTCTACACAAGAGCAGTCAACTGCTACACAAACAAGCAACAGAATTCCTAAAATCCTACTACTACAAATAAATCAAGTCAGCTTAAGCTCCTCCCCACATATAAACAATTCATTCAGACTTCTTCAAACTATCAAGGAAAAATCTTACCGTCTCCTTGACAAGCTCAATTCTCTTTAAACCCTGCTCAATTTCCTCGGTGCGGAATTTCTTAATCTTCTTCTCCATCACCAAAGCCTTCGACTTGTCAATTCCCAAGAAAGCCCTTCTAATCAGAGCCCCATTCGGATCTTCCATCACAATCTTCTCCACCACCTCCGAGAGATATGGATAGCTTACTTTATTTTTGTTCCCATTTTTCTCCTCAGTGTGCCTATTCTCAACTTCTTGCGCATCAATTTCAGCATCATCAAAGTTGAAGATTTCGATGTCAGTATTCTTTGAGGAGCTCTTCTTAGAGCTGGAGCCCCAAACAGTCTTGGAGAGATTGAAGAGGGTTTTCGCATGTGAATCAGGGAAGGAGGGGTCAGCTACTTCTTTGCCATGTAATATGGCTTGGTTGAATTTTCGTTTCAGACCGCGCACCTTGTCAGAGAGCTGAATAGTAGAAACCTAACAGAAATGCAATGAAGAAAAATAAATAAACAAATAATAAGAACAAATAAGAGTGCAATTTCATTAATGATTTGATCAGACAACTAAGCATAGTTGGTACCAAAGTGTATGGCTGCTACAAGGGGCAAGAGAAATACACAACAGAAGTCTCTTTTCTGTTCATTTATCATCTCTTTTATGGCCAGAATTCAAGACTGCCATCAATTCAAAGAATGGTTTCAGGCAGCATTTGGATAGGGAACAAGGAAATTCTGAACTAGATGACAAATTCAACAAAAATCAGTTTATTTCCCATCTGTTGCACTTTGTACTAAAGAAATGTTGTGTAATATGGCTAAACATAAAACAGAGACTGTTGTCAGAGAATAACCAGCATAGTACTTTGTCAGGTAAAGGAGGGGCCGTAGCACTTTGAATCCACGTATATTCTAAAAACATGTTAAACATGCTTAAGGCCTTAAAGAAAAAATTGGCAGAGCTACAAATTACAGGTACAATTAAACCAATACAAAGAATGAAAATCCGGCTGTTATGCAACTAGATCATTCTGTGCCAGTGCTCAATTCAGGACAACTAATCACAAAACATCGAAGGCACACTAATATTTACAGGAACCATAAAATTGAGTAATAAGCATAAGAAATAATTATCAAAGTCAAAACCTTGATACTGAGGGAACCCCTAATAAGCCGATGAAAAGCCTCCATCTCCTGAGCTGAACCCGGCAACTCTCCTTTCTTCGCGCGATAACTCAAGAGCCCTCGAACAACAGTCAATTCATCCTCGGGGGACCAAAGCCGCTTCTTACCTCCACTTCTCGCCGAGGCAGAGGCCGATGAAGGAGAAGACAACACCTTTTGCCGCTTGGAACGGGGCTGAGATGGCCGCGACACTACTGCGACAGGCTTTGTTGAGCCGGTGATAGCGTCCATGGGAAGGGACTTGATTGGCTTGATAGAGGGGTCGATGCCTCGGGCCGGGCGCTGGGGAGGAGGTGTTGGGTGGTTGTCAGACGGGTCGGACTGAGCAGACTGATCCGACTCCGTGTAGGTTTCTGGTTCTGGTTCGGGTTCGGGGTCGAGTCCGTCTCTGTCGTCGTCAGTGGAGAGTGATTTCGGATTGGGGTAGGAGTCGTCGTCGGAGTGCGCCTCGGAAGAAGGTTTGTTGGAAGGGGTGAGATTGGGCTCGTGATCTTCGTCGGAGAAGGAGGCGGAGTGCGGCGAGGATGGCGGATCTGCGACCGGGCTCGGGCGCTTGGTTGCCATTTTTGTTTTTTTGTATTCGTAAATTTCCTTTTTCTTTTTTGTTTTTTCTTTTCGTTTCGGTCGGAGTGATGTGATGTGATGTGAGCTCTCCTAGTAGGAGTAGGAGTGGTCGTTCAAGTGCGAAGCGGAGAAGCCGAGAAGGAACTGTAACGGGCCGGATCTGAAAAAAATCTTCAGCAATTAAACGGGCCGGATCCAATGTGTTTTCTTTTGGTCCTAAACAACTGGGAACGAGATTCTCTGGTCATTTTTCGATCTGAGCCGTCCGGTTTAACATCAACGGTTAATGAATGCCCCGTTAATAATACCAGATTGATAGACCTGAAAAAGTTTAACCGTTGAGATTAAATCGGATGGATTAGATCGAAAAACGACCAGACGATCCGGGTTCTAAACTACTGTGAGTCTGTGACTAGGAAAATTTTGGGCTTAAATATTTACCCAAACAACTTCAGCCCAGTTAAGATCAATCAAATGAAGAGGCCATGACACGTAACACGTTGTACAGAAGCATTTTACCAAAAAATGTTTTTTTAATTTTATGTTTTTATTTTTTTCTGGTTGCTCTAACTAGGGTCATGACATAATCATTCTTTGCTCACCAGTCACCGCTGATGGGGAACGCATTCAGATAACTAAAAAGGCAGAATCAAGCATGTGACTCTAAAACAAAATTTGAAAATTCTTAAGCTTATTTAAGCTAAGGAAACTATATCAAAAGAGGGAGAAGTGGATCATTCAGCAGTGGAATTTACAAATGTATCCTCCTTTTTCCCTATGCATTCAAAATTTACATAGACACCGAGTCAAAGAACGAACTAATAATAATATATCTACCGACTTGAGAAAACTGGACAAGATAGTACATCCTGACGTAAACTCTTTTGTTCCATCTTTATTTTACACTTCTTTTTTTGGGCTATTATCCAACTGAAATGTGCACATTTGCTTTAGAAGGAGCTTTCTGGTGCAATTTGTTCGTGCTCTGGAGCTCTGTAAGAGAGGCCGAGCTCTTCACCTGAGCGTCTTCGGGCAATGCTGGCACGTTGCATCAGCCGAACAAGCTGCTGAACAACTTCTGACATTGGAGGCCGAAATTCAGGCTCCGGCTGAACAAAAAACACAGGAAATTTCATGGTCCAAGCTAAGGTAATAATTCTCTTTTTAATGTCGCTAATTCATTTAGATGTATTGTGTGAGGTGTATTCTTTCGTTCTTGATGAACTAAACCCAAAGTGAAGCATTGGAACCGTAATCTAGGCTCTAGAGTAAGAAGTTTGGGATTACTACTAAGGAAAAGGAGCATACCTGAACACATAGAGCTATGATGTCAGCAAATCGGGACAGAGACTTTGCAGGATACATCCCATTCAAGGAAGGATCAACCATTTTAGAAAGTGAATCAATATCATGAAGCTGTGGCGCAGCCCATCTAACAAGAGACTGCTCTGCTCTCGACCTAGAACTGATTTGGGGACTAATAGTGAGTATTTAGACAAAAAATATCAGAACAAACAAAAATATTATTGGTACAGGAGCCATACTGGTGAAGTTTGGGACCACAATATTGATAGGCATTGCATACTTGTTTTGTTGCCCATCGAGTCTCTTTATTTCTTTTTTTTTTATTTCTAATTTCCTTGAAGAGGAAGTTTGATTTGATTACAATATTCACCAGGATCAAGACAAGTTATTATTTAGCACTAACGTCAGGCCACAATATGAGTAAATCCATTTTAGTAATGTATAGTTGTTCTTAGTTTGTATCATCGGTACCATAATACCGTTGTTAGCAACACAAACACACAAGATATAAACAAATAAGCCAAAAAAAAAAAGAAATAAATAAGATACCTGTCAAGCGGCTTTCGACCTGTCAATAGTTCAAGCATAACCACACCAAAACTGTAAACATCACTCTTGACAGTATAAATGCCAGACATGGCAAACTCAGGAGCACTGTATCCAAAGGAACCAACCACCTCAGTTGATACCTAGAACGTATATAATAATAGATAAAAGAGTCAATCAAATTGAAGAAAAAAGGACTAAGAAAATGAATATGTTAACTTTCAAAGGCAATAACTGGAAGCAAATTACTGGAGAACTTACCTGTCTCTCTGTATTAGGTGCCAAAGATGCAATCCCGCAATCAGAGAGGTGAGGGTTTAATTCTTCATCGAGTAGCACATTTGCTGATTTGAAGTTTCTATGCACAACTGAAGGCAGGCAGACCTCATGTAGGTACCTTCAAAAGCACACATAGAGAAAGTCATAGATTGCCCTTAAAAATGTATAATCCAGTTTTGCTGGGGCGCTCCAGACAGAATGTAAAGTATACTCCCAAAAGTGCTGGAACTGGAAAATTCTGATCCAACAATTAAAGCTTTTAAAAGTCCACAGCCAGATCCAAATGAACATGCATGCTGGAGCTTAAATATTTATAATTAAGTTTTTCATGAGGCCAGGCAATTCAAAATCGAAAAATGGCACAGGTGAGGGGCCTGAGGGTACAAGGAAGACTCAGGGAAACAACAATATCAGTTTTATGATTTGTCTTGATATCAAAAGATTGCCTGACATAATCCAGAGCCACTCCAGACCATAACAAAGCAAAAAGTTCCAAACCTGTTAGGGCATGTACCCAATTTAACCCAACCCAAACAAACATGAACCAAACACAGACCACCTATCGGAAATGATTCAGATTTGAATCTACCTGGTAAACTGCAATGAGAACTACCAGAAAACAGATTAGTTTAAAGAAACATACTCTAAGGCCCTAGCAGCACCGAGCGCAATTTTTACACGTGCATTCCAGTTCAGTCTTTTCCCAGTGTCGTCAGAAAAATGTAAGACTTCATGTAATGTGCCGTTGCCTACATACTCGTATACCAAGAGTCGTTGACCATGCTCAACGCAGTAACCTACAAGTGGGATGATGTTCGGGTGCCGAAGCCGTGACATGTTGGAGACAGCATCCAAAAAGATGTCTTCCTCTTGCAAAGAGACAGCTGCGCTGTCAACCTTTTTGACAGCTAGAGTCTGAGCAGGGAGACAAAAAAGGAACTAATGTCAATAATTGTTATAGGAGCCCATTAATTTGAAATTAACTAAATCTAGCTTTCTTTGTTTAATGAACTGCTATGTGGCCCATAAGACTAGAGTCACTTCATTTTGATCACATCAAGTTTCAGAAGAATCCAAAGAAAGTTTCTGTGCGGTAGTGACTAAGTAGTCATTGTGTCAATATTTGCACAATTGCATCTGTTTGGTTCTATAAGTTTTGGCTGAATATATAGTTTGACCCTCAAGTAATGAGTGAAGACAAAATCAAAGAGAGAACAGCAAATTGAAGAAATAAGGACTGATAATATCAGACCTCAACATTTATCTAATAAGACCAATATAAAATGGATGTTAAAAAACAAGAGGTTAGTGATATTGCATATGTTACGAGTTCCTTTACCTTCCCATTAGGAAACTCCGCTTTATATACACGACCTAACGAACCCTCCCCAAGAAGGCTATCCTGACTAAAGCTGTTGGTTGCAACTTGAAGAGCTGCCACTGTGTATGAAGTTGCTGTCATTGGAACCTGAAATAATTTGAAAAATACCTTCAATTTACATTCATGTACATTTAATACGAACATGGATAATTTTTTACTGGTCCAGTACACTAACACAAAGCTCACCTTTTGCTTTTTTATGGACCCAGTTTTCCCAAATACCCTCTCAGGTGTTTGCTTTTCAATTGGTGGGGGCTTCAAGGTCGCCACAGGAGTTTCGGATCCTTCCACATTAGTCACTTTATTTGTTTCTACACAAAAAATAAGTAAAACATAAGTATTGATATCTCTTTGTTTGTACACAAAAATATATAAATTATAGGCATTGATATCTCTACAGGAAGAAATAATTGCCCACTGTTAATACCATTGCAGGTTTCTTGGCTCTTTTTGGTTTCTCAGGTAATCAATTGAGACTTAGCTGCACCTTTAACTCAACTGAGACCCAATAATACCCCAGATTTAACTCACCTGAACTCAATTATATCTTAAACCAACTCTGCTCCAAAATACAAAATATCTTATTGTTACAGCTGTAGTGAAGGCTTAACTCATGTTCTTGTAAAATGTAGCTCTAGAGTTTTAATTTATCATTTCTGTGCTCGTCTTCAACACATTAATAAAATGTAATGCAACACAAAGTTCAGATATGCCTAACAATGCTTGCATTGTTGTCATTACCTCCCTCAACAGTAATGGCTAAACGATCCATACGATCACTTCTACCATTGCTGACATCGTCATCATCATCATTTTTCCTTCTCTTTACATTTCTCAGACATAAAACAAGTGCAAAAATAATGCAGAGAGCCGCAAATACTGAGCCTGCAACAATCCCTATCAATGCACCTGTTGCCAGACCTTGTTTCTTCTCCTCTCTTGTTGTTGGAGATCCCTCCGGACCATTTTTCGAAGGTGGAGAGTTACTTTGAGTGGTACGTGGCTTGCCAGGTGGAGGTGGTGTAAATGGAGGTGGGGGTGGTGCTGGCCCATTGGCAAAGGAATTGCCTCCAATTCTGAATAAATTGTAGAACTTAATAGATATACAATGAATGAAGAAGAGAGGGGAGTTAATAGGCTACTGATGCAACCCACAAATCCAAGCCTGGTAAGAAATTGTAATGCCTGACTGCAGGCACAAGATCCACAGACCCAAATGTTATTGTTGATCTAACATTAATGATTTAGATTTATCATTATCATAATGATGTCATCGTCAACGTTACGAGTATAAATAACCATCATCACTGCTATCATCTCCATTTCCACTAGCAGATCAAATTAGGTTCAGACAACCTTAACTGACAAGTGCAACTTACATGAGATTAGGGATAGAACTAAATTCTTGTGGTATCCATCCACTGAAGTTATTATTCGCAATATTCCTATGATGAATAAGAAAGGTTATATCAATATTGACATGCAGTGGAACACAGAAAGCACAAAAAAAAAAAAAAAAACTAATGCTTACTGCTTACAGAGTGTTTAAGGCAAGGCCAGTAAGCATGTTAACTGGACCACTCAATTGATTGTTTTCCAAATATCTGGGTAAAAGATACAAAAGCAGCACACTAGAATAATGAGATAATTAAAAGAGGTAAATTAGCAAGAATAAGGAAGAAGTTTAATTATAAAATACCCACAGGCTAGATAGGTTCGATAACAAGGAGAAAGAATTTGGCAGACTCCCACTGAAGTTGTTGAATGAGAAGTCTCTGGAAAGGAAGATGATAAATCATAAAATAGTACCAAAAAAAATAAAACAAAGCAAGCAATATGCAGGAATGATAAAAGTAGGAATTTTTATGCATTTTGGAACAGAGGAGTTGGGGTTTAAATTGTAATCTTTATTTTTCATAATGACCCAAACCACGATCGACCCAACAACAAGACAGGCCTGATTAAATTCGCTGCTTGAATTTCTCGTCCTTGTGAGAAAGGAGTGAAACAAACTCCCGATCATTAATGTCATGACTTAGGCAATTTCTATTATTTTCTTCTGTTAGGTCAAGGCGAGTATGTTAGTAGGATGAGTATTTATGCTTGTTAGGTGGTTTTATGTTGTTGAATATGTTAGTTGTTGTTTTTGTAAGAAAGACATAAATTACATATAACAATACTGAAAACGAAGGGTCAGTTTTACAAATATCACATGTACTAGAGACTTTGCATATTAACCACACTTGAATTTTGTGTAAAACAACACACTGAGCTTGGATAAGTTGATTACAAGTTCTGAACTCAAAAAGGTTTGATACAAATACTAACCCATCCTGGTAACCAGGCTATGACCAGAAAGTAAGCATGGAAGTCAACTGTCATTAATTATTAATATTTATGCCATATATAGGGGAAATTTGTCTATTTCTGTTGTTAGGTGGGTTGGTTATATCTAGCAGGACAAGTGATTCTGCTTTTTTGGAGGCTTAAGTAGCAGTTAGAATTTGCTATCTAGTTAAGGTTTGTTATGAAACCCCAGTGTTGATCTTTTGGCTGGGACCTACAGTTGCTTCAATAATAATAACTTTTTGCAAATGAGCCTTCATAGTTCTCATATACCAAAAAAAATTCAAATATTCGCATATAACGCCCATCTGGTAAATCTAAGGTTAACTAACTAGAAGTTATTAAAATGCCTTTATATCATCATATTGGCAGAATCATAACCATCTTATATAAATCTTGAGACCTAAAATTATATATCCTGAACTTGATTGTAGTTTTATTTTATTGGAGGCAAGTCAAAATTTTCCAACACTGAAGAAAACTTTTCAAATACTAGCTTCGTTTTCTCTCTCATGTATTATACACCTTTCAAAAAATTGAATATAATAATATATCAGTAGATTGATGAACTTTCTTAGGTGACCTACTTACCATGAGATGTCCACATCATATGTTTTGTTAGGTTACTTGACTCACAGTCAGGACCAGAGGATATTATTATTTGATTGTGATTGTCAACTATGGGTGCTTCATTAATTATGCATGGGATTCAAATAGAGCTCTGTGACCCACTTGATTTTAATTTTCCTGGGCTGTATCTTGTGAACCACCAAAGAGTTAAATTGAAGTCCAAAATTAACATTTAAGATCTACATACAGTGATTGAATTCCAAAAAATATTTAAGAAATTCTGCATTTACATTGCTTGCTTTAGAAGTCTTGAAAATTTCATGAACTTGCTGAAAATAAATATTGTTTCGCTTTTTGTTAGATTGTTTGCAGGATTGCTGGCAGGGACGAGGGGGTACACTAGAAAAGCACTACACAAAAGAAAAACTAGCCACCAGTACATAGGGTGTTCCAACATATACATTTTTCCTAGGAATATATGTTTAAGGTTTTACAGACATTCCAACCACTAGAAAGCAATATGTAACAGTAACTCAGGAGTTACTGAACTATGATGGCAACAACAACACTAAGAATAAAACTACTAGGAATAAGAATTCAAAAAGGTCAGAATAAAACTACTCACAATTCAGAAAGCGACTTTAGGTTCCCAAAAATGTCTCCAATTTGCTGAAATAGGGAGTTGTGACTAAGATTCCTGTGCCAACACCAAAGAGAAACAATATTCAGAACCAAATGAATACTTAAGGGACTATGGATTCCATGGGAATGGAGAAAAAAATAATCACTTACAAGTAAGTTAGGGAACCCATTTGAGAAAAAGAATACGGCAGGTTCCCACTAAAATTGTTTTTTCCTAGGTTCCTGTAATTTCACGAAGTCAATCGTTGAAATCAACACAAATCGAAAGGCCAAACACTCAAACCAGTGTCAAGGGTACTAATTGCATCATCTTCTACTTATTTAGCATTTTCCGATCAATTTATGGCAATGTACTGGTACCACAGAGATAATTACTTGGGTATGACAATGTCTCATGCCCAGTATATACAAGGAAAATAAATTCATGTTTAGAGAAATTATTACAGGTATGTCACATTGGGTGGTAGCTGGTAGGGGATAGAATCATGTATATTGTTGTCACTCAAATCCCTACAATGAAAACCATTAAAGAAAGATTACTCAAACCACAAGATATAATATTGACTAAAACAAATTTAACTGTTATACAAAAAGAGAATATAAACAATCTAGGTAAGTTTTCTTACAGTGTTTTCAAGGATGCAAGATCAGAGAGACGGTAACCCAGCGTACCATTTAACCCCATGCCACTAAGTTGTCTGTGAAACATTAGTATAACAAATGTAACTAATTGTGAGGAAAAGATAACAACTTTAAGCAAGATTGCCACACCATCAATGACATAAAGAACAAAACAAACCCAAAATGGGGAAAAAGCAACACAGAAAGACAGCCCAACCACTGATTGCTTTGTTGGTTTCCTATTCTGCGCCAACCAGTCAAGGCAGAAATAATGTACCAAGATTTAGTACCAGAAAAAGAAGATCAATTACATGGCAGTGACAGCCGAACCAGAACATGAGATCCCTTTCCACGAATTGCCACATGGATCACCTCCAGACGGAGCCCAATTGATCAGCTGAGGTGGACTGTTCAGTGAGGTGTACAAGACGCCTAGAGCTTGAACTGGAATTAAGTAGAAGAAAAAAAAGAAATCAACTTTAATAAAATAGGTCAAAGATCTAGATTTTGTACTATCATGTGTGCATTAATCAACTCTAAATAAAATAAAATTAGGAGAATCTAACGTTAGCATTGTTAACACCTCGGAGCTCAGAAAGAGTTGACTGATCCGGTTTAAATATAAAAAAAAAAAGAACTTCGAAATGCACTTAAACAAGGGGCAAAATCAAGTCTTTAAGTTAGAAAAACAAGAAATAAAAGAACACAAATTCGGAATTTTACCATCGGACGAATCGGTATTTGCTCGAACCGATGAGACTAGAGCAAGAATCGCAATGAGAGTTGCCCATGTCGCCATGGACACACTCTCTCTCTCTCTCTCTCTCTCTCTCTCTCTCTCTAAATCAATTTAAGAATGGTATAAGGGAGTGGGGACAGATGGATGGGAAGAGGGAAAAGGGAGAAATGAATAAAATGGTTGCTTGAGGGAGGGAAGGAGTGTCGGCAAAGAGTAATGTAATGTGGGAGAATAGAATTGTTTTTCGCTTAAATGAGTAAGGAATTGCTGGGAGTTCTTGTTTTGTTGCCTGGTTATAACAATTGAATAATAAATGAAAGTAAGAATGTGAAGAATAAGTAATTAATAGTGGAGGTACTGGTGAGTGGTGAGGTGAGGGAGCAGGTGAGCTGGTGAGGGGAAGCAGCGCGGTACAAGCAAACAGGTGAGCGGCTTGGAGAGGACAAAAGAAATGAGGAGGGATTCTGCTTCTGTGCTGGGATTTTGGGTTGTTCTCCACATTATTTTATTTTTATATTTTATAATAATAAAGTGGTTATAGTAAAAGCGCTTTTACTTACTTCCGTTCTTCTTCTTTGTTTTTATTTTGGGAAAACTTTCCTTTTCTGTTCAAGGTTAGATGGATCGACATCAATCTTATCTTACCAATTTTAGCAATTTGTTTTTTTCAAAATCGAATCTAAAGATTTTGAAAATAAAATTCATGAACATATTATTAATTTTATAAATAAGTTGTGTTTCAATTTTTTTAATTTTGAGTTTTGATTTATTTATAAATGATAAAATCACAGCGGTATTTACTTATTATCTCTTCCTTTTTTTTTTTTCTTTGTTGGTACGAGCACCGGGTTATTTGTTATCCAATACTGTCATACTGAGATATCCCTTCTTGTTTTGGTGCTACAAGCACTGGGCATTTATTTATTATTTATTACGTACCCTGTACCGAGGTATCTCACTGTCATAAATGAACCTGCAACGAGCAACCAAACACCACAAAAGAACTGCAAACTGGTCCTGGCTACGGCTCCTCTGTAATATATAAAGCTAGAATTTTAGGTATCTTGTGCTTGGCTTCTTGCTGTTGTTGTTTGTTCATGGTTTGACACTTGACCAGCTATTACTAGCTCAGATCTAACAGTACATTAATATATATAAGTTCTAATTTAGAAATATTATTAAAATTTCTTTCTCATAGTATAGTTTGGTTTATTAATTGGACCAATCATTAATATGACAATCCTAATGTTACGAGGATATGATTTTTCTTAATAGAAGTTGTAAGGATGTCTTCCTTGACATTATTTCCAAAATCAAACAAAACATTAAAAGCAAAATTATATTTTAAACGCGATGTGACTTGTGAGCATATAAATAGTACTACCATCATATATATGGAAGTGCTGGAAGTAGAAGAAAACGCATAGCAAAAACCGTCTAAAAACTGTCTAGCTATTTTTGGAAATCTAAAGAACTTGGAACTGCCTGTTCTGAATCTAAGTCGATCCATTCTAAGTAGGGATGGACAAAAAAATCGTAACTCATGAATTACTCGAACTCGCCTCGAAAAAAATTCGAATATAACTCGAGTTGCCACAACTTGAGTTAGGACCAACTCGAAATGAAATGATGTGATCTCCAGTTGGACCCAACTCAATCGGCCCTAACTTTAATAATCAGTGCAGCCAAAAATATAATTCCAACCTAGGTACATCAAAGTGTAGCGGCCCAAAATTACTCCCATACATTTCGACTTAGTGTACCAGTGTACTACATAGTAATATCTCAAGCTAAGTTTAGCTTTGTGCCTTTTGTGATGAATAACAAGCACTGTATCAATGTACTACACAGTAATATATTAGTCTTGCATAATAGCTAAAATCCAATTTTGAGCAGAAATATCGAGTCACGAGTTAACTCGAGTTGATTCTGAGTAAGTTGAGTGAACTCAGAAGTGTCTCAAGATCGAGTCACGAGTTAACTCGAAATGTAGCGACTTGATTTTGAGTTGATACTAACTCCGTCATAACTCGACTTGAAATCACTCCTAGTTCCAAGTAAGTCTGGCTAAAATTTCGGCTATGTAAGAATAGTGACTGTTAGCTAGTAAACCAAGTCCTTAATCTGTCTGAATAATTATAATTAGTGTTAAGCATGAATTATATGATCAAAAAAAAATAATTTAATTTTGTAACAGTAAAATCTGACGGGATTTCTGATTTGAGAACATGAAAATGTTCATTAAAATTTTTGGATATTTTCTGTATAATTGCCACAAATATCTGACTTCTGGATCGATCAGATTAAATTAATATGGTGAAATAGCTAATTTACAAAAAAAAAAAATTTAGTCATTAGCAACACAAAGGGTTACATGGGTTTTTGCCACAGAAAATCTGAAGGGGATTTAAGAAAATAGGAAAAACTGGGCCTATGCCACCCCAAAATCACAAAATTGAAAAAATACCACCCCAAAACTACTCTTTAGCTCAATGCCATTCGAAACTCAGTTTATTTAGATATTTGCCACACATAGTGTATAAATCATCTCCCAAATACAATATTTTTTTTATATAGACCAAAATGCCCTTTCTTATTTTATGAAACACCCCCCCTCCTCTGTTCACGATTTTCATTTCCTCAGCCATCCTGACTGAACCTGGCACCGTGGCATGTCACTTGCTCCGCCAGCCATCGCTGCCGCTCCGCCGCACCTGATTTTCAATTTCTTCACTGTCTTTAGGTACAAAATTCTCCTATTTGTACATCTCTTATCCCTTTGGATCAGTCCCTGACGCGGATCAAGCTAGTATACACAGCATTTGAGAAATAGTTTAATTGTAATTCGGTCAATTTATGTGGCCTTGATACTTGATACGAATGCTTAGATAAAGCAATTATAATCCTAAAACTACTGGTATTGCTTAGATAAAGCAATTCTAATCTTAAAACTACTAGTACGTTATCTATATACAAAAGAGAGCATTGTATCGCTTCTCACACAAATTTAAAATATAACAATTTCTATGCAAATAGATGAATCAAATGAAGCAAACTTTTTTTCAATCACTGTAGCAACGCCTGAAATTAGTTCATGAAAAAGATAAACCAAGGGAATACCAATAAAAGCTGGCTCATATTCTTTCTCCTCTCCGTGCTTTTTTCTTGCACGATAGGACACAATTTTCTCTAGCACAAGGTCTAGCCGAGTTCTTCTACTCTACTCTTTTTGGTGCCTTAGCGAAGGGCCATCTAGGATTTCAGTCGTGAACTGTGTTGAAACGACGGCGGAGTGGTGGCAGAGTAACGGGGATGGCTGGCATGCCAAGGTTCAGTCACCACGCTGAGGGACTAAAATCGTGAACGGAGGAGAAATTGTTTCAAAAAATACGAAATAACTAAGACAAAGGGTATTTTTGGTCTGTACCAAACAAAAATTGCATTTGGGGATGATTTATACAGTATGTGTGGCAAATATCCAAATATATTGAGTTTAGGGTGGCAATGGGCTAAAGAGAAGTTTTGGGGTGGTATTTTTTCAATTTTGTAATTTTAGGGTGGCATAGGCCCAATTTCCCCAATAAAATATTGAGACAAAGGAGTCTCCTTCTTCTGCCTCGTCTCTCGTTCTAATCTGGCGATCTCCTCTGCGCTCTTTCTCTTTTCTCTGAACCCACGCGAGTGTGGTGCTCTCTCTCTCTCTCTCTGTGTTGCGTTGTGAGTGGTCGAGAGAGAGGCTGCCTCTGGTTAGCCCAACCAGCGGTTGGCACCTCTCGATTTGGCTGTGTGTTGGCATGAGGAGGCCATCTCCTCTCCACTGCGATTGATGGTGGCTGTCAAGCCACTAATTGAGAGATTTTCGTGACTCTTTTACTCCTCTCGATCTTCACTCCTCTCTCTCTCTCTCTCTCTCTCCTGCTTATCAAAGTAAGTTTATTTAATGAGATTTGAGTTAAGGTTTCGGATTTGTGGCTAGTTGGAGAAGGAGAAGAGAGGCGGGGAAGCTTTGGGAGGTAGTAACTTCCTTATCTCTATCGATTTCTTTCTTTACTTAACTCAATTTTTTTGGAATTGGGTTGATTCTAATACTTGCGACTGTTAGGTGAACTGTTTATGGAACTATCCCTGTTCTTGATTAGTTTGGCTTTGATTCTAGCTTTGGTTGCTCTTGAGTGTTTAAGGAGATTTGTGAAGTCTCACGAGCAAGGTATAATCCTCACTATTTAGGTTTTTAATTTCAGTAATTTAATTAAATTGTGCTAGCTATTTGTGTCTGTGATTCTCTTTGATGCAATATTTGTGTTAGCTGCTAACTGTTAGCCTAATTGTAGTTCCTAAAATAGCAATTAGATGATAGATTAGATTTATTAGAAATGCTATTTTTGAGCTCTGTTGTTATGAACAAAAATCTAGAACCGGTGCATATTAGTTGTATGATATGAATATACTTAGGTATATAATTGGTTAAGGTTCACTTTAGGCACAACTAAAGTTGGCATTAAGTATGCAGGTCATTTATAAGTGTTGCCTGATGATTCATTTGTTAATAGTGTGATATGGAAGGAAGTGAGGATAAAATTAGCTATTCAGAAACACGAAATTAATTATATGCATGGTCAGTGATATGCTTGAGGAGCACGCACTCATGTAGATACATTTTTAATGCATACATATTAATTTTAATAGTTAATGTGTGAGCTGATGCATTTCAGTTAGTTATTATCATGAATATAAGTTCATATATCTGTTATTAGGTACATGTGAGCATGTAAGATGCATTTGAATGCATTTATGGGGATTTTTAGTGAAAGGCAGTATTTGAAACAACAAGAAATGATATGATAAAGGCTGTATAGGTCATCCATGAACTAATTATAGGGGTTGCAGTAAATAAATGAGTTCAAATTTGCACCTGTAGTGATTTCTATACATATAGCCATGTCAGTTTGAAGATTGTTGTATGAAAAATGAATTTTGATCATATCACAGTATATATAAAAAACATAGTATATACTTGAATTTTGATTTTTGAAGCAGCACTTAAAGCTTGCAAATACATGAGATGAATTTACAGGACTTATGAAATGAAATTTGGAATTTTGTAGGCATATGCATGCATGACAGGGGTTAGTCAAAGTGGAAATTGAGATAAAAATGTATTTTTATGCATATTTGGGTAATTTTAGTGCATCTGGAAAGTAATATGAATTTTTATGTTACATACCATATGTCAAAGTGTGTATATATGCTTGGCAGTGGTTAGATAAGGGCTGAATCACATTTAAATTGCATTTCCATGCATATATGTTGTGTATTTCGCATTCTGATTTGAATTATAATGTAGTTTTGAGGAATGTCATGTTTAGGATGCATATCCATGCTTTATGATGAGGTAACATGTGAGTTTAGCTATTGTACTAGCCACTGGTACAGTAAAATGGAGTCCGGTACTTTTCTGGTAGGCTATCGTATGTTCAGGGATGAAATTGTGAATAAAAATAATTTTTGAGGATTTAAGTGCAAAAAAAAATCTGAGAGCTTATTTGTGACATGTGATGGATTCATAAATGTTTATGGGCATTTCTACAAGAAATAAGGACCTAGAAATAACTTCTGGACCTTTGTGAAAATTTGCACGGATGGATGACGGATTGGATGTAATTAAAACCTAAAATTAGCAAATTCAAGTAAAAACACATGCATTCGAAGATAATTTAGAACATAAACTCGGTTGGAATTTATGCATGTAAACCCTACATCACATAAAATATCAAATTCAATGACATCTAAAAAAAATGTACTCAAAAAGAAAGTTACTCGTTCAATCAAGTCCTCATATGCCTTACTGTGCCACAAAAATAGACCAAATAAGATGAGGAGAAGATTGATTTACATTTATACAGGGTTTAAGATATTTTGTATTAAACATTTCTCATCGTAATTTCCATGTCTTTGTTTTTATTTTATTTTTTTTTTACTTTTCTGGCTTTTCCCAAAGTCCAAAACATTCATATAACAATTATATAACATAATTTTTTAACTTGATAACTACATTAAGTATGATATTAATTGTATTTAGTTACGTGGAACACTACAACAAGTTGAGATTGTTTCCAAGAGATAAACAAAAAGAAAAATGAGGGAATCCAAAAAAAATTTTAAGACCAAACTTCTATAGATGACGTCCATCAAGAGGTCGAAAATTTAACATATTAAAATTAATTTATCATACTTAATTAGATTCGTTTTATTTTCTACCTATGAATCAACTTATCAAATGGACTCTACAAACTATAAAATTTCATGGTAACGCATCCATCGTTAAAATAAACGAGATAAGCAATTCGGATATGCGTTTAAACTTAAAACACTTGAACCCTCATTATATTTAGTAAGTTTACCTCAGAGAACCACAGGTTGGATCGCGGTTCCACAAGTTGTAATTTTTTAATTCATATTGTGTTCGATTACGATCAAAATACGGAACATTCTAAGTATGTCTGTTCCACAATTTAAATAAAAAAAATCAAATGTGCAAAACTTACAAATATACACTTTTAGTAACCTTTGAGATCAAACTATAAGTGCATTTCCGTCGTACTCATCCATTTTTGTTCTGCATTTGACTATATATTTTTTTTATAACAACAGTACATTACTTTCCAGGTAAAATTCTACACAATAATTCTAGAGGCAAATATCGAACGGGGCCCAAGTGACTGCATCTCTTTTGGATCGGTATGGGCGTTGGATGCGTGGCGGGTCGCTCGCAAGCACTATAATCCCATACGCACTAGTTGAATCCTACGAATGTCCACGTCCCTTCGTGTCATAAAAACGTTGAATAATTTCCAAGATTTAAAAAAATGACAATTACTTTTTTTGTATTTTTTATTTAAATGATTCAGAATATTTTCAAAAAAAAATAGTATAATGGTTCTATTTTTCTGTAATATAGAAAAATGTTTCTTATATGTCATTCAAAAGATGATGACATAAAAAAAATGTTTCTTTTATTTTTTTTTATTTTTTTGAAGGTCATTTTGTATATTTTTTTATCTTACCATGATGGCATAAGAAAAAAAACCTACACATTTCAACCTGCTATGATTGGACGTCGAAGATCTTCAGTTATTCCATTGATAGTCATATATAGTAATGCAATGTTTCTACAATCATAAGGTTCACAGTTGAATCTAATAAAAGCGCACCTGTGTGAAATTTTCCTTTAAAATTTTTTTTGTTTAAAAATAATATCTTTTTTAAAAAAACGGGACTGATAACCATCCCAAGATTCATCATCCCCATCATCCTCCAGTAGTTGGATTAATTGCATTCCTAAAAAAAAAAAGAGGGGATTCATCATCCCCATCATCCTCCAGTAGTTGGATTAATTGCATTCCTAAAAAAAAAAAGAGGGGATGAAGATGATGTGATGATGGAATCATCCCCTGGAACATAGTTTCTATTTTTGTCTCTCATCCCATCATCATCTCCTCTGTTTCGCTCCCTCCCCCTCCCTTTTGTTTCGCTCCCTTGTCCCACTCCCTTCCCTATTAATTATTCAGTGTTTTAAAAAAATAACTAACTGTTCTAGTTAATGTTACTAATTGTTCTCGAAAAATAACTAACTGTTCTAGTTGTTCTGGAAAAAAAAATTGTGTTGGAAAAAAATGTTAATTGTTCTAGTTTGTAAACTAATTGTTCTGGAAAAAAAATAATAGTGCTGAAAATAAAATGCTAACTAGAACATTTATTATTTAATATAGAACATTTGTTCTCAGCGATCTAGAGGAGGAAATGAGGATGATGATGAGAGAATAAGCGATCCATAAAAGAAAAGAATGAGTAGAGGCGCTGGATATATGATTAATGAATACAGTTGATCATTCCATGGATTTTATCATCTCATCATCCCCTGGACTTTTTATTAATGAGGCGCTGGATAATTAATGCGGGTTATGGGAATGACAAGGATGATAGAATCTAGGGATGAAGATGGAAAGTAATTCCGTTAAAAAAATAATGGAAGGAAAGCCTCAAAAGGACGACTTTATCTGATAATGCGCATCATAAAAATTGCCGAAGGATATCCAACCACCGAATTTTAGTTGCTGTCACTGCTACTAGTTTTTGAGATGCAGCCTACGGCCATTATCTAAAAGAAACACAAAAGAAAAGGTCCTTCGGGTACGTTGACAACTCAAAAAGCAAATTAAACAAATTGCTGGCGCAATAACCAAGTCGTGGGTTAAAAAAAAAAAAAGCAGTGCGGGAATGAATTTATGTCCATGTTTGTCATTTAGAAAATTTAAAAGAATTTATCAATGGCGCGTGTTGGAGTAAATGAATTATTTAGATATGTTAAGTTACAGATTTCTTCCATTAGTGGCGATTTATTGTAATGAATCAATTTTAATAATTTTGAAATTAATTATAAATAACTTATAATTTTAAAACCCGATATTCACATATGATTTGTAATATATGCACATTATACTCGAACATGATCAAATTTAATGTATATTTTACCGTTCATAGTGCGAGGAAAAATTACAACTTTCGTACTTTACAATTTTTGTTAAAAATATCAATCAATACTCAATATTATATAACAGTGAAACACAATTAATTTATAGAACTAATAATGTCTATGAATTTTTTTTTTTTAAACTTTATCTGGCTTGAATTAAAAAACGGTAATTAAAATTTTTTTTTAATGAAAAGTCAATCAATAATACCCCATCTAATATTCGCACTAGTACCGGGCAACACTGGCAGGCTCATGCACATTTAGATTCCGTATTATGATTATCTGAGCAAAGAACTAGCTGTTGGTCTAGTGATAAAGAGCAATGCACCTTGAGTGAAAGGTCGCAGATTCGAAATCCGACTGGAGGTTTTTCATAGACATTTAATTTAATAATAAGTTGGATGGCTTAGACCCCAATTTATCTTTAAAAAAATGATTATCTGAGCAATTTGTTTGCATTGAGATTCGTGCTAGCAATATCACGAGGTAGACGGGCCACGCGCGGGATGGTTCATCAGTTAATCACCTCAAAAGATGTGGAAGAATCATTTAGAATCTGCACTGATGATCTTTTTTTTTTTAAAAAAAAATCATAATCATTTTTAAATTTTATTTGCATTGATATTCTTTTGAGTTTTATTGGGTCAGTCATATTGATATTTGACACACTGTTCAACAAAGAAGAATCAAGACCGTTCATCTAAGTTGCTTTGCGGACTTCCCAACCCGTTCTTCACTATTTATATATGCTCTATCAGATTGCATGATCCTTTTTTTTCCCCTTTCGAGGTACATGTTTCATCAGATGTTATTTGTATTTTTTGATTTGTTATAAGCATTTAAGTATGTCCTGCTAAGCACTCTTAGGGAATGACAGCCAAGTCATTGATTAAGGAAGCTCTGATTCTTATTTGTGGCGATTTTTATATTTCATAAACATTAAACAACGTGTTAATTTGGAATTCGATCCAAGACATTGACTCAGTAATAAGTGTAAAGAAAACAATGAAACGTGCAAACAATTTTTTTTAATAATTCTTAAAATATAGATATATTTTAAAAGATAAGACTCGTGAGTCGTGCCACGAAATTTTATAAAGAAAACACAAACAATGTTTCATGTTCGGATTTCATGAAAGCAAGTGCATAAAGAAAAAATAAAAATATATAGAACTTACGTCAAATCTTAAATGGCGAATTGAGAAAATATCTAGGAGCAAGGGCTGTCGGTTCCTTACATCATAGTCTGAATTCTTTTTTTTTTTTCTTTTATTGTTCGAAAATCATCGCGGTGACTGCTAGTGTTGGAAAATGCTAGCGCACTGTTCTCTTCAGATTACAAAGCCACAAAATTGTAGTAACATGGGAAAATATGATGGAACATAAGAGGGATCTTTATAACTTTTTATAGACTATACTCATCCGTGATTTAAAATAAAAAAAAAATAAAACATAGTTGGTGCTCTTTATTTTGTCTCTAATAGAACATGTGAGGCTAATCCAGCCGTCGCTCGTCGGTCAGCTTCCAATTCAACCTTACTTTTTTTGTCGGTGGTGGAGGCACTTGTCTTTTCTGATCAAGGAAAAAAATTTAAAAATACATTCTCATGTTTTTTTAAATTATAAAGATGCGTTTATAAAATAATTATCAAGTTATGTTTATTCCAAATTTTTGCCTCACACTTTTATATTTCCTGCTCCAATTTATTCCCCACGCCATATTTCCTTTTTTTTTTTTTTATCTTTCCTGAATCTCGAATTTTAATTGCACAAATATTGTTTTTTTTCCCTCTTTTAAAATTTACTAGCAGCAGGCCCACCCAATGTGTGGACGGATTTTAATATGTGATATATAGAAACAAAAATATTATTTGACACTGGTATGTTGTCCATTTTCAATATTTAAGGTTAATGTTGTCTTGATCGACGCTGAATGTAGCGGTAGTTTTCACCGGTTTAAACGAACAGAATCAATAAAAGTAGACATGTGAACAGTCCAAAAAAATAATTCGATGGACACTAAATATATTTTTGAATAAAATGTTATACATAAAATTACATCATCCCAAACAAAAAAATAATACAACATGAACATACCAGTTGAAGTTAGTTTGTTATTTTGATTAAAAAAAGAAATGAACTGAACAGTCGAAATTAGTTTGTTATTTTGGTTAAAAAAAAAGAAAATGAACAGACTCACTAAAATTAGTTTGTTATATCTACCAACCAATTTTTTTATATCTTTTGAATCGACCTAATCTAAAATCCATATCTTTGACAACACTATCCTCAAAGATATATCTAAAATTCATATCTTTTTTATATCTATATTTACATTTATGTACCCAGAATGAAACACGGATGACATCGTTCAAGAGCTGGATATCAAAATATAGAAAGAGTTGGAGCATTTGATAACGTCTCCAAATAAATTACATTTGATAACGTCTCCAACACTTTCTGGATATCTTTCAAATTAAGAGGTAGACTAAAATTAATCGCGACTGACGGATAAGTCCGTCATCTACGATTGAATTTCAATTTTCGAGATTCTAATAGTCGATCTAAACCGTTCAATGTGTTCTCTATATTGAAATCTCGTTGGAGACCAAATTTTATATTTTTCTTATACAATGGATGCAACAGTGGTATCTCCATGTAGAAATAACACTCAAGCATGCACAAAGGTACAACATTCAATCAACTCAAATTAACAAAACTAACTCCATAATTTCATTATAATAAAATAGCATTGCCCAAGAAAAAAAAAAAACTAAATAAGCTAACTCCATAAATTGGTAGCTATAAAACTAAATAAGTAATTCAGTAGAAAATATTCATATCCTTGTTCATAGCTAATCCAAATTCAATCGGCAACCCTCGAGTCTTCCCTATGCTTCTTGTACTTTAAACTGCAAATAATCTGTCAATCGTGTCTCAAGAACCATAATCTTATGTAAGAACACAAGCTATCCCAGACCCTTTTTAACATGGGAAAAGTACAGAACTAAATATATCCATGAAATTAAGAAAGGTAATAATTATTTGTGACTTCACATGATGAATGAAAATAACTTGCCATTCAAAAATTTATTACTTAATCTTTCGAATATGAAAAACTTAAGGTTCATTTTTTTTATGTACACACTTAAATTCTGAATTTAAACTGTTTCCATCCAAATGTGTTTCAAGAAGCCTTCAATGTAACATCAATTATTATTCGGTTGGAACATAGCAATAATCAGAGCTTGTATTCATGATTTTGTTCAAATTAATTTCAGCACTGAAATACCCTTTTTGCTATTCCTTCCGGTAACTACTACTCTGATGTTAGGTATTCCATTCAAAATCCACTAACCTTCCAAAAAAAAAAAAAATCTAGATCAGGGTAAAAAATTCGCTCACCTCAATTCTTCTCTTACACCGAAATTTTCTAGAACAAAAAATAACAAAAATGAATAAAATTTATTGATTGAATAGAGATATTTACTGAAAAAAAATTAGCACCAATGTTTCGTTCACCTGTTGAAATCAACGACCAAAGCCAAAGCTGCAATACGAACGAGGAGTGTGGGTAGGAGAAGAATGAGATGAAGAGGAAGGAAATTAAGGCTAACAGAAGATGCTAGAGATGACGTTGTGACCTCCGGGGGCCTGGCCTCCGGAATTTGGTTGCGGGTTAAATCCTTAAGTGAAGTGCACCCACTAAGTGCCATTGTTAGTTCAAACTCATCACGGAGCATTTGGAGCACTTTTCTCACTCCTGTCTCTCCTTCTGATGCTAGAGAATAAACAATTGGCCTTCTAATCTACACAAAACATTAATAATAATTACAAAAACATTATGTAGAAAAATCCTGAATAGTGTTGTAGTCAAGATTTATAAATTATTTGAGCGCAAATGAATAGTGTTATAGTTCATTAACAGAATACAGTTCACAAAGCTAAGCACAAATCTTACTATTAGCATTATTTTTATTATTGAAAACACCGTCCATACCAGACTGAACCTGAATTAGGTTCGAGTGGTGTAGATTAATTTGCAACCTGGTTCGGCCTAGACTGAAATTGAATCAGCCTCAGAAACCATCATTTTAAAAAACCTTATGAACCCAAAACACGTAACATTTACACCAAGCAAATGATCTAATCTAACCTTAACGGTTGTTACAAACTGACTTCCAAATCATGTATGTCAGGATAATACCACAAATGAACGATGTAGAATCCTAAAACTCAGCTGATCCGAAAACTGAGCTGGTTTGACACCTCTGGCTAAACGTAAACGTTCAAATGATGCAAGAATGCTAGTTAACTTACAAAAAATACCAGAGGCACCTAAAGCAAGAACCTTAAAGACATCAGTACCACGGCGAACCCCACCATCCAAGAACACTGGAAGTCTTCCCATTACTTGTACATTTTAGTGTACCAAGAAACCTTTTAGTCATATCCAAATAAATCCTGAAACTTTTAGTCTCAAAAAATAAAATAATGGTACTCAGGATAAAGAACTTGTCTTCATAAATAAGCCATATATCCTACTTTTTGTTCAATTAAAATGAATTCCATTAAAATGGAAAGAATATACCTCCTATAGAGCTGAGATTGTTGCAGGAATGTAATCCAATTGACGAGCACCGTGATTAGAGACAATATTTAGAAGAAAAAGGAAAAAATATCAGAAAAATATGTTAACACACTAATTAATTATAAATTGTCAAGAAAGATAAAGAGAAAAAGAAAAGCAACAGTTACTATAACGATGAGGAAGGTGGAGATAGGTGTGGACGTGTGGTGTTGGCCGCTCCGGTCGAGGCGGCAGCCTCCTCAGCCTCTGTAGTGTAGCGAAGTTGAAACAAAAAAAGCGATAAATTTTAAAACGCCTGAGCGGAGGATTGAACCCCGGATGCGCATGGAAGAAAGTCCCTAAATTCCAGTCCAGCGACTCGACACCTTCAAGACGTTAACCTTTCGTCTGATGCGTAAATCTAAGCCACATATCATATCAGATTAACTAAATCAATGATCCATATTCAATATTGAAGGTTCGATACACCATTTATGTGACATGTTTACTCCTTTTATATGACATGTTTACTCCTTTTGATGAGTGCATTTATAAGTAGTAGAGATTTATTCAATATGCTTTCAATTGAATTTAGATATAAGACCGGAATAAACCAGTACTTTTCTTTTGTTTTTTTTTTATTTTTTTGAAAATTGGTAGAAACCGTCCTTGCTTGCGAATAGGATAGTGAAGTGTTGTTCTATTTCATTCGTTTAGCTCTGTGCATCTCATTCTCTAATCGAAAACTGAAAAATGAAATTATTTAAATCATTTTATTCAACCAAATAACGTTTTAAAAAACAAAATACACATTTTTATTTGTTAAAGAAATGACAACTTATAACGAGTAATGCTAGAGTCAAACGTGTTTGACACTTGAGACCGTCAAACGCGATCAAATCTCAATTTTCGAAACTACAACTATCAATCCGAATCGCTCAGTTTGTTCTCAATGATGAAATTTTCTTGGAGATCATATATATATATATATATATAGAGAGAGAGAGAGAGAGATTGGCTAAAGTATACTCCAGCATACGGATCGTTCGTATGCTGGAGTCGTTTTTCAAAATCTAAAATTCATACAATCGATCCGAACCGTTCAAATTGAACCGTTCAAAAGTTCCAACAAACGAGATTGACTAGAGCAACTGTCGCAGGTATCGCTCCTTATATTTCTAGTAACAATTAAGCTACAAATGCGAACATTAAAAAAAAAATACTAATTTAGATTATATGTGCTAATTCAAGTCACAGTTACCTTCAAGTTTCAACTTCCAAGTTCCAACAGCATATATACTTTTGGAGCTTGTGAATATGTACCTTAACAAATTCCACATTTAGTGTCACTTTGTGTCGTTTCTTTAATGCTTCTCGAATAATGAATACTGAATTAGTGATTATGAATCCGAAACACCGATATTTCTTTAGGGTTCGTTTGGATGCACAATAATGAGAGGCTATCTTTTGTATGAACTCTTAATCAAGATTTCATACTCAAAATGATCCAAACAAAACTATATTAAATTTTAATTCGACTTTGAGACTATTTTAAAAATAATACTTCTGATACTGATATATACATATCTATTTCTAACATTTAGGAATAACACTCTTAAAGTCTTAATTATGAATAATTAATCGTACTAGTATTCTCAAACGATCCAAACACACTCTAAAAAATAAGACTCTTAAATATGAATAATAATTTATCTAACTCTTGTTGTCAAACGATCCAAACACATCCAAAGTTAGAGGATATGAAGTTTTTCACTTTCCTTTCACTAATTTTTTTTTTTTTGGAATAACTAACTAACTATTAAATTTTCCTTATCACTTCCTCTCTATATATTTTTTTGTTGTTTTCGGAGTAAAAACTTAGCAATTCTCAAACTTAGCCAAGTTTGAAGTCCGGCTGGGGGGTCTTTCATAGACATTTAATTTAAAAACTAGGTGGGGTCATCGAGCTTCGCTCGATCTATGAGTTCTTAATAAATCCATATTTTTTTAAATTTTTTTAAGAATTAAAAAATAGGCATGAATATTGTTTTTATAACTAAAAACTAATTATACAAAATATGCGATGATGAAATGCCGGTATGGGTTTTAACGTTCTCTAAAGGCATGACATCAATTGTTGATTTTATTTTTTCCAATTGAAACCTTTAGTCCTTAGGAAATGATCAGATTAAGTAATGCCAACTCCCATCTTCTTTTGAACTTGTATATGAATTGGCAGTAATACTTTAGAGATTCTTTCCAATACATACCTACTATAGAGGCATATATATTAAGATAAACTAAAACAAAAGACAAACACTAAAACCTTTGATGACATGATGATTATTAAAACATGCCGATGCAAAATGGTATTGGTTGACCACTTGGTAATTAATTGTCTTATTTATAAAGAAGAAAAAGCAAAGAAATACATTGATTCATATATTGAGACTAACTGTAAGATAAAGCATCGAACAGTTGACACTAAATTTCACATTGTGGCACAAAATCATATAGCTAAACTAAAAAATTGACCCTGAGCACTACACTACAGTTTTGATTCAAGCATCATAATGCCCTCTTGCATCAGCACGTTTTCCTAACTGACATATTCACTTACCTTTCGCAAACAATGGAACCAAAGTACGACTATTGCATATGAGAAAATGACAATGAAAAATGGGTTTTTGAAAATTGTCAGAGTTACAATAAGAGACTAAAATGTTAATTGAGGTATGGGAATATGCATGAGATTATGAGGAAATGACTATTGCATCTACTAATTATATTTTGCTTATTGAAACCACTGAAGATGAATTTATTATTAACAATTTTAAGATGAATTTACATACCAAGGTCCAGTCAGTTGCAGTTGATCTTTCCTTGGCCGCATGTAATCCCAATATCTGCTCAATTGCACTCTCTTTACCAATATTTTTCTAAACCTACAATGGTATCATGCACCAATATTTCAAGGGAAAGAAATAAAAATAATAATTTACCTGCACAACTAATGTTCTCTTACCAGTTTCATTTTTGGGTTCTGTACCAACTGAAGCCAGTGGTACAATCATTTTTTTTTTTTCTATTCACTTGAAAGCAACAATTATTTACAAAATATTTCCAAATTTGTCCCTGTTGGCTAGTATTAGAAAATATTATTGTTGCTTTTAGCAAAAAAAATATTCTAAATATGACAAACTTGATATTGTTCACGTAGGAAAAGAAGTAAGTATGATAAAATTTTAAAAAATATTGTTAATTTCAATATTTGAGACATAAAAATTATTAGAAACTTTCTCAAACATATCTCGTTATGGCATTAACATTTGTTAAAAATCACAAATATTTTACTCTATTTTAGGACAAATTTATTTTAAAACTAATCACAGAATCAAAGATTGAAAGAAAGCGAGTGGAGAAAAACATCAAGATCAAACACCATAGCCACCCAAAATGTTAAAATAAAGGAAGAAGCTAATAGATGGTACCTGCAACGATGGAAAGAAGTAAACAACAATGAAACTGTATCGTCACTGATATCCGGAGATGTGCAAATTGTAGAACCAATCAAGGCTGGCTATTGCAAGGTCGACTCTAGATCTTGACTGAAAGAGGTGATCTCTAGAGCCACCCATCATTGTTCCTTTCTTATGTGCTCTATCTCCTCTCTCCAGCACTACCAAGAGGTTAGCACGCTGGGTATAGAGAGAAATATAAAATTCTAAAATAGATACACATGAAAGTGCTATTCAGTACTCAACTGCAATGTTCAGTGAGGATGCACTTTCAAACCTATCATTTCTACTCTGAACACACGTCTCTGTTCAGTCACAATAATTTTTTAATATAAGTTTATTCTTAATGATGGAGAGTAAATGTTATTTAGTCTACATCTAGTTTGTACTGAATAAGTACTGAACAAACTTCTCTCTCTGTGTAACAGTTACACCAATAAAGTGTAGAAATTTCAAAAAGGCTAGATATGAACTTCAAAAATCAAATTTTCAAAGTACCTTAAATCCATTAAACGTCTAAAGGCCTTGCTACATATCATATATTCAACAAATAATTTTCCACATTTTCATAAATTGGAATGCCCAATTCACGCATCACATGAATAACCTAAAAACTCAAGAGGAATTAAATTTTAACAATTTAATCAATCACCAATCAGAAAGCAAAAAGTAGATAATGGTATCTATTTGAAAGATTCAATGGAAGAGAAAACTCGAAAGACAACAGCTCCCACCATGCACCACCTATTCTTGCTGGCCAAAATCCTCTTATGTCAGTCTTCCTTACCTTTCTCTCCTTCCACCAGAGGCCTTCACCTCGGTAGTTCAGAAATTTATATTAAGATGTTTATTTTAATTATTTATTTAATAATTCACTTATGTTTATGTTTAGATATATAATTCAATTTAATTTAATTGAAAGAAACTGAGAAATTTAGGATAAAAATGTGGTTCCTCGGGTAAAGAAAAAATGGGGATAAGTTCAGATCCATAGATTGCATCTTCAGAGCAACAGAGCCAAATTGAAGTATATTTCTCTTTATGTAGCCAAATACTTTTAATGGCAACAAAAAAAATGAGACTAATCCCAGTAATTGCCATTTACTCTTTAATAAAAGGAAGAGAAAAGTTATTGTAACAAATATGTCAGAGATGCTTCCGTGCAGCTAGATCAGCAGGATGGTACTTCTATTTATAGTTGCATAATACACGGGCTTACAAATTGCTTCATCATACTGTGCCTCTTCAGTTGGCCTTTTTATGACAGCATGCCCTTTTTTATACTGTGCCTTTTTTTATATAAGAACAGGAAAAAAATAGATCAGGCAAATAAAAAGAAAAGAGAAACAAATATAAATTAAATATAATTTGCATAATCACTTACCAAACTGAACTGCATATATACAATCCCTTTTTCATCCTTTTTTTTTACAAAAAACAAATAGTGATGTCCCAAGTTACACTGATTGTTACCAGCATAAAATTAAGATAGACGACAAAAGCTAAAACTCGGATACGCTTATCAAATAATCAAATTTTAAAATTTCTTATCATAGTTTTGATTCTTTCATCAATTATTCAGTAAGACCCACATTCTACATGCACAAATAACCAAATTCAGTCGGCAATACAGCATCTCATATCATAAACCATTAAAATATCAATAATTTCTGAAAAATAGCTACACCTAGATATCATTATTGGATATTGATCCAGCTAATTTGATAAACAAAAGAGTAGAATCAGCTCCAGAATTTAATTCACAAATTCAAAATAGAAGGCAAATAAACAATAAAATTGGAATTTGTTGCTATTATGACCATTATTTTTGTATTAAACTGAGATCAGGCAACACTTGAAACACCTTGAAGCATCACTTATTTACTGGTAAAACAGAAATATGCTAAACAAAGTAGTAGCATCTACTCAGAAATTATCCACAAATTCCACGGAGGAAAATAAACCATCAAACTGGAATTTTTTAAGCAAATTAAATCTTGATAAAATTTAATCGTTTGATTCTTACCAGTCAGAACACTTTCCTGAAACATTTGGTCCCTACACATTGAGAAGAGCTGGCCATGGCTAGCCCCACCTCCTGAGAGGAGCATACAATATAAAACATGTTCACATAACTATTTACAGCTTTATGATAAGATACATTTTGAAACATGAAAATGACAAATCAAGTAAATTGACAACATATGTAGAAATTAAATAAGATTAATTTCGGTGCAAAATAAAAAAATAATAAGCAGTGCAGAGACCTAATATTCGAGAAAAATCTAATCAAATATAAAATTAATACATAGGAGCTAAATAAAAATTGGAGATATTAGAAGCTAGCAAGTATTAGTCTATCAGATAAAAGGTCTTTTTTGAGTAATCCCGTCAACCAAAGTTAAGAAAGGGGGGAAATATGAAAGCAAAACTTAATCGATAAGTCGTGAGCCTAACACAAACACATAGGTATCATCTGTTCTTCTTTTGGTCCATCCCAAATCGCCTCTAATTTGCATAAATTCAACACAAAATTGCAAAAATGAACAGTTGGGCACTTTAATAAAGATATTGGTCCAAACTTTCATAAATAGATCCAGGGTTTTCATAAACGATAAATGAGGGTAGGCGGAGGAGGAAGAAGAAAGGAGGAGGAGGAATTAGGGTAGGCAGAACGGAACAGCGCAGGGAAGGAGGCGATGCGATTTTTTTTCTTTCAGACACAATGGACTGAGATTGAATAAGATGGAAGGGACGCAACATAAAAAAAAATGTTGTGCAGCCAATTAGTTGTACGCTGATGAACCGGGTAAGTTTTTTCCTCTATGTACTCGCCACACCAAGGTTTATACAGACGGCGTTCCACAAACTGAAAAAATCTTCATCCCAAATTGTACGCCCGATTCCCGTGTCCTTCCAAACTTAACTGTGTTTAAACCGATACCCACGCATCTTTATTTATAAATACTGATAAGTTGGGAGGCTTAATCCCCAATTTATCTTAAAAAAATTAATAATTTTGATATCTCAGTGTCAATTCGACCGAATAGGAAACAAACAAGATTTTAGCTCAGTGAAGAACAATGATCGAAGAAGATATGTTTTTTTCAGAAACAATAAAGAATACACCGTTATTTTTGTATACATGCTAAAATTATTTTACTTTATTTCGTCTAGATATTTCAGAATTTTTTAAATATTTAAATAAACATACATACGCAGGTTAAAAGTTAGTAATTTACGGTAAGTAACATAAAATATCAGAAAACTTCGAAGTACGACATAAAAAAATAAATAGAGTGCGCAGAGCCTCAATTAACTTGTAGCAACGATGAAAAAGATCGTAAAACTTGAAAAGACCCTTAAACCTCAGGTAATAAACAAAACATTTAAGAAGAACTTGGTGGCAAGTTCAGTTGGTGGTTCAGCACCACTCCTTTGTGTTAATATTTATTTGATCGGTTTAAGAAAGATGAAAGTTTTCTCTATTGTTAAAAAAAAAAAAAATTGAATCAACTGTGGTAACTTGCCTATCTGTCATATTAATTTTAATGGCAAATTATCAGAGTTTACGAAAATAATCACACCAACTTTACTCTTGTGTTTAGAGAAAGTATTAAATATATTTAATTAACCTTTAAATCGGTTTTGCTTCCGGTTCAACTGATTGAATCAGGCCCTGATCAAAATGAAGTTTGTGTGAGATTTCATTTCATTTCATTTCAATTGAATTGATTTCATAGGATTTCGTTGGATCTAATTATATAGGAATTCCAACCAAATGACACCAAATCCCTTCATTTTGATCAAGAATTGTCCAATGAGGGCCTTAGTTAAAAAAAATGGAATTTTGATCAGAGCCTTAGTTAAATCGAGATCAATAGCTGCATGGGTTCAACGGTTGGTTCGATTTTCAAAACACTGAATTAAAGAGTATGTGTTAATAATAATATTATTAAATCCGATAGTTGATCTTCAAATTTAACTCTTTAGCATAAAAATATGTTAAAAGTATAATATGTTACATTAACAACAAAGTATTACCGTGATATTATCCTGTCCATAACCATAACAATCAACAAGCTTACTTGTTGGTTGGATGGTTGTCGTCTTTAGATATTTTTGTATATTATTATTGGAAATTTGCCTAGCCCGGAAATGAAGACGGCCTAGTAAGGTCAGGTTTTCAACAGATCAGACTATACATGGGCCGCCGTAATCACCTGAAATATTTTAATACTAATTGAGCGTGGAAATTGATATATACTAGTAGTTTGGAACTCACCAAATAAGCCCTTGTTCAAAACAAGCTTATTCAAGTCCAAACCAAACATCCAACAACAATTTCAAATAAGCTATTGAAAGACTTATTCTTATTTCTTCTTTTTGGAGAATTGGTGTGTTTGGATGAGAGGTTGAATAAGAAATAAGAATTAGGATATCGAAATGTGTGTTTGTCCAAATTACTAATTCTAATTCCATGATTTTGTTAGAATATGGATAAGGGCCCACATTCCTTATTCCATGATTGTTTGGATTGCACAAGAATAAGAAATTTGGAGCTTATTCTTATTCGAATTCTTATTCTTGCGCATCCAAACACATCCTATAATGAATAAGAAATCCAATTAGGCTATTGGAATTAGAAGAGAGAGAAACCCACCCACCTCTATTTCAAACAGTCTATTCATAGTCTCACCCAAACACACCCGTTCTGCTGTGCCATCACTTGTCATCGCTAAACAAAAAGTGAATACATAAGTGAACATATATAATGATTAAAGTGAACATATGCAAACAAATAAGTTCAATAAAAATAAATTAAATATGCATATAAAAATCTAAACAAGAGATGGCAACACTTATTAATTATTTGTTTGTAAGTCTTCACTTTGATCGTTTATGTGTTTATTTTCTCTATTTTATGTGTCCACTTTGTATTTAACAATGATAAGTAATGGAAAAATTATAGATGACAGTAATCATGGTCTAATTTTTTTTTTGATGAACGGCCTAATCCCTAGCATCCGCATCCTCGACAGCCAAATAAAAGGACTGTGCCGAGCAGTCCATTTATTTGGACTGTCCGATGGAGATCTAAGGGCATACGAGAGAATGAAGGAAAATCGAGCAGTCCTGCCTTGCCCTCCCTGCCCCGAGTTCCCTTTTTTTTATTAAAAAAAATCAGCTCTGAAATTTGCATCTAATTCCCGCCAAATCATCGACTCCGTCATTTCTCTCTCTCGCGAAATCATCGTATGTGCAATATATGTATGAAAAATCTCTCTGACTGACCAAGCGACTTCAACTCTTCACTGACAAGGTCACTTAGATTAATCGACTTCAACTCTTCACTCCAATTTCATACTCCAATCATCGACATCACTGACCAAATCATCGACTTCAACTCTTCACTGACAAGGTCAATTAGATTCATTTGTTCACTTTTTCACCCACTTACCTAAGTATAGTTTGAATTATGACCTTAAATTACAATTCTTGGATGAATGAATTGTAGTTTAGACTTTTTCTGGTACAGTGATGTAATTGTGGCAAGAAGCACTCGGTTTATTTTTATCAAGCTTTGCAAATTTTGGAAAAATGAGAATAAGTCAGTCTCAAGGAATGGGGCCTAATCCTCTATATTGTGACTCTATTACCAATTTTAGCAAGGTTTTGTTCTGCAGACTATTTTGATATGCCTCTTTGTTAAACAGGAATCTATACTGTGGCTTTCAGGACCGGGGACTCACATATGTTTTGACGAGGAACCAACGGTAACATGCTTCAGTTTTTTTACTTTTTACTGAATTTGATTACTTTCATTAGTTAAGTATGTACAATTGTACATAATTTTATAACTATGCTACCAGGACCATAGTAGTTCTATACTAATATATTAATATTAAGAATTAAAACCATGATCTTTTTCAGAGCCCTTCTGCAGCTACCGGTTTAATTAGCACAAGTGCAGTTGTCACAGAACCTGAAGAAGGTTACTCCTTTGTCTAGTCAAAAATGCAATTCTTATCTTTCCTAGCAAAACTTCGGTTATAACTAATTGTTTTTAAATGTTCATAGTTTAATTTTTTTTTTCTTCTTCTTTATGAAGGATATGGAGAATTCAAACAACATGCTTGATGTTGGTATGTCATTTGCAACCGTTGACGAAGCATGGACGTATTGGAAAAATTTTGGTGGAAGAAATGGTTTCGGAGTTAGAAAATTATATGGAAAAAAGGGAAAAGATAATAAACCAACTTCATACACTTTTGTGTGCGCATGCGAAGGGGAAAGAAAAAAGGACAAGTGAAATCATCTCACAAAGAACCCCCGAGCTGAGACCCGAACTGGTTGCAAGGTTCTTTTGGCCATTAAATTTGATAAAAATTGCCAATAATACAAAGTTAAAAAGTATCATTTCGATCACAACCACAATCTCCAAAAATCCGAAGCTTATTATTTAATACCTACCCAACGTGAAGTCCCTGAAGTAGCCCTCATTGACATCAACCTAGCCGATCTTTCGGGAATACGGCCTAAAGAATCACATGAGTTACTAAGTAGACAAGCCGGTGGAGTTAGAGGCGTTGGTTACACCAAAGATGATCTTAGTAATTGCTTAAGGGATATGAGAAAGAAAGCAATGGAATATGGGGCAGCCGTTGCTATCACAAAGTATTTCGAAAAACGGGCTTTGGAGAATTTTTTTTTTCAGCACTTTGAGGATATCACCGAAAATGAAGAGATAGCTAACATTCTTTGGATGGATGGTAGAATGATTGCAGCTTATGCTTGGTTTGGAGAGGTAGCTATCTTTGATACAATTTTTGGAACCAATAATGAAAAATGGGCCCTAGGAACTTTTGTTGGATTTAATAACTTCAGAGAAATTGTGATTTTTGGTGCGGCTTTCATGTGTGACCAATCTACCGAGTCTTTTGCATGGGTATTCACAAAATTTCTAGAGGCGAATGGTGGTAAAAGAGCCATAACCGTGTTTACGGATCAAGATCCCACAATAGGAAAGGCTTTAGGGCAAGTATTGCCGGATACAAAGCATGGGTTATGTGTTTGGCATATAATGAAAAATGCTAAAAAAAAGTTGTCTAAATACAACAAGAAGAAAGATAAGAATGAAACCGGTTTAATGGGAGAGTTTTGTAAATGTTTGTTCAAGTACGAGGTGGAAGAAGAGTTTGAAAAAGCCTCTGAAGAATTAGCGGAAAAGGTGGACGAGAAAAGCCTTTGATACGCACTTGTAAAATGCCCCATATACTCACTATAGGTACCGATGTTACTGTTTTGGTACGTAAGTACCAGCGGACAAAACTTCCCTGTAGGAAAATTTTAACTTGTTCTACTAATTACTAACATGTCTGCTTATAAGTTAATGACGAAGGATGATGTCAAGAATTAACAAAAAAATAACGAAACTTGTTCACCTGGATAATGTTTTCTTGTAGATTAATTTTATATCATAGATTCATAGGATAATCCTACGACTTGCCAACAAACATAATAAAGGGAGGGTGTATACATGTGATATACTTTCATGTCGTAGTCAAACAAATATTATATGCGCACCAAATATATCTGAATCTGTACATGCACAACCACCAATAATAATAGCACCTCAGTTGACAAGCGGTACATGGTACCAGTGTCTTAGCTCACTACTAGTGATTTAAGCGGTACATGGTACCAGTGTACTTGGGATCACTATCTTCTTTTTCTTATCTATTTCAAAAGTCATTGAAGAATTACGATTACATTTCCTTCAACTAAAAACATTAACATTCAGTCAAATAGAATTACAATTACAACATCAAATAGAATCCAATCAAATAGAAACATTAACATCAAAAAGACAAAAAGTAACATGCAACTAATTGAACTTGCACAAATTGAAACATAAAGGTACAAATTCCCTCTTCCTCATACTGAATTAGTTGCCTCTTAAATTCTTCCAAATGCTTCTGTAACTTCTCTTCCATTTCCTTCAAGTTCTCCTTCAGTTCAATAAAATTCTCATCCAATTGTTTCTTACTTTCATCTGCTTGCCTTTCTAATTGTACTAAATATCATGTTTTTTGGAAGATGGAAATTAGGAGAAGCCAAGATATACACCAAGAAGCAGAGAAATCTATAATCAGCTGCATAAAAATAGCAGGAAAAATGATAAGGAAACCACGTCAAATTTAGATACACAAATCTTCCAATTCCAAATTAGCTAAGTTTTCAAAGGATATCTGTAATTTGACAGTTTGTAAGCAATTTATTGTGTCTAATTCCGGTAAAAGACAAATCTGATAGACAAATTGAGGCTTACTCTCACTCTCACAATTGAATTTCAATTAAGGGTTAATTGGGGCTATCTAGTAAAATAGAAATTAGTTTCCTAGACCAGCTCTAGAAAGGTGGAACAAAGAGATTAGTAAAAAGTTCTTGAAACTACAATTTTTTTCCTTTACAATTTGAAGCCTTCACTTAAATTTTTCACGTAAAGAGAGACCAACAAACTTATGTATTCTAAAATATTGATATAAAAAACTATATATTAATAGGATTTGTACTTCCTATCCGATCAATTAAACCCTAAATCAACATAATTGCCCCCAAATTGTCTCAACCGAAACACCAATCTTGACCCCATAGCCGTTCAACCATAAAAATTATCCAAGCACAACCAGATTTGTATTCTGCAATAATTGAAGATAAATTGTGCATGAAGATTGGGGATGGCTCGTGGTCTCCAAATGGCGACGAATGGAAGCTGGCTACTAGTGGGATTAGATATCAAAGAAAAAGAGGAAAGAATAACTACCTCAGTACTGGTTTCTGGCTAATACCTGAGAGCCATTTTAGGAGGTTACTACTTCGACAGTAAAAACTAAGAGCCATCTTACAAAGCATGGAGTTTTTCAAGTACAAATTAATTAATAAGAAAGAGCTCATTTTTTCCTTCACAAATTATTAAGGAAACAAGAAAGAGCTCACCTGTCTGTCTAGGATTTGGAGAGGAGGCGATACTCGTCTGTCTAGGGTTTGGAGAGGAGCGATCGTTCAAAATTTGCGAAATCTACTGTGTCGGTCGATCTACTGTCTTGCCTCACTAATTCTCCTTCAACGATTCCATTGCTTTGCTTCTCGATTGTCGCTAGATTTCGCTTCTCATCAGGCGGAGGAGACGAAAGAGACGAAGAGTCGAGGTGCAGTCAGTCGGAGTCGTATCCTCTGCGTGTTTTTTTAAACACGCAGACAGCGTGTCTTGTAATCTGGAGCGTCCAATCTCAATGGACGGTTCGATCTCCTTCTCCATTGAAAAGCCATCCAAAATAAAAAAAAAAGAAAAAACGCTCTCGAAATCTATCTTTCTGGCGCTCAACATCAACATTTTCGTCGCCGATAGTTTCGTCTTCATTCCCGATCGTTTCTGGCGCGCAAACCAGCGGTCTCGTGTTGTTTCTCTTTCTTATCCAGCTCGAGTAGGCAAACAGCTCGAATGAAGCACGCTATCACCTCTTTTCTCAAATTGTTTACTCTCTTAAATAAGAAAAGAAGGTAACAATTCAAATTCAGTAAACTAATCAAGCCAACAATCAAACATATCTCAATTCAAATCCAGTCATAGTAATACAATCAGTTTATACACGCAAGTTCAAAAATAGAAGAAAGAGAGGAGGTAAACAAAACGAGACAATAGTAGCAAAGAGGAAGGGAGGAGATTGCGAGCTTCAATCGCTGCCGTCAGCCACCGTCGGGCACCGTCAGTGATCATGTAGAAAGGGAGGGGGGAGAGTGGCAGTGAGTTCTAGGGTATGAGACAGTGGAGAATTGGAGATGGATTCGGTGAGAGGCGGCAATGGAGAGAGCGGTAGTGAGCGGCGGTGAGGTGTAGCCGTGTAGGGTTTGCTTCGAGAAGAGCGGCGATGAGGTGTAGCAGTGAGCGGCAGTGAGCGGCGATGGAGAAAGGGATACGACCTTAAGCACGTTTTTCCTTTTTTTTATGGCTTTTTAATAGAGAAGAGGATCCTACCGTCTATTGAGATTGGACGCTTCGGATTACAAGACACGGACTCTGCGTGTTTGAAAAAAACACGCAGAGGATACGACTCCCAGTCGAGTCGGGGAAATGTTATAATTTTTTTAGGGTAATGCGGAATGAGATTCTCTGGTCGGCAGACCAGAGAGATTCTCTGATCGTTTTGAGATTCTGGCCGTCTGATTTAATCTTAACGGTTAAGGATGCCCCGTGCATGATACCAGAATTGATAGACTCGAAAAAAGTTAACCGTTAAGATTAAATCAGATGGTCCGGATCAAAAAACGACCAGAGAATCCGACTCCAGGGTAATGCTACGGTGGACACAAAAAAATTTCAACGATGAATCACAACCGTACAAGTTTAGAGGGGTAAAATTGGTATATCATGTCCATTACCCTCTCTCCGTCTTTCTTCGTTAATTCGACAACTTCTTCCGCCTTTCTCCTACCATTCTCATTCGTGAACTCTTATCCACCATCCCGACCTTCACCTTGTTTAATTTGTTGCCTCTTCTTGGGTACCAGAGCAGAGCAGAATTTGTAGAAACAACCAATAGAAGGAGCTGAGTGGCTAACTTAATTGTAGGTTGTTACATAATGACCATTGTCTAACAACTTAATTTGGTTCAAGAAATTTGAGAAGTCAAGTGGCTACGTGCTTAGGTTCCACAATTGGGGACCTTAGTAAACCTCCAACAGAAGAAACCTTGCAAATTACTGTTCAGATGTTCCAATGAGTGATGCACTACCCGATGTTCTTGAACCTAATGTTGCTGAGATTGAAATGCTGGTTTTCAAGCTTCAACGAAGAATTGTGATATACAAGAAATCCAAACCTGGCATTAACAAGTACCAGATTACCAGTAAATGCCCTACACCCCTGCTACTATCGAGGTTATCCTCATTATTACATCATGAACATTGACACAAATCAACAGATAAGAAAAAAAAAAAATCAGACAATCAATTGTGATATACAAGAAACAAATCCCAAAGAATTTTTGTTCTTTGAGGATATATATATATATATTTTTTTTGGAAATAAGTAGAGGAGCGCTCTATCACTTTTCACTTATGAAAAGCCGAAAAAAAATAGAAACAAACATCCACAAAATACAGTCAAACCAAAACAGTTTTTCTACCCCTAACTTCACATCCCTCATATCAGTAAAACAAACCACTCACTTACACAACTAAAAACCACCAAGAGAGGAAGTCTTTCTCTCTGCCTTAACAGACAAACATATGACAGAACAATAAAAGAAATGACACGACAACAAATAACTACAGAAGAAATTCCTACTACTGGATGCAACCAGAGAAAGGAAATTGCTGTTTTTATTGATTTAAGAAACTTGAATGCCGCCATTCTCCAAAGCTAGTATCTCTTGTCCTCCTCCAGCCAGCATCGCTTGCCCATGTCCTAGCGGGCTCCACAAGTTGTAAGGAGCTGGGCCCATGTCTTCCACCTGAAAAGGGGGATCTTCCTCCACCAAAGCAAGCACTTGGTCTTTAATCTTTTCAGACCATAAATCTGACCAATAAGAGAGTAATGCTTTTACTTTAGTACTATAATATCTCATTGTAGCACTTTTGGCATTTTGAAAGCAAACTTCATTCCTTAAAATCCAACAGGTCCATAATAAGGCTGTACTACAAATCTTAAAAGTCATCTGCATCTCATCCCTGATAACATTAGATATGCTCATAAAATCATCTTAGGAATCAGGTGCCAAAAAAATATTGAATTTCCTTAGCAACCAGAGCCACATTCCTTGGACATGGTCACAACTAAAAAATAAATGATATATTTTTCATTAATATCCAACTTTTGCATGGAGTATTTGGTGAATTTGCAAGAAACATGCCAGACTATTTGCAAAGAGGAAGAGGAAGACTTGGAATTAGGTTCTCATTACTTCATTTCTATGTGTTTAATTCACTAATTTGTATGCCAACTATTTGTTCTTTTGTATATGCTTGAAATTGTATTTTTATATAATGATGTTACGTATTTGAAGTCCGTGTCATCAGATATGATGCAAATGAAATTATTTGTAAGTTAGTGAACGAAGTGGCTAATGGACAAAGCATAAATTGGCATTGGAATCAATTGTGAGTGTTATGTCTAATTAAGAGATCCAATCACACGTCTTTTCTTTTAGAGAGCTTACGCAGCGTTTGCCAGCGTAAGAGAGAGATCCAATCATATGTCATCTTAACTCTTAAATTCAATTGGTACCTATAACTGCGTACTAACCCCTCTAAATTCAGTTTAATTAACAGTGACATAGAAGATCGGAATTGATTTACAGTCGTCAGATCTGCTAATAATTGACGGTCAGTATTTTTTTTGTCCACATTAGAATTTCCCATTTTTTTGATGTTTTTTTTTATTCCCGAGCGATACGGGCAGATCGGGCAGGGGTTGATTTCGCTGATTTTAGCCTTTTTCGTTCCGCCCCCTTCGATCTCCATCGGACGGTCCAAATAAAAGGACTGCTCGGCACAGTCCTTTTATTCGGCCGTCGGATCCGTCGAGGATGCGGATGCCTAATCCCTAAACCCCGGGGTTTGTTTGGATGGTGGAGAATAAGGTTTTGGATAAGAATAAGGATCAAATTCTTTATTCTTGTGCAATTCAAACAACACAAGAATAAAGAATTTGGACCCTTATTTTTATACTAACAAAATCATGGTATAAGAATAAAAAATTTGGACAAGCACGCATACCGAAATTCCTTATTCTTATTCCTTATTCAAGACTCATCCAAACACACCCCAAAAAGTCCCCAAGTACTCTCTCTCTCTCTCTCAAAATTAAAATCGAAATCGAAAATAAAAAATCAAAATCCAAATCGACGGCGTAAGAACAGTCTGCTACGCCAGTCTCGCAACCCACCATCCGGTCCGTCGTCTCCACCTTGTTTTGTTTCCCATTATAATGGAAGCTGAGACCACTACGCTGGAGCAACCCTGCTTCGACTGCGGGAACAATGTCTTCACCTTGAAACTCGGCTTCTACTTCTGCGCCGAGTGTGGAACCCGGACGGAAAATATCATTGGCACTGCCACTGCTGCTGAGGATGTCTTCGCCGATGAAGATGGCGGCGCCGCTTTGTACAGCCAGAACCTCCACCGCCGGGCCCCTATCAAGGAAGAGCTCGGCGAGCTGTCTCTTGACGCCGGCGACGAGAAACCAAGGGATTTTGGCTCAAGGCCGCTCCCTGACATTGAAACTGTGGCCCGAGCCATGCGGGATCGATATCTGCAGGTATGGAACTATGGTATTTCTTTTGATGGTTCTATAGGGTTGGAGATGAATTGATGAAATGCTATCTAGATAAAAAAAATTGGCAGATGATTTCCTTCTTTTCGGATTTTTTTTTTCTTTTTTTTTTGTGTGTAGGGCCTACAGGTGATGCTACAAAACCAGTGTGAAGTTTTGATGGAAACGTATAAAGTTAGTCCACTTATATGTGGCATGGCAGGTCCAATTTGGCTAAGGTATTTGGTCACCACAGGAGTGTTGCAAGATGGGTGGGCTACAGCAGTGGTAGCTAATTGCAAAGATCTTCGAGCTAAACGAGCTAAAGGTATAGTTTATGATTTTATTCACATCATGAGTAATAACATTGTCACAATAAAATAAATAACATAAATCTTGCATTTAAAAACTAATGATTGGAACCCTCTTCTGCACCAAGATCAATAAACCAGTCCTGCTCAAGCCTTTAGACAGTAAATGCAGTGTGCTTGTAGTAGTACATTTTTTATTTTTGTTAGTAAAGTTGTGCTGTAGGCTTTTCTTCATTAGTTTTAACTGGAACATTTACAAGCCCCAAGTTGATCAGTGAAATTAAATAACAAAAGCAGATATCGACATAAACAGACAAATAAACCACTATAGGAGACAAGAAATATAAATAAACTAGAAAAGGAAGCTCATAAAATGAAACAGTGCCCCCTTCCAGTCAATTGTTTCTGATTGCTAGATGCCAAGACTGACTGCAGACTGATTTCAAGGTTTAAGTTTATTTTGCTTATTATATTTTACACAGTATCTACAAATGGCCATCAACAATCTATGAATTTTTTTTTCTTTTTCTTTTTCGTAAATTGGTTAAATCTGGCAATTTTTTTTTAAAAAAATTACCCCTTTCGCTTCAAGTTAGCTCAGGTAAAATGAGCCCCAAGCCCCCAACCAATTAAACCTTGAAAATGATAAGTTTCTTTTCACTGTTGCTTCATATTAGTTTATTTTGTGGGAAGAAAGAGCAAAAAACGTTGCAGGAATTAGTCAATATTTAGTGCTATTATTATAGGTTGGTTTTAGTTGCAATTAGCCCATACCTTAAAATTGAATTTCCATACTCTGTAACATTCTTTTCACAAAACTGATTCTTTTCACAAAATTGCTTTGTAGGGGGTAAAAATAAGTCAAGAAGAGAAAAGGTGACTATAAATGAAGTCTATCGTACATTGCGAAAATCAATTCCGATATATTCAACACTGGCTATTTCTTTGCTCTCATGCCACCTAGCACGGGAGCCAGTGTTGCCAACTGATATAATTGATTGGGTACGAGAAGCAAAGCTCCCGTACCTTTCATTCTTTACTGAAATGGATAGGTACATTGGCACCGCTCCAGCAGCTTGTCCCTTAAAAAATCGGACTATGTTCAGACCCATACTAATACTTGGGTCCTGGCAACTGGAGGCTGTAGCAGGTAAAATAGCTGAGAAAATTGGCTTGCACTTACCCCCAGTAAATTTCTATGCTGTGGCTAGAAGGTGGTTAGAAGAGCTCTCTCTCCCCATGGAGATACTCCCACGTGCATGTCGGGTGTATGAATGGTTGTTGCCAACTGAGCTATGGATTTCTGCAAATGGCGTTGTCGGCTTCCCAACTCGAGTTGTTGTGATGTCAGTTTTGATTATTACTTTGAGGATGTTGTACGATATAAATGGTTATGGCACATGGGAGAAAAGGTTGAATGGTGTCGTGGACAAGCAGGGCCCACTGGAGGAAGGTTGTGAAATGGACTCGAGTATGAGTTCTGAATTTGATACAAGAGAGTTGTTAAGAGTTCTAGAAGCTGTTCACAAAGACATTGAGGTTAAGCATGGTAATATTCACTTTTATCAGGTTGATATTTTGAATGCTAATTTATACTTTGCAAATTTGCATAGGTATGGCCGTATGGGGTTTCTTTTGTAGCTGAGCTTAGTATCTCAGTGATTGTTTTATTACTTGCATTATACATTTGTTTGAATATAATTTTGATTCATTAGCTGTCCTTTCCTCTTGAATTTTAAATGATTCACTAAGAGATTGTTGGTAACCAAACCAGAGGGAGGGAATGAAATCAGATGCAGAACCTTGACTCCAACAATGCACGCCAATAACATTACTTATAATGGGAAGGGGAATAAAATATAATAATGCTTACTTTTAGAAAGGGAGGGAGGGAGATGATAGGAGGGGAAGATCACAAACCTTTTAACGTTCATATCTTTCATCTCCAAAATGGGTTGTGGGTTATTTCAACGTCCCTCCCTTACTCCACCATGCTCTCTCTCTCTCTCTCTCATACTGCAGTACTTTTTGGTTGCTTTATTGGAGCTCCAAAGAAAATCGTAGTAAGAGGAGCAGAGAAAAATCCCAGACGAGTGGCCTTTTTATGAAAATCAAAAGAATATTGTGTTAAGTGGTAAATTATCCCATGGATTATACAAAGCTTGAGGGTTATTGACACTAACACATAATTATATTTGTCATTATGTAAGGTCTAAACAGCCCCTTTTTTTCATTTACAGATTATTTACAAGACCTGAATGCCTATCTAAAGTATTACAGAGATGTTATTTCTGCTGGAATGGCACGCGACTCTGAACTACGAGTGAATAGAACGATTAAGAAGTGCTGGAACATTTATTGTAAAAATGAGGTTAAGTAAATGTACCTAGTCAATTTTTAGTTACATTCAATTCTAGAGTATTGCAATTTAATTATTATGTTTGTTGAATGTTGATATATTTGTCCCCTCAGTAAATTGATAAAAGGATTACTTCAAAAAACTTTTCTTTAAATATTATTTCTGAAAGTAATTTATGTTGGGAATTTTGCTACATGCATTATATATGAACAAAAATGTATTATTTGTGAAACTATAGTTTAGGGTTAAAATTTCTAAGAAATGAGATGAACAATGAGAGAAAGACTGAAAAAAGGTATAATATGGTGTGGACCTTACCAAACATATTTATTGGATAGTAGTGTCTAATCGTTCAATCTTGGGATTGATGAATAAAAGCAAATTAATTTACATATTCCTAAAAACAAAAACATATTTGTATTCTGTCTCATTGTTGTTTCTTCTTTCAAACCACTAATGGTAACCACTAAACCATTAGCATTTTCTGTAAATTAATTTACATAATTTTAAAAGCGTTCCGAGATAGCTAATCTCCATTTCGTTGAATTTCTCTGAATTCAGGATACTGAGTTTGATATCAAGCCAGAAAATTTGAACTTTGAGCACAAGAATATCAAACGGAAGAGATATAATGATGATGTCACCATCAGCACATGTTCTGAGTCAAGCACACGACTACATCCTGACATTTTTGAGATTAAATGCCCTTTGCCAAAATGTGCTGTGGATTCCTCATTAAGAGGAGAGAGAGAATTGGACAGGATGAGGTTTGAAATGGAAGAGAACTGGTTCTGTTACCTTGCTCCTGTTTCTAGAAGGAAGTCAAAAGGTAAATAAGGGAAATTCTATGGTGCTTTGCAAAGTAATATTGTAAATTCTACAGATTAATTTCTCGTGACACCTCAAAATATGACTGGAACAGCTGGATTCCAGAATTAGCTTGTTACCTCTTGCTGCTGTAAAATGTTAGGTATGAATCACCATGTGATACTGGTCCAATACTGCATGAAGTCTGAGATACTGAAATCCATACGTCTCGATCACTATTTCATCAGGGGTCCATATTCTTTGGTTGGTGGTATCCTTTTGGGTCTGGTAACTGTACATATTTTCTGGTACCAAACACTCACAAGCTAAATCAAAATTTCATCAGCTTTTTTTATTTATGTTGTTTCTGGTTCTTAGATAATAGCACCTGTGTATATTATTGGCACCAACCACTTACCAGTCAGCCTCAATTTGACAGTTTAAACTTTGCGAGAAATGGTTTGTATCTTGGTAATACTGATATTTATTGTGTGGCAGGTTAAACTTACCAGTCATATAATTATATGCTTCATGACAGGTTGTTTGAAAATTTATTGTGTAGGTTATATTAGCTATAAACGAGTGAAAGACAAATTTTTTATATACGCTGTCCATGCGGATTATTACATCTTACTGCGAGCCTTGGCTAAGCTAGCAAAAGTTGATATGAGATTATTGCACGCCAGTACGCTGGAACTGGAGAGGAGGTTTACTTGGGTCGAAGGAAAAATCAGAACCAGTCTGAATGTCCCAAAAGATCAGTCTGAGGGTGGGCCAGTAGAATGTCAGGAATTTGATTTGGATTGAGAATTTTTGGCATTTGCCCAAGCTGTTGTGCACAGGTTCTATGGAAGTAAAATGGAGATGAAAAATGGTATTGGGAAGAGAGGAAAGGGGTTCATTTCAACTTTGCTCAAGAAGGAGGGAATCAGGGTGAAGGTATGGAGAGGAAGAAGTTTAACTTGTTCCAGCGCTCTCAAGTGGTGAACCAATGGTAGCAGGCCTTCCACCTGGTTGATTTACGGAGACAAAATAGAAGCCTCAATTTTCAGGTGTAACCAAGGGGAAAGAGGAAACTGTCCTTTTCACTGGCCACCTCTTTCTTTGAAGGGTACCCCACTAAAATTGGTTTCCTTCATGTGAATCTCATCAAGTCATTGGTTTTTCTTCAGCTCTTCTGCCTATAGCTAGTTAGCTACTCCAGTCCATTCTAAAATCCCACAATAATTTCCTCCGTACTCTATGCCTTGGTCTCACCAGTTGTCCGCGCTCCTGTTTCAATGGAGTAATTGAAGATTACGACACTTTCTAGTGGTTCTATACATGGATATGCAAGGGGAATGTAAACTTTGGGAATAACATTTTTTTTATTAGCTTGCTGCTTACATTCTGGTCTGTATGCATGAGTATATGCTTAATTAGCTTGATCCTTTATTTGATAAAGTACCAAGATAAGCATGGTTCAATACTTTTGAATCAATAGGATCCTTATTAATGAAAAGCCCTGAACTGTTTCCTCACAAATTGGATATCAGTTAAATAAATTAATAAAATGGGATACTCAAACCGGTTGCACATCTTAATCTAATGTATCTTGAGAGTTAACAAGAGAAGACCCAGTTCAATGTACTAGCTGAGTAGTTAGGCTGCTGAGTCCAGCACTTATGTCAGTATCTTCAGTTGTATCTGGTACATGTGTATACGGTTGAATCTTAACACTATGGTACCGCCATTTCCATTCTGGAGACCAGATTTTGGCTTCAATCTCATCGGTAAGAAAGATTTTCAAATAATGTGTAGTATAGTCATTCCAACCTTAAAATAAGGTGACAAAATTTAACCTCCACAAATACTCTTTTAATAAATGGAGCAAGGTAACATCTATTTTGATTCCTTCAACTCCATTTCCCTTCCATTACTTTCCTATAGACTTTTTCTAATTCCGGAGAATAATGTGTAGTATAGTCATTCCAAATTTCCAACGTTAAAATAAGGTGACAAAATTTAGCCTCCACAAATGCTCTTTTAATAAATGTTGGAGGAAGGTAACATCTATTATCATTCCTTCAACTCCATTTCCCTTCCATTACTTTCCTAGACTTTTCTAATTCCGGAGCACAGCCTTGGTCTTGTATGGTTTTTGAGATGCTTTCCAAGTTTTGTTGGGTTATAAGAGATTGCATCTTATTGGTAGGGTTATTTAGGAAATGTTTAAAAGTTAGGTTGCTGCATTGTGGATACGAGTTATTCGAGTTTTATTTTGTACATGATAATCCTTTCTTAGTTATTTACTTATTGAGGATGCGAGTATTCTAGTTTCAAAAATAATAAGTGAAATCAACGTTTTTGCCATCCCAGACAATTGCTACCCTCTTATCCCCTTCCTTTTCTCTAACGCGTTCCCTTCTGCTTTTTTCCACTCTCTCCATGCACGCTCTTCTCTCCTCCTACTCCCTCTCCTTCCCTAACACTCTCCCCTCTGCCACTTTTCCTCTTTTTCGTCACCCTTGCACCTTTCCTCTATCATATTTCTCTCATATGGACCAGAAAAAAAATAAATAAATAAATAAACAGACTGAACATATATAGTGAGCATATATAACAACAGAGTAAACATATAAAATAAACAAATTATATACATATAACAACAAAAGTGAACACTTGTAGCAACATGTAGAACAAATAGTTAAATACAATAGAGAGAACATATACAATAAAACAACAAAATGAATACTTATGGGGCCGTTTGGATCGCTTAGGAATTTGAGGAATAGCCTATTCCTAGGCGGAAATTTATTCCTAACCATCCAAACTCTTCACAAAGTTACACACTTTCCAATGTTTTCCGCCTAGGAATAGGCTATTCCTCAAATTCCTAAGCGATCCAAACGGCCCCTATAACAACAAAAATGAACACTTATAACACAAAAATTGAACACTTATATAAAAATATAAATTGAATAAGAAAATAAAGAAATAAAATGAACAGATTGAACAAATATAGTGAACACTTATAACAATACAAGTGAGCAGTTATAAGAAATAAAATGAACACTTATAACAACAACAAAGTGAACAAATAAGTTGAATGAGAGATCAAAATTATAGCGAAAAAAATAAAAAAACTTGATAAGGAGAGGGTGAGAACACACGGAAGAGAGGAGGGGGAGAGAATGGAAGAAAGAAGAAAGGAGGCGTAGGAAAAGAAAAGAAGAGAAGAAAGGGGGCGCTGGGCGGAAAAGAAGATATCGTGGAAGGGATAGTGCACAAGACAAAGGAAGGAAGGAGAGGAATATAGTGTGTTGGGTAAGGAGCCCACTCAAGAGAGAGCGCTGATGCGCGATGACGTTAGATGGTAGAAATCAACTTCCTTCTAGTTTCGTTAATTTATTATTCTGTTATCAATGTATTGCGGGCCATTGGATTTTGAGCCTTGTGTGAGGGTGTGCCGTTTCTTCAGTAGACCTAAAGTTCCCAAAAATTAAAAATATTATTAAAATAATCTAGAATTTCGAAAAAAAAATCAAAACTTTTTAAATGATATCCCGATATCGGTTTTTGAAAATCCGATATTAGTTCTCTTCCTCACGAGATCCAGCAGGAGAAGAGCAGCTCTCTAATTTTTTTATTTAGTATTTATTTAAATTATTTTAATTAGTTTAATTAGGTAAATAATAGAAAATTATGAATAATTATTGTAAAAATATTTTAAAAATAGTAAAAAAAATTAGAATAAATAGGCATATGTTTTATATGTAACATTAATTTTTTTGGAATTATTTTTACATTTAATAATTATGGCTAAGTTAATTAAAAATTAGGAAAATTAAAGAAAATTATCCAAAATAATAGAATTTGTTTTTAAATGTAGGAAAAATTTCTAAAAATGTTTTAGGATAATTTGTGTCCATATAGATATTTTACATTTAATAATTATGAATAAAATAATTAAAAATTAGTAAAATTAAGATAAATTTTGGAAAAATAATAGAAATTTTTAAAAATGTACGAAAAATTGGTAAATTTTTTTTTAGGGTAACTTGTGTCTATATAGAATAATTTAGACAATATTGTTATAGTTAAGGAAGTAATGTGATGTTATTATGTGTCAAATTAGGTTAACTATTGTGAAATTGATTAGTTTCTCGCTTGATATGATATTCTTGTGTGTGATGTATGGGTGGGGTACATGTGGATGCTTGCCAGATTTTTTCGGAAACACTCCTGGTATAAGGGAGATGCTGTCGAAATTTTGATAGGTCTCTAACATTAAAAATTTACAATGTAGTAAAGCCAAAATGCCACCTAGACGAGCACCATAGGGAACACGTAGACAGACGAGGCGTCGGTCTGATGCCGGCCCTCATCTATCCAATGCCGACCCTCGTATCCCCGATGCCGACTCTCGTCTATCAGATGTTGTCCCTCCTCGACTCCTTGTTGGTCCGATGCCGGCGCAAGTCCTTCTACCGCTATTGCAGGCCCTTCTACCTTAGCCGGTGTTGTCGTCCCCCGATCCTGGTGATGCCGATCGTCTCTTGCATTTGGATCAATCCTAGCTTCGTGGCATTCAGATAAGTTATTTTTTTCATTTAATATTTATTCATATATTTGAATTATTTATTTAATTTATTTATATTATGGAAATAATAAAAAAAGGAAAAAATGTAAATTTAAATATATTTAGTAATAATCTTTTTTTTTAACGTATTAAGGAATAGAAGCCAGTATATCACATCAATCTATTCTTCAATTATATCACATTCATGTTTTAATATAAGAATTTGAAAATCCGATATTAACATCACGACAGATTAACTTTCGGTGCATGATTGACATTTTGAGCGGGAGATAAGCTTGTATCGTCCTTCCAGAGAACTAGAAGAACGATACAAGCAATTTGTTGTTAGATCGATATGCTTGTATTGTTTTTTCAAAGAACGATACAAGCAATTTGCCGCCCAATATGCTTTAAATAATATGGTTGCTTCAATAGTGCTTTAAATAATTTGCTTCAACTTTCGTGGCATGATACCGTTTTGTAAAATTACGATATTATTTCGTATCGTCTTTTAAAACAACGAACTATTTTAAATAATTTTTTTAATAGCGATTTTGAATTATTTCGTTTTAATCCTTTTTATGATCTAGCACTATTAAGGAAGACTGAAAAATTAGTCTGATATAATAATGAATTCCATAAAGACAAAACACATGCTTGATATAATAATGAATTGCATAAGGACAAGCGTGCTCTGATAAAGACTGAAAAATTAGTCTCCCTAATAATGAATTGCATAAGATCCAGGCTCATTTTTCATATTTAATCCCTTCTAAGTCCGGCCCTTTCAAAAGTCACCCTAAGTCCGGCACAGTCCGGCCTTTGAGTAGGTTCTTTTAGATCCGGCCTTCTAAGAGTCCGGCCCTAAAAGCTGTTGGTATGTTTGGCAAATTCATAAACTAGGAACAAGAACTAGAACAAGTTTTGTTCTTGTTCCATGAATTTGTGAAAACTAAAATCAAGAGTTTATTCCTTGTTCATGTCTTGTTTGGATTTGTTGGATTGTTCATGGGGATCCAAACACACCTGTAAGTGAATTGGATTATTGTTGTACTGGTCATACTTTGCCACTAAAATAAGAAAATCCGAGGGCTAGAACTAATAAAAGAGCCCAACTTTCGATGAAAAGTATGTTTCCTTTTTTATTTTATACATTATGTGGAGATTGTAGTTCTTTTATCCGGTGTTTTCAATACTATACTGACACCTCTATCGGTCTGGTGATCAAAATCCGATATTTTTCAGTATTTTAAAAATTTTTCAATATTTTCTCTCACAAAATCGGATACCGTTGTTTCGACCACTATTTCGATACCTGATATTATCATAATTTTTCGATAACCGGGAGGGTATTGAAAACACTGCTTTTACCCAGACCAAAAGAAGCCTGAGAAGTGGGACCTTGCTAGGGGATTAGCATCCTCGACAGCCTAATAAACCGGCTGTAACAAACAACCAAGTGTATTTTTTTTAATATTTAAATATTTTAAAATTCAAATATTGAATCCAAACCGTTGATCTTGTTCAATTTTACGGGCGATGCGTTTTTATATAAGTTTTATAAACTTTGGAGTCGATTTGATACTTGATTAATTGACCAAATTATGAACATATTAGAATTAATCCGTAATAGTTAACCAGATTCGTTCATTTGTTGACTACTTGATCTAATATCAAATCGACTCCAAAATTTATAAAACTTATATGAAAACACATCGCCCGTAAAATTGAACAAGATCAACGGTTTATATTCAACATTTGAATTTTAAAATATTTAAATATTAAAAAAATACACTTGGCTGTTTGGTACAGCCGGTTTATTTGGCTGTTAAGGATGTCAATCCCCTTGCTAGGGGTGAAAACAGATCGGATACGGAGCGGATAGTGGTCATACCATATCCGTATCCATATTTTTTTTCGGATAAGGATACGGCGCAGATGTTAAATGGATACAAATACGTTTCGGATATTGTCGGATATGGATACGAATACGGATATATTTTGTCTGATACGGATAATATTTTTCTCAATTTATTTTATTAAACAAAAGGCAATATTTGTTTAGAAGAGAGTGTAATGTTTACTTTTTTTCTATGACTAGTAAGAATTAACAAAAAAAAAAGAGAAATAACGTTGTTGCAAAGCATCGAATAAAAAAAAACTTTATCATATCCTTGCAAAGTATCAAATAACGTGGGTACATGACCTAAAATCAAGAAAATTCCATTGTAAGTTCTTAAGTAATCAAATATAAGATCGAATATTTACGGATATCCGTTTTGTATAGAAATATTGATACGGATAAATATCCGTATCCGCTCTAATGTTACTTCCCATATCCATATTCATATCCGTTTTAAAAAATCCGAATTCGCATCCGTATCCGTTCAGATATGGATGATATTATCCGAATCCGCTATTTTGCGGATACGGATACAGTTCGGAGCGGAAATTATCCACTCCATTTTCACCCTAGACCTTGCCATTGAAAGGATGTACGGTGTTCATGCTCTAAGTGCACCTGGTGATCTGTTCAGCAAGGCCTTCTAGCTTTTTCTCATGGTGCGTTGAGAGAGAGAGAGAGAGAGAGAGGGAGAGATAAGGGAGAGAACGGAGCAACCTAGCAAGCTCATATCGACGGAGGCGGAGAAAACCTAGCGTTCTCCTACTTCTTTACATTTCCTCCCCTTTCTCCACTTTCTGGAGTATTCCTTTGCTCTTAAAAAAAAATCCCACGCTACTGATTCCTTTGGTCCCGCCTCACCGCTTCACCGGATTCGACTCGCTTCGCTACCGATCAAACGAATGTGCGGCCAACCCTGTTGTTCACTCTTTCTCTCTTCCTCACCCCGCTTCTTTCCTCATCTTTTCTCTTGGAGAAGGAAATCCTACAGTTTCTCTCCTATTTGGCCAGTGGATTTGGTTGGAGAGATGTGATCTGATCCTTGCTTCAAGATCCTGCAGGACTATGGAAAAACTGTACAAGGTTGTGTCTTCCTTCAATTCCTCTCCAAGTATATAGCCATGGTCCAAATTTTGGTTTTTTCTTCTTTCTCTACATCTGTTTGTAGATAGCTTCAAAGACCTTTTCATCGAAATTGGAACTGGGATATGTTTGGTAGATTATAGGTCTTTTATTTATTTTTTCCGATTTTAAATGTTCTGATTTGGAAATATTCCTTTTTGACTGTTTGAGTAAAACTGCGCTTGGAGAGGGCATATCCCTTCGAAGCTCGGAGCTCTATCGTCTTAACCCTTCGATTCCCCTTCCGGTCTGATCTGCTCTGCTCCAATTCGTTCTGGTATGTGTTCTTCTCCTCCTTTTTTTTTTTGCATAATTTCATCCCCGATTACTTTGCTGAGCCGATAATAATGAAATAATGAAAATGGTTAATGATGTTTGCACTAGCGATCTTTACTAGGCTGTGCGATTTCTTGCTTTTCCCAGCTAGATTTTAGGTAATTTATTTTTCATTTTTCCATTTAGAATTTGAATATTAAGGCAAGTCTTTTGAAATTGAACCACGCTTTTGGTATAATTCGTTGTTGACCTACAACACCACAAGGTTTTGCTTCCAGATTTTCATGATGCTCCCAACATTAAAAATTTTGCTTTATGTAAGAATATTTTCATGTATATTAAATTGTATTTTTTTTCTCTTGATGCAGGATGTAAGCCGCATTCTTCAAATTCGTGAGCATAAAAAATGTTTGAGCACAGTTTGTACAGGTTTAGGTTTGTACTCTTCCTGTCTTCCAATTCTTCAAATTCTTCAAATATACTCTCTGCACAGGTTTTCTTTCTATTTTTTACAGGTGATTCTCTCTTTGCTGCCCTCCTGTTCATTCTGTTATGCTTTAGGTTTGTATATGTCTCTTTTGATTATTTGTCAGTATAGATTCATCTAGGTATATTATGCCGGTTTTTGCTAGCTGTGACCAAGGTATATTTCCAACACAGCTCCCAGGTGAGATCATAGATTTGCGGTCCTTGAGTATGGATTTTTTTTCTGCATGGGCTCTATTGATGAGATCAGTTGTTCTAAATGTCATTCAGTTCCATTATTTATGACTTTTGGTGGTTTTAATTTACAGGACAAAGAAATAAGGAGGTGTTTGAATGGACAATGGGTATGAATTGGGTTTACTATTGCCTCTTTGAAAGGTAAAGAAAAAACCTCATCTCCGATGTCAAATTACATTGTTGCTAAATTTATATTTTTCCCTTGGTTATTTTTATGGGACATTTCAATTAGGTTAAATACAATATAAGAGGAGACAAGAAAAGGCCATAGAATGTTGTTGTTTAAGCTTTTAGGGTCTGTATTTGCAAAAAAAAAACATGTACCCTTTCTATCGTTTGCATGCATATGTTTTAATCTTATTTGAAAATATGGAACACTACCGTTAGTTTCTGCGAATACATAAAGTATATACGTAATGTGAGCATATGTGTTGGGTCATGAAAAGTTGGCGATTTTTATTAAATGCTGATCTCTTATGACGAAAGGAAAGTAATTTATTTCAGCAAAATTGGAGGACAATATAGTCATTTAAAGTGATTAACTCTATTGTCTCTCCTCATCGTGTCAAATGGGGTAGACTAACCTACCATACTTTTAGGCTGGCTGACCTAAACATCTATTGATGTATGTTAATAAAAAAAACTTAATGCCATTAGAGTCGTCAGTGAACATATAGTTCTATATTGATCAGCTTGGTGTCTCCGTTGTTCCAGCATATTTAATTGCCAGCATATTTTGCTCCTGCTGATGACTTCCTATATTTTCCATGAAATTAAATATTAATCTCTTTGCATATGAAGCTTGCAGGTGGGGTTGAGGATATAGGCTTATTATCACAACCTGATTGAACCTGTAATTATCTTCAGGATACATCAACCACTGCTTAAGGACAATCTTTGCTTTGGTTGATTCCTCTTGGTGTTCGCAGTGCTAAAGGTCGAATGATGTTCTATATCACCCAGATATATTGGCTGCATTTAAATGTCATGTCTTGCTGCCTTTCAGTTTTACGTTTGTTTCAGAAAATATAGCATTGTATGTGGGTTAAACTATTGTACGTCTCGAAATTTATCACCAATCATTGCTTCCTTCAAGTAGAGATCCCAATATGATAACGGATTGCATTATGGTACAAAAAATAGCATTCTACCATGCAGTGCCCCCAAATTGTGATGACAACAGCAACGATTCTGAAAATTATTTGCGCGCAACTGTTCTAGGTACTATTATTCTCATCGAAGCCACCTTTTTCTTATGCAGCAAGGAATTTCCTATACAGCCAGCAACTTCTCAAATAACTAGGCATTGCCGAGAAAAGACTCTTTAAGGATACCACACCATCAGAGGACAAAAAGGTTTACTTTACTAACATATAACAGTATTCTGAAATTACCAATTAGCACAGGATCTCACATTTGTAAAAATCTATACTAAGGATGATTTATATGCTCAGCTCTGCTGCTGTCGAGCTTGATCCTATTCCACAAGGCCTGCCACTCCTTAAGATACCAAACAAGGGAAAAAACACAGCTGCCTTGCATATCGAAGATGACAGCAGCAGCCTTAACAGTCCTACCGGGTCTGTTTAGGCCGAAAGACCTCCATTTCATATTTTTTTCCTTCCTCATCTAATATGATGCATATCCATTCAGCTCATCTGTTGCATGACAAGTGACAACACATATATTTTCCTCTTTTGTTCTTCACAACACTTTTTGGCTCCTCTATTTTATCATGAATAATTGAATGTTCTGCACAAACTATAGCAAAAAATCAGTGCTCAGTATCTCATATCAACATCAGATTACAGAAAAACAAAAAGGCCGATAACACTTCTATATAGAACCTATATAAAACTATTTACAATATAATACATAGAAGCACATATTACCTGCTTATTTCATATACATAGATATACTAAATATCATTACCTTATGATCGACGTTTTTCAGTGATATTGCTTGAGGCCTTTACCAGCTGCACCAATAGCGTGCATTTTGCCGCTTTTACCAGGTTTTTCTTTCTCCTTTCATCTTTTTTTAGCCAATCCAAACAAATTTATTATATTTTATGAGTTATATACTTATATTTGATATTATCATAATTAGTTCCATAAATAGATATCGAGGCACTTATATATTAAACAAAAGCATTTTGCAGACTTGTTTTTATCATTAAAAGTGTTCTAACCTTTAAATTATCACCTTTTACTGAACATGTTAACCTACTTAAAAAATGCATGGTGCTTTTAGGGTGATTGAAATAATCTAAAAGGTTCATTGTGCAACTTTTTTCAATTGTGTAGGTTGCACAAGAAGAGTTGGCTTGCAAAAGTAATTATATATCGTGTATCAAGAGTCGAATGTCCCAAAAGATTCAGGTGTTGCTGTTTTTCTGATCGCTAGATTTGGTATGTTCTCTTATGTTTAGTCAGTGAACCGAGTATTGTGTGATAGTTTCTATTAATGAAATATTTTTTCCTTTTGAACTTTGCTCTGTTGCTCTTTCCAGATTTCGTAAAAAAAAAAAACTCCACTACTCTTTCATTTACAGATCTGAATACCAGTCAATTTAACCATGCTACCTGGATTTTATAGATTGATTCTTTGTTTCTTCTTCTTTCTATTTATTATTGACCTAGGGAGTTTCTCTATCTCACCATGAAAGCATGCTGCAGGGCCTGGTTATTATGCTGGTACAATTCCGTGTTCTTTTTTTGTTCTTCCTTTTGCTTTTTCATTTGCTAATCCTTGGGGTTTCTCTTCTCTCTATAGAACTATTCAGCTTTCTTTTTGTGTTTCTAAATTAATCTTATCAGCTTTCAAGCTCATGGATATAGAAGTTTGCAAACAGCTGATGCATTTAGACTTGAGAAAAGTAGTCAGGTTTGTTGGTCCATGTATTATAAATTTTAAAAAATAGTTTGAAGGTATCTACCTTTTTTAAAAAAGTATTGTGTCATAGACTCTATTGTTGTTCAGTATTAATATTCTATGCATTACCGGGTTTCGAGTTATCCAAATATTAACAAATTAAGGGCTGTCAGAGCTTTTGTGACAGCAAATTCATCCCTATACAAACTACATTGTCTTTTCTTTTTCTATCCTACTGTTATATCAGTATATGCCCTCTCGCCTAATGTAGTTTTTATGTGGGCCTTCTTATATCGATTTGTAGTTGTTCTGTCTAATTTTTTGTAGAAAGAAATGGGTATGCATTTGTGTTTCTAGAAACTGACTCAATGATATTTTTCTTTAGAATGAATAGATCAATAGCGCTCTTATGCTTCTACTGATGCAAGGTATTTTTTTATCGAAAGTGTCAGCTGACATAACTCCTGGTATTTTCTTATGATACATTGCTCAAACTATTTGCATAAATTGTTGTTATGAGGAATAAATTGTTGAGCAATTTTGAAAAATTTTTTTGATAATATTTTTTAAAATTGTAAATCTTAAAAGGCATTGAGAAAATTGGAGTATGAAAATGTAAGTTAGAATAAATACAATTGTGATGCTCATGGCTTATCATGCTCGATCTTTTTTATATTATTTGGGAATTTTTATAATTGTTTTTACTTTAGTTTTGTATGGAGTTACTAAAAATTTTATATTCCGTCTGTCTTTTTCTTTGGTTTCATGTATGATGTGTGCGCGACTTTTTTATCTTACAATTGAGGTTTGCTACATATATGAAATGGATTCTCTTTAGTTTGTTTCATCTTGCTATATATTTTTTTTAAAAAGTTTGTTTTATTTATTGTCAGAAAAAGTTTGTTTTATTTTGAGCATGGTGGTGGGGTGTGATTTGTATACCAATCAATGGATATGTTTCGCATATCAATGCACTAAATTACTTCTCTTATTGTTGACGTTGTTTGCAATCTGTCGGGATCTACATTCTTTTAGTTATTCAATTAAAGCATATGAAAGTTGACCATATCCACAAAACATACCTTACAAGAAACAGATCACTTGATGCGAACGTCTATCTACAAAAAAAAATCGCTATACATAGACTGCTCCAGACAGCCAGCTATTCTATACAATCAACTATTTGGCTCATGACTCTCCAAACAGAACCAAAAAATAGAAAATAGATCTATCTCTGCCAAACCTATCTCAGGAAAAAAAACAAATCTCACGAGCCAAACAGCCTTCTATTTGCAGACTGTTTGGTAACCGTATTTAGCTATTTTTAGATTAGTGTAGCTATTTAATTGCTATAACTCTTTCATCTGTCTATTAAGTTAGTCTACTCTTATTTTTCCAGCCAGATAGCGTAACAATTTATGCAAATGATAACATCGGACTCTCATTTAAAATTATACATATCCGTTGCAGTTTAATTTTTTCCTTTAAAAAACAAAAATACTATACTAAACCAAACAACGTTATTGTTGTAGGTTAATCTTACATCACGTGCGGAGTGCGATGCATTAGCTAATTTCTTTTCATTCAAATTCCAAGATATACATTTTTACAAATCTTGACCTTTTATTAAATTTAATTTTGAATTTCTGGGATAAATAGTTATGTTACTACTCTAGAGAATAATTTTGATGACAACAACTGTTATATTAAAAAGAAGACTGCCGCTACATGTATTACCGTTAACATTTCGATTGAAACATTAATGGTTGATTCAAATTGTTGGATGTGATATATATCATCAAAATATTGTAAGAAATTGAATTTTATTGTTTTGTAATTTTTTTCTAGTTTTCAAATTTTAAATTAATTATGCTATATAATTAGCCTATGTTATTACATAAAAAAAATCTTTAAATTAATTCTTAAAAATAATTAATTATTGGGTTAATTAGATTTATGCCACCATAAAATTTTAAAATTAAACAAATGCCATCTTCAATATTCTCTGTTCCACATCAGCCAGAGCCGCTTGTGGTGTTCGGGCCTTCTTTACCCATTTTTTTAATCCCATATTTTGAACTAGTCAAGACCTCCCATCTCAATCCCCTTGCAGCACTGCCATTATACCTGTCAAACGTTGAAAAATACCACGTTACCACCCATACCGTTTTCCGTTTCGTTAAGAAAACAGTTTCAGCATTTCATTTCGTTAACCGTTTCGTTTACGAAACGGCACAGAATTCTGTTCCGTTATTCGTTCCACTTAAGAAATTACACATGAAACAGTTTGAAAAGAGGCGAAACGATTCGAAACGTCACTATTCTTGTTTCGTTTGCTGTTTCGTTTATTGAAACGAAATGAAGATTGGTGCCGTTATTCGTTCCGTTTTTGTTATACGGAACGGAATAACGTGTTATCACGTGCCGTTGACAGGCCTAACTGCCATTTCACAAACAAGGTTTAAAGTCTTCCCTGTATGCTTACCAATTTTCAAATTTAAAGCTTCTTGTTCCTCCACACTTCATGGGTTTCAAACTAACACTACGCCATTTTTTGTTATTAGTACCGGTTAAATATAGATTATTAGTACCGGTTGTCAAGTGGTACTAATAATAGGGGGTACTAAAGATAATTAAAAACCGGTACTAAAAAAACGGTGTTAAAAACGCACTGGAAATCGCGGCAAAAAAGGCGGAGACCTTTAGTACCGGTTTTTAGTTAAAAACCGGTACTAAAGATCTCCGCCTTTTTTTTTAATATTTACTATCTTTAGTACCGGTTTTTTGTTAAAAACCGGTACTAAAGATCATTATAAAAAAAAAAAAAAAAAATTTGTTTCTGGGGCTAGCGCCCTTTTTTGCTAGCCATCAATTAATACCGATATACCAGTCGGTATATATACGCATTACATACAATACTACATATCGAATTTAATCAACACAAATCAATAGAAATCCTAATTAAGGTTTAGGATTTATTTCGGTTTAATACAAATCCTAGACAATTAACACAAATTAACACAAATGAGAGGGAGATCGACGTGCCTTACACAAATGAGCAGTGATAGCAGTGAGGAGTAGAGGCGGCAGTGAGAGCAGATTGAGGTGAGAGGAGTAGAGGCAGCAATAGAGAGAGAGAAGTGAGAGGAGATGTGACGCAGTAGAGAGGGAGAGGCAATGGAGATGGAGAGGCAGTCGAGAGAAGAGGGAGAGGCGCGCGCAGTGTAGAGGGAGAGGCAATGGAGACGGTGAGGCAGCCGAGAGAAGAAGGAGAGGCAGTGGAGAGGGAGAGACGCTTAGGTTTTGGAAGAGAAGAGGAAGAGGCAGTGTAGAGGATGAGTACTTAGAAAATTTCGTGCGAAGATATAAGCTGAGTCAAGGGTTTTGGCGGCAGAAACAAAAAAAAAATTTGAATTAATCTTTAGTACCGGTTTTTTAGAAAAACCGGTACTAAAGATACTATTTTTAGTACCGGTTTTTAATAAAAAACCGGTGCTAAAGGGTTTTTAAAAAAATCAAAATTCTGTCTATCTTTAGTACCGGTTTTTTATTAAAAACCGGTACTAAAAATAGTATCTTTAGTACCGGTTTTTCTAAAAAACCGGTACTAAAGATAAACCATTTTTTTATTTTTTTTGCCAACATTTTAGCACCGGTTTTTCTAAAAAACCGGTACTAAAGATAATCCCTAACAATTACGAAATTGCCACTGACTATTTTTTATACCGGTTTTATTAAAAACAGGTATTAATGGGGCGGTACTAAAGCTCTTTTTTGGTGTAGTGTAAACAGCAACAATCCAGATCTTTTAGAACCAATCCAACGATCTGTATTTGTTATAGGAAAATTGAGAGAAACGAAAAAGAAGAATTCAGATTGCCGCGCGATATGGTGCAGGCGTGCAGCGCATCAGATTTGCTTGGCAGAGAGGGCCCACTCTGGTATAGACAGTGCCCATCGCAATTGATGGCATAGCAAGATAGCATCCAATAACTGGCAGTCCAAGGTGAACAGTTTTTAGAGAAACCATGTAGTAGGCTGGATCCGGACCTTGAACACCAACAAACAAACATTACTAATCCCTTCCTCTCCGGTTCACCAGTGTTCAGGAGGTTGCTTGGGGAATCAATCAATGTTCGTACGTGTAATAAGTGACCAGTTATAGGTAAAGATGAAGTAAAAATTGTCCTATCCGAAGGTAAAATGAAGTAGGGCAGCAGGAGAGTCTAGAGAGAGACATTGTTCCAGAGAAATAAAGTTAAGCCAGAGGAAACTAGCCAATAAAAACAAAGAACAAGGACAGAGCCACAACAAAGAAAGTAACAGAAATCTAAAATATAGAATAAATGCTGACTAGCACATAAGAAGAGAGAGCAGTAAATGAGGCACCGGGTTGGCTTAATGGGGAGTAGGTGTTGAAGTTTGAGAGGAGTTACTGGAGCTAGCTAGGCCAAGCTATGTATGAGGGAGGATCGAATATATCGCCAGAGCTAACCCATTGCAGCATTGCTAATTTGCTATCCCCCTTTCTTCCACTTTTGCATTCAGTCAACGTGAAGTGTATTCAAGGGGCTAAAGGCTTCCGAATGCGGAGGCAGTGGGGGTGCCAATCTATCTTAGCTGTCCTATTACTTTGCTTTGAAAATGTGGCAGAATTTTCAGAAATTCATATATGCGCTCTTTATTATTTGGTTTTTCACAATGTAATTAGACATTAGGTAATTCTCATTTTTCTGTTTATATTGATTCAAGTTTCTTTACTTTTATATCACTTCTCATGTCATTTACCTATATAATGCTAATGTCAAATAAATTTGTTGATCTTATAATTTATTCTGATGTTAAGGTCTGATATAATTATATAAAGCTGCAAAAATATTTTACTTTTTCAATATATATGTTATGTTTTCGTTGCCCAGCGCTTGAAATGATGAAATTTACAACTAATCAACAAAAAATATAGTTTTGAAAGGTTCGTTTGAACCAAAATTCCGCATGAACTTAATCATCACACATCTATAGTATTAATTAAATCCCGTGGGTGTCCGATCCCGTTTTTTTTTCCGATTCCGACACGGCAATCCGAGCCGTTATTTTTTTTCGCCGAAATCTGATTGTCGTTTTTTTTTTCCTCCTTTCTAAACCTAGCAGCGTCTTTCTCTCGGTCTCTCTCTCTACACCCCTACGATTCCTACTCACATGCCTCGCCTCTCCGCCTCCGCCTCCTTCGCTGACCCACTCGCACCGCTAACCCTCCTTTGCACGCTTCTCCTCTCCTGCCATTTCTCCGCCTCCTCCTCTTCCAACCATGCCCCACGTTCTCCCGACGCTCCGTCTCCTATTCTTTGCTTGTACACATTATATCTTAACAAGACTTGACAAAACCAACAAATAATTAACATGCACAGATCATAATGAGTACCATCTTATTACACCCACAGACACGCACTACTGAAATCTTCAACTTAATTATTCTCTGCTGAAATTTGAACCCGCTTCGATCTGCATAATGAGACACGTACGCTAGTGCCATAATTAGACATATGTACTAAGCATAGAGATGAGGAGCAAGCCTTGGACTGACAAGGATCATGAGTGACACGGCCTTTTGTATTGCGAGACCAAAAGCCTCGTCCATGTTTGGTTCAACACCATCTGGAAGCCTCCAATCAAATGCATGGATCAATGTACCCAAGATGTACTCAACCAGCACTTGCCCCATGCGTGCACCAGCGCAAATCCTTCTGCCAGCACCAAACGGAATCAGCTCAAAGTGGGTCCCATTGGGCTGAATCTTTGATCCCTTCTCGGTCATAAATCTGTCCGGATTGAATTCACTGGGGTTCTCCCAGACATCCGGGTCCCGGCCGATGGCCCATATGTTGACCATGAGTCTGGTGCCCTTCGGAAAGTAATAGCCTTCGGCCTCACAGTCTTCGGTGCAAATAAGCGGAAGGTTGAGAGGGGTGGAAGGGTGTTTCCGGAAGTTCTCTTTGCAAATGGCTCGGAGGTACGGCAGGTTAGGGATGTCAGAATCCTGGAGCCGGCGGTTTCTGCCAATGACTTGGTCCATTTCGGCTTGAGCTCGCTTTGTAATGGACGGGTTCAAGAGCATTTCAGCAATGGCCCATTCTATCGAGCTCGAGGAAGTATCGCTCCCTGCTGTGAACAAGTCCTGCTCAGAAGAAATAAAAAGGAGAAAAAGAAAACCGTGACATACAACATAACAAAATTGAATGAAATTAGAAATAATATTCGAGTACAATTTTTTTTTACCATAAGAAGGGCTCTGATATTGACATCTGTGATCTTCTCACCATCCTCACCATTTCGGCGTGCCAGCAACCCATCAAGCACATCGGGATTCCCTTTCCTGCTGGAAGCTGTGGCCTCGTGGAGTTCCACCATTTCCCTCCACATCTTGTCGAATCGTCCTGCAAGATTTCTCATCCTCTTCTCGAGCCCCTGAAGATCCATCCACCCGATTCCCGGTATGCAATCGCCATAGTTAACCAGTCCGGCTATCGTCATGTGCTCCACCACCATGTCTTTGAACTTGGTTGCCTCCGGTTGGCCTGTTTGAAGGATGCGTCGGCTAAGGATGACCTGTCCTATCATGTTGGCCAGAGAACAACTAAGCAACTCGGCTATGTCTACCGGCTCATTGCGACGGCTCGATTCATACATCGACTGCAACATGCGGCCCACTTCAGATATTCTCACAGGGGCCCACCTTTCAAGCGCAGCTGGTCCCAGCATACCAAGACTGCATGTTTTACGAAGGAGCTTCCACCTGGTAATTTTTACATATTGGAGTATTGCATTACATAACGTACATTAAAATTTGAATGTATAAATTATATTGCACCTCTGTATCAATCTGTCTATTTGGTGAAATGTAAGAGTATTACTGCGTAACCTTTGTGTTGTGCATGAAACAAAAACAAGCCAAAAACCAAGAAAGCATATGGGAAGGAGGAAAACTCACTTTGGTCCGTACTCGGCAAAGACCATATCCTCACCGCCATATGCGAGGTACTTTGGTGCGGTATCAACTGGCCGGCTCGCGAAGTTGGCATCTAATGTCTTGAGAAAGATGCGAGCCGCCGCTGCCGTTGATGCAACGACAATGCTGTGTTGGCCCATCTTGAGGTGCATGATGGGCCCATACTGCTTCGCTATCCGCGCCAGTGTGACATGCGGGGCGGGACCCAACAGTGGTAATACTCCAACCACAGGGTACCCTCGCGGCCCTGGAGGGAGCTTTCGTGACTTGCTGGGGAGGAGGCGGCATACTATGTATTGAAGAACACAGTAACAAAGGCCTAGTAGGACAAGCTCTTTTAATAATGATAGTGTGTCCATGTGGAAATCAAATTAAGGAATGATGGATAATAGCTCTGTAGTAACATTGTTATATAGTAGAAGAGTGCTTTTGACGGACAGATAGAAAGCATGATTTTAGTCTGATCAGTTGCTGGAGTAGGCATCGCTTATGTACCTAGCTAGTCAAGTGCAATATGGAACGATGAACCGAACCGGAAAGATTTCCGGTCTACCTAGCTAAGCGATCCGACTTTATTTTTTGATAAATCCAAATTTATCAATTTGTAGCTTGTTACTCACACGTACTCGACTAGTTCTGACTTCTGAATCTGAAGTGATCAAACTTACTGTAGAGTAGTAGACACTTATAATAACCCAATTCATTCACAAGCACCTTGACTTGAAATGTTACTCGAAACTCTTATGTTAACAAAACAATAACTTGAAATAGTGTCGGTTATCTACTCGGCTGATTCCATGGTTGCTCACTCTAAAAAATCGAAATGATCCAAATTCGATTGTCACCTGCTGAACCCGAAATGTTTCCATCCTAAATAACCCACTATTCAAATTAGAATATCGCAACCTGTTTAGAATTGAGTGCGATAATAAATGTCGTAGGCCAATAATACAAATTATTTAATCATAATTTCGATGATGTACGTTTTAGGTATCTCACAATATAACAAGCTTCTGTTTTATATTTATTCACAATATAGCAAGCTTCTGTTTTATATTTATTTATATTTAAAATTGAAAAATCAAATACTGAATTTAATTAGGCTATTGATATTGAAAATTCAAATTCTGAATTCTGAGAGTTGCACTCATATTAATTTTTAAATTTTTTTTAGCGTTCGTTTATATTGGAAAAAAATTTCATAAAACAAATATATCAACAAGATTTTTCGTTGTTACCACTTGATATTATATATAAGGAACTTCCGAAATTATAAAATTATGATTGATAAGAAGATATTTCTTGATAGTAACAGTTGTCAATATCATGTCAATAATTTAAAATAAGAAGATATTTCTCGGAATGCTATGTCAATCATGTCTTTCTCATAAAAAAAAAATCAGGTCTTCATAACAAAAAAAAATTATAATCATGTCATCTAGAGCGAATAAAATTATGCAGCGTCACCGTCACCAATTCAAAGGAAATAATCTCTACTGTACACGTTGCTATGGATAGCGAAGTTCCTTGGGACCAGTCGGAAGATTCACCATTGGAATCTTATCTTTTGTTGACGAGACTAAATGATTCTTGTAATTTTTTGTTATTACTCAGTCAGACAGTCGCTCAGTAGATGCTGGTTTTACACTATTACCCTCGATTTTCAAGTTAAATAGCAAGACTACCAGGTGATAATTGTGTAGATATATTGCACATTGAAATCCTTTTAGTAATTTCGATGTACGAACTTTGGAAGAAGCTCTTTCTAGAAGATCTCCTATTCCCAGTCCTATTCTTCTTTGTTTGGATGAAACATTTCTTCTGGAAGAGGCTTCTTCCTACATGATCCAAACATACCCATATACTGAAGAAGGAAGAAGGAAAAAAATCGTAGAATAAAATATTATTATTTAGATTCCTTCCAAATTAAAATATACTATTTGCACTCTATCTCTCTCCTCAATTATTACTGTCCATTAATACTTCAATATCTCTTCAGACTCTTCTCACCACTCTGATTTCAGGTGTTAATTCTCATTTTAATGTTAATTAATGCCGTTATTATACTAGCACTAAACAAACGAAATTTGTGTTAGTATAGTAGTACTATGTTAATTTCATGTTTTCCTTTTTTTACATGTACTATTTTTTTACCAGATTTTCTTATTTTACTGCCTTAGCCAAATGCTAATTAATGGTCTGGAGCATGCTGCAATTATAAGTTATATACATGATCAGATTACAAAGTTCTTATATATTATTTTATGCCAGTATTTTAAATGTTCCTATTTTATGGAAATTCATTAATGCGATTTTTTGACAATTTTTTTTACATTTATTTTCTTAGCTGAAACCATATTTTTGTCAAAATTTGTGGCGAACTGGCGGTGGTCACCACAAAACCAGATTTCTTGGCAATTCATTTATGGCAAAATATATTGTCAAATTTAAGGTAATTCATTTACGGCAATTCATTTGTTTTGACAATTAATTATTAATTCGTGTTCGTAATTTCGTATGTACTTTGATATAAATAGTAAGGCAATGATATGATTATTTTTGGGTAATGCCTAAGTTATGGCCTAATTTAATTATTGCATAAACTGCATGTCGTTAGTACAAAAAAGAATACAAATGAAAAATTGTAATTAATGAAATACAAGTTCAAAAGAAAGACAAATGAATATTTTATTTTTTTTCTTCCATTTTTCTTCCCAACTCACCATCCAAATAACATTTCTTCTTCTCGGAATCACACTCTTCCCGGAATAACACTCTTCCTAATTTTTCTTCTCGGAATCCTTATTCTTTCCTTATTTCTAACTCATCCAAACAACCCCATAGATGTATCTATTATGGAAATGAACTAGATTTACAATTTACATTCAACATTCTAAATTTGATTAAAATTTGAAATATAAATTAAAAAAGTAAACTACTTGTAGCATCGTGTGGTTTGTTAAAACTTAATTATGATATTGAAGCCTCCTCTACTAATAACTTATGGGATTATGCCAATGTACGTTTCGTTGTAATATGAATAATTTGTTGGAAATAACAGTCAACAAAATTCAGATAGTAAATGAAATAAAATGAAATCAATGAAACGTTGTTACTCAGATTGTGATGAAAATCACTGTCCTAAGACGTATTCCGTCCCTACCGTGTGAGACGCTGGAACCGTCCCAAGATAATCGGGGTGACTGTCGCTCCTTGAGGCACGTGCTCTGGAAGCGACTGACAATTACTCCACAATATCTAACCGAGTGTTTGAGAATTGTTTAGAGAATAGAATGAATGAATGGGAATTGGTGAAATTTCAGTATGATTTTTAGATGTGTCTCGATTTCCATTAGCCTGGAAAGGTGCATGGAAAGGTGCTCTATATAGAGAGAACCAGGAAAGAAATTAGAGGAGTCATATTTGGATATACAGCAACGTACAAATGAAATGAATATTTAAAAGATATGCAACTTCTTAATGGAAATTAATGAAAAGAGGAATTTCAGCCAATCACCATTTCTTTTAAGGAAGGTTAATACCTGTATATGATCTCATTGGCAACACGGAAAACACATAAGGTAATATGTATAACCTGAAATTGATTGATACAAATTGAGAAGTTGCAAACTCATTCAAACGTTACAGAATTTGGATTATAATTTTTGAGTTTTACTTATTTAGCCATAACATAATTTTACACAACAAACTAATAAATTTTAATGTGATGATGAAGGTATTTTAAGAGAAGTTGAAAAATTGACAAAAAATAATCAGGAACGTACATTGGCATCATCAGGAAGAAATTAATAAAAGCGAAGAAGTGGTGTTAAAGTGGTTGAAACTAGGAAATAAAAACTTTTTTTTTCATGTTATTTCCTCTACTAGGTGTATAATCAACTCAATTGATCCGGTTAACCAAGATAGAAATATTCTTTCTACTATGGGGGCCTTAAAATCTGCATTTCTGAACCATTTCAGATCTATCTCGGGAACCAGCCCTCCACACCCTCCTCCTTTTGATCTTATCTGTGAACTTACTCCTGATCTTTCAGCGTTAGGACTTCCTTTTTCCGAGAAGGAAATCCTCCATGCTATCAATCAGCTTCTGTCTGGTAAAGCATCTGTCATGATGGCTTTCCAATCGATTTTTAAAAAAAATTTTGGGACGTTATTAAGATTGATTTGTTGAGTGCTTTCACAGCTTTCCAGGATGGTGCTCTTCACTTATCTAAACATAACAAAGCCAACATTTCTCTAATTCCAAAAAAGAAAGCTTGTATCGAGATCTCTGACTAGAGATCCATAAGTGTCATTAATTCTTTTATCAAAATTATAATCAAAATTTTGACTAATCGGTTCCAACCACTTATGACAGATCTCGTCAGTCCTCTACAAACAGTCTTTTCCAAGGGTCGATCTATCATAGAATAATCTTACATAGTCACCAGAGAATTTATTTCTTTTTACCACAATAACAAGATTCCAGCCATCCATTATAAAGTTGACTTTGCCAAAGGCTTTGATACTGTTTCTTGGGACTTTTCTTACTAATGTGCTAATTGAAAGGGGATTTACCCCAGCCTGGTTTTCTAGACCCTACAAATCTTCGTTCTTTCTTCTCTACAGTCAAAGTCAATGGCGAGTTCTCTTCTTTTTTCCAACATAAAAGAGGTCTAAGACAATGTGACTCTTTGTCACCTCTTCTGTTCATACTCATTACATGCAGACGCTCTCCATTTTTTCTTCAACAATGCCTCCTCACTCATCAATGGTTATATCATAATTTCTTCTCGTGCTTTATAATATGTTGACGATATTATCATTTCAATAGAGGCTCGCCCTCGTTCTCTTCTCATAGTTTCTGAAATCCTCTCTAACTTTGCATCACTTTCTGATCTCCAAGTTAACGATGCAAAATGTCTCTTTATTTCAAACCTATGAAAATTGAGCATTTGCCCCCTAAAAGTACAACCCCTGATTTTGCCCTCCTAAATTTCAAACTCATTCTCTATTTGTGCGAGAGAGAAGAAAGCTTGAAGACAAGAGACTAGGTTTAATCGATTTTTAGCGAATGAGTTTGAAATTTAGAGGGTAAAATCATGAATTTGTACTTTCGGGGAGCAAATGCTCAATTTCCACATTTTTAGGGGCACATAAAAAATTTTCTTTTTTTAAATACTTTTAATTTTTAATAAAATTTATCGGCTGATACTTGCCACCTCACCCTAAAAAAAAAATAATGAAGGTATTTTACAAAAAAACGGTCATTGCAGCTGGAGCTGTAGAGAGCAAAAGTCAAAAAGTGGGATCGATGTCTGGTTTGTTCTAGCTAGGCCTCCTATGATTGTTAATTTCGATATTTTAATGTGAGGTGATATATTGCTATATATGAAAGAAAATATCACCATTCTTACTGTTGTCGAAATTCAGTGTAAACATACATATGATTTACTAGCAGATACGCCCACCCAATGTGTGGGGAAATTTTTATTATTTTGTTACACTTAAATAAAATAGATAATAGATAAACATATAAATATGGGAAAAGATAAATTGATGAACAAGGATATTTTTTAACGAATAAAATTATTAAAAAATTTATGTGAAATTGTCAAGCTTAAATATAAAAGCAAATAATAGTTATGTACATAGAAGTTATAAGTATTTTGCATCATTTATGTTCCAGATGCAAAGAAAATTATGATATGCAAACGCAATATAAAAAATATGCGTCAAGTTATTATTTGAAAAAAACAGATTTGGAACGTCCTTGAAATGGTGCATGCAATAGGAGAAATAAAAAAAATAGTGCAAGAAAAAAAATAATAAAATCGCTAGAGTCAAGAATCGAACTCAGGAAATATTGACAAACTTCCTAAAAACTTTAATTCAATTCAGCGACCGGACACTTTCTGTCAAAGAGTCTGACTCTTTGTTAGAAATACAAATCTGAACCGCACATCATATCAAATTGCACAGATCAATGGTTTATAATTGATGTTAACACATGTTTCCACCCCTAGTGGTTAGAATTCATGACCTTTCTATGACTGTTTTTATAAGTAGTATAGATTTTGAAATTATATTGTAAGGGCACATCTTAAATAATTTCGGACAAAGCTAACACGTATATTGGCCACCCAAGTTGACATCTTTTTTAGCAATAAATCATAAGTATGTTTACACTGAATTTTGGATGTAAAAGAATGTTAGCTTTGTTAGTGAAAGAGTAACTATTGCGACATACCGAAAAGTTTCCTACTGTTACAATTTTGGATCTGTGAAAGAGTTAAAATTTTAGATCGTACCTAAAATAATTAAAAGGAAATTCCAAACCAAGATCCATCGTCATTTTGTTGTTTTTAACTGAAAGCGAGTATGTGTCGGGATTTCAGATCTCACCTTCGTAAATTCCAAAAAATGTTATATTTTCAGAAATCTAATATAAATTTTTTTTTTTGAAGATAAATCGGGGATCAAGCCTCCCAACTTGTTTTTAATTATTTAATAAATTATAAATTAAATAAAATTAAATGTCTATAAAGACTCTCCAGTCGGATTTCGAACCTGCGACCTCTTACTTGAGATGCATTGCTCTTTGTCACTAGACCAAGAGCTGATTCTCCTAATATAAAACTTTATATTTATATATATTAAAAATTGTTATCCTGTATCTCTTCTTTTTTTTTTCCAAATAAAGATTCTAAGGCATGTCTCTTAGCTTTGAACCTCAATTTCAATAGAAATAAGACATACCTTAGAAACTTATATTTGCAAAGTAATGTATAAATAATTCTGTATTTATTAAGATCAATTGATGAAAACTTTCGACACAGTTCAAAGATTCAACAAGAAAAAAAAATATTATATGCTACTATTCTCATAACAAGATTCAATTAAAAAATTCAAAATTTATGTTAATTTGCATGATTTGTCTTTAAGTTAAGTCTTCTCCAAAAAAACAATCTTACAATTTAACACGGATCAAACTTAGCAATTTCTATATGATACTTGATCAAGAGATTGAATATTGAACGAATCTAGTTAAATATGATAGATTAATTCTAATTTGTTCATATTTTAGCCTCTTGATCAAGTATCAAATAAATTTCAAATTTTATAAAATTGATATGAAAATGCATCGCTCTTCATATTGAATAAGATCAACGGTTTGGATTCTAAGTTTGAATTTTATATTTTGAAAAAATAACCAAAAGTGAGTTTTGGGACATTTGGGGGCATTCAAATTGTGGGCACTAGAATGCTGCTCATCTATATAAAAGACATTTAGTAGCAGAAAAACCTCTTTCAAATCCTCACAAAATAAAACTAATTGTCAAAAAGTTAGATATAAAATATTTATTTAATAAGATCTCATTATAAGTTGCTAAATTTAAAATAAATAAATATTTGTCAAAAAAAAGTTCAAACCAATTGTCAAAATGGTCAGGTAAAAAAAAAAATAGTTATTTAATAGGATCTCATTATGAGTTATTCAGTTATACAATGAATAAAAGTTGGTTAGTTCAGGGAAGGGTAAAAGATATTCCTTTTTTCACTTAGTTTGAATTTAATAAATAGCTTGCCCTTTGCATAAGTTTGGATATTACCATATTAATGAAATATTCGTACTTGCGAAAGGGTTCACACTTGTTTCACTTGAATTTAATAAGTAATTTACATTTAACACAAAAGTGTGATGTTAACATATAATATTTAAAAAATTTGAAGAGTTTAAAATTTGATACTTAACAGTACATCTGAGAACAATGAGGTAGACTAAAATCAATCGCGACTGATGAATGAGACCATCAGCTACGATTAAATCTCAATTTTTGGGATTATAGCAGTCGATCCGAACCATTCAATGTGTTCTCTATATTGAAATCTCATTGGAGACCAAATTTTACATTTGTCTGAAATTTTTTAGTATTCTTTTGGTATTTTACAGAATTCTTCATCTAAACAATTCTGGACCCTTCAATAACAACGATTTTTATAAATCTCAAAAAAATAGTAAAAAAATTCAGAAAAATGTAAAATTTGGTCTCCAATGAGATTTCAATATGTAGAACATATTGAACGGTTCGGATTAGCCATTTGAACCTAAAAAATTTAGATATAATCGTGGCTGACGGGTTCATCCGTCAGTCGTGGCTGATTTTAGTCCACCTCGAGAACAATTGATATTTAAGTGTGAATTTTTTTTTCGTTACATGTTCGTTTCAAATATAATGTATTTAACGAAACTAATCAAGCATGTTATGTCATGAACCAGCAATTGTTGGTGGAGAGTGCCCACGGCAACTCCATTCCGTGTTCTGCGCGCGTGCGGAGGATTACTAAAATGTTACGTGTGGTTAACGAACCATGTGGTTCCTTCACGGGGGAAACAGAATAAGTAATAAGAGATAAAATAAGGCAGACACATGACATCGACACGTATTTTTTTTTTAGATTTTTTTTTTGAACTTTCTTTTTTTTTAAGATTGGTAGGTAGGGCACTGTGGCTGCCTAACATCACATCATCTTGATTATTGCTAATGCTATGCTAGCTTCTTCGAGCAAGGCGCGATTACCTATTAATTGAGGCATATTAATTCACTATAAAAAATAAGTCTGATTAATTTATGAGCCGGTGCCACAAGTTTAGGTAACACCAAATGTCACAATTTTTTTTTATTAATATTTTAAATTTTTAAACCGTTGATCTTCTTTATTTTTAACGAATGATGCATTTTCATATAAATTTTATAAAATTTAAAGTTGATTTGATACTCGATCAAGAGGTTAAAATTGAACGAATCTAGTTAACTATGACATATTAATTATAATACGTCCATGGTTTGGCTTCTGAATCAAGTATCAAATCAACTCAAAATTTTATAAAATTTATATGAAAATGCATTGTCCGTTAAAAACGAAGAACATCAACGATTTAGATTCAAAATTTACATTTTAAAATTTTAAATATTAACAAAAAAAGTAAGTTGTGGCATATCTATCACGACATAATCATATTTGTGTTTATCTACACTAATGGATCGCTGAAAAACGTATAATCTGTCCACCTTAACATATTATGCGCTGCATAAAGTCTTTTTCCTTTTGTTGTCAATCCAGTAATGTTCACGTATTAACCTTTACGGCTTTACATATTCATATGTAACCATAATATGAATTTATATGCCATCTAGAAGTACTTATTTGTCAATTTATCCAGTATGCTAACATATGTACCCTGACCTATTGGAATCTATACATTTGTCAATTTGTTGTTGGATATTGCAACTAGCAAGTAGCAAGAGAGAAGGGATTCATATTTTCAAAAACTACACGTCTACACGGAACAGAAAAACAAGTTCATAAACATATATATAAGGATCTGAAGTCCTAATTGTGGATAATAGAGCACTTAACATGAACTTACAACCAACTCCCCCGTCTACGTCTAATGCACAATATTTCTGGAAGAGACTGAAACACCTTAGGCCACCAATCACAGGACAGCAGCACCCACTCCAGATTTATACACCATCAGAAACACCTTCGCAGCAGTATCAACGCTCCCTGAATCAACAGCCACAGCACCAAAGACAGCTCTCAGTGCAGTACAGATAACAGATGGAGTGGAGGCATCTGTTCCAGCAGAAACACGAATTATGGCACCGAGCCCGAGACGTTTGCCAGCAGCAGCGCATTTAGAAAGGCTGGAGGCATCAGCAACAGCAGATGAAACTGACGAGGCCAAGGCATCGGCATTGTTAGCTAGAAGCTGGAGTGAAGCAGCAGCTTCAGCAGAGCTGAGGCCGAGGATGCTGAGTGCTCGGTTATTCTCCTGGGAATAGGATGGGTGGGTCAGGGCTTGCTTCAGCAGGTCAATTGATTTGAAATCATACCTGTACAAGTTAGGGGGTTATGAATAAGGCAAAAAAAAAAAATATCAAAATTACTATTAACTAAAGGTAATTAATCTGGTTGCTAATTAACCATTCTTTTTAAAGTTAGTGCTTTAGATTATGCATTACTGGCACCATCAAGTTAATAATTACATCATCATGATGAAAATAAGCATATATGGAAATGTAAGACTCAGCAGATATTAATATTTTTTTTTTACACAAAACCCTTCTTGATATCTTAAACCCTCCCTGATTGGGTGTCAATTTCACAAATTGATCAAAAAAGGGACTTGGAATCGTACCCGATTTGCTTCTGGAGGGTTTCAAGTGCAGCGGAGGAGGAAGAAGACTCGATTGCTGATGCACAGGTCTGTTTTGAACCAACAACAAATGAAATTCTTTGAAACTTTCCTCAAATAACAAAGTTTAGATCGTGCCGCAGAAGTGAAAATACCTGAGAACACATATACCTGTCAAACATGCAAAACGAAACGGACGAACAAGTCTGTTCCGTTTAACGTTTCGTTTCAGTAACGGAACTAAATTACTCTTCCGCGTTTCCGTTTCGTTTCTGTAAAAGGAACAGTTTTTCGTCTCGTTTCTGTTCCGTTTTTCATTTTCCATTATTATTTCACATTTTCGTGTTTCGTTTCGGTAAAACGGTATAATGATCTGTTTCGTTTCCGTTCTGCTTCTGAAAACGGAATCCAATTCCTCTTCCGTTTCCGTTCCGACAGAATATTGACAGGTCTAAGAACATGGACGGAGCCAGAAATTTGACATGAAGGGGGCAAAGTGGAAAGACCGTAACCAAAAATAGGATTTAAATAATATAATAAAATAATTAAATAATATTGAAAATATTATTAACTAATTAAATAAGAACAATATTTTTTTTTTACTGAGGTCAAAATAAGATGAAAATATCTGTGATGGCATGCCTATTATTTTGTTTGGATTGAACAGTGACTTTCATCTTTATTTTAAAGAAATATTATGATACTAGCTTTCATAGAAAAGTAGCACCTGGAATTACAAAATGGAAAAGCATGCAAAGGAATTAAACATTATTTTTTTTGGAAAAAAGAAATTTAGTTCTTAATGAAAAGAATGTCTCATATTTATTTTCTTTCAATCAATATTACAATTCTCATTTTTTTTAATAAAAATAAAAACACATTTGTCTATGGCCTTCGCATCAAAAAGAGACGTGAACTTTGAAATTAACATGATGGAATTGTGAAACATCACAGGTACTTATCCAATTGACGAATCCAAATAAAGATATTAAGAAGAAACCAAAAATTCATACAATACCGCCACAACAACAACAACTAAGTCTTTGCGTTCCAAATAAATTGAATAGGCTATAAAAGAATCAAGCAAAAAAACTCAAAAAATAAAATAATATATAAAAGTAGTAGTAGTAGTAATAATAATAATAATAATAATCCACACCCTCAGTCGGAATCTAATAATGTGGCCTACAAGCCTATGGCATCACTCCTACCTCTAGATTTCTATGTAATGACTCGGTACATGAATTGCTAATTTCCATGTATTCCTATCGATCGATAAATCTATGGAGACATTCCATTCTTTAAGGTTTCTTTTTACCACTTCTTTCCATGTCAATCTTGATCTACCTCTGCCTCTCCGTGTGTTTCGAAATGGTTAAAAATTCCACTACGCACCGGTGCCTCTGGAGACCTACGTTGGATATGTCAAACCATCTGAAACGATGTTGGATTAGCTTCTCCTCTATCGGTGCAACCCCAACCATATTCCGTATGTCCTCATTTTTAATCCGGTCTCTACTCGTGTGACCGTAAATCCACCATAGCATACGCATCTCTACTACACTCATCTTTTGGACATGTCGTCTTTTTATAGTCCAACATTCTGCGCCATACAACATCGCAGGTCTAATCTTCATCCTATAAAACTTGTCTTTTAGCTTTTGTGTAACTTTCTTATCACATAAAATGCCTGATGCTTGCCACTATTTCACCCATCGTGTGCTTTTATCCTATGACTAACATCTTCATCTATCTCGCCATCGCTCTGTAGTATCGACCCCAAATATCGAAAACTATCTTTCATAGGCATTACATATCCGTCTAAACGAACATCTCCATCTTCTGATCATATCCCACTGAACTCACATTTATATACTTTGCCTTAGTTCTACTAAATTTAAACATTTTTGAATCTAGAGTTTATCTCCACAACTCTAATTTTCTATCGAACTCTTCCTACTCTTATCAATTAGCACTACATTATCAACAAAGAGTATACACCAAAAAATCTCTCCTTGTATATCCTTCGTGATCTCATCCATCACTAAGGTAAAAATATAAGGGCTCAAAGCTGATCCATGATGTAGTTCTATTATATTTTAATAGGAAAGTCGCTAGTCACACTATCGCATGTCATCATACAAGTAACAGCACCATCATACATGTCTTGGATGAGGGTAACGTACTTGGTGGGAATTTTTTTTCCCAATGCCCACCACATGACTTTCCTCAGTACTTTGTCGTATGCCCTCTCCAGATCAATAAAAATCATATGTAGATCATTCTTCTGCTCCCGATATCTCTCCATAAATTGTCTTATAAAAAAGATAGCCTCCATAGTCGACCTCCTAAGTATAAAATCAAATTAGTTTTTCGAAATATTTGTCATCCATCGCAAGCAATGCTCGATCACTTTCTCTCAAGTTTTTATTGTATGACTCATAAGCTTAATCCCTCTATGATTTGTACAGTTTTGAGCATTTTCTTTATTATTGGCACTAGAGTTCTTCTCCCCTACTCGTCCGACATCATGTTTGATCGAAAAATACTATTGAATAGTTTGGTTAACCAAACTATATCCACATCTCTGAGACATCTCCATACTTCGATCAGTATGTTATCAGATTCCAAAATCTTACCTACTTTCATTCTTTTTAAGACTTCTTTAACCTCGGACATTTGGATTCTCCTAACGAATCATCTATTGGAGTCATCAAAAGAGTTGTCCAGCTTAATTCCTAGAACATCATCTTCAAAAGTTCATACAATACCGCAATTTTCAATAATTCTAGGGGAAAAAAACTTGCCTACCAAGATAATTTTATGTCCATTTTTCTTTTCCAATGCCCACCACATGACTTTCCTCAGTACTTTATCATATATTTTCTCTAGATCAATGAAAACCATATGTAGATCTTTCTTTTGCTCCCGATATCTTTCCATAAACTACTTTATAAAAAAGATAGCCTCCATAATCGACCTCCCAATCATAAAACCAAATTAGTTTTTTGAAACGTTTTTCATCCATCTCAAGCGATGCTCGATCACTCTCTCCCAAAACTTCATTGTATGACTCATAAGTTTAATCTCTCTATAGTTTGTACAGCTTTGAGCATCTCCTTTATTCTTGAATATTGATACTAGAGTGCGTCTCCTCCACTCATCTGACATCATGTTTGATCGAAAAATCCTATTGAATAGTTTGGTTTACCAAACTACATCCACATCTCCAAGGCATCTCCATACTTCGATCAGTATGTTATCAGGTCCCAAAATCTTACCTACTTTCATTTTTTTAAGGCTTCTTTCACCTTAGATTTTTTTATTCTCCTAACGAATCGTCTATTGGAGTCATCAAAAAAATCGTCCAACTTAATTCCTAGAACATCATCTTCAAAACTTCATACAATACCGCAATTTTCAATAATTATAGGGGGAAAAAACTTGCCTACCGAGATAATTTTCTGTCCATTTTATTTTTACCTTTGGGATTAACGTGAGACAAGTCTGAGAAAACTACTGGGCATTCATTTCTATCGGGGAGGGGGGTCAAAAAAATTTTTTTTATAAAGAATCTCTTATAAATAACGATATTAGTGTATAGTGTTAATAAGTGCTCGTTTTTTTAATTTTTATTGCTAATTACCATTAATTAACCTAATTAAACAACAAGCATCTCGATGGATCTTGTTCAAGCATCAACACACATCACATGAGAGAATGGGAAGGTGATCGATTTTACCTCTTCTTGTCTCGTAACAAGAAGGCCCGATCCAACTCTTTAGAAATCGGCAGCGTGCTCGTCTCCACCACCAAGTCGCCGGCGGCCACATCGAGTCCACCAAGAGGATTAACCAATCTCTAAGTTCTTGTGCTAGCAAGAACAAGAGAGAAGATAATCCTAGTAGTTCTCCAATTAATCAACTAATTAATTATTGGATCTAAGTTCAACACATGAGCCCTATGAATGAAACAAGAGAACAATGAATGAAAAATTCTGAATTTTTCTTCCTCCTTGGAAAGTGGCGGCCAAGTATGAGAGAGAGAAATATTAAGAATTAGGTTAGCAAAGCACACAATTATATGTGCTTATATAGACCACCAACCCTACCAAACCCTCTTGCATATTTACCAATATGCCACTCTTTATGGCCGGCCATGACATGGGCCATTATGGACCATTGGCTCAATTGATTAATCTCTAATTGGCATACTAAATCAAATATTTAGTGGGCCTTATCATTTGCATCCAACTTGGGCTTAATTAGGCTATTCAAATTAAGCCTATACATTTAATTTCATTTACTCAATTAAATTAAAGTTTGTTGAACAAAATTAATTATCAACATATTGATAATTATTTTAGGATTAGCAAATGCACTAATTTATTTCTATATGATCCCTTTGACTTAATTAATTATAACGGTTCGCAACGGTATATAATTAATTAATCAACTTATCATATTTTTACAGTACTCACTGCTGCGAATAAATAAATAATGCACTGTATGGTTAAAGCTCTATTTGTGTGACCCTTTGAGAATTTATGCTATGTTGGCCAAGGAAAATAAATCGCTATTTATTTTCAATAATCATAAGCGGTATCTAGCAACACGTTATGATTTTCAATTCGCATAAATAAATAATGTACTGCTACAGTATATCAATCCTGCATAAGAAATAAAAGTATCTCCTTGTTTGATTCTTATGTCACATGATATCATCGTATAATCCAAGATAGGAATGTGTCATTCTTGCTGATTATACGTTTCTTGATCTAGAGATAATTGTATCAAGTTGCTAGCAAACAATCTATCTCCATCAAGGAGCCCAAACAGATATCATCACTCACTAAATAAATTAATGAGGGAATACGATTTTCTTGATGAACAGCTTTTTCCCGCACAATTCAAGAGAGCATAAATAAAGTCCGTATAGCAACCTTTATCAGGAATCAACGTTAGACCATATTTATAGAACATATCCTCATGTGGAAAAACTGAACTATCTCAAACTTAGAATCAAACTCAAATGAAATAAATAATGACACATAACACAATCCATATATTTATTTTATTGGATCATGTCCTATACTATGTTCCATAACATATACATATGCAATTAAGTTGGTAACTCCTTACCTATGATCTGTAGAACTTAATCATCACTTAACTTGCATACTAATCTTATCTGATAATTAATATTTCTTGTTAATTATCAAGATTACGGACCTTTTAGATTTATTATTGTCATTTAATTATAAATGAAATACGGAGATCGACAATTCAGATCCTCAACCTGAATGATCTGTCAATAAATAAATCAAGGAACAAATGATCAAAATCATCAATAACATAAACCACAGAAATAGCCATAATGATTGGCTTCTAGGACATAACTCTAACATATAGATCTCTTTTTTTCTTCTTCTTTCTTTCTTATTGACAGCCGCTGTCAATTCCTTTAATATATATTCCAACCATGGGAGGGACAAAGCCCAGCAGAGCCCTGTCCCTCCACCCCTGCCTGAGAATGGAAATAAAGTTTATATAAAAAAAAGAATGGAAATAAATACGAGTGGTACGAAGCACTAACAGAACTGTACATGGGGCCGTTGTATTGGATGTTGCATGAATAAGGAATAAGAATAAAAATTTAGAAATTCGTGCTTGTTCATATTTTTTATTCATATTTTAAGATTTTGTTAGAATATGAATAAGCACTCAAATAAGTATAAATTTCTTATTCTTGTGTTGTTTGAGTTTCACGCGAATAAAAAATTTGAAGCTTATTCTTATTCACACATTTATTAAACACGCCACCATGAATAACCTTGGCCCCAGGCTTTCCTCACATTTTTTTTTTTTTTTTTGAAATTCTAATGCTTTCTAGCTTTCATCAAAATGATTACATTTGTGTGCACGTGATTTGGGATACCAAACAGCCAAACAGTCAACTGTGTGAATTCAATCCAAATATCCAATCAGCATCGATATAAAACAGTGATACAGTGACTGTTTTATGTATTGCATTTGTGAAAATGCATGCAGCATGCATCATTAATTACAGCGGGGCTGCAATCCTAAAACTGTGTAAAAGAATCCACAGAGTAATCAAATCTGCCTCTATAGTCTATACACGGATCGATCTACGAGTTTGGTACTCATTCTGAATCCAAAAAACCCAAAATATATAATATAAAATTATAATATAAACTAGCTAATGCATCGCGCTACGCGCGATGTATGATTAACTTTAGTTGAGTTCATAACTTGTAATATTGATCCAGGCAATTTATTTTTGCTAATTCAGTTATTTGGAGGTAGAATTTTTTTTAAAAAAATATTTGTGTTGGTCCTGCGATGGTATATTTTTTATTTTGTTTATTTTGTCATTCGATGGCTGTTACTAATTTTGTCAGATAAATTTGATAAAAATAGGTCGAAAAAGAAACAATAGAAATAGATAACGACATTAGATAGAAAGATATACATATAGACATACACAGAGGTGTGCTTGCAGAAAATAGCAGTTTTTCATCAGATAAGCCATTATAGAGGCTCAACTGTGCAGAGCAGCCGTGAATGACATTTTTACACCGCAGCTATCTGATGCAGTTGAAGATTTATAAGGGAACGCAAAAGCAAGCCTACTGGCTCTAAAACTACCTTAAGTTACAGCACCTGCTTTTGCACACTTCTTATAAAGCTAGGATATTATACAACAGACAAAATAACTATTTAGTTTCTAGTTAGCATAGCTGCAGGAATGGTTGCTACAGATGCTTGAACCAATTCATGAGAAGATTGTTAGTTACAGCATCTGTATGCAAATAGATGCATGGCTATTTGTATTTTATATATAAGACTGAAGTGTTTTGTTTCAATAAGTGGTGTGGATCGCGCTTATTGGTATGGAGAAACCTGGCATTGAATTCTATTTTTTTTCCTACTTGTTTTTCATGATATAGCCTAATTTATAATGACAGTCATGGAACAAACAGGAAATGTAGCATGTGCTGTTGTTATTCAGTGAGGGCATTGTTATAGAAACAGCCTGTTGTCCAGTAATTGGCTTTGCACCAGTAAAGTAAATAAGTAATTTTATTAATACCTGGGTAGGTTGGTGTCTGCAGCAGCATTGTCGCCCAGGCCTGATAATTTTCTTTTTGTTCTCTGCTTGCTGGAGCAAGAAACAAAACTTCTTCTTGAGCAGTTCTGTCCTCAGCAAGGTCAGGTCTGAACAATGATAATACAATGAGCAATTGATTGTTCACGAATCTTTTTATGCAATAGTAAATGATATAGTAATGGCACAGCAGAGAAAAAGTGCATACTCTGCATGTTCGAGTGGATCTGGATTTGTAAATAGGAAGAAAATAGAATGAAACCAAATTTCACACAACGAATGTTGAATATGAAGTGATTCAAAATGTGCAATGAATCACCTCTCTACAATATCGAACTTGTCCTTCCAATGTACAGAGCCGAAAAAAATATGAATAACGTTTAATTGAAGTAAGTTAAAAACTAATTTGTGAGGAGTTTTGATAATGGTGGAGCTGACATTATATTTTAACCCAATTCTTTCCCAGTAAATGTGCATAAATAAATGCAGAGAGGTATAGCAACACCACAAAGGACCACAGTTGTACCTAAGGATAAAGGAACCAATTATACTTACTCTTCATATAAGCACACCAACACAAAAGAGAGGGAGCACAATGATTTGATAAAAAACAGTTAAATCCTCATTTTGCAAAATACATAACACGAAAAATATATGCACAAATACAGATAAATCAGATTCTCGAACCATTTCGAGCAGATTGGGGGCTATAAGTAAATATTGGCCAAATTTGCCCACTTATTGGTTCTATAAATATTGCTTTCTTTTGTGTCCTATGTAAATTCGCAAAATGAGAATGGCTAGAGAGTTTCAGACCAATCATCATATGATGTTGGAAAAAGTCTCTATCTTGGAAAAAGTCTGTATCAGTAGAGTGAAAAATTGAGCTTATTGATAGCTAGATGTACTTGTGCCTCCAGCAGTGTCGTCACTGGAACCTGACAGGCTTTGTTTGTCCGTTCTACTTGCTGGATCGAGCACTGATGGTTTTTCTTTTCCAGGGTCATCCTTGGTGATGTCAGGACTGAATGATGGTAATACCATGAGCAGGTTCTTTTTGTTATGCTCTAATGCGAAACAGTATATAACAAAGTAATAGCACGATCTACAAAAAAATACATACCGTTTGAACTGCAACGGTTCTATTTCTGTAAAAAGCTCTCTTTTTGTGCCAGTGTGCTAGATGGCTTTCTTTTTCATGGAGAGAGTGCATTCTGTATTGGAAATAATGAATCCTAATGGAATGAATAAGATAAATATAATTGAGAGCGAAATAAGCACATTGTATAATTTTTACTATTATTTTTTTTGTTTGTTTTGTAAAAAAGAACCTTTTGGTATGCTGTTGCCGGAAAAGTAGGACCAACATGTCCAGAACCATAATTTTATGTTGATTCGCCAATTGCATGGAAGCCAAAAATTGTAACCATTGTCTAAACGATATTATTTTCTTTGAACAAAGTTGTTTTGTATGCTGCAAGGTCAGTAAAGATGCTAGTGTGTTAGGTTGACAATAAGGTTCCTATACTATATTAGTTCACAGGAAGATAACCTATTCCGGCCTATGGAAGTTGTGTTATAAGTATGCTCCATGAACTGAAATGCTAAGTCTGCTCCATTTGAAGGATTTAGAGAGATGCCTGAACATAGAAATATCTAATACAGTAAGGATAATTATACTTATAGCTGATTAAGCATCATACCAGTTCAAGCATCTTCCTTAATACTGGTATGATGCTCAATCCTCGAACACAGAAATATCTAATGCAAAGCATTCTTAAGTAGTTTAGTACCAATAAATAAAGAACAGTATGAACCTGTAGGTCTCAGAGAAATATATTTGATTAATGCCAAGGAGTGAAAGGTTGATGTTTTTAAGCATAGAAAAAGCCTTGACGATCAGTCATGGCTTTTATTGAAGAACTTAGTCTTCATTAGAAGGCTCAACATCAATATCTTTGAGGAGGAACAGATGCAACAAATGGTCCATCTCGTGGGCAGTACACACCATAAATCAAAAGTAGCAATACTTAATGAAAGGATTTAAAGAGAAGCTTACAAAATGCTTATTGTATTAGGCTGAGTATGCTCTATTTCAAGGATTTCAACTTTAATCAGTGCTTACCAGTATAAAGAATGACCTAAACCAGACCTAAATTGAAGTCGTTAATAAACTGGTCAATATGTTGTCATACACTTTGACCAGCACAATATAAAAATATTAATTGTAACATATCAGTTTCTGTTAATAGCTAACTAATGAGGTGAAATTCTAAAGAATATATATAAATATATAAATTAATAGCAAAATAGTAATGAACAATTAATAGATGGAGCATTAAACTGAAATATTTAGCAAGGGTAATTATTTACCTGAAAGAGGCAAGGACTGAATAGACGAAAAGCAAGGTTTATTTTTTTCAGAATAGCAAGCAAGCCCCTCTCTAATCTCCTAGTTGCTAGTCTTGTTGTCACTTCAACTTCACCTCTATGCCATTACCACTCAACTGCTCCCAAATCTGCCAAATGCTTAATCATACAGAAAGAAAAAGGAAGAGAAAAAATAGAAGAAGAAAATATTATTTCTTTAGAAAGGCATATATCAATTTTAGATAAGAACAACATATTTCATTGGTTGCGACTTAAGTTATGTTGGACCAGTAGATTAAGGCAAAATACTCAATTTTACTGTTATTTCTTTCTAAAGCCAATTTGTTGCTCATATTATGGTAAGTTCACTAAAATGTATATCGCTTAAAAGAAAAAAAGAGAATTAACAGAAAATTAATTACCATGCAATCCATTATATGTTGGTAGCTTAGATGAAAATCATGGTCCGTAGAGAAAGAGAAAGCACCTGATCATATCAGCACTGTGCAAGGCGCAGGCCTTGGTGAGCTTCTGTTGACTCAGACTAAGGCTCCTGACGCAAGTGGCATCTACATAGATGGCATCCTTGAGCTGTACTTTGGGTTTTCTGTTGATAAATCAAACACCAAAGCAGGTCCAATATAAGCAGAGGCACCAAATCACCGAGCAAAGAAATAGAAGCAGACAAACCTGAAAACAGGACAGAAAACAGCAACAGAAATCGAAAGACGAAGGCCTAGAAAGAACAGAAAACGGAAAAAGCACACTCAAGAATTTCCATAGACCGGTACAGAGGCAGCACCTCAAGGATTCCTATTCAAAAGTTCTTCAAGTCAAGAAGCGAGCAACACAGGTAGGCATTTTCATAGACTGACCAGTTATTTTCAGTAAAAATTAACAACCTAAAAGAACTGAATAGCACATCTGACTGGAAAGCAACAATCAAACAGGCAAAAAGAACAAAGAAAAGATAAGAACTACCTCTAAAAGAAGCACAAAACCACCAGATCGCCGTGAGAGAACACCAAAAAAAGGGAGCGCGAGAGAGAAGGTGATCAGATTGCCGTGAGAGAGAGAGAGACCTTGCAGATGAGATGGGGAGAGGTGAAGAGGCAATCGAAACTGACCAGATGGCCGTCAGAGGCTTAAAAACCCTAGCGCCTAAGATTGCAGTGAGGAAATAGAAGTTGAGAATTTGAGAGAGAGAGGAAGAGGAGAAAGGAAGATGGAGACTGTCGCAGAGAAACAGCACGATTTAGAGCCTTCGAGAGAAGGCAGTAAGGCCAGCACAGTTCGCCGTACACATCGGAATGAGGAGAAAGTACAGAAGAGGAATGGGTATCGCGCGGAGAAAAGGGAAGTCGGATCCAATGAAGGCCAACAGAGTGCATCGCGGCAAAGGTCGAGGCGAAGAACAAAGTGCAGAACAACACCGCACAGAAACTGCAACATAAAACCGGAAGAAACACAGCCAGGTCATCGCTAGCCCACGCGGAGAAGGGCGACCAAACCAAGCAAGCACAGTGAAAGGATCGGAGGGCTGAGATGGAACACAGCAGAAGAAATGGACGGCTGGGATTTGAAGTTATTCTACAGTCCTCTCTCAGTTTGAAATTAATATACTTATAATTAGTAAAACAGTCCTGATAATTGCCCAGCATCTCATCTGACCTAATTTACTTTTATGGGAAAGACTTTTTACCACCCAATGATCTTCCAGTGCGTCGACGTGACTTTTGACGCCGGTAAGAATGAACAAATGCAATGTGCCACAAGGGTGAACTGTGTACAAATTCACTTATGTACCGATTAATGTGAGCCATATACAAAATGCAAGCGAAATCTAAGTTTGTATACGATTCACACTTTCTAGTGCATCAAAATTTAAGCCTGATTTAACAGAACCCATGTTAGCGACTACATTTTTTTCTTGTGAAAAAATAATTAGCTAGCGCACACACCCTATGTTCATAATTTCTGTTGCACCTTTGACCTTTCCAACGTGGACAGCAATGTGTCATAAAATTTATAACATGCTTTTAATTACTTTTAAAACAGAGATAGATATCGACTCCACATCTGCTCCCAAAAAAAATTGCATTGGCAACAGCGATATAATTGGTTTGCACCTGTTCTTTCCGATTAGACATGACATTGATTGCAGATCATACAAGAACATCTCTGTATATATATGTGTGTGTATATGTGCACAAGTTACTTGAAAAGTACTACTTTCATAAGACAAAATATAATAGCAAGGTGCCATCACCTTCCTGCCAGCACATGAACGCATCAAGTTATTTGAAGTGCAAATTTCAAAGTTTGCACATCCGGAGGAGGTCTTAATATCGTACTTTCAAAAACCTATATCACACCAATATATATAATTTCATGTGTGGTACTTCGTTGAACAATTCTCTAGTGACCCCAGTACCATTAACCCCAAACTCTTTTTGTGGTCCTGTAGAAATTTGAGAGAGTACAATGTAGAAAAGATCATTTATAAATTATAATTAATGAGCCACGTACATATGTTTGAGGACCGCTGATCACGATTCACGAACCTTTAAATTGAGGCTGTTACATTGGCTACTGGTAGGGGTGTTTTCGAGTCGAGTAGCGATCGAGTTATACCCTACTCGAAGTCACGTCATTCCATTTCGAGTCAACTCGTGACTCGATCGTAAAGCACTCCGAGTTTCCATGAGTTAATCGAAATCAACTCATGACAACTCGAGTTAAGTCATAACTCGACAAGTCAACTCGAAATGTGATTTCAGTATACAGAAGACACAAAGCTATTCTTAGATTAAACGATAAAATATATATTTTCCCAGCCCTACTAGTTAAGATTGTCAGTTTGTCACACGGTAGCTGAACAAGAAAGGGATATCTCAAAGTCAAATACACTTATACACAATTACACACAAGTCACAACGCAAAAATTAAAAGAATTATAAACGATAAAATAGAATAATTACCACACAAACATGTTAAATGATACATTAGCACACAAAGTCACAAACTACATCAGTTTAAATTTCAAATAAAACAAAGAAACATACTGATACTACTAAGTACTAACTAATAACTACTACATAGCTGAATAGTAACTGCTGCAAATTTAGGTTTCTACATAGCTTAATATTGAAATCCTGCAAATTTAATTAGCTAGCAATAGGAGTAATGCATTAGCAACACCATAATTCTTTCTGACATTTTCTCCATGCCTGAAGTTGTTCCTGTGATAAATAATTCAGGGAAAACAAAATTAAATTGTTAACCATAATTCCTTACTTCTTATCTCAATCTACACAAGATCATATTTAAATTTCATACAAACAGAAAAGATCAAATTTAAATTTCATATAAACAGAGAGAAGATCAGATTTAAATCTCATACAAATAGAGAAGATCAACTAAAGTCTATAGACGAGTACAAGTACTGAAGTACATACCGACAGAGATCAACTCATGGAAAGGTTCTTCATTGCAATTTCCACTTCTAATTGCTCCTCCTCTTTTGCTAGTTGCTGAAATGAAATAAAAATTATAATATTATCACTGAAAATTTAATATTTACAATATGGAAGTTATGATATGAAAATTGTCTCACTTGTAATGTCAAAACTGTAGATTTTGATGCTGCCCTTAGCCAATCACCTCCACAAACAAGAAGCTCTACCATATCCTTTGAAAGTGAACTCCTGTAGTCATCTAAGACACGACCACCGGCACTAAAGGCCGATTCTGAAGCCACAGTTGTGACTGGAATACAAAGCACATCCTTTGCCAACTTGCTTAAAATGGGAAATTTACTACAATTTTGGCACCACCATACTAGCACATCAAATGGACGGCCTCCTTCAGGAACAAAAGGCGGTTCTTCCAAATACACCTCAAGATCAGATTTAGACCTGCTTTCTCCATTCATTTCTTTAATGAAAGCAAATATCCGCGACTGAGCCGCTGATAATGCCTCACTAGAGGTGCTTGTTTCTTCCATGCTTGATGTGCTTGTGGCTGCATTAGAGTTCAGTGAGTTCACCACTGCCTTAGCATATTTCTCATATAATGCTCTCAAATGGTCAGTGACTTCCTTAATACGGTCAACAACCTCATATTCTTGATATAACTCTCTGAAAGTATACTGAACCGATGCCAATTTAAACCTTGGATCAAAGATAGAAGCAACCGCCATAAGTACTCCAACTTCTCCCCAATATTTCTCAAATTTCTCAAACATAGGCTTACTCATCTTTCTCAAAAACTCATCAGATGATCTATATGCCTCACATATCTCCTTCTTCACATTGTAAGTCTCCACCAAAAATAAATTTGCAGTTGGGTATGTTGTACCCGAAAATATATTAGTTGCTTCTACAAACACTTCAAGAAACTTGCAAATTTTTCCAGCTTCATCCCATTCTACATCTTTTGGTTCCCACTCATAATTAGGGTCCCTCATGGCATACTGATGAATAACTGTCTTGTAGTGAAGGGCTGATTTTAGCATTCGGTGGGTTGAATTCCACCGGGTTTGAACATCACTACATAATGACCGCTTAGTTTCTACGCCATGTGCAATAGCAATCTCTCCAAACTTAAAAAGTTTACTCGGCGACTTTCTAAGGTACTTAACTCCTTCCCTAATTTTGAAAAGACACTCCTTAATGACCTTAAGTCCATCTTGAACAATTAAGTTCAAGATATGAGCACAACATCTGACATGGAAAAACAACCCACCAAAATGCAACTTGTCCCTCCCCTCAAAATTAGACTTCAAAAGATATGCAGCCCTATCATTACTAGAAGCATTATCTAATGTAATGGTGCCAATTTTGTCTTGTATACCCCACTTCATGAGACAATCAAGAATCCCATCTGAAATCACTTCACCACTGTGTGGTGGTGCAAGATCAATAAAACTGATGATTCGCTTTTGTAACTTCCAATTTGCATCTACATATTGTGCTGTTAAGGACATATAACCAACACTTGTATTTGAAGTCCAACAATCACTTGTTAGTGAGATTTTTGATATATCTTTAAACCATTTTTTCATCTTCTCTCTCTCTGATTCAAACACTTTCATACATTCTTTTTTTATAGTCTGCCTACTCACTTTTTGAAACATGTGATTGTTGTACTTCATTAAAATATTGAACCATGTATACTCTACAAATGCAAATGGCAGCTCGTGGGCTATTATCATCTTTGCCATTATCTCCCTGTTCTTTGCATGATCATAACCTCCACCAGGTCCAGAAATACCCAACGAAAAATTTGTACTCTCTTGAGATTCAAAATTTAGCATACCTTGTGTTTTGCCACGTTCCTTTTTTAAGGCAGCACATTTACTTTTAACATGCAACAGGAGAGTTGATGTTGGACCTCCATCAACATACTTGTACCTCTTCTTACAATGTTTGCACTCGACTTTTGGCACTACTTTTCCCTTCTCTTGAACTTCAATCTCGACAAAATGTTTCCATACTGGTGACTTCCTCTTACGCCCAGCTTTTGACAAACCAGGCTCTTCTATATCCTCATTAACCGTCTCACCATCTTCTTCTTCTAAATGAACACTTTGGCTCTCCTCAATTGCAATTGAAGCATTGACATTTTCATCTTCAACTTCAATTGGTGTGGACATCCTACAACAGCATAATGAAAGACAAAAAATGAGTTAAACTAATTTAGGAGAATTATCAGAAGTTCACAAGACAACAAGGAAAGTGTACAGTTCACTAATACATCATGTACAATTCACTAATTTATGAAAGACAAACCTTGGTAATGTGTACAGATCACTAATACATCATGTACAGTTCACAGTTTTAGGGGATTCCAAACTGTGTACAGTTCACAGTTCACACTAATACAGTTCACAGTTCACAGTTCTCAGTTTTACATAACTTAACCAGCAAATGGTCATTAAACAGAAAAGAGAGAGAGAGAGAGTTAACATTTAATTTTTTATCACATTTTCAGTTAAAACTCACCAGATATTGCAAATCACATTCACATCTATGAAAAAATAACCGAGAGACAGAGAGAGAGAGACTAGCCTTAGCAGATAGCAGTTAGCACAAAAATTAGGTGGGTGGTTCAGAAATCAGAAGTTGTAAATTGTAAGTTCAGTGGCTCAGAACTCAGACCTACAGACAAGAATTGTCAAGTTTGAATAAATAATAATAATTTTTTGTACAAAGAAAATGCTCAAAGAACACAAACATGCTACAGAAATAAACGATGCAACTAAAGAAAACATGTAACATGAAAACAGAAAAAAATCGAAGATCAAAGTGAGAAAGAGCAGAGATCGAACCATGTTGTAGCTATAATCGGAGTTCCAGAGTTTCAGGTGAGAGAGGCTGCGCGGTCAGAGGTAGAGCGAGAGGCGGATTGAGCGAGAGTGAGACTGAGAGAGTAGAGAGGCTGCGCGGTCAGAGGTAGAGCGAGAGGCGGATTGGGCGAGACCGCGAGAGTGAGACCGAGAGAGTAGAGAGGCTGCGCGGTCGGAGGAGGTGAGCGACATGATAGTTAGGTTTGTGAGAGAGTAGAAGAGTAGAGAGACTGAGAGTTGATTCAGTCGAGAGACTAGAGAAGAGAGTAGAGAGACTGAGCGAGAGAGAGATTGAGGAGAGCGGCGGAGTGACCAAGGGGTAGGGTTAGCGGTTAAGTTAGACTGATAGTGATACAAACTATATGGGCTTATTGGGCTACGCTGATAACTCGAGTTAGGGCCGACCGAGTTTGGGCCTACTCGAAATCACGTCATTTAATTTCGAGTTGGGCCTAACTCGAGTTGTAGTAACTCGATTTTTCCTAACTCGAGTCATATCCGAGTTTTTTTCGAGGCGAGTTCGATTAATTCACGAGTTACGATTTTTTTGCCCACCCCTAGCTACTGGTCATGAATTGTATTTGAATCAAAAATAATATGTAAACAAATTAGATTTAGATATGCCCAGACAATTCAATGAGTTTTGCCTCTTTTTGTTTGCTGAGTTTGTCATTCAAATTTGTACGATGTTATTTCAGAATGATTGATAATAGCTTCTTTTCTGGTCAATCTTAATTATCTTTGTATAATTAAGCCATATTAGGAAGCCTTAGTAACTCCACATTCAAACAAAAATGAAAGAGATGCTCATATTGGAAATTAAGAGAATATTAAGGGTATGTTTGGTAAGCTTTGAATAAGGCCTTATTCCAGAATAGGCCTTATTGCAGTGTAACCAAACAAGAACTCAATAGCCCGAATTGTCAATTGGAGGCCTTATTCTAATTTCAGGCATCCCACGAAATTAGGTCCCATGAACTACGATCGCCGAATAAAAAATTGTTTCCATCGTACGATCGTCAATTAAAAAAATGTTCCTTGTGACCGTTTTATCCCATCTCCTTCGTCTCTTTCTCTCTCTTCCATTATTGGCAACAACAACAATGCCGCACAACTTGTGTCCACTGCAAGATAGATCTACGGCGATCGGCGGAGCAATAGAAGAAATCTTTGCCATACTCGAGTACTTCGCAAGACGCTGAGTTTAGAGAGCTCTGATTTGTTGCCATCTGATGTATCTTCCCTTGTATTCTGGCTTTGTACTTTTTTTTTACAAAAATTGAAAGATTTGTGTACGAATTTAAGTAGGAAAATGACTGTGGTTGTTAATGTCTTTTCTAATTATTGTAATATATGAAGGATGTGGTGAAATGCGGATTTTAAATAGATCAGTTAGATCTAATTATTAAATGCAACTAGATAGTACGAGGTTTATATTGTTGCGTATTTCTTAGGGTGTATAGGTCTCCATTTTTTTATTTTTCGGTTGATTTCTGGATTGAGACATTTTTTGTTGTTGCTTTTTCTATATAATTTCTTATTTGTTTCTTTTAGCAAGAGATGCGACAGGATTTCAATTTGTACAGAGGAGACAATATTTAATACAACTCTTCCTTATTTTTTCCCCTTTTCAGCAGGTAATTTCGACATGTTTTCATTCCTGTATCATAGGATTTAAGTTGGAATTTTACAAGTAAAGTTAAGGTTTCCTTTCAGCAAGTTGGATTTAAGTTTTTTCTCATTTAAGGTTTCCTTATTATCAGGAAAATAACTTCACACTATCGATTACTTTCAAGTATATAGTTGTAAAGAAAAATTATTTACATCATGATTTAGATGATGGGGTGGTTAATCTCTGTAATCGAGTACTCATTTAGTTACACTGTAAGTAGTCGGGGTCAAGCTATTGACTTTTGTAAATAAAGGTTGGCTTGTGCCAATTGCATGGTAGGTACATATTAGTTAGATTGCTATGTAGATACCGTCTATGATGAGGGTATCTTAACTGTGCTATTAATTGATCTCATAAGAATCCGGTCTACTAGTTAGTGTTGTATTTTACTTACAAATCAATTAAATTAGGCTTAATTAAAGTGGTACACAAATGTATAGTCTTCCTAACAGATAGTTATGTCTTTAGTTCAATGGAATTTCAAAGCCTCTCCATTTCAACCAAAAAGAAGAAAACCAATAAGGGAAGCTTGTCTCCAAAAGTTGAGGTTAATCTTTCATATGTGCTATTTTGGTTTTATTTTGGAATTTCAAAGCCTCTCCAATAGTTATGTAGCTTTAACTAGATTATGTATCAGAATTCATATGTGCTATTTTGGTTTTATTTTGTACTAATAGCACTAGCTTAGGTCCTCAGGTAGCAAGTATGTTTATGTGTACTTTAAGAACTTCCTTGTCGGCAGATTGTACTTGAACTGATGTGTACAATTTGTCTCTTTAATTATTAGCTGTTATGTACTATTTGTTGCATTGATGTGTATGCTCATTTACTCTCTTTTTTTCATGTGATTTGAAGTTTATGTTTCTCGCAACTGTTATGTACTTAAGTCAAAGATTATTGATTAACCTTGTTGTCTAATTATTTTCAGGCTTCACAGAAATGTCATCTGATAATGATGACTCTGAGGAAAAGAGATGGGAACGCAACAAGCGAGCTGCTGCCTTGGTTGTCAGTGCAGCAATATATTTTTCAACCGAGAGGAGAAAATTGAAGCGTGATAGAACGACGTCGGGTGCCCAACATATCAGAGAGATACTCAAAGGTAGCGCCGTGGTAGTTCAGGAGAATTTTCGGCTAACTCCGGATAATTTCAGACTTCTAGGTGATGAACTTAGGGCTCGAGGACTTGAATGTCGGGGAGATTTAATAATTGAGGAGCATGTCGGCATGTTTCTTCAGCTGGTTGCCCAGGGAGCTACTATTCGAAAATTATGCCTGGATTTCCAACACTCTGAAGAAACTGTGTCGAGATCATTGAGAGAGGTATTATGTTGTATACTGCGCATGATACCACAATACATGAAATTGCCTGGAGCCAATGAGCCAGTATATCCAAAACTATGACAAGGGACAGAATTTTATCCATTCAAGGTGCGTTGCCATACCCCTCATTAAATTGTAAATGTAAAACAAGTGTAAATCTCCTACTGAAACAAACATAAAACAAGTGTAAAACAAGTGTAAATCTCCTACTTAATCACCCTGTCACGTTTCCGTCAGTTTATAGCTCTTTCTCTGAAGAGGACAATCAAGAAAGTTTAAATACTGCAGAACCTAACTAATGTGTTCATTTCCTACCAAAATTCTCATTTTTAATTCCAATGTTCACATATTTTAATTTTTATTCCTAGTTAAAAATGTGCATAATCCATAAAAAATGTCAACTAATTCGACAGGATTGTGCATAATCCATAAAAAATGTATGAAGGTTAAAATATTTATAGTAAATTTTTGCTTTTATACATCCTACCCCACAAAATTCCTCTGATTCTGCAGTATAATTGATCCCCATAGCTAAACAAAGGAAATTGTCTCCTGCAGCATGATGAGATTGGTCTCTCTCTTCCCTTTAGAGATGTTTCACTCTTAGAAAATTAATTAGTTTCTCTCTTTTAAAGAATGTCACTATTATATATGCATTTGGTGCAACAAATTTATGTGTTATGAGGGGGGGGGGCTGTTGTACTAAACGTCTCTAAGTTTGTCGATTACAAAACAATATCATTTGGCATTTAACGATCTTCTTTGAGTTGTATAGGAAGAAGATGCAAAGTTTGAAGACTTGGATAAAAACTATGTGCAAAATCAAGATCAAGTATTTAGAGAGCTTATAGGCTAGTTTAGACTTTAATAGAAGGTTTACTTTAGTCCTTTTATCCTTGAAATAGTCTAGATAGCAGAAAAGCTCAAGAACTCAGCATCTTTCTCAGTTTCAGACCCAGTGCGTCGTGTAACGCAATATTGGGTTACACAACGCACTAGTGAGTTGTGTAACGTAATATTGGGTTATATAACGCACCTGTTTGTGCAGACTTTTTCCTTTAGCAGAAACAGTGCGTTACACAACGCAACAGAAGGTCGTGTAACGCACTAGCTGCATCATACAACGCAATTTATGCGTCGTGCAACGCAATATCCTCAAGTCAAGCCAGAACGTTGTATAACGCACTGAAACGTTGTACAACCTTTCTTTGGTTTTTCCCTGGCCTTTTTCACTCACTTTTCCTGATCATTTAATATCATTTAATGTTGCGTTGCACAACGGATGGTCCGCGTCGTATAACGCACATGACAACTCAACGGATAGTTTATCCATTTTGTTTTATTATAACGGTCGTCCAGTGCGTCGTACAACGCAATATTGGGTCGTGTAACGCACTAGCAACGGATAGCTCGTTTTGTTTGTTTTATTATAACGGCTATCTGTGGGTCGTGTAACGCAATATTGCGTTGTGTAACGCACAACAGTAAACTGAGTTGTTTTACAGCTTTTGATGAGCTCTATTTATATCCACCCCTTGTTCTCTCTCCTAAGAGAGCTTTGCTTTGCAAAAATTGACCAGAATAGAGCCTTTTGAGCACAGGGATACTCTCCCACTTGAGCTTTTCATAGCTAGACCATTTTGAGAGATTTAGTAGCCTCAAACACCACCGCCCCGACATTGTCGCTAGGTGTAGGTTGGAATAGGTTGAGAGCTCTTCTCCTTTGAGGCCGTTGTGCCATTTGAGTTAGGCCGATCCACCTCGAGTGTCCTTGTGACGAGGTGATTCGGTTCGAAGTTGTAGACCCGTTCTTATTGGAATTGAACGGAGCGCGCCCTTTCGTGGTAGCGAAACTCCCGGAGACGTACGACTAAGGCTAGCCTTTCCTAGCGGGTCGGAACTCCGTAATCATACCAAGTGTTCAATTTCTCTCTCTCTCTCTCTCTTTATTATCTTGCTATACTTGAATTGCTTGTGTGCTTGCTTGTGTTGGGTACCAATTGAATTGTGTTAGGGTAGTTCATACCAAACCGGTCTAAAATCTTAATTGCTTCCGCTAAACCTTGATTAAGCCGCCTCCTTTAGGGACAACAAATTGGTATCAGAGCAGGAACCTCGATTAAGTTAGTCTTAATCTCGGTTTTTGGTCATGGCGGCTCGGTTTGTAGAGAAACCGGATAAATTAGGCCAAAATTGTAAAAATTTCTCTTTTTGGAAGAGATGTATGGTGAACTACCTCAATATCTTGGGATATTGGCACGTGGTAGAAAATCGGTATACCCCCGAGTATAAGCCCAATTCTACCGATTTAACTAAAAAGTCCCGTGATGACCAAAAGGACAATGATTGTGCGGTTAATGCCATATTAGCCTTGGTCCATGAATCAATTGGTGTGACCCTTAGTCGTTTTGATCTAGCACACGATATGTGGATGGCTCTCCTCACCCGTTATGAGGGAAATTCTCAAATTAGACACTCTAAATTGTATGAGTTGTACTCTCAATTTGAGAATTTCCACATAAAGGATGGTGAATCCATTGAGGATATGTACACTCGTCTTGTACAACTCCAAAATGAATTCACCGAAGGAGGTGAGCCCCTAACAAATGGCAAGATTGTAGGAAAGATGATGCGGGCTATGAGTGGAATGCACGAATGGGATGCTCATATCACTTCGCTTGAGACCATTATCCGAATGGATCATGAGTACACACCGGAGCAAATGTACACCGAACTTCGATGTGTGGAGGAGAAACTCAAACAACTCGCCAAACTAGGGCATCCTCCAAGAACCCTAGCCATGACATCCACGAGCAATCCCACCTCCACATCCTACTCTCAATCCTCCCATCGCCGATACCCACATCAAACACCCTTGAACCTCTACGAGCTTGATGAGGCAAGGCAAGAAGTAGTGATTGAGAAAATGTTTCGTGGGTTGCTCAAGCATGAGGAGAAGTTCAACAAGGAGAGAATAGCCCATGATGAACGGGAGTTGTGCTTTGTGTGCAATAAAGAAGGACATTCCATGCACAAGTGTCACAAGCTTTTCCCTCAAGTGCAAAACCACAAGCTAAAACCTAAGCACAAGAAGGAAAAGAAGAAGGCTCAAGCCATGCATGCATTGTGGGATGTTGAATCCGAAACAAGCTCGTCCGACTCGGATTCTCATGAGGTGTATGCTATGGTGGCAAATGTGGAAGAGGTGGTATTCTCAACGGATGATGTGGAAGATGACTTCGTGAAGGACGTCCTCAACGAGTTCAATCAAGGAACAAGATTTGTTCATCCACTAATCCAAGCGCGTAAGGCACCACCACCTCCATCTCCACCGACTTCATCAAAATTGAGCTATCCTAAGGTATATCTCCCTCTCAATGATTCTTTTAGCGATGATGATAGTGAGAGTGGTGATGAACCAACTAGTTCAACCAAATGTGTTGATTGTGATAGGTTGAACTCTATTCTTGATGCCACCCATGATGCCTTGGTTAGGAAAGCCGATACCATAGAAACCCTAAGAACCAAGGTAGATGAGCTTACTTCTAAGATGGGTGAGTATGAGGCTAAAATTAAGGAGCTTGAAAAACAACTTGAAAAACCGATTTTAGCTCAAGTCCCTAAAATGGATTTGAAAAACCTTTTCAAAGGTCAAAAACCTCATGACAAATCCGGTCTTGGTTACCAAAAGCCTTATCAAACCAAGAAAAAGAACTTGTCACAAAATGATGGGAAACAAAATGCACAAAATACACAATTTCAAAAACCTAGGAATTCTCGTGGTCATGCACATATGTACCAACGGAAGCCTAGAAACACTAGAGTGCAAAACAAAAAGAATTTGCATAATCAAAACAAGGAGGTTTTTGCTCCAAAGGCGTCCAATAAAATTTATTTTAGAGGACCCGATGGATGGTTTTATGAATTTAAAGAGCAACACTACTCTCAAAACCACAAGGCTCAATCTAATGAGCATCAAAAGAATGTTTCCCAACATTACCAAAAGGATCGCAACAAGAATTTCAAAGTCTCATCCACCGATCCTAAGAAGAAGGTTGAATACCTTAGAGCCCATTACTATTCTCATTTTGTCAAGGGTTCTACCATACCTAAGCCAACCAATGCATTTTGCAACTATTGTTGCCAAAATGGACATATCTCTTTGGAATGCAAACTTAGGAAACCAAATAGTGAGTCCAAAGGTAAATGGGTTCCAAAAGCTTGCACCTCTAGTGGTACAACTAATGGTATGGTAACCAATGTGGCATAAATACCAAGTTTACCCCCGGTCTTATAAGCCAAACATTTAGGGGGAGCCTCTTTTATTTTTTGCATATTTCTTTAAGAGGTTAAAAATTGGTCACACTACTTCATGTAGTGCCCTAAATTGGTTCTCCAATTCATTTTCTCCATATTTAAGGGGGAGCCATAAATTTAGGGGGAGCTTGTTACAATTGTTTCACCTTTTGTCGATTTACAAAAAGGGGGAGAATTGTAATAAAGCTTGTGAAATGCCAAAATTTAATCGCTTTACTAATGATATTGTTTTGCAAATCGTCAAAAGGGGGAGATTGTTGTACTAAACGTCTCTAAGTTTGTCGATTACAAAACAATATCATTTGGCATTTAACGATCTTCTTTGAGTTGTATAGGAAGAAGATGCAAAGTTTGAAGACTTGGATAAAAACTATGTGCAAAATCAAGATCAAGTATTTAGAGAGCTTATAGGCTAGTTTAGACTTTAATAGAAGGTTTACTTTAGTCCTTTTATCCTTGAAATAGTCTATATAGCAGAAAAGCTCAAGAACTCAGCATCTTTCTCAGTTTCAGACCCAGTGCGTCGTGTAACGCAATATTGGGTTACACAACGCACTAGTGAGTTGTGTAACGCAATATTGGGTTATATAACGCACCTGTTTGTGCAGACTTTTTCCTTTAGCAGAAACAGTGCGTTACACAACGCAACAGAAGGTCGTGTAACGCACTAGCTGCATCATACAACGCAATTTATGCGTCGTGCAACGCAATATCCTCAAGTCAAGCCAGAACGTTGTATAACGCACTGAAACGTTGTACAACCTTTCTTTGGTTTTTCCCTGGCCTTTTTCACTCACTTTTCCTGATCATTTAATATCATTTAATGTTGCGTTGCACAACGGATGGTCCGCGTCGTATAACGCACATGACAACTCAACGGATAGTTTATCCATTTTGTTTTATTATAACGGTCGTCCAGTGCGTTGTACAACGCAATATTGGGTCGTGTAACGCACTAGCAACGGATAGCTCGTTTTGTTTGTTTTATTATAACGGCTATCTGTGGGTCGCGTAACGCAATATTGCGTTGTGTAACGCACAACAGTAAACTGAGTTGTTTTACAGCTTTTGATGAGCTCTATTTATATCCACCCCTTGTTCTCTCTCCTAAGAGAGCTTTGCTTTGCAAAAATTGACCAGAATAGAGCCTTTTGAGCACAGGGATACTCTCCCACTTGAGCTTTTCATAGCTAGACCATTTTGAGAGATTTAGTAGCCTCAAACACCACCGCCCCGACATTGTCGCTAGGTGTAGGTTGGAATAGGTTGAGAGCTCTTCTCCTTTGAGGCCGTTGTGCCATTTGAGTTAGGCCGATCCACCTCGAGTGTCCTTGTGACGAGGTGATTCGGTTCGAAGTTGTAGACCCGTTCTTATTGGAATTGAACGGAGCGCGCCCTTTCGTGGTAGCGAAACTCCCGGAGACGTACGACTAAGGCTAGCCTTTCCTAGCGGGTCGGAACTCCGTAATCATACCAAGTGTTCAATTTCTCTCTCTCTCTCTCTCTTTATTATCTTGCTATACTTGAATTGCTTGTGTGCTTGCTTGTGTTGGGTACCAATTGAATTGTGTTAGGGTAGTTCATACCAAACCGGTCTAAAATCTTAATTGCTTCCGCTAAACCTTGATTAAGCCGCCTCCTTTAGGGACAACAGGGGCAATCCCGGACAACACTCTCTCACACACCTTATATTCCAAGATAGAAGAGCTAGAGAAAAGAATTGAACATGGCTGGTCCTGAGCAGCAATGCATCAAGGATCCAACAAACGCCGGAACAATCTATTCATGAGTTAGACCTACCTTGTAATCATGCTATCCCCAAAAAAAATTACTAATTTTGTTACCATATTTACACGTCGCAAACTACCTAATCATTTTAGAACATAAAATGTGAGTTCATGAATTTCTATCTGCCTTAGTTGACAATTTAAAGTGTTCTCATGATTAATAATTACTTTACAAGAAAAAAATGACATACAACCCGGTTTTGTTTTGAACAGTTTCATTTGAAACTAAAATCCTGCAACCTACTAGCTTGCTAAGATCTATCTACAATGTGGTTTAGCCTTCTACTATTCTACACTAATACTGTGTTAGTATAATTTTTTATTCCAGTTTTATAGATAAAAAATGGAGAACTATTAATATGAAAATAATTGATTTAGGATCCTTGTTGAATTTTCTGCTCACTTGCTCAGGGATCCTTATTGCTCAGGATTCAAATTGACATGTGATTTTAATATTGTAGGATGCATTAGGTGCAATAGATGGCACTCATATTCCTGCATTTTCTGACTGGGAGGAGACTGATGGGAGTCTAGCTAATACCCAAAAGTAATCTAAAAACAACCGCAAGCGCACGGTTATTCGTTGGTACAGTCGGGGTCGAATCCACAGGGACGGTAAGATGAGTATTAGACCTTACTTATTCACAAAATCTAGACAATCGAATGAAGGGTTTTGGACTTAATCAACAAGTAACAAACACAATCAACTAAAGGTAAACAAGACAATAGCAATTTTTGGTGTTTTTGGTGGTAAAATATGGTATAAAAATGTCCTAGGGTTCAGTTTCCACCTTGGTCAGGCCTCAGGCCGTCAACGTTTGTCGCTCTCGCGCCGCAACGTTGACGAGTGCGTGCCAGAGAGTCCTGTGCGACCGCACAGGCCCTCTGTGCGACCGCACAGCCCTTGGTTAGTGCCGGTTTGCCACAATACTTTGGTTCCTAGATTGTGTGGGACAGGTCTAGCCGTACCTAAACTCCTGAACCTCAACTCTCGCATGTTGGTCGCAGTATTTGGTGCGGAACCTAGCCTAAAGTCCCCATTAGGTCAATTAATCCTCAACTCTCGTCATGTTGGCTTAATTACCCTAAGTCTACTTGTTGATTCTCTAAGGCATCCACTAGACTCTCGCCTAAGTAGAAACTTGTCCCTCTCGGGCTTAAGTTGGTCACCTCTCGGCTCCTAACCTACCTTGGTTACCTACTTGGTTCAATTAAACAATCTACACCTTTAGCCTAAGTTAGGTGCGACCGTTCACCTAAAAGGAGGTTCAATTGGGCAATCAAACACAAATAGGCATAATCATATAGCAATCAAGCAAGCAATACACAATAGAGACCAAATACCAAGTCAAATCAACAAACCCAACCTTAGTCTCAACTAATCCCTAGAACATGACTAATCTAGCCTAACATTACACTAAAACAAACAACTAAAACAAAGGAATATAAAGATACAATCTCCATGCAAAACCCAAGGGAAAGAGGAAGGCGAACGCCCCTTCTCAAGCCTCAGTCGTCTTCTGGATCAGCAAGGGAGATGCTTGGGTGGAATGGTGAGGTATAGGAGGTCGAGACGGCGAGATCCGAGGCGACAGAGGGGTGGTGCGGTCGCACAGGGGGCCGAATGGTGGCTCTGGGTTGGTTCGGGTTGCGGCGCCGCCAAGGAAGGAGATGGAAGAATGGATGGATTAATTGGATGCCCTAGATGAGGAGATTCGGGCGCCTTATATAGTGGTTTGGTAGGGTTTGGAGCTCTGTGCGGTCGCACATGGGCCAGGAATGAGACATCTGGCCCGTAATGAGTTACGTGAGGGTCGGTGCGGTCGCACAATAGCCCTGTGCGGTCGCACAATGGCCCTGTGCGGTCGCATGGGATCCTGTGCGGTCGCACAGGACTGGCCGTGTCACGCGTCGTGCGCCGATTCGTGCCGATTTACGCCCATTTTATAGTGAATTGACTCCAGGTCCCTACAAAACGAAATGAAACCCTAGCAGTACCAAAATCCTACAAATATAAACTAAACACATATAAAATCAAAGGTTTTGAGTCGTGATTTGGGTTAAAGTCCGGCCTAAAACCATATATAAATATGCGATATCAATTCCCCCAAGCTTAAACCTTGCTTGTCCTCAAGCAATACTCTAAACCTAGAGGTTGGACAATACCTAAATCTTAACTCAAACTCCTTGAAGGCCTACAAGTTATAATGTCAATTCAATCAATTTGGTTCAAGTTCTACACATGACTTAAAAGGAAATGGTTGTGAAATTTACCACAAAAGTTTACACCCAAGATATCCAAACAATTGGCTTATGATGCCCTTGGTCCTCAAAGATTCAATTTCAAAATTCAATGACCCTAGCTTCTCTATGTTAAACAACATGCAATACCAAGATTATTTGCCCGTTCATTTTCATACACTCCAAAGATTTGTAAGAAATATCTCTAGCATGACAAAGCTTGGTGAGTCTTTCAAGAAAAAGAAAAAAAAAAGTAGAGAAAGAGAATATAAGAATTTACATTGAGCTTGACAAGGTTTTGCTTTTTTTTGTTTTTTTTTTGTTGTTTTTTTTTTGTTTTTTGTTTTTTTTGTTTTTTTTTGTTTTTTTTTGTTTTTTTTGTTTTTTTGTTTTTTTTTTTTTAAATGGGAAACAATTTGCCATTGTGGCATTGGGAAGAATTTACATAACAAGAGAGAAGAAAGAAAAGAAATGTAGGAAGACTCGAAAATACATGCTAAAGATATCCCTTTTGAACAAATCCTTGTAGGGCACAAATCCGTTCACTCGGCAAATTATTGTGGTTTTGTCTAATAGTGTTTACCATTATAAAAGCAACCAAATTTTGGATTCTATCCATTTAAGTTCAAATCTCCTTGGACCGGTGGCTTCAAAAACCAATCAAAAGAATGCCTCAAGTTTAAATTTTTGAATTAAATCTCACAACCAATTTCAATTCAAAACAGTGTCAAAACTTGAACCAATCCAACCAAACAACATCACAACTCATTTACATGCAAATTATATGAGATTACATGCAGCTAAATGATGCAAACCACGTACCAGGGAGCTCTGTGCGGTCGCACAGCACTGGTTCGGATCGAGTTGAGACTGATTCGGACCGAACAGAGACTGGTCTGGCACTGAGGTTGACCTGTGCGACCGCACAGGTGTGTGGTGCGACCGTACAGGACCTCTGACAAGCGATTTCATGCAACGATGCAATCCTACAAACAGGTTTATACCCCCCCAAGCTTGAACAAAGCATTGTCCTCAATGCAACACATCACCACAGATAGAAATAAAGAGAAACAACTGAAAACATACCGAATCAATGATCGGTGGGGTGATCGGCACTGAGCGGCGCTGGAATCGTGCACCGCATGTCTGTGCGGTCGCACAGCAAGTCGGTGCGGTCGCACAGGATGACTCGGTCGGAATCGTGCTGAACTTGCGGTGGCCTTCGTCAGGGGCTCCGGTTGTCGGATCGACCTCAAATTTGGACAGTAGATGCACGAGGTGATGCTTGACAAACGTTCCAGAGCAGTTTTAGTTTCGGCCGGCAAGTTTTTGAAGTTCGACGGTGCAGCGGCCGGTGGAGCGACGATTTCGACTTGCGGCAAGTGTCGGCACGAGTTTCGGTTGTCCAAATCGCAACAAATTTTAACAGTAGGCTCACAATAGGATTCTAAGAAAATGTAGCGGAATAGATTTGGTTCGGACCGGTAAGTTTTCGAAGTTCGGCGTGCCATTGGTCGGTTTCGGTAGCGGCTTGCGGCGATGATCGGCAAGGCTTCCAAATGTCGGATTGACATGAAATTTGAACAGTAGCCTTAGGAAATCATAATGTATGAATCTGCCGGAATAGATTATTGATTCGGTGCGAGTCGGACGGCAGCGCCCGCGGGCCTAAGCGGTGCCCGAAATTTTCAGCGAGCAAGGGAGTGTCAAAACCTGCAAAAAGACACCAAAACTAACTCTACAATTCACAAATAAATTAAAATCCCAGAACTTGAGAATTTTTTTTTGAACTTGGGTTGCCTCCCAAGAAGCGCTTGTTTTAGGTCACTAGCTTGACCACCTCTCTTGTCATCTTATCTTCACTTTTCGCCCAGTTAATGCATCGTAGTTCACCCAAAAATGGTTGAGCAAGACCCTTGAGACATGCTTGGTGTACTCCTTCTTGGTTGTCATCATGGTTGGTTCGATTGTGATGCGATATTTGATGTGCGGTTTATTGTTCTTCATCGCATCGGCACTATCCATGCATTCTTCAAGTTGAGGGCTCAAGTCAATTTTGGTAAACTTGTCATTCGTCACGTCGGATGCCTCGACATTGAGAGTTATACCGCCATCTTCCTTTTTCTCGAATTCATCATTGATAGGACCTATTGGAGGATGCTTCAATTCCAATTCATTAGATTTGTCAATGCATTCTAATTCAAGTGGAATGATAATTGGAAGAACATGGGGTGGAGGTGCAACAAACTTTAGTTTTTCTAATTTCTCTTGTTCTTCATTTGTTTCAAATTGTGTGCTTTCATCACTATCTGTCTCATAACAAACACCAATTAACTTGGGAGAACTAAAACTTACTAGTTTCCTATCACTTTGCAATGCCATTTTAGCATTTTGTTCATCATGTTGCCTTTGTGAGAAACACTTTTCTTGAAAGACTTTAGTCTTTGAAATCTTTTCTACAAATGTGGTAAAAGCATCAAACCTAGATGACAAAGAATTCACTCTTTCAAGAAGTTTCTCACGTTGCTTTCTTTGATCAATCATGAAATCTTCAAACAATGATTCATAACTTGACATTTGCAATGGTGATTGAGAACTATAAGTTTCAGCAAAAAAAGTAAACCTAGGGTCTGGTTGAGACAATGAACCTTCATTATCCAAAGAAAAACATGAGTTATTAGCCAAACCATAGTTGTATCCTTCTCTGATTGTGCTCTGTGCGGTCGGACCTCTTGCCTGTACGGTTGCACAGTGAGCTTGTCCAGACCATTTTAGTTGCTGTTCAGGCCAAACCGGGGGTTGTCTAGGCCAAATTGGTGGTTGTGCGGTCGCACAGAGATCTTGTGCGGTCGCACGAGACTTGCTGTGCCAGGTTCGTTGTTGTTCGGGCCAAACATGAGGTTTTTGGGGCCAGTTTGGTGGCTGTGCGGTCGCACAGGGATCCTGTACGGTCGCACCAGACTTGCTGTGCCAGGTTCGTTGTTGGGGGCCACTTTGGGGGCAGTGCGGTCGCACAGAGATCCTGTTCGGTCGCACGGGACTGCACTGTGTTGCCTGCGTGTTGCCCGCACCGGCCTGTGTGTTGCGTGGGCCCGCCTGAGCATTGTGCGGGCCAGCCAGTGGGTTGAGTGACATGTCGCATAGCCCATGTAGTTGATGTCTCATGTTCTCCCCATTCTTCTCCATATGTCGAATCGGATACACCCACATGGTATGGTGAATGGCTCGAGTAGTGGGTGTATGGCATTTGATGTCGATTCCATCCTTCCTCGGATCCTTCCCTTCTCAAGTTTCGTGTGTTCTTCAATTGGTTCTCCAATCGACTCACTCTTCTTTCCATCTCCAAAATTTGGTTTTGTCTAATCAAGCGGTCGACTCTCTCATTGAGTTGGGCCAAAGGATCTTCTTCATCACTCCAATTGTCCTCCGTTTCTTGCTCAAATTTCTGAAAATGAAACATGGCGATATGAAGTATTTTTGTTCTTTTGATTAAGAAAGAAAATAACACAAAAGATACACTGCCTAGTCTCTTGCTACTAAAGTAAGTTCTAATATCAACACCGTCCCCGGCAACGGCGCCAAAAAGCTTGATGGGAGTCTAGCTAATACCCAAAAGTAATCTAAAAACAACCGCAAGCGCACGGTTATTCGTTGGTACAGTCGGGGTCGAATCCACAGGGACGGTAAGATGAGTATTAGACCTTACTTATTCACAAAATCTAGACAATCGAATGAAGGGTTTTGGACTTAATCAACAAGTAACAAACACAATCAACTAAAGGTAAACAAGACAATAGTAATTTTTGGTGTTTTTGGTGGTAAAATATGGTATAAAGATGTCCTAGGGTTCAGTTTCCACCTTGGTCAGGCCTCAGGCCGTCAACGTTTGTCGCTCTCGCGCCGCAACGTTGACGAGTGCGTGCCAGAGAGTCCTGTGCGACCGCACAGGCCCTCTGTGCGACCGCACAGCCCTTGGTTAGTGCCGGTTTGCCACAATACTTTGGTTCCTAGCTTGTGTGGGACAGGTCTAGCCGTACCTAAACTCCTGAACCTCAACTCTCGCATGTTGGTCGCAGTATTTGGTGCGGAACCTAGCCTAAAGTCCCCATTAGGTCAATTAATCCTCAACTCTCGTCATGTTGGCTTAATTACCCTAAGTCTACTTGTTGATTCTCTAAGGCATCCACTAGACTCTCGCCTAAGTAGAAACTTGTCCCTCTCGGGCTTAAGTTGGTCACCTCTCGGCTCCTAACCTACCTTGGTTACCTACTTGGTTCAATTAAACAATCTACACCTTTAGCCTAAGTTAGGTGCGGCCGTTCACCTAAAAGGAGGTTCAATTGGGCAATCAAACACAAATAGGCATAATCATATAGCAATCAAGCAAGCAATACACAATAGAGACCAAATACCAAGTCAAATCAACAAACCCAACCTTAGTCTCAACTAATCCCTAGAACATGACTAATCTAGCCTAACATTACACTAAAACAAACAACTAAAACAAAGGAATATAAAGATACAATCTCCATGCAAAACCCAAGGGAAAGAGGAAGGCGAACGCCCCTTCTCAAGCCTCAGTCGTCTTCTGGATCAGCAAGGGAGATGCTTGGGTGGAATGGTGAGGTATAGGAGGTCGAGACGGCGAGATCCGAGGCGACAGAGGGGTGGTGCGGTCGCACGGGACCCCTGTGCGGTCGCACAGGGGGCCGAATGGTGGCTCTGGGTTGGTTCGGGTTGCGGCGCCGCCAAGGAAGGAGATGGAAGAATGGATGGATTAATTGGATGCCCTAGATGAGGAGATTCGGGCGCCTTATATAGTGGTTTGGTAGGGTTTGGAGCTCTGTGCGGTCGGATAATGGGCTGTGCGGTCGCACATGGGCCAGGAATGAGACATCTGGCCCGTAATGAGTTACGTGAGGGTCGGTGCGGTCGCACAATGGCCCTGTGCGGTCGCACAGGATTTGCTGGCCCAAAACTGAGTCATGCGGGCACCATCCAAGGCCACCATGGGCCTGTGCGGTCGCATGGGATCCTGTGCGGTCGCAAAGGACTGGCTGTGTCACGCGTCGTGCGCCGATTCGTGCCGATTTACGCCCATTTTACAATGAATTGACTCCAGGTCCCTACAAAACGAAATGAAACCCAAGCAGTACCAAAATCCTACAAATATAAACTAAACACATATAAAATCAAAGGTTTTGAGTCGTGATTTGGGTTAAAGTCCGGCCTAAAACCATATATAAATATGCGATATCAGAGACATTCAAGGAACGGTGGAGAAACAGGAAGGGCCATATGACACAAAATGTAATGGCAGTAGTTGACTTCAATGGAAACTTTCTTACTATAGTTTCCGGCTGGGAGGGATCTGCTCATGATGCTCTCATATTGCGGAGAACAGTCGAACGTGGCTTCACTGTTCCTGAAGGTTGGTATTACCTCGTTGACGGGGGATATGCCAATACACACCAATTCCTCAGCCCTTATTGTGGTAAAACATACCACTTGGCATAGTTTCGTCAACGAAGAGCTCAAGATCGATATGAAAATGCAGAGGAGTTATATAATCACCGACATGTCCAGCTGCAAAATGTTGTGGAGAAAGCATTTGGCATTCTCAAGGGCTGATTCATAATATTGAAAGATATGCACAGGTATAAATACTCTTTCCAAACCAAACTTGTCATTGCTTGTTGTGTACTTCACAATTTTATAAATCGGCATCAAAGTGCCGAAGTTGATCGGTGGGAAGATGCTACATCCGGTGATGATAGTGATGACTCGGATGCTGAAGCTCCATCTACTTCGACTAATGTCTCCAGGGGCACGGATGCTCAAAGGGGGGGGGGTACACTCAGAGACAGTATTAGAGATATGCTATGGAATGCAAGACGAACGAACTGAGGTGATTTTAACTTTCTTTGGTGCATTTCTCGTATGGTAATCTCTCTCTTAATAATATTACAAAAATTGTAGTGCCTGACCATAAAAAAGATTAGAAAAATGCTTTACCAAACTAAAAATTTCACTTTGTCAATTTCTTTGAAATACGGATGAGTTTTAGATAACATATGGATATACTTATTGTCACATATTTTCACATTATATAGCCGCTTTTGAGCTTTTATAGCTGCATAACTATTTAATAACATATCCTTCTTTCTGTACAAGGGAAAAAGAGGCTAATAACAGCATGGGTCAATTCATTTTAAATAAATTGTTAACCAATTATTTTTGTGATATATGTGCAGGTTCAAATAAGTTCGGTGCAATCGATTTTCAACTCTTGTAATGTGTTGTTAATTTCAGATTTATGTATGATGAATTTTTATGCATTGTTTGTTTACTGTTACTTTTTTTCGTTTGTTGTTAGTTTTTCAAATTTTTATCGATAGTTTTTTAGGCAGCAATGGATGGTGCGTAATGGTTGTACTTTTGTGAGACTTTCAGTGTAGGATGTTTTTATTACATATGGTATTGTTGAAAATGCAGAGATTTTTAACTTTGGCGCATGGGTTTGTATACAATTTGGCGCAAAATATCGGTGAGGAAATTTTGGCGGAAAACAAAAAAAACAATTAGTGGCTGGTAACCAAGAAAGTTTGTGCCAACCATAATTATGGTAGCAATAAAATAATAAAATACTCCTTTATTCCTATTCGTACATATCATCCAAACATGAGTGAATAAGAGAATGAACAAGCTATTTCTCAATAGCTAATTCAATGCTTATTCAAAATCAGTCTAATTTAATACCAAATCATTCTTATTCGTGACACATCCAAACGCACCCTAAAACAGCAATTCATGTGCGAATATGCATGAATTATTCTGAGTTTCTAACATCTCATTCTAGTACAAGTGCCGGACCAAGCTGGCATTTTGGTTGGCACTGCAGGGTCAAAGCTGACTACCTACAATTGCACAAAATTGCATGAATTATTGTTATTTAAAAAGTGAAAAGGCAGATTAGCAATGAGACAGGTTGAAATAAATAATATGCTTCAAGTCCAGTCTGCTCCCTGCAGTACCGTCATTGGCGGATTAACCAATTCTTAAATTCTCATTAGAAAGAAGTAAAATTCCATAAGCCAGCTATAACTGATTTTTGCGACTTCACACATGACATGATCAAATCAGGTGCTATATGTAATATTTTAGTTGATAACTAATTTCTGAATTGTGTTTTGTCACCGGTGATCACCCTCTTTAGAAGTCTTTCTGTGATTGAATTGAAATTCTGGCATTATCCATTGTTTTTGAAACATAAAGTCAGCACTCAGCATTACAATGACTCTCAAAAATCATGCGCGTTACCAATCTACTGCGATTAAGTATTATTAAAATTCTTGCATTACACATTGCTTTTGCCACAGAAAACCATAGCCCTGCAATGAACCTTCATGCTATTCATTTATCCCGGAAAAAGTTGGCTCGTCTGTGATTAAACATTGTTGAAATTCTTGCATCACTTTTATTTACCTTTGCCACAGAAATCAGGGGTCTGCACTGATGGGCTAATGGCTGCCTTGGTGCAAACACCCTTTGTGTGATATCTCATGAGATTTGTCTAGTGGTCCAAAATAATTTTCACTTGCACGACCTTTGTTTACAAGTATATTATGATTATTATCTGTAAACCTCAACATTATTATGTGCTGTAGTAAGTCTTTTTTCTTTGTGTTGTCAATCCAGTAATGCTCACGTGTTAACCTTTACATACTCATATGTAAACATAATGTGAGTTACATGTTATCTAGAAGTACTTATTTGTCAATTTAGTTCCAAGTATGTTAACATATGTACCCTGGCCTATTGGTATCTATTTTTTAATCTAGCTACTTCAAGTCATGTGTTAAGGTGCACAACTTGAAAGATTCTAAATTGTAAGTGCAAATGAATTATTATACGGTGAAACAAAAGAGCCACATTGGAAATTCTGGCAAGCACTGAAAGCTAGTTGCTAGAACAATTAGCACAGCTCATATTGGCCATAGCCCATAGCAACTAACAAGAGAGAAGGAAATCATATTTTAGAAACTACTCACAACAGTACAATGACTTCATAGACGTATATAAGCATCCAAAGCCTTAATTGAAGCTAATATAGGAGCAATTATTATCACCTTACAACCAAAGCCCTAATTGTAGCTGATAAAGGAGCACTTGATATCACCTTACAACCAAAGCCCCATCTAATGCACAATCTTTCTGGCAAACACTGATACAGATTGCTGTGGACCACCAATCACAGGACAGCAGCACCAAATCCAGATTTATACACCATCAGAAACACCTTCGCAGCAGTATCAACGCTCCCTGAATCAACAGCCACCGCACCAAAGACAGCTCTCAGAGCAATACAGATGACAGATGGAGTGGAGGCGTCTGTTCCAGAGGCAACACGAATTATGGCACCGAGCCCGAGACGTTTGCCAGCAGCAGCGCATTTAGAAAGGCTGGAGGCATCAGCAACAGCAGATGAAACTGACGAGGCCGAGGCATCGGCATTGTTAGCTAGAAGCTGGAGTGAAGCAGCAGCTTCAGCAGAGCTGAGGCCGAGGATGCTGAGTGCTCGGTTATTCTCCTGGGAATAGGATGGGTGTGTCAGGGCTTGCTTCAGCAGGTCAATTGATTTGAAATCATACCTGTACAAGTTAGGGGGTTATGAATAAGGCAAAAAATATATATATATCAAAATTACTATTAACTAAAGGTAATTAATCTGGTTGCTAATTGACCATTCTTTTTAAAGCTAGTGCTGTTCCCAATTAGATTATGCATTACTGGCACCATCAAGTTAATAATTACATCATCATGATGAAAATAAGCATATATGGAAATGCAAGACTCAGCAGATATTATTATATATTTTTTTTTTCACACAAAACCCTTGGTGATAGCTCTTAAACCCTCCCTGATTGGGTGTAAATTTCACAATTTGATCAAAAGAGGGACTTAGAATCGTACCCGATTTGCTTCTGGAGGGTTTCAAGTGCAGCAGAGAAGGAGGAAGAAGACTCGATTGCTGATGCACAGGCCTGTTGCAAACCAACAACAAATTAAACTATCTTAAAGTTTCCTTCAATAACAAAGTTCAGATCGTGTCGTAGTAAGTGAGAATACCTCTTGATAGCGATCTAGAGAGACGAGAAAGAAACACAGGAGCATAATCGCCACGCGAGAAGGAAGGAGGAGCGCCATGGCGAGGTACTTGAATTCCTTTTCGTCGGTACTCGGTAGTAAAGATGGTAAAGTTTGTCACTGGAGCGGAAACTGGACGAGACAGAGACTTGTGAGCATTTTGTTTTGTTTTAAGGGATCCATATTATTGGGCCGGCCTTCACAAACTAGAGAGAATTATCATCTCGGCCCGTAAACTACATCTCACAAGGTTCACGTCCATTATATCCCGAAAAAATTAAAACTAACGTTACTGTTCACACGAATTTCGAGAACAACAGTTAAAAATTCAGAATTTTAAAAATAACGTTATTGGATCGGCGTTTCAATCGCCGAAATCACAGAACCCTTGGATCGGCGTTTCAATCGCCGATCCAAGGGTCTGACCATTTCAGTCCGCTGAATTTGCTTTTTTTAGTGGGCAATTTGATTTTTAAACACTCAAAGTTGGTTTGCAATAATTTTTTTTGTCGTTTTCCCGCTTAAAATTGTCTATATAAGCTCAATTGTCATCATTTATTATTCACAAACTAAGTTTTTCTCGTTAGTCTGAAATTGATAAACTTTCTCCTCGTCATTTCATATTCGCAATATCACTTCTTCGTAGGTAATAATTTTAAATTAATTATTAAATTTATTTTATTTGATTTGCTAATAGAGTTTTAATTTTGAAATTTTAAGCAAATTGGTCCTAAACCAAGCTGCGTCTCTTCTGCTGTTATTTTGATCGGAGATCAGCGGACTAGCGAACAACGATTATTTTCTGCATTGATGTTACAATATCATGGGGAAAAATTTGTAGTTAAGAAATTAGAAGGAAATCAATATCATGTTAGGGGCCCCAAATTTTTTACAGATTTGGTTGAGAGGAATAGAGGTTTTGATCTTGGAGGGTCGTGGTTGACTCACCTGCCAGCAGTTCCACCTGGTTTTGAAAATCATCCCGCAGCTTCAAATGTTGTCCATCTCCGCTAAATGGAATAGTATTATGTTTCTGTCATCGGTATCTTATTATGGTCATGATTAGTGAAATAAGTTTGTGTGACAGTCGTCACTTGTAATGTTTGCCTTATATTACTGACATATGTTGTTTTCTCTATTTACTTTTATTAAATTTTTTTATGATATGTGTTGAAAATTAATATGCAAAGAAATTCAGAATTAAAAAATGTACACCATTAGAAGAAGTGCTAAATTTTATAACCATAATATAAAGTAACACACCAAAATAAAAAAAGAAAAAACTACTTAAAAAACAAACCATTCAGTTGCTCCTTAAAAACAAACTACCTAAGAAAACAAAATATTTAGATATTTTGGGTGTCCGCATATTGTAGAATTTCATCCCACCATGGGTCTTCTTCTTCGTCTTCCTTTTGTTGTTGGTTGCTCACACCCGGATTATCAGCGAATTGAGCGGTTTCGTTCCAGAAAACTGCATCGGTTTCTTGTTGTTCTATCTCTGTCATTCTAGCTGTTGCAATACTTTTTTGTTCATCTCTTTCCTTGTGCCATCTCAGGCGCTCCATGATTTTTTTTTCAATTTCTTCTTGTTTTAATTTTTGCCTCTCTTCGGCAGTCTTTTGTATAATTTTTCTCTTTTTTTCCGCCTCATATCTATCTTTCCATTTCTTTTCTTGTTGATCCCACCAAGCTTGTTTTTCGTGGTCATCGTAGTGATCACGCAAGATGGTCTCTTTGTAATTGAAAATCTGACCATACTTTGTACATGTCACTGTGTGGTCTCCACGAAAGTTGTAAATTCTTTCATAAACGGTGCAGTGTGTTTTTGGTACGAAATATAAATATCACAATAAATATCACACTCGTACAAAAATATAAATATCACAATAAATATCACACTATCCTACTGATGTCCATCACGACGGAACCATTCCTGAGAAGGAGATAAATCCCATGCAGCACCAGGCAAGTTTCGGGACTCTCGACCGGGAGCAAGTCCTGGGGGAGGGGGGGGAGGATATGTTGTAGAAAATTGAGTGGAATGACGAGGCGGTCTGCTAGATGAGGCCTCAGAATCACCGAATGGATGGTGCGACATAAGTGTGAATGGGTCCTGCAGTGGGGTACCGTATGCCTGATAGTATGCATCAGCCTGAGAGATATGTGCGGGAGTAGGCACAAAGGGCTGACTGTACCCTCCTCCGTACTGAGTCTGAGTATATGATGGAGGTGGAGGGTAAGGACTCCCATATGTGTACTGTGTGTTGTGCGGTGGAGGCCGCGGCTGTATGGTCTGGGGCTGCGGACGGGGCGGAGGCTGCGGCTGTGTGCTCCGGGGCTGCGAATGGGGTGGGGCCTGCGGCTCTGTGGTCTGAGGCTGGGAATGAGGTTCTGTGGATCCGGAGTGAGGCTCAAAGACACCGGAATGTGACCGTCTGCTCCGAACCAGAGGCTGACTGGGTCGTGGAGCATCAAAATATGAATCCCAATCATGCAGACTAAAATCATCCTGTTATAGATAATATTATAAAAATAATAAAAATATTTTAAATAATTATAGAATATTAAGCATGAAATGAACAATAATATTAATAAAAGTGATTGAAAAATGTATTATACCCGCATGAAAAGCTGCTCCTCAATAGATCCTGGCTCTGGCGCATCATCCTCATCATCCGTATCAGGGATAGAGTCGATGTCTGAATGAAGACCCTTCGACTCTAAGAGTCGAGGTAATCGAGCAGGCTCGCCAACAATATCCAAGGACGTGCTGCACCCCCTCAGCAATTGCTTCCCAGCACGACGAAATCCCTTCTTAACAACCCATGCACATCCTCGCAACGCCTCCCGCAAAGTATGCTTGACCTGTTCAATTTTTGTTAGCCAATGAATTATTTATTAGGCACAAAATTCTGCGTAATGTAACTTACCAAATTCATGTGACCAGGCGTCTCGCGAAAGTATGACAAGTTATGAGCCGGACCAGATGCTGCCCCTTCAGAAATTTGCACAAGATGCGCACATCCATGTACGCTCAACCAGCGTCGGTAGTCGCTCTAAATATCTTCGCTCCACAGCCGATCCTCTATCACCCTAGCCTCATTAGTGTTCGCCTACTTGTTCACCTCATGCACAAATAGTTGATGCCAGTCAATACCTCGATAGGTATTATGCTGGTATCCCATCAATTCCTCCATTTTCGACCAAGGCTGTTTTATTCAAATCACAGTTAATCAACAAAATATAATTGCGAGAATTAAATAATGAAATTAATAATGTGAACAGTTAAATATACCTCAGGTGGCGGTAGGAGAACTGTCTGATAGAGCATAAACTGATGCATGACACGATCTACGTGATGCCACATCACGACCCAATAATGAATGCATGGGATGCGTAGAAGGAACATCCTCTGCTCAACCTGGGCACAACGAGGCATTGCGGTCCCTGATGTGATCATAAGGCCTCCACACGACATGCTCAGGCTTCATTTTCATGCAGACATCCATCGCATATTCTATCCCACTGCGAGTAGGGCCGGTGAACTTTTTCGATTTATGTCTCGTCGTCCACTTCCTGCATTTCCATTTTGTTGTTTGTTAAAGTCAAATAAAACATATATTAAATATTACAATTAAAATCAAATCAACATACCTCCCATAAGGCGGACACGAGTCAATACTTGGTAGACTCCAACCATCAAAATCCTTCGTGATCGACGGCCGACTAAGTAGTAATCTTGCATACGACCACAACTGCAAGAGCAACCAAGGAGCACCAATATTTATATTGTTATTAACGAAGGCAGTGTCCAAGCCTCGGTATAGCATGGCAAGAGTGGCACCACCCCAATTGTACTGCACCGAGTTACTAGAATGAAGATCCTGCAAATAGGAATTATTTTCTTAAGGAATATCATCAACTCTTTCATATATTTAATTTCTTATTAAAGTGCAATAAATGTGAGATATTTATTTCTTGGCTAACCTCCAATAATTGTAAATAAAAACATGGAACCGAGTCACCCGTGCCGTCAGCAAATAACTCGCACCCAAAAATCTCCAACACGCAAGCGCGTGTGTATCTGTCGATCCTCGCTGCGTTATTCGTGCCAGGCCCCCCAATCTGATTCCAAATCTTATGCAGTTCCTTTAACCGAACAGAATGAGATTTCCTGCATTACATTATTAATGTAATTTGATTGTAAGAACTATATATATTTAAAATTAACATAAAAATAAATTTTTTAAAACCTTCTTACTTCCGTTCTTTTTCCTTGAAGCACTTCTCAACTATCGCCGTGTCTGTATCCTCCGGCAACGCCAAATTCTGGAGTAACTGTATGGCGTCGTAATCAGTCCGTCCAGTAACGGTTCTGCCAGCCGTAGGTAAACCGTATAAGAAGGCCACATCCTGCAAATAGTTCAAATTTTATACATATATAGTTACAGAAAAAAATATTACAAATAAGTATTGATCCTTACCTCTAGAGTGACCGTCATCTCGCCAACGTGCGGAAAAAAGAAAGTGTGGGTCTCTGGCCTCCAGAACATGGCTAGACCCTGCAAAAGCGAATGATCGAGCTGCATATGACCTAACTGAACGAAATGTATCAGTCCAAGTCTCATCAAACGCTCATCCACCTCAGCAGTTCGTGACATCTTAGCCCTATGTAGTACTGTCCTCCAATGCTGTATATATATATTTTTTAATTATTTTAAAAAATACTATCAAAATAAAAATATATAAGTAAAAAAAGTAAAAGAATAATAATAACTTACACCAGTGCCACGAACTTTCGACTCATCCAAATGCAAGAGACGATCTGCATTAACAGGACCGGGGGGAACAACAGGATCCGCTGATGTAGAAGCATCGGCATCAACAGAAGCGGTAGATGTAGAAGCGTCAGGATCTTCACGAAGCCTCGTAGATCTACGAGGTGGTGCCTCTGGTACTCTTCTTCTCGGTGGCATTTTTAGTACACTATAATAAAAATTATCAATGTAAATAATCTAATAAAATTTCGGCAGCATTTCCCATGTACCTGGAGTGTTTCCGAAAAAAAAAACACCCAAATCTCTCCTAATTACAAACCCAAATCTCATACAATAAAATTTCCAATCTCATACAACAACATTTCCAAATCATACAACAACATTTTCAATTTTCTATTTTTTTACATATTTTAAAATTGTTTTAGAATAATTATTCTAATTTTTCATTTATTTACCTCAATAAAATAAATTAATTAAATGTATAAATATTAAAAAAAAAAACTCACCTCGACTAGAAGCGCTGCTTGTCTTTTTTTAGAAAATTTTCCTACATTTAAAAAATTAATCTATCAATTTTTATTATTTTATTTACTTTTTCTAATTTGTAATTAACTTATCCACAATTATAAAATGTATAAAATAATTCAAAAAAAGTTTGTAATTACATATTATAATTATTCTGATTTTTTATTAATTTTTTAATTATTTTTTCAATATTTATTCTATTTTTTTCTATTAATTACCTAATTAAACTAATTAAATTAAATAAATAAAGTAATTAAATTCAATAAAAAATTTGCAAATTACATATTAAAATTATTTATATTTATTCTGATTTTTTACTAATTTTTTTATTATTTTTTCAATATTTAATCTATTTTTTTAATTACTTATCTAATTAAACTACTTAAATTAAATAAATAAACTAATTAAATTCAATAAAAAAATTCCCAAATTACATATTATAATTATTTATATTTATTCTGATTTTTTACTTATTTTTTCATTATTTTTTCAATATTTAATTTATTTTTTTAATTACTTACCTAATTAAATTAATTAAATTAAATAAATAAAATAAATATAAAAAAAAAAAACTAACCTCAGAAGCTCTGTCCGCGCGCGAGAGAGAATGAGAGAAGGGGTGGGGATGGAGGGGTCGCTGTCTCGCTTATATAGGAGCTGAGACCATTGGATCGGCGATTGAAACGCCGATCCAAGGGTTCTGTGATTTCGGCGATTGAAACGCCGATCCAACAACGTTATTTTTAAAATTCCGAATTTTTAACTGTTATTCTCGAAATTCGTGTGAACAGTAACGTTAGTTTTAATTTTTTCGGCATTATATCTTTCCCTTTAAACAGTCCATTATATTAATTGGGCCTTTATATGCTCAGAGAAGGGCCTTTTGTAATTCATTTCCTCTCTCTCACTCTCACTCTTGCTCTTGCTCAAATCTTCTTCCAGTAATGGCTAGTGATTCTGATTGCGAGGTGATTGCCTCCGATTCTTTCAGTGTGGGTCCCAGACGCAGGTTCCCTTCGAGACCGGCTTCGTCGTGGACGATGTCGGCGCCGAGGAAGGTAGCGGCGGAGGCTAGTGAAGCGGGACCCTCCACCAGCAGGCCACCGCCAGGCAAGAGTACTTGCTCAAGTACCGAGATTGAGACTATCGCCAGAGCGATTCGGGCCCGGTATCTGGAGGTATGGAAGGATAACCTTGTTATTTTTGTACTTGAGTCTTTAATCCAAAACATTATAACCAGATTGGAAAATGACCCCATTTCTCATTTCATTTGTTTAGTGAGGGATAATTGAGAAATTTGTGCACTGGATCTTTTACATTAAATCGTGTTGTAGGAGGGTAAGGTTTGTATGAATTCTACTTTATCGGTTAGGTTTTATGCTAATTCAACTAAAACCTAAATAATTAAGAAATGCCTTGAAGGAATGAGTAATTTAGGATAGGTAAAATTTTTGCAACTTTAAAATGTAAATTGTAAGTAAGGTCCTTTTCTAAGCTGAGGCAGATAATTAATCGTTTTTTTTTTTTTTTTTCCTTTGCTGAGTCTAGCGTGTTTTGAGTTTTCAGGTTTGATGGTAAATTAATTAAATTCTGCATGAGTCAACACTTGTCAGTTGATTTCCTTTTTTTTTTTTTTGTGTATATGTAGGGCCTACAGGTGATGCTACAGAAACAGTGTGAAGTCTTGGTTGAAACGTTCAAGGTTAGTCCTATTATATGTGGCATGGAACCTTCAATGTGGCTAAGGTATGTGGCCTCCACAGGAGTGTGCAAAGATGATTGGGTAGCATTGGTGATAACTAACTGGAAAGATCATCGAGCTGAGCAAGCTAAAGGTATAATGTAGGATTTATTTACTGTTCTGTGCCAATAAAGTACACTATTTATGCATATTAAAAAGTTTCCAATTTTGCAATGGAATCCTTAATGAATTCTTAACCTCCTCATACATGTTTATGTTTTGCGCCAATAAAATGATCATCTCCTTCAAAAAACTTTTGTTCTTCTGTATTCTTCTCATTTCCTGTAGTTTATGGGAGTTGAACTTTGACCATGGTTTGTGCCAAAATGAAGGGGAATTCAAATTGGTCCAAGAGAAGTAAACAGCCAACTCTAGGGTTTAGATAAACATGGGTTTCCAGTACATACTGGTACTGTAATGAAATTTTAGGTTGTTAATCTTGCTGAGTGTCACATAAAAGGTATTGACTGTTGACCCTGATCTTTATGTGATTTCAGTCTGCTGACTGATGCCCTGAATCGAGTTCATTTTGGCAATCACATCCTATCTTTTACAGTATTTGTCTTTCATCATTCTGTATTTTTTTTTTGCAAATAACAGAAGATTACTTAAAAAATTAAAGTTATGTAAACTTAATAAACTAAATTAGTGGTAGGTAAACTTACCCTTTCTCTGTTAGAATTAGTTCAGCTAAATTGACTTAAAATCATCCACATGAACTTGGAATCCAACAATTAAATTTCCTTTGCTTGTTGTGCTTGGGAACAACACATAATTGTTGGAGGAAATTACTTCAGAGTGTCACTTTAACATCAGCTAAGATTTGGTTCTAGTTTAGAGTAACCCCTTCCCTTCTTTCTATTGTGGAAAAATGTACACTCTTTTAATATTTTGCCTGAAACTGCTTTTCAGGGACTAAAAAGAATTCGTCCGAAGAAGGGGCTGTTGTGCACTTCATCCATCGTACACTGCGTGAATTAATCCCTATTTATTCAACACTTGCTGTTTCTTTTCTCGCATGCCACCTGGCACGAGAACCGGTGCTACCAACCGATATAGTTGATTGGGCACTAGAAGCAAAGCTCCCATACCTTTCATTTTTTCTTGAAATGGATGGGTACATTGGCAGCCCTTCTGTGGCGCGTCAAATGAAAAATAGGACTATGTTCAGACCGGCGCTGCTACTGGGATCCAGGCAATTGGAGGCTGTAGCAGGTAAAATAGCCAAGAAAATTGGCTTGGAGTTACCCCCAGTAAATTTCTATGCAGCGGCCAGAAGGTGCTTAGAGGAGCTCCAACTCCCCATGGGGATACTCCCACGTGCTTGCCGGGTGTATGAATGGTTGTTACCGGACAAGATATGGATTTCTGAAAATGACCTTTCCGGATTCCCAACTTTAGTGGTTGTAATGTCAGTTTTGATCATTACATTGAGGATTTTGTATGATGTGAATGGTTATGGCACATGGGAGAAGAGCTTGGGTTGTATTGCTGACAAGCAGAACTCAATGGAGGATTGCTTTGGAATGGAGTCAAGTACGAGTTCTGAGTTTGATGCAAGTGAGCTGTTAAGAGTTCTAGAAGCTGTTCACAAAGACATTGAGGTTAAGCATGGTAACTCGGTAATTATTACTTTTAATACGTTGCTATTTACAATGCTAGTTGATTCATTGCAAGTTTGTGTAAATATGGTGGATTTCTTATTCTGGGTTAGCTCGGTAAATTTTTTCATCAGTTGTACTTTGTATGGCCCCAACTGAATCACAAATCATCTGTTGTCCTTCATTCTTGATTTTTAAATTGTTCATTGAGATCTTCCTGATACTAACACAAACAACAAACTAATATTATCGCTGCCCCCCAGTCTCATTAAAGAAAGAACAATTCACAAATGATATCCTGAATAATTGATCTCCAAAGAAAATGAGCAAAAAAAGTGAAAAAAGAAAGAATAAGTAAACAGTGGCTTTTATTTACAGTGTATTTTTCATTAAAAACAATGGCTTTCGGGGACTATTAACAAAAATCACATAGTTTATCTTTGTCATGTATTTGTTGCCTAGCCAACCCTTTTCTCTTGCTTTCTTCGTACAGATTACTCAAAAGACCTGAATTCTTATCTAACATATTACGAGGATGTTATTTCCGCTGGAATGAATCCAAAATTGCACTTGACTAAAGCAATTGAGAGGTGCCGGAACATCTTTGTAAAAAATGAGGTATGGTCAAGTATCATGTGGCCAAGTTTTCATTTATGTTAAATTCTGGATTTTCAATAGTTGGTGCTTGTTGGTCTATTGATTTCCTCTGCTGGCAGCTTTAAGTCATCTTCCTATCATAATTGTCCTGCTTCTGGCCTTTGTGCCAGTTCGAAGATGACTTATTGCTGGTTTGATGTCAGTTTGGTGCCACATTATTCCCCAATAGCATAGAAATCATCGGAGCTCCAAAATTACAAATGTAGACACAAATGAGACAAGCCAGGGAAGGGAAACTCCGAGAAAGGTATATGGGTGGAAGAGAACATCTTTTAGTTGGATCACTGTGGTGTCAAAATGGTTAAACTCAGTTGGATTATTGAATTAGTGCAAAGCACTTCAAGTTGTATTTGCATTAAGTCTCATTGTCACTTCTTTTTGCAAGTAGGTTTTATGTTAATATATTGTGTGTTCTTCAAAATTCCTTGATAGATGATTTATTTACTGTTCAGTTTCTCTGAATTCAGGATAATGATTTTGATATCTGACAAGAAAACATGAATTTTCAGCATAGAAATATGAATAAGAAGAGATCTATTGATGTTGCTACCACTTCCTTTGAGTCGAGAGCACACCTTAAATCTGGCACTTGGAAGAAAAAACTTTCTTCGAACAATTGTGATGTAGATCCTTTATTAGGTATAGAGAGAGCATTGGACAGGATGAGATTTGAAATGGAAGAGAACTGGTTCTTTTACATTGCGCCTTTTACTAAAAGGAAGACAAAAGGTAAATACTGATAATAAAAAAATCGTATTTGTGATTTTACTAGTACTATTTTATTGCATGCCATACTCAATCTAACTGGAAGTACTGGAATCTTGTAGTATTACAAGTATTACAGTTACTTGTTAATACTGTACAAATGGAGTATAAATTGTCATGGGTATAAATTGACTGGTACTGAATCCTGTACTGGTTTGTCTTTGTCTAGATCAGGGCTACCAGAATACAGCGCAGAATGTCCATACTTGCGAAACAGGGAACAACTAACATACTGGAACTGGTATGGCAAATTATTGATCCATACCTGATTTTGCTTAAATATTTTTATATAAGCTTACTAGCTTAATTATCAATACTTGTTAATTTTCTTAGACCATCCAATTCTGTATTTAATTTGTTTTATGTTTATAAAGAACAACTGAAATACTCCACAAGAAGTCACTTTGGTTTCACCTAGTATATTTTGGCATGAGAATATGAGAAAAATATGCAGCAATGTTTCAGAATCATACTTTGCTCCTAATAGTCATATTTTGTTCCAACTGAATCATTCTCTCCCTTGTTACTCGGTGACGCCGGAGCTCAGGTCTCCAATCGTCTTTCTAGCACCTACTCCGGGAAAGCCGGGTAAAAACCAGAAATTTAGAGAAGTATCAAATAGGTCTTAACTAAGAAATTTTATTAAAGGTGTGAAGGACCTTTTATAAAGAGAGGATCATGTTAATTTTGGAAACTCTAAATTAGGAAAGATATTTTCTACCTAATACAGTTTGCTAATTTAAGGAACTCTAAAAAGATATTTTCTACCCTATTTCTGTTTGCTAATTAGGTCTGTCCTAACTAGGTACAGTTTGCTAATTTAAGGAACTCTAAAAAGATATTTTCTACCCATTTATGTTTGCTAATTAGGTCTGTCCTAACTTGGTCTGTCTCAGAATTATGGCTCCTTTTATAGACTTGAGTGATAGGTGGCTTCAAAGACTTTCCCTTTTTAGATTCTGCACCTGGTGTATCAACACCTGGTGCACCTTTTGTCAGCCCTGCGTCACTCGGACTGTCCTCATTCCATGGGGTGTACTGTACTGCATTCTGGTTCTGGTTCCTCTTCTGTATGACTACCCTGGTCTAGATCATACCCACACGAGCTAGCTATGAATTTTATGTTCTTTTTCCTTACAGCATTACTGGATTTTGTGGATTACAGTACCTGCATGAATGTGGGGACTGACACCAGCCCTAGGTATCTTTCATTGTGATTATTAACTTAAAGTCATTACTATATTAGTATCTATCTTAAGATGAGCAAACCAATGCCCACGTTTTGTTGCCAAAACAAGGCCATCAATATTAAATCTGGATTGACCATTTTTTTTAAAACTTTCTAATAACAAAACTATTTGATTGAATATATGCATCATTTTGACTTTATTTATTTCTGCATCAAGAGTTAACAAAATTAACAGATAAAGTTGCCATTTTTTCCCCCTCTCTTGATGGCTTACCAAAATGAACTTAAAATCCTATATATTTTATTTATATGCATGTGATTGAGATACACATCCAACAGTTTAAATTTGATAATCTAAGCATGAATCAGAAAGTTGGCACTGTTTGTCACCAAAAACATGAGCATTGGATCCTTCCTCTTATCTTAAACATTACAATATCAATATCAGATATAACTATCTTGCTTCTAACATGCCGTTTCTAATCTTATTGTGCTGCAGGTTACATTACCTATAAACGAGTAAGAATGTGCAAAATGCATATTTATGCAGTACATGCCGATTATTACATCTTACTGAGAGCCTTCTCTAAGCTAGCAAAAGTTGATATGAGGTTATTGCATGCCAGCACACTCGAACTGGAGAGGAAGCTTGCCTGGTTCGAAGAAAGAATAAGAACCAGTCTGAATGTGCCAAAGGATTTGTCACAGGGTGGGCCAGTAGAGTACTGTGAAATGGAAGTTGAATTGTGTTGAGAACCGCAGGTTGAACATGCACAGTTTATGCTTGTATTGAAGGTGGATAATTGGGGTCTCAAGTTTTATATAGGCTTTTGAGGTACTTTCCTTGTATACAAGTTATTCAAGTTGTTTTTGCTGGACATGATAATCGTGTTTATACACTGCATGTGTTTAACCTGGTTGGATATGAAATTGCCCCATTTCATTTATTTTCTTTTTAACCAGGTTACACTGAAATAAGGTAATTTTCCAGGGGCTAATGGGAGTAGTAGATTAATTATTGTCAATATTGCTCTTTGCCTTTTTCATACATGGACAGGTGGATCTCACGTGCTGGCGCAGCACTAAGACAAGCACATCTCATTATTCTCCCTTCCAACAACTCCCCAGTGGATGCAACCCATACTGGTAAAAAGATCAGTACCGGTGTCAATGGTGTGCTGGATGCCACCGCTACCCAAGTTCCAAATGAAGATAATGACTTACTAGATGATTAGCTCCTCGTTGTACGGGGATTATTGCTTTTTACTTGTGGTCTTGTTTGGATGCTCCTGCAGTTTTAAAATTTTGGTCATTAAACATTTGTTTTTGGATTATTGTTTTATCTGAGCATCTAATTAACAAAAATTTGTCCCACTAAAGAGTTGAATTTCAAACAAAACTGCCATGAAGGTAAAATTGATATTTGTTGCTTAAATCCAGGAAATCAGGCAATAAAGATCCTGGGTTAAGGGCGTTTACTGCGAGAGACATTTAATTGACAAACATATTTTCAATGGCATTTACAATGCGAGAACATTGTTTATAATCAACCTAATTGGAATATGCTACATGACCAAAGTAAATCATCAGAATTAGAGCGTACACAAAATAATAAAATACTAAGTTCAACAAGAGATGCTCATTCTTCCCTATCCATTGCTCAAGTTAACAAAAAAAATAAAAAAGAGCATAGTAGCAGCATCACATTAAATATCCATGAAAGGATACAATTTATACTATTCAGAGCAAATAAGACAAAAATTTACCCTCTTAACCTCTCACAACTATTCAATTCAAGTACAAACATCCTTTGTTCCAATGAAAAAATAGCAGCATTTCAGTACCGCATTTGGTTTCTCCTTGCACGCATGGCATAAGGGTCATAAAACGGGTCACCATAGTTAATGGGTCTTATATCCATAGCTCTTTTTTGGCCCGACTCCTGTACTGCCCCAAATACAACCTCATTGGTACTCTCATAGCAAGTTTGCGGCCCCGATGCATACTGCCTGTGCCGTTGCACATACTGCCTCTGAGCTAAGTCCACTTCCCTTGGAGCAGGCCTCCCACCTTTTACCCGGTGTAGTTTTGCAGGGTTCTCAGGCAGGTAAGTGTAAGTTTTGCGTGGATCAGGTACACGAGAGGCGAGTCTTGAATTAGCATTTATAGGATGGTTGGATTGTCCTAAAATTGGTTCAGGCTCTGGTTTTCTCCTTCTAAAAACCGATAAAATGGAGCCAAGGACTGGTAAAAAGGTGGAGCCTGCATCCACATTAGCTGGTGTGTGATTAGTCTCTGTTACAGTGTAAAGTGGTACAGTCTGTTCTTGTTTCTTGGGTTTGGTCTCTACAGGAAATGGAATCACTGGAGGTCCTTGTGAGGACCTCATAGGATGGTTGTATGGCTGGTACAGGCTTGGCGAGGAGACTTCCTTTGTAGGAACTGCCTCCTGAAATATTATTGTAAGTACACAAAAAAATTACAAGTTACCTTCATATTTAAGAAAGTAGTTTCTTTTTTTGTATATCTGTATATCACTATTTATTTGAATCAAAGTAGGCTTAGAAGATACTAAGGACTGATTAGTACATAAATATGGAACTGGGCAAAACTGACACAATACTAAGCCTGAGTTTCGAAATAAATACTAAATAAGTCATTCATTGTGTCATTGAGGATTGATTGAGGCTTAGTTGGTCTTAATTTTGGCAAATTTACCAATTTAAGGAAGCAGCATACATATCCAAATATAATAGAAGCTTGATTCAAATACTCAAAACTAAATGAAAGATACATAAGCATACATTTGTTCCTATTTTTCTGTGCAGAAAGCCAAGCACATATCCAAATATAATAGAAGCTACAACAATCGCCGCTCCTACAAACAAATGAAATGCAAAATCAATTAAGTCATTCTAAAGAAAGGAAGACTTGTTGCATGGTTGAAGGCAATATGCCTAGCAGTCACGAGAGATTTCACTCTTTTGCAAAATATTAAGGCCAACACAATCCATCCTAAATTTCTGTGGCCACAGTTGGAGACAGGTCAACCTATAGCTGACCCCAACTCAATAATAAGGATATATACACCAATTAATCAAAACATATCATATGTAGAGAAAAAAAAGAGAACAAACACGGAGTTCAACCCCTCAAGACATCCCTTCTCTACCAAAAGATGACAAAGGGAGCACAAAGATGCACTTAATTACCTACTTGTCATGTCCCACACAACTGACACATAACAACATTATCAAATGGCACTTATCTGTTTCTCACAAAATGCTCGTCTTGGATTTGCCTTTTCTTTCTGATCTGACGAGCATAAGAGTGAAATCCTTGAACTGTAAATGTTAATCTTTACCTATCGGGATGTAGTCAGGAACATATTGCAAAGCACAATCTTCATCGCTAAGAGGGATCTCACGAACGGCCTGGTTTCCTCTATCTACTACCAGAAGAGAACAGCTGCCACTCATGTATACAACCTCAAAGTCATTTGAGAGTTTCGCATCTTCGCTTGGCCCATCAACATGGCCTCCCATGCTCCACTTCCCCCCAGCTATAGTTGTTATCCCTTTAAAAATAGATAACTTGTGTTGGTTCGAGGTCAAATGTGTTCAGCATCAGAAGGGGGGGGGGGGGGGGGGCGAGGGCAAAAAGAAAAGGCACATTCTCATCCATAGAATATCATTCTCCGAACTGCCACTTTTGAGTTTCTTAAATAGAGTTTTACTTTTTGGCTTTTTATACACTTCTTTTGTAATATAGTTATCAATATTATACCTCTTTAGTTCATATTGGATATTATAGAAAGTATAATATTTTTACTTCTGTATAGCTTTTGCAATGAGTTGGCTGCCATTCAATTTAGTATCAGCAATTCTGGTAAAAGTTGGGAGATAGCCAGAGGTTTTCATACTTTCGTTCAGGTGTTTTAACATTGGTTTAACTCGTAGTGGTACAGTAAAAGAAAAATAGAGCATAGTAATTTTCAGTTCATGTTTGAAGGGAAATCAATATGGAAGCCAGAACAAAGCCCTGCTGCAGTGCAACATTAATGGACTGAAAAAAAGAAACACAAACCTAACAAATGACATGATTCCAAACTTTAAAATAAATGCAAAAGAGAGATTGTAGCATTTTTGTGACACTAAATCTCATTCATTTTCAGTTTAAGAAAATCATAACATACCAAGGTCACTAATTTTCCTGATTGCTCTATTCATAGTATCAGCAATGTAGATATTGCCTCTTTCATCAACTGTAAAACTTTTTGGGTGGTTCATTCTAGCTTCTCTTAGCCTTCCGTCAACATGTCCAGTGTTTCCTTCTGCTGAGCCAGCAAGTAGCTTTGGCCTGCTATCTGACATTCCCATAAAAAATGTTCATCAAATTTTAAATAGGAACTGGGACCAAGAGAAAGAGACTTCTCGGAGGAAGGTTTATTACATGTGATCCCTCAAAAATTAACATAAATTATATAAAACAACCTTATGAAAAAAACGTGCAAAAAAATTGTCATCATGCATGTCCAGGCTAGGTACAAACTTTCAACTTTCTCACCATTCAACATAAATTTGATGCCATATTATGTCAGTTGAATCTAGGTTATCCTAAATGTATTTAACATATACACGTTTGCTTTATTGAAAACAACAGATGAGATGTATTTAATAATGAGAGGTAAGAAAGGTGAAAATTTCAGTTATGGACAAGTTTGAAGGATACTCAATGCTTACGTAAAATAGATTAAACATAAATGTCAGAAAAAAAGAAAAACAATGAACCAACAGACAAAAGCTAAGTACGTGTAAAGATTTTACAAGGACAAAATATCAAGAAAAACACAGTTGAGATGAAGGGAACATACATCTAGAGAGAGGTGCTGATATCCTATAAATGTTGCTATTTGCTGAGTCAAGAACAAGAAGCTCTCCGTCTGGGGACATGCTGACAGAGTACGGCTCAATTCCGGCCTTACTGCCATCAAATACTGTCTCAACACTGTACCCACTCTCAAATCTCATCCCTGTTTTCCCTGAAACCACTACAAAAGAGCTAAAAGATAAATTGAATGTTTAAAGCATCACTTCTAATCGTAGCTGGAAAAATTTATTTGAAAAGTTTAAAAAAATAAAATAAACCTTCATTTGTACATTTCCAGAAAACAACCCTTTTGCAGTTAGCAAAATGCATCCACAAATAACAAATGAACTTTAAAAGGTTGACTAGAGAAATGACCGAACTAATCCTTCGAGATAAATCATTATTATTTAATGTGATGCTGCTTAGAAAACTTTATATATGATGTATTCAATCTAATTTAAGCTTGGTTAACCTCTTTAATAGGTGGCACTTTTAATTTTCCATAATTTAACAAGAACTAGAATACATCGTTCTAGCGTTCTATCAACATGTACTATTGCGTAATTTTTTGTATTAATAAACGCATAAAAGTTTTGTCAATACGAGTAAACATGCAAGGCCTTCTCTACAAATTACCAACAAAAAAGAAAAGAAAAATGGGGGAAAAAAAAAAAAAGCGTTTCAATGCTAACTTGACACAATGTAGGTGACTTTTCCCCACAAATCTCTAATGTAGATCCCAACCTTGCGTTAGTGGAACTAAGTAGGTCAAGTCCCATCACATTGGGATTAAATCGCATTGTCACACGCGCACATTCAAGCAAATTGACTAAAGAAAAACAATAAACCAGAGAGAGTTGCCTCCTCTTACCACCCTTGGTTGGGGGCGAAAGCGACCACAGCCTTCTCCACAGTGCATAGAAGACGTTCGACAAAAATCTCCTTACAATTTCTGCCACCAATTTCACAACGATCAGAAACAATTACGAAAAAAACACTTAAAATTAACACCTCAAAGATTAAAGTGGTAAATGTAGGTAGAAACTAGGTACCGACTTGTGGGAGAGAAAGCAGAAGCTGTGCAGAATCCACCGAGTAATACCACCAGAAAAAGCAGCGCTAGGACTTTGCGCTTCTCCATCTAGCTAGTACAGTTACTATGGTTAGTTCTTCTCTTCTTAGAAGAAAACCATGAAGAGAAAGGAGGTTATTGCTTCGATCGTCAGAGTTGATCGAGTGGCGTGCTTCAGTGTGAGCTCACAGCTCAGTGTGTGTTTTTGTGGGGAGTGAGATTCAGAGAGAGAGAGAGAGAGAAATAAGAATCTAGGGGATGTCGACGCCTCGACGGGAGATACCAATGTCGTCGTTACTCGTTAAGTAAGATAAAAGTTGAGGCTTAAGATTTAGTTTAAGTTTGGTTTAGGCTAGTTGTAAGTTGTTGTTATCCGCTTATGAGCTTTTCTTGGGCCTGATGGGATGGGATGAAGGTTACTAGACTAGGTAATAGAGAGTGTAAGTATAGACTCACTATAGAATAGATTAGGATACCTTTTCTGAAAGTCGGTTGCGTCGATTCCGATGTTGTAATTTTTTTTTTGATGGAACAATGTTGTAATTGGAAATCGGCACAGACGTGCTGTTTTATTAAATTAAATATAGTATAGTGGGTTTTTTGCCACTCCCGCAAAAAATATTTTAAATACGCTTTCAAATAAAATATTAGAGTGGGTCTTTGATCTGATCCAAAACCTTCATTTTTTTTTTTAACTGGACAGCTTAATAGCTCATACATGCATTAAAGCCTCCGTGTTATGACGCGCGGTAAATTCCCACAATTAGAAGCCGGATTACTGTTTCAAATTATTTGCGTTAATAATAGCGGAAAAAATAGGAGTGTAAATAAAATATTTTCATATGATTATTCTTATTCATATAGATAAGTCCGTACTTATTTGTTCTACATATTAATTAAATTAAAAAAAGTATATATAAGATTTTTTTTATCTACTCATAGAATGTTTGTAATTACGTCAACCATGGCACATTGCATGTAGTTTTGTTTAATTGACAATTTATATTGTTCTTAGAATAATAAAACCGGCTCTTGGTCTAGTAGCAAAGAGCAATGCATCTCAAGTTAGAGGTCACACGTTCGAAACCCGGTTGGGGGTCTTTTATAGACATTTAATTTTAAAATAAGTTGGGAGGCTTGACCCCCAATTTATCTTCAAAAAAATAAATAAAACCGGCATATATATATATATAATTTATTTAATTCATATATTTCAAAGAATATTTTTTGTGTACACTATTTATCAGGTTAGATTACGTAAATTATAATTTATTCGACAATTTTAATTATTCTTCCATTTAACATGTAAAGAAAAGTTTAGAGTAGGGATAAGATTAAATGATTTTGTGTCGGGTAAATCCCATTCTATGACCTGACAAAGTGAGGTCGTCAAACTGTGCAACAGGATTGATCTGATTTTGATGGTACAATCCTCAACTAGACAAATTTTAATTTTCTTCTTAAACAAAGACTACAAATCTCCTTTTAATTAGATTACTGGATTAAAGATAAGGATTCCTATGATCTAGGTTAGCATTGTTCTGCAGTTACTACATGCACTAAAATGAAAGATACGGTTTTTCTATATTTTGTGGAATTGCTATGTATTTTGACGCTTACAATCGAAGGAAATTTACGATTGGAAATAACATGATGGATAAATCACTTCCACCTTTATTAGGATCAAGAAGGATTCAGCTAATCATCTTACTCATGCCATCCCAAATGGGAGAAAATTGTGACATTTTCACAACAAGCTACAAGAAAACCACCGGAACTATGGAAAGAACTTTCTATACAAGCTCAATACCAATACAAAACTGAAGATTTACAACATAAATTCACTAATGCTTAGATCCTCTCTCATCAGACATGGTACACCATCCCTACTTCCAATGTTGAAGCATGCGGTATACTGACAGCATATGAAGGGCCCCTACTATTCCTCCTTAAAAAATCATATGCAAAATTAATTATAAACCTCCTAAACAACCCTGAGCCGCTCTTCGATTTCACATAAGAATGCCCCAAAATGAATGCCATGCCTGCTTCTCTTGCCTCCATTAGCTCCCGCATCTCCTCTCTGGAAGCTGCATCAATTTTTGAGCTCTCGGGCACCACAAACCGAACCTTCTTTTTCTTCTTCTCAGGTCCAATAAGAGGAGATTGGATCTCCCGACTGCCGGACGACCCAGGTTTATCATCTACATTTTCATCTTCTTCTTGAAATCTGATACCAGATCGAACTACTGACATTTTCTCTTCCTTCTCAAGTTCAGGAGTGTTGCCCTTGGGTGTGGCAGAGTGATCATTACGAATGAATTCAGCAATGCTAAAGACAAGGTCCTTTTCAAATTCAATGTCATCCTTGTGGAAGTCACGGTAACCATACCGCACAATGCAGCGGTACATGCGGTATTCCTTGGGGCCGACTCGGCCCACAAGGAACCGTTCCTCAGGCCGCACATATGGGACTGGGACTGACTTGATGCAAAGGAAGACTAGCACCTGCATTTGTCAAAAGAATCAAACAAAAACATGAGAGAGCCAATATTTGAGAAAGAAAAATTTGCAGGGCCATGCAATGGCCAGGAAAACATTCAATTGGGGCTATCTTACCTGACCAGGGAAAACTGAAATTATGTATATTAATATCACGTCATATAATCTAAAATCAACTCGAACATTGAAAGTGTCACACAACAAGACCTGACCACTCCCAGACTTCAATTGTAATACATTGAAACATAAAATGCCATAATAGGAACACAGAAAAAGTTGATAAAAAAAATATCATCTTGAATATCTGACCTGGTGGAAAGCAGGGAGATTAGTCACAAAATGTGAAAAGATTGCTGGTATGCCAGAAACAAGATCGGTGTGGATCAGCCCAATTCCCTTAACCCGCACAATACCCAAATTTGGACCAAGTTGAAGAAGCCAATTAATCGACACCTTATTTTGCACGTCAAACTCATACTTTTTGATAGTGCCATAGTGCCATATGCACATGATTGCCATAAAAATTAGAGAGAGCACAATCGGCACCCATGCCCCTTCCAGAAACTTGATGAGAGATGCCGAGAAGTAGAGTGCCTCAATTGTGCCAAAGAATAAAATGAAACAGACAGCAAGAATTATGCTCTTGTGCCAACAAAGGACTATTACTAGGGACATTAGGCACGTCGTCACCAGCATAACTGTTATCACAGCCAACCCTGCAAGCAAAAAGACGATAAACCTCCTGTTTTCTACAAATCAAACCCGACATTATTACATTTCACCGTACTCCCAAGTCTTAATTATTTGCACCTCAAAAAAAAAAAAGAAGTCTTAATTATTTTTCAAGTAATTGCAACGACATCCAAGTATTCCCACAGGTCATCTTTGGGTTTATTTTGTATATTCAAGTATCAATAACAAATTTACAATCAAACGTTGAGTAAAAGATGAATGAATTGCCATTCAACAGAATAACAGTTCTTTCATAACCAAATTGTTCAAGCATTCAAAAAACCACTCAAATGCAACTTTTATAGGTTTTACTTAAGTTGAGACTGTTTCCATGGAAATGAAGAAACCTTTTCATTACCAAGCTAACAAGTGACACAGTGGTGTCATAAGCAAAACAACAGGTATATGCAATAAATCTTTTTGTTACCTGAAGCATTGCCCATGCGCTTTGTATCTCTGAAACCAATGGTGACAGCCAAGCACAGAACCATCAACGTCCAATTGATCTCGGGTATGTATATCTGCCCGTGTACTTTGGAGGAGGTGTGAATAATCTTAACCTTAGGAAAGCACCCCAAGGAGGAGCATTGTTTGATAATTGAGAAGGTGCCAGTGATTATTGCCTGGCTTCCTACAACAGCAGCGAGTATGGCAATAGCCAAAACAGGCCACCTAATTTTTTCTGGGAAAAATTTATAGCAAGTACATCAATGCTCAATGCCATGTAGAACATTTATTAGGGAACATACTGGGATTTCATTAGTTACTCACAATTTGTGGATTTGTGGCTTTCTTTGTCTTAGTTTAAAATTTTAAAATTAAGTTTTGGACAAAGTTTCAATGGAACAAGCAATGTTTTTATGCCTGAATGGATGTAGTAGAGGATGATACTAAGGCTGGATATTTAAATAACTTAAAAAGTACAATTTCGTAAAAAATAAATCTGAATTAAAACTACAAAACTTGTGCTCTAAAAAATAATAAAAGACCTCTGTTGATGTGAGAAAACTGGAACCGAAACAACACATGATGTGATTTGGTCATTAGAAAGTGGTCCTAATTATTTAATACACTGGAAGAGTGATTTGGTGTTCAAGTCAGAGATATTAGAAAGAGGGCCCATAATAAAAGGTCACCATCCCAGTTAGCTCTTGAATTGGAACTTGTGAACACCATTCACGGTCCAGTTCATATTCAGCCCCTGCTAAGTCCCTTCAATTCCTCACTATATTTAGGTAGTACTACTTTATGTGATTGACTTGTTTAGAATTGCAAAACAAGAGCAAACTTCCAGTTTCTAAATCTTTCACATTTAGGTCCAAGAATTCAAAATTAACATTTGAAGTATTTAGGGGGAAAAAACTATCTGCACTGAGGCAAACTTGCCCAATGAATTATTTGTTCAACATTTTTACTGTAATGTCCACTAATAAAAAAAACTGTAATTGCTCTTTGGAGAAACTTAGATGAAATAACCCAAATTATGAAAATGTCAATCCCCTCTTCCCTCAACCCCCCACCCCCCCAACAAATAAAAGGGAAACGAAATATTAATTATCACTACAGAAGACAAGTAATAACAAATGTGAATCATAGTAGAAGTGGTCTTAACCATTACTTAAAGCTGCAAAATGTAAATTCAAAAATATTTCTGCAAGAAGCACTATTTAAAAGGAACATTTCAAAAGGAAATTACCTGGTACAGAAACATAAAATCCAATACGATAGTCACTTTCAATAATGTGATGTTTGGATAGGTATGCAGCTTGTCCCATATATGCCAGGATCAAGGATGGGTAAACCAGAAATGAAAAGGCAATCTGCATAAATTAGACATGATTACAAGAATGCACATTTCAATTGATTGGGATCATTAGTAAAAAGGTAAAATTTACATGAAATAAAGGCTGCCAATGTATGTTCTCCAAGAAAGCGCAATGTAAGGAGTATTGAAGTTATAGAAAGTATAACATAAGACCAAAAAAGGTACAGTCAGATGATTTCATTACCTTAATGGACAGTTGAGAGAAATGCCCTAGATCTGCAAACATAGCTTCAGAACCTAAAATAAATAAGGGAAATGGTTAGAAAAGAAAATGATCTCTCACTCAATGCATCATGCATTCATGCCAGAAAGGTGAGAACCAACATATTTTAGTATTAAAAATTATTTGTTCTACATAGAAAAGAGAAAATGCTCTCTCACTCAAATGCACCGTGCTACAAAGATGACAACCAAAATAACCTAGTATTAAAAAATTACCTGTTATACATAGCAGAATTCCACCCAGAGACATCCACCCACTTCTCTGAGTCTTTCTCAAAAATTTGTACATGTAATAAGGAGATAGCGCTTGGTAAACGTGGGGGTTCCAATGGATGATGTTGTAAACCCCAATTATACTGATGCACAAGAGCCATGTGACCACAATTGGTGCGAAAAGGAAACCAACTCGGTGGGTCCCATAATGTTGCAGAGCAAAAAGGCAAATCAGAATTACGCATGCAACAGGAACCTCCACATCTGGATTTTAATTTTGCTATTGTTAAAAGTATAAAAATAAGCCCATAAGCAGCAGACAAAGAATAATGCATCAGGCTTACATTTGTGTTGCTCCTTCGACATTGAAAGCTCAAGACCAGATACAGCTGAAAATACTGCCAAAACAAGAATTATGTCTGGTTATTAATTTAGATTGAAAACCTAACTATCTCATTGTCTAGTAATAATTGAAACCAAATAAGTTCATGCATGAACCATCAGAACAATGAATCATAATATTTTTTTTCTTTTGGTGAAATACGGACATCACGTGAAATTTCAATTAAGACTTCCCTTATTTGCAGAGCAACAATATATAGCAGAAACAGACTAACCTGGTAATGACACCCATAGTACCAGCACGAACAATAAGAAGGGAAGTTAATAATAATAGAATCTGCCTATCAAGGTACAAGAAAAATCTAATATCTCAGATGCACATCAAAGAAAGAAAAATGCCCGATTAAAACCTGGTAGGCTGGTACATATAACCTAAACCCTTCATCCCCTACTTCCTTCAAAATTTCCAAAGCACCCTTCTTAATATTACGTCTTTCCAAATTAGTACACATGATATTGCCAAAATCTAACACAAAAACCTTACCAGATATTGCAGGGGTGAGAATACCGTCGCCTATGACCATACAAGTCCCAATAAGAGCCAGCACCAACAAAATTCTCTGAAGCACCTGCCGCCTCTCCAATTCTCTCCTCACTATGCAAACAACCCCCCGCCTCCCTGCATCCTCCGCTCCACAGTCACTCTTCTTATACCCCAGCAACTCCTCATCAGCCAACTGCCCGCTTGGTAGTAACCCAACACGTGCATGCCTGCACAGCAGTGAGTACAGTGCGAAGGTGCCGCCTTCACCATTGTCATCTGCTCGCAAGACAATGAACACATACTTGAGAAGCGGGATTAGGGTTAGAGTCCAGAAAATGAAGGAAAGAACACCAAATATTTCCTCATTGGATTCTGAGTGCTGGATGTCTTCGGCAAATGTGTTTTTGTACACATACAAAGGGGAGGTGGCAAGGTCACCATAGACAACCCCAAGGGATTGATATGCCAATGTAAGCACCATCCGCCATGACTTCTGAAAAAAAGCATCGTAATATAATGATATTAACTGGTGTAAACCAAATAGTTGCTTTAAAAGCTTATTCTGAATTCTGATGCAAAAAGACAGAGTTAAGAGTTTTATAATTTATGTTACTAAAGGCGTGTAGTATTTGGGCTGATTTCATCTCTCACATCAATCTTGGCACCAGGCATTTGTTTCTTTTGCTTGGCGGGTTTCATTGTCTTCTTTCTTTTACTTCATTATTGGTAACCTCTGTTTCTTTTTCTTATTTCTTTTACTTAATTATAAGTAGCCTCTGTTTCTTATTATACTTTCTCGTACTTTATTATTAGCAACCTCCATTATTTTATTTTTTTTTACTTTATTACTAGTAACCTCCACTTCTTCGCTTCTTTCTTACAACATGTAGGTGCTAGTTGGGAAACTTACGTTTGTGCGGTTGTCATGTACCCCTGCTTCTGTATTCAGCTCTGAAAAATTGGGGCTTCGTTTGCCACTACTAGGTTTATCTCTTATCTATGAATAGAACAATAGCAAAATATTGAGAATGAATTATAATTAACAACTTTCTATATCAGCACGTAATAAATAAATAAATAGAAAGACAACATAGATTTTTCTCAAGACACTCCTTTTGTTTTGTTCCTATACATTTCTCCCCATTTGCAACATCTTGCAACAACGAATCCAATAATGAAAAGTAATGAGAAAACACTGTTTGAGTTCAATAGTGCATCCCACTTGTTCCCACAATCGTTGTGCATCCCTCTTCTCGCAAGGATAAGCAACTGGACTTTTCTCTCCTCTCCAAAAAAATAAATAAATAAATAAATAAGAAACAAAAAGACATAAAAGGAGAAAAGAACAGCACTATTACATAATAAAAGTGGACTGATTATTTCATAGATGAACTAATTAAAAGCTGTACAAATACAAGTCTAAAGTGCTTAAATTAGGTTCACTGACTATTTCAAAATGCGTAATTAATTAGCACGAATCACACAATAATATTTGTTTTAAAAAAAAACAGAGAATTATTCTTTCCATTTTTTCTCTCCAATTTTCTCAATCTGCTCTCCCTCCCCAAAAGGAAAAAACAACACAAAAACTATCCGCATTAATCAAAAATAGAAAGAGGACGGAAAAGAGAGATGAAAACTCAAAACTGACCTTAGTCGGACTGAAGAACGCTCCAGCGCGACCTTCTATATCCATAAAAAGGAATCTCAAGACACACTTACAAGTTACAAGCTCCGATTCAACCTTAATTTCTCCTTATTTATTTCTCTCTCCTTGTTGGTTCTGAGTTCTTAGCTTTGTTTAAGGAAGTGGGAGAATCAACCAGGGAAGGCGGTTTGGAAGTTTGGATGCGATATGCGAGTGAGAAGCGAAGGGAAGGCGCAACTGAAGAGGGTTAGAAAACTTATAAAAATGATTAAAATAATAATAATGTATTGCGAGAAATGAAATCCACGAGGCATATCAATATGTGATATGCTGATATGTGCGTGTGTGTGTGGAGAGAGAGAGATGAGAGGGAAAGGAGGTGAGTTGTTGGGTCGGCTTAGTTGGTGGCGTGGCGAAAAGAGAGCAGTTTTGTCTTTTTGTTTAGTGGAGCTTAATTGTAAGATGGTAGTGGTGAGGAAGAGAAGAACGGTTATCAAAAAACAAAAAACAAAAAAAAAAAGGAAGAGAAACTGAATGGGGGATCCCACATGGAATTTCTTACATGCACATGGTTTTCTTGTGAAGGTTTTAGAGGGGGTTGTACTTTTTTTATTACTTACACTTTCTAATTAAACTAATTTTTTTTTAATATCAAATACTATATTATTAAACTTAATTTTTTGATATGGCAGACTATTTGTTTAAAGAAAAAATTGGATATAACCTCTTCAAATCTTCTTCATTTGGATATAACTCCCTCTAATATTTCAAATTGGATATAACCCCCTCAAATCATATCCATGAACGACTATATATGAATGATCATGATTCAAAATTAGATTGAAAAATTGACCCAATGTATAACATTCCTTAAATTATATAATGTAATCGATATGGGCTAGATAGTGTATGCTCTCAATTTAAGATTTTTTTTTATTATAACAGTAAATGTTGTAAATTATCTTTATTTCATTATATCTAAATATTTTTGTTCTACAATTTACAAACACACACACACAATTAAAGGACCCAGTTTAAACCTATTTTTGTTAGAAAAGTAAAAATCTAGCAAATTATTGGGATGTTCTAAGATCTGAATAACTTTGTGATTTATTTTGCATGATGTAAATGATTTTGTGATTAGTAATCTCAATTATAAACCTTGGAAAATATAGTAATAATGTTGGCATAGACGACATTTATTCAAGCTTGAACATTCTAGCATTCCTCTGTATGAGGTATATACGCTCCGCTTTTAAAAAGCTTTTTTTTTTTTTTTAAAAAAAGAGCTTTGAACTACCGTTTTATTAAAAAACGGTTTTCGTACAAATTAATTATCACCATATCATCAAAAAAGACCCCACTTTTAAAAAGTGTAAAAAAAAATATTATCATTATAATCGGTTTGGTAGAAGTGTAGTGTAGGAAGCTATGTTGAAATGGGTCCAGCTAAACACAAATTCTCTCGCGGATAGTGGATCAGTTGAGAACCCGATGGGTTTAAAAAAAAAATTTGAAAGACAAAAAAATTATAGAAGGAAGAAAGGAAAAGGCATAAGCAGATAAAAGGCCGAGTTTATGCTACTTTTCAGAAGGATGGGAAATGGGAAAATGATGCCTGATTATTTGGCAACCTGATATTAAAAACGCTTAAAGCGACACCAGAGGGCCCTTTTTACCATGAAGAGGGTTCAGATTCTCTATGGCCATATATCTTCTCTTTCTTTGTGTTGCTACATTTTTTAAGTAATTGATCATTTAACACAGATTTCATCTTACATCTTTAAAATGACATAAACATATCGTTTATGAAAATTAATTTCGTTTATTGTATCTAATAATTAAGAAAATAATTTCATTTTAAGCATAATTTATTTGTACATTTACGTAAGCCAATGTAATCTAAAGTAAAGTTAAAAGGAAACATTGTGATAAAGGATCGGATTCTTTGTATCATAGGACACGGTTTTGCATTTTTTGCTCTCTTTCTCATCTAATCTAAAAAGTAAAGATTACTTTAGCTTGACTAAATATTTATCCGAATAAAAATATCAACTTAGGTATAAATTAAACTATCAAAATATTGACTTATATCTTGAATAATTCTTGAGGCATAGTGTGTTTATATATGACATGATTCCACCATCACTCGTAATTTAATAAAAAAAAAATGTCTAGAATATGTGTATTTTTGTGTCCATCAGAAGCTTATGTTTATGTATGCTACATAAGGTTAGTGTCGACCTATGAAAGAAACTTATTTCGATATAGCATACAGTGCTCTTCAATCATGATTTTAACTCTTTCATTTGAATATTAAAATTGTTCAGTACGTTCAACAAGAAGTAAAATAAAGTAACCCATTTTAAAAGCACAATTGAATATAAATTAAAAATAAGTAGTGCTTTACATGAAGTAATATATATAATAACGAATTAACGATGAAGTATTTATTATACAACTACTAGCTATAAATACCAGTCTCCCCAAATTAATGGAGATTGGTGAATGCATTGCTACCATTTTATATCAAAAAAAAAAAGAAAAAAATTATAAATATCACGTACCACTGTTTTAATTTTTGATAGGACATACCAACGTTTTAGAAATGTTAAGTTGTAATTAGCAAGAAAGAAAAATTAATGCGCGTACTTAAAAGCGTACATATATAGCTGAAAATTTGTAGCTATATTAATTGCCACACATAGCAACCGTACAAGAAAACCGATTATAAGAAGAAAAGATAAAGACTATAGTCAAGGAAGGTGGTTGCTAAGCATCAATCATTGAAAATTCACATATGTATCTTGCTCCGGACAATTCCAGATGACTGAGATTGCTTGGCCTAATACTAAATAAAGTTATTTTACTGGTCAATCAAATCCAGTAACTTGGTAAGTGATGAAAAGACAGGGTTGATTTGGTGACCAAACAAGAATAAATATCTTTAAATAAAGGACAGTGTTTCTGGCAACCCAATAAAACACGTCAGCGTTTTGTTTTTATTTCTAAATGAATTTTATTCTTCTTTTTCTTCATTAGTCAAAAACGTCAAAACTGATTTAACCTAGCTAGCCACTAGCCTTTATTAATTACTAGTCAGTGGTTTCTGATGAATTGATTAATATAACTTTTTTAAGATTTTACTTATAATAACTGCTTTAAATTATCTTATCATAAGCCATTTTTAACTTGTTGTAAGTATTGCGATGTGATGAAGGCTTAGAACCTAGGAATCAAATGAATTTGTAAACTTAGAGCTAATCTCACTAATCGTTCGGAATATAGCTTTAGGGTCGAACCTAAGGGACGGATCTATGAATACCGGACTTATATTTTCTTAAAATCTAGACAGAAATATTTTTATGAAGGTTTAAATAACAGAAAATCAAACGATGCACTAAAGTAAATATTTTTTATTTGTTTTTGGGCTCGAAATAAGATAGAATAAACTAAATAGTAATAGAATAGGTAAAGCGGTGTTTTTGGGGTTTAAAAAAGAGAATAAAAACGTCCTAGGAGTCAGGTTTCACTTGTGTTTGGTCACTAAAACTCGAAACCAAGTACTTTCGCACTAAACTTCGCGTTTTAGCTACAATTGCCACTCTATTCGGTCCGAACAGGAGGCAAAGGTGGGTTCAAATGACTTGTTATGTTGATTAATGCCTTAAGTCAGGGTTTGTTGGTCAACCCTAGCTACTCTAAACCTCAGCTTTCGCTTGTTGGGACAGATTCTGGTTCAATCACAACCTAACCTAATTAACTTGATTGATTCGCAACTTTTGGTATAGAATTCAACTAGTTAAACTTGTTTATTGGAGTTCGTAAGGATATTTAGAGGCCTTTTGGACTGGTCTAAAAGTTACACTTTTTGTGTCAACTAATCTCCCCTTTCGGATCTACAATTTATCCCAAGTACTTAAATTAAACGCGACTTGTCTATCTTAACTTAGGCTAACTAGATGCAGCTGTTCATCTAGAAGGTAATTAGAGATTTGACAAGTATTTTAACTCAAGCAGCAGATATAATTCACAATAAACAAATTTTAAAGCATATCATAACATAGCAAGTCAAGTAAACATCATCCAAACATAAAGTTACTTCCCTAATCCTAAGATTACATAAAAATTAGCCTAACATAGTAGCAAAACAGACTATAAACATAAAATAACAGTAGAGATACAAGCTCATCAAATCAAGAGAAAGAAACATAGAATAATAAACCAAATACTCATTTTGCTTCAGTCTTTCAGTTTTCAAGGCAGTGGAGTGTTGCTGGATGGTCACCTTGCTGCCATCGCTTCAAGGTTGATGATCTCAAGAGAGGAACGCCTTTTGAAAAGTGGAATTAGGGTAGGGGATCAAAGATGTCTTTCTTTGGGCGTGTAGGAGTATTTATAGTGTTCCCTCGTGCTGGAAGAGAAAGCCTGGGCGCCAAGGCAAGGAAAGATACAAAAAAGATGAGTTTCCATGTAGAAAACATTGCCTTTTATGCTCTGGCGGCGCTCTGTTCGGACCGAACAGAATAGAGGTGAGTCAGGCTGGCGGCTACAGTGCATTCGGTCCGAATGAGGAGTCATTCGGTCCGAACAGAATGCTGAAAAACGCTGAGTCGTCTAGCGTGCAAGGAACACCGGGAATCCGTCTAAACGCTCCAATATCATCAGAAATCATCAAAAACCTGTACAGAGAAGAGAAGAAACGACGGCAGAGTCAAATCCTGGAAAAACATGACAATTTATTAAATAATTTGTTGGTCCGAGTGTGTTTTGAGTGCCAAGTACGGTCAAAATACCAATGAAATATGATGATATCATGATGCGCATATTCTATGTTTATTGCTCAACTTGATTTTCCTTTATTTTCTGTTTTGTTTTGGTTTAGTTGCAAACTTGAGTTGGACAGTTGGTATTGTTTAAAAAAATTATTTGAATATTACTTTTTTTTTCTAGCAGATCGGTATAGCTAAAGCTAATAATTTCCCAGCAAATTAAATTGGCTTTTTACAGAAAAAAAAATCTAAATAATTTGTATATTTGCAATTTGACACCATGGATCCAAATATCTTCGCATTTGAAATAGAATAACTAACTTTCTATATTTTTTTTAAAGGGTCAAAAAATCTTCTCCTATCTAAACTTTTTTATATTGATTGAATTTGAATGAAAATGCCAGGTCAAGCATCTCTCTTTCATAACATCTGTTGTCACGTCGCTACATATCTAGTTTTATACAAGTACTCGATATTCGATTTTCATCTCATCACACATTTTATGATTGATGGGTTCTACCGTCCGATTATCATGTCACCACAAATTTTGAAGAGTGAAAATAACATAAAACGAATCATCGGCAATGTATCATTTTTTCTCAATAGAAAAAGTTTCTTTCAAGAGAAAATAACATAAAACGGATGAAGAGTGAAATTTTGATACCTTTATAAGCACGGTAGCAAAAAAAAAAAAAAATCGAAATGCTATTTAGACCTTTAAATCGTAAAACTCAAGAAAGCGTTTGCCCAACCGCTGCTTTTTGTTGAGTCGATAGTATTTCCAATCCAAACAATTTCTAATCGAGGTTGGATTGCGACATGTGTTTTTCAGTTTTTCTAGCTCACACGCACCGCCCTCAATGACGCAAACACAAATAAAATAGACTCAACGCCTCAACCTAATATTTGCTTTAAATTACAAAAAAAAAAAAAAAAAAAAAAGTATGGTGATGGTGTGGTGTGGTTTGGTTTGGTGTTCCTGAGATTAAAAAAATGAGTTATTTGCAAAGGCCATGGTGACAGTACGTCGGAACAGATATTTTTCAGACTTTATTATTTTTTTATTTATTTATCACTCATATCAAAGTCAAATATCGCAAGGCCTCAAGTAGCTAGCATATAATGAAATGTAATTTGAATGTTTTAAATTAAATTAGTGGTCAATATAGTTAGTTTTGCAAGCGGAATTCTTCAAAAAATTTACAATCATCTCTCAATATACTCCCTGTCTCATCTAATTCTAATCTAAATCCTAAAACTGTTTGGCAACTTTCTGTTTTAGCAGTTTATTAAAAATCGGTGCTATTTATGCACGAATTAAAGTTGTTGCTAAATACAAATTTGCTATTTGAAATAGTATTAACACTTTTTTCACTGTAAAAGAATTTTTTTTTTTTTGGCGGGGGGGGGGGGGGGGGGGCAAAAAAAAGCGAGAGATGCTAATTTTCTTTATAAACGAATACTATTTTTTTCCCTATAATTCTCTCACATTTTTACTGTATTTTTTCAACTAAAATTTATCTACTATTTCATGTATTGCTAAATCATTTTTAAGACTGTGCTTGTGGAGAAAACTCTTGGGTTTAGCTAAAAATGATGTGAAGAAAGACTAAAGCAGCACATGAACAAGTGGATACTGATCAGAGCTCCACTATTTGGTCGCAGCTCAACTTAAAACTTAAAAGGTGTGTTTGATGGAGGTCGAATAAGAATAAGAATAAGAAATTTTTAGAATTTCGTACCAATTTTTATTTTTATCTAAATTATATGGTTTTGTTAGTATAAGAATAAGGGCTCAAATTTCTTATTCTACGGGTGTGTTTGGATGGAGGCCGAATAAGAATAAGAATAAGGAATTTTTAGAATCTCGTGCCAATCCTTATTCTTATTCTAATACCATAGTTTTGTTAGTATAAGAATAAAGGCCAAAATTTCTTATTCCATGGTTGTTTGGGTTGCACTAGAATAAGGAATTTGGAGCTTATTCTTATCCGAATTCTTATTCCGTTGCATCCAAACACACCCGTATTGTTTAGATTGCATAAAAATAAGAAATTTGGAGCTTATTCTTATTCAAGTCTTATTCTACTCCATCCAAACACACCCAAAAAGTAAGCACCTCTCTCGCACGCTTTTTTTTTTTTTTTTTTTCTGGATGATGGAAGAAAAAAGAACCACGATACAGCCAAGTCTTGGCCACCGTAAATTTATCTCTTACCAAATTCTAAATTTTTCATGCAATTTATCTCACAGTAATTTCACCCCTTTTAAGTATGTCAGGCTTTGATTTCTCATTTAATTCATTTAGATCAGGTTGTTGGCTCAAAGCCTCAAAATGTTGAAGTGCGTAGCTGCCACCAAAGACTGATTTTTTTTTTTTTAGAATAAAGTGTATATATATACGAAAACAAATTTTGTTATATATATTATGATAATTTACATCAATGTTTGTTGAATGGAGTAATATATATATATATATATATAATTTTTCATCATGTGGGTAGCCTATCTCTATAAAAGTGCAATTCAAGAACGATTCAGGAAATCTCTCAATATTTTTATATTTATTTTAAAACATATCAACTTTTTATACAAAGTCTATCTAAGTTATAAAATAGTATAGATACAATTATATTTTTTGTATTTTAGTAAGTACTATATTGATTATCAAATGCATTTACTGTTCATATAACATGTCTGCTTTATTTTGCTGTTATTGTTTATGCTTGAGGGGTGAGTTTTGGTCTAAAGATCTAGACCGTACAATTTGATCAAGCCATTTAGATTTCTTACATTTGGATAATTCGTCTTGGAAAATCTTTAAATTAGAAGTGGACATCTGGTATGGCAATAAGTAGAAAGCGTGTAAAGCGGCACAAACACTATGACATGTCAGGTCCCTATGCATACAAGCCAGACGCACTATTTATACTCTCTTTTTTTTTTTTTTTTTTGTATTCGCGCGCCATACGCAATATTAATTATAGACCTCGAATTCTATTGGTTTAACAAAAGATACTAAAATTTCAAAGAGAAAATATATAAAATATATGAAACATTAACCTTTAACATACTTTTCGTGACAAAAACAAACCAGTTACGTAAGTCGTAATTCAATCCTTTTTTATTTTACTAGTACAATATATATATATTATGACAACAACTGTAAATTTCCTGTAATAGGATGTACTTTTTCTCATCTATTTTTTACTTCGAACAAGTTGAGTTACACGTCAGCACCATCTAGTGGATTACTTAATTAGGGTTGACTTTGAAGGTAGTTACTGGAAACAGAAACATCTGGTGTAGCCCATTATACTTTAATTCCATCATAAAACTCGAGACCACATTTACATAATTAGAAGGAGATTGAGGGTTCATTCTGCAAAGTGGAACACTAGCCATTTGGCATTTGCCCATTTCCATATTTTCCTCCAAGCCAATCGAATCAGACGGGAATTGCTTCCGTAACTTCATGTTTTTTCCCTTAATAATATTTTTTTTTTTAAATTTTCATATGATTTGATAGGACGGGGATGCTCCGGTAACTTCAATTTTTTTTCTCAATATTTTAACATTTTTAAATGAATCTGATATTATTGCATCACTTATTTAGACAATCTCTAAATAAAATCTCATTATTTGTTAATTGTGTCTGCAGTAAAATTTATAAATCATTATTTTGCTGGATGAAAAATGTACAGTACTGAAATTTATAAAATTATGTTAATTTATAAAACTGTATTATTTGTGAAGAGTATTCGAAAAAATTGAAGACATTTAAATGGACGTCGAAAATAATAATTTCTACAATGGTTAATATATTAGTTAGGACTAATTAATTTACCTAAAGGAATTATTATCTTTTAATAGTTTATTGAAGTTCGTTGACCATTAGAATTTTAGAAAGAATCCCGGGTGCGACGCCCCTGAAGAAATTATAAAGAAAGGATCCTTTGCATTCCTTCTCTGTGCGACTTTTCTGTGGCATGTGATGTGTCATGCTTTGAACGGTCAGTTCTGAGTATCCTGTTCCGGTCCGGATTTCATGAATACATATTAATATATTATTGACCATTATATATTATATATACATGTATATATCTTGATTAATCTAATCAGATTTCTCAGTAGAGTTTGACGGGTTGTTGAAGATGATATAATAAAAATTGATGCAATTATAAGGCTGTTAATTAAAGGCTCGTATAGTATTGAGCGCAATTACGAGATCATAACAAGCGACTTGACAAGTCGGAACAAAAAAAAAAAAAAATGAGGTCAAAGGTGTTATGTCTCAGTTTGACTTGGATTTACATATCAGTGGTAGATGTCGCAATTAATTGATTTTTCGCACTCTTATTTTCAAACAGTAAGAGCTAGTGTAATCTGGATTCCGTGGCGCGCGACACGTGTGTAGCGCGGCTCACGAGCCGTTCGATTTTATCTTGACAGTTAATTTTTTTCGGACCTTGCAATCCGGAGAAAAATAGAAGCCATCCGATTTGGATATGACGGCCCGTGAGCCGCGCTACACTAGATTCCAATTTGAGCTAGTGAGACATCATCATCATGCTTCATGCATATATAGAAAGAATCCATTGTCTTCGACGAAATTTAATTGATGGCGACATAGACGCCTAAATTGAAAATTGAATTACTATACTCCACTTAAACATAATTGAATAAACAAATAAATAACCCAATAAATCGAAATAATTAAAATACATGAAATCTTTCGCCGGAGACATCTGTTGGTGTGACGTATCGAAGTTGAAGGGAATATTCCATTTTAATGTTCCAACGCAAAGTATTTGTTAACAAGTTTGACCTTTTTATTGCTTTTAGATAAAGATTGCCGACTCCCATTTTTCTCCTTACTTCACAATCTCCTTTTTTTTTTTCCTTTTTTTCTTCATAGGCTACAAAAGCTTATTTTCAGATGAATGAAACAAAAAAAGAAAAGAAAAATGCGGCTCAGAAGTGCCTCTTAAATAAAAATCAAAATAATGTAAGTTATGAGAAATAAAGGAATAAGTAGTCCACTTAGTATCAAAATTAATAAGCTTCCGGGTTTGTATAGATTGGCATTAATTCTCTTGGGAAATTTCCAAAATCCAAAAGATTTTTGGATTTGGATCCGATAATTGAACCAATTGATTAGCTGAATAAAGAACGAGCTATTGAGTGACCCCTTAAAATTATTGAAGAAAGCTTTTGCAATCAATGTACCGTCTCTGCGTACGAAAAATAAAGTTTATCAAATCAGTTTCCCTCGAAAGCAAATGGGACCAAAATCTCGGACAAAAGATTTAAAAAAAGTGGGTAGATGTTTTTAAACTTTGTTGAAAAAAGCACCAATTTCCGACATTTTCCCACGGGAAATTTTTCAAAATAAAACGGACGCACAGATTTAACTTTTTTGGTTTTTGTTATCCATGAGAAAGCTGTTCCCTGGGGCAGAATTTAGTAGTATATATTAAAGAAAATTTAAACTGTGTACTTTTTATGTAAATAAAAAAATTTGTAATAAATATAGCAAAAAGTATCAAGATAATAGAATAAACAAACTATCAATAAATTATTAAAGTCCATGCAACCAAGCCAGGGCCATAACATCTGAGGATTGCTATAATTAATTATGATAAATTAATTAATTTTTTTTTCTATTTTAGTATTATTAAAAAAATTGGGGTGGGGGAGAAATATATAATTTTATTTCCTTAAATAGAAGATTAAATGGGAGTTTTCATATTTATAAAAGGGTAAATATCCTATTTAAATTTCAGAGGGAAAACTGTAAGTTTATTGTTTTAGAAGGGAAAATGTGAGCTTTCTTGTACATTAAAAAATAAGTATAATATTTGTAAATTTATGTTTAAATATAGGAGCAAATATATCTCTCGACTCTCTTCTTATCTTTGTCGCTTCCTCTTCGCCTCTTTGTGTGTAAAGTGAAAACTTTTTAGTAGACGCTTATCCTTATTGCGTTAGCAGATGAATAATGTATTTCAAATTGATAATTATTTTTTTTTTGAAAAAGGAACAACTGATAAAAGTTAAAGAACTTAATTGACAAATGGGATAATTCAAGAATAATAAATTGTACTGTTTGACTGTTTCTCAAAATATACGTAGGCTTTTCTCATCTTTCGCAACTTCTACGTGATTCTTTACATTATTGAGAATGAGAGGACTATTGCGCAACGCCTGCAACGCCTGTTGTACTTTTATTTGTTTTCTTTTCTGAAGTGACACTTATATTATTAATTCTCTCTGTTGCAATTTGCACAAAGAGATATTCATATATACTCTAAAGCTAACCTTACAAAACAGTAAAACACTCAATGGCACTCCAAAAAAAAAAAAAAAATGAAGTGTTTTTAATGATGTTGGCAAAAGAACAAAAGTTTTCTTGACAACTTAATAACTTATTAATCACCAAGTAATCATCCTCCATTGAGATAGGATGACCGTCCGATCCACATCCCTACTTGTGTAATACCAAAAATCATTTTATATTATTAATTATACAATAGTCTATTTTTTTTATAATTTTTCTGCTAGTTTTATCTCCAACGCTGGTTTGCAAATTTGTCACAATCAGGGAAAAGAAAGAGTGGAAAAAATATGGAATTCTATTTTTCCAGTGGGACAAATATTTTAAATGAGGATGGAATTAAATAGAAAAAAAAATGAAAGCAGACGTAATAGTTGGTGCATGACGTAAAACCAACTAATGCAACTTAGACAATCAAATCAAGCCACGGAGAACCCATCAATATCATGGGTCAAGCAAGCAATATGGCACCTTTTTATTTTAATTTAGGGACCATTTTCTGTTCAATTGGTGCACTCAATTTAGAATTGGAACATTCCAAAGAGGACAGATTTGTGTGTACTGATGTCAACTTATATAAGGATTCTCTTCAAATTTATTGCCACGATACTAAAAAGCTATAAATTCGGACCGTTGATCTAAAATCAAACGGTGTGATTTCCACTGAGAAGCTGCCCTACCACCATTAATTAGCTCACATCGTGGAATAGTATAATGTATAGGTGATATCCGCTCCAATTTATTATGTTCAATTAGAGATAAGCAAGTGTAATTTGACCAGTCGATCACAAAATTTAAAATACAGATGACGGCCCTTATAGATAAGAGTTGGCATTACCAATATTTCAATGTTAAACTAAATAAACTGTCTGTTAAATAATACCAGAAATTTTGTTGAAATCTATTTTTCTAGCTTACAAGTTCAAAATAAACGCGTCTCTGTACCGAAAAAAAAATAATAACTTCTAACTGATTTAAAAACTAATAAAGTGCAACATAACAACATCTTTATATATAGTTAATAATATGGACTATTAACTGATAAAAATTATAACATAACAGTTTGTCATTTGCTATAGTCTTCATCGTTTCAGTCTTTCAGACTTATGTTTTCAATTTGAGTTAACTGATTTAACAAATTATTACACTTTTTTTATTCTAATTTGAGTTTGTTTGTTTTCCTTTTAAGGGGGGAAAAAATGTAATCACGCTATTGGACAATCAACTTGTCCATAATTTTTTAGCGTGAATCCGAACTACACGTGTCCCTCACTAAGTTCGAGCATATTTTCTATTGCAGATTATACGTTGCGGAATCACAGTAAATAAAATGGGTTTAAAATATGTTTTCAATTTCAAATCTGTTTAATCGTTCAAAATTTGTGAAATCTATTTAAACAGTTTAAACCCCGTGTTTCTAAAGGCTAGGCTGCTTCATATTGGCTTTGGGTCAATAATTAGTACACACATCTGATTACTATGATTCTAATGTAAAAAGAAAAAAAAAAAGCTTTTTTTTTTGTAAACTCAAATTAAAAGGAAGATAGAAAATGAGTGATAGACAGGCATGCAACTAGTAGGATATTGTCTGAAATCTAGCTCTTGATCTGATAATTAAGGACAATGCATTTTGAGTGGAAGTTCGGTATCCAAATAGAAAATTTCTTATTAATATTTAAAATTGAGAAATCGACTCCATGTTTATCTAAAAAAAAAGGTTAATAGGATATTGGTCGGTGTAGTCCCAAACATATTGCAAAGTAATCCTTAGAAAAGAATAACATACATCTTGTACGTAAACACAATTAAGGCGTCCTTAATTCGCCCTTTCCAGCATGCGTATAAAAAGAAACTAAAACCAAATCCGATTATTGTTTTCTTTGGAGGCAATGAAACAACAGAGCAAAACATAGAAGAGAGAGAGAGAGAAAAAAAAAAGTAGTGTACAATTTTTGGGAAGTCATTCTACCTACGTCTCGTCTTACAAATAAACCACCAGACATTAATTTGTCCTTTGAAAATTATTGCACTTTCGACTTTCAATTTGTGTCGATTCACTTTTTCAGAAAGTTTGTAACGATTGAATCACTCGATTATCCTTTTTTCATCCAAAATGTAAGGAAGTGCTGCAATTAACTGTCCCCATCAGCAAAGAATCATATCGGTGTAAAAAGTAAAGAAGATCAGACATAACCAGAAAAATTGTGAGAAGTAAATTTATCCAGTTGAGGAAATTTTTTATATCTGCTCCCTTAAATTAAAAGATGTTCTAAAAAAGAAAGCATAGGTCATCTATATTATTATATATTAAAACCCGTGATTTCCCCCCCCCCCCTATTTTGACCGCTTTTTAGTTAAAACCAGGATTTCTATATTATAGTTTTCTATTTTTAGTTAAAAAAGTTTTTTTTTTGCATTTTGTATAATTAAAAATAGTTTTTTTGTTCTATATATTTGGAAATCATGCTGAATTTTTGTCATCTTAAAAAACATAGGGCCTGCGACTGTTAGTGTAAATAAATTAATAGCAATATTTACGTTTGGCTTACTATAAATTTCATTATGATTGGGATGTTAACATGGATTTTCATCTAATCATCCAACCCGATAACAGTTGAACCAATTTGGTACAAGTTAAAATTTTACAAGTTTGCCTCCTTGTGCAACTAACAGTGTTTGGATATCAGGAGAGGAATGAAGAAGAAAGGCATATATAGGAAGGAAAAAGGACGGAATTAAATGGGGAAATCTGCTTGTACAGTGTAATATCTATTTTACTTACTGTTTAATATATAAGCTGATCATTGAAAGTTCATAGTTATCATTAAGAAGATTTGTTTGCTTCCTCGTGCAAGTGGATAGTTGCGCTTATACAGTGTAAAGTGCTCTTAATAAGATATCTTTTCAGATCCACAAATGATACTTTGGTTTAATAAATATACTTATATATCCTCAGTTGCTCACCAACTTCGTACAGTATGATGTTGTTTATAACAGGTTCCACTTTTCGGAATTCATAACATTTGAGTGCCACAAGAACATAAGAATGCTTTATCCTTGTACACCACTGTATGGTAGGGAACTTTGCCCAAAGGATCATTATCATATATTACTCACATCAGTGCAGGCTTAATTGGGTTCCAAAGCATTATCCTTGGAGTGTTATGAGTTGTTTGTGTAGTGCAAATTAGGTAAAAGAGTGTCAGACGTGTACCCTGCATTGCTTTTAGTTTCGTGATTGTGATAGTTTATATCTCTTTAAGGTCGCGGGGACAAATCCAACTATGACACTAAAATAATGCAGATTTGAAAATTAATAGCAGATAATTTTCAAATTATGAACGGTTATTCTTAAATTAATCTCGTGAGATTCTTTATGGAAAGGCAATATTGAAAAAACAACGATGTAATTATTCAGCTTCATTGCAGACCACAGATTTCTCAATAATTTTTGAAGATAAAATTGGGGTCTAAGCCACCCAACTTATTTTTAAATTAAATATCTATGAAAAACTCCAGTCGGGTTTCGAACATGCGATCTTTTACTCAAGGTGCATTGCTCTTTGCCACTAAATCAAGAGCTGGTTCTTAAATTTCTCAATAATTGCCCGTGCTTTGGAAGCTTGAAAACGATCAGTGAACCCTCAACATATGCAAATAATATCCTCAAATAATTAGCACCTATTATCGAATAAGCAACCAATATAGTACATCAACACACAAAAAAAACAAAAAGTGAAAAAAGACATTTCAAACAAAATCATCTGATATATTTGATTTTACAAGCTTACAACCATACAACAATTCTACAGAGAGAGAGGGAGAGGGACGGAGAGAGATAGAGAGGTGCATAACCTAGCTGCTTTCTGTAACAGCACTATTAAGTTAAAACCAACAATTTTTCACGATTGTCAGCAGTATACTCTAAATAAACCTATAACTCTACACCAAATCTATCTAGCAAAACAACAAGACCACTGTTAATTAATCCGACTCCTTGCGCTTCTTGCCTTTGTTTGACGGCTTCACAGTACAAGGAGAACTGCTGGTTGGCTCAGGGGTAGCAGCACTTGATGCATGCTTGGTGTAGACAATACAATCGTCAAGAGTGTACAGCCGAAGAGCGAGGGAAGTGATGGAAGGTGTCTTGGCAGCAGCAGTGAGAGACGACCAGTGCCACCATTGGGGTTTTATGTACTCTGATTTGATCATGCTTTCAAGTAGAATGATTGCTTGAACCATCTAAAAGTATAAAAATGGGATTAAATAGTTAGTTAACAAGTCAGTTTAGATCAAGCAAGACAACAACTGGTTACACTATAAGTTTATTTTGGTATACTGTTACAAACAGAGGTTCAATATGGTCCACATATGTTGCAAAGAGAACAAAATATAGACATAGCAAAACAATAGACTAAAAAGTATCAAGGCAAATCATTGGAGTCCTAGACTCCTAGCCAATAAGCAAGGTTACTAACAGGCTGGCCTAACATGTTAAGGGTGACTTGTCAGCTGGTGTGATTGTTTCAGTCACTCAGGTCAGATTGTCTAATAGAAACCCAAAGCTCCAAAAGATGCAAATAAAAGAAAAAAAGACAAAAGATATACCTCATATATGGATTCAGCTGTCTTGACAAAAGCACGCCATGCACGTCTTTTGCCCGAGTCATACCTCATCAGCCTTAGTGATTCGTCAGGCAGAGCTGCCTCCATGTCGAGCAAGTCCATTTTGAGAAACCGAACAAGTTGAGCATTTCTCCCCTTCACCAGCCTAAGTGATGCCTCAGGAACCGTGCACTGGACGTTATCTATTGATCCCACAACCTGTTAAGAGTTTTCAGATAACAAAAGGTCATATGTTAGCCTAACTCAAACCAATAGGTATATCAAAACACCAAATAGATAAACAAGTGAAAGAAAATTAGGATCTAATTTCTGTATACTGATTTCTTACCTTTTCGTTATCAGACAATTCCTTTCTTTTACCCATGGAGTGCTCCTCAGTTGGAGTCAAATGGCTACTATGCCCTAAGTGCAAACCAGCTTCGACCATTCTCCCAGATCCCACATCTTCCTTTCTACTAAGAAGTGCCAGATTGTCCGAGTCGAGATATTTGGCACGTTTATTAACAAAAGAAGGCACACCATTTGACCCTATTAGCCCAATCTGTTGCACATCCTCCTTAATTGAATCTTTTACAACAAATCGCTTACAAATCTCATCAAAATCAAAGGGACATTTCCGTGTCAGGTTGGTGCCCGTTCTATCATCCTTCTCTTTCATATTTTCATTTCCAACAACCCCAGTTTTGGTCTTTATCTTCGGTGTGCATTTATTCTTGGAATGGACATCTAACTCAGTTTGGGTTGACAAAGTGTTATGGCAAGAGAAACAATGGTTTCTAGAAATCCAAATAGGCTCCAAGCACTCGCATCTGAACATTTTCTCTTCACTCATTTTTCCCTTCTTTTTCGGCCTTTTTGGTAGTTCTTTTATTTCATCATCAGTAATATCCCCAAATTGGTTCTCAAGTATCCCCAGTGCCCTGGATTTCAGTTGAGGAGATAAAATTTTACGAGGTAAAAATGGGTTGTCCAAAGAAGAATCTTGATTAAAGACTAGCCTTTGCAAGGTTAAGATAGTTTCTTTTAACTCTCTCTCCCTTGGGTCGCCATCCCTCAACCAATTCACGAGTGCATGCACTTCTTCTTCAGATTCATATAAAACAAATGAAGGTGCTACCTCTGCTACTGGCTCCGACCGGCCTAGGAGCATACTTCTGTTCAGAAAAGATGATTTTTCATTCCTTTTCTCCTTTTGTAAAGAAGCAGTGCCATCTACTACCAACCAAGGTCGTTTACCAGGTCGGGTAGTGATCCAATACAAACGACCCAATGTGTCCCTCCCGAGAAATTCCCTTCTTAAGCAAACCTTTGAGAGTTGCAACTCTAACTCAATAATTGCATCTTGCAATGTTGAAATTTCATTTCTTACAGTATCCATCTCATTATCCCTAGTCGAATTGTCAATGGGATCTCCATTTGTTGCTCCCTCCCCTGTTTCACTGTTGCTCTGATTAGCATCTCCAGAACATAAAGAGGTTGTACATTCCTCATTATTTGGCTCACTGTTGGGTCTAGAATCAGATTTTAAGGCCTTTATTGCAAGGATATCTTCTCTGACCTTTAGGTTTCTCAATTCAGAACCTAGGCTTTTCAATTTCTGCTGTAAGTCAATTGACTTGTCGATGCATTGGTCGATGTGCTCTCTCAAGAGGGAAGAGTTCAAGAGCTCATGGCATAGGAACTTTAGGAGAAATATTCTCTGAGAATAGAATGATAAAATAACGTGAGAAAATAGGAACTTTTAACAGAAGGCTTTATATGAAGAAAAAACTGATCAGTTCTATTGGTATGTAAAAACAGAATAACACCATTGCCAGCTTACCACCAACTGGGACAACTTAATTACTTTCATTTCCCTCATTGTCTAACTTTAGTGTTAAGTTAAAAGGATTATACAGACATGGATCTTAATTAAGGTTTACAGGAGTAGGGAAAAACACAAAATTTTTATAGGGAATTGTGAATTTAACTTTGTGCAGCCCTTCAAAGCAACAAATTTATGCAACAGTACACCTCTACAAAACCTTATAAACATCATATATACCTACAAAAGGTAGAGAGGTATAAATCCATGCCCCTCCCCTACCAATTTACTTCAAAAATACTCATAACTAACACTACCTAGTTATCTGTAAAATTATAGGATTTAATTTGGTACTTCAACTAGGAGTACAGAATATATCTTAAAGTTTTCTACTTAGATAATTAGACGGGCGTAAATGCACTTGTTTTGCGAGGGTATGTCTGGTGCTCATGCTTGACATAATCTTAGTAGAAAACATAAATAATTGTAAAATGAATACAGTAATAGAAGATGATATTATATTGTAAGAGCTAACCTCATCAACACTCATCTCCCAGTACTCTCTCTGTTCCATAGTAGACACAAGCCGACTCAAAGCCAACTTAAAAGTACTCTTGTCCTCACTACCATATCCCTTTGGCCTTCTTTTCTCAGCAGAACCACTGTCATGCCTCTCCTTATCTTCCCCCTTCCCTTTGCTTTTGCAACAAGAAGGACAATACCAGTTTCCATCCGGTATGCGGGCCAACGGCGGGTTTAGACAGTACGTATGATACTCTGAATCGCAAGTGTCACACAATAGTACACTCTTGTCGTCCCTATCTACTCCACAAACTTTACATAAACCATCATCCCATGGGGCTTTTGGGAGGTCATTTAATTTGGCTAATGCTCCTATAAGCTCGTTCTCAAGACTTTTATCATGGTTTAAACTGATAGGATGTGTGGCAAATTTCTGAACTAGGTTGAGTACCTGTAATCAGCAGAGGGAGAGAGTATGTATTAGATCCAGTTGCACGGTAAAGAGGAGGTTATGATGTGAAAGGTAAGGAGTGAAAAATGAGATCTAACCTCATTCTTGTACAAGGATTCAAAGTTCTCACTCAATTTCTCAACCTTTTCCAATTGACTAGCATCATCAGCATGTGCTATGCGTAAATTCTGGAGAACCTACAAAGTGACAGTATGTGTGGAGATGTCAGATGGGAAAGAAATATTAATGGAAACATATTTGGCAAGAATCTCCAAGTAATCAGCAGAGGGTCTAAAACTCTGACAGCCAGTACAGTGCCAACAAGAGCAGAATGACACCAGAGCCATGCCAATTGGCTAAATCTCATTTTTAATCATTTTAAGGTCAAAAGGTTTTCTGCTGTTCACTGAGATCATGTGTCGTGGGCTCAATATTCTCTGAGCTAAAAGGGGTTAAAGGAACTAAAAGAAATTAATTAATTTAGGGCTACATGAGAATGGTAATCTATAAAATTCTATTCTTGCAAGTGGCAGCAACATGGTACCCCAGTTACTGACAGATAATACGCCAAACTCTATAGACCATCTTAACACAAAATATTAAACTACTACCCACATATTAATCCTGAAGAAAATAAAGTACCTCTCGGACATCCTCCATAAAAGCATCATGAGACCCACCATAAGCTCCAGCAGCCAGCCTCATATCAATGGTCCGAAAATCAATGGGCCGGGAGAACATGGCAGGAAATCCAATGATTCCCTCAAACTCTTCCTCATCAGAGTTCACCAGAGATGTGCCCAGAAGGTTGCAAAAGTTTTTCTGCTTCTCAGTAATGGTTGTCAGGGCCTGCCGCAGCGTAATGCGACACATCTTTGTCATTGAGTCGGGGATGGAAACAGTCTTTTGGCTTTCTTTCTCGGGCTTCTTCTCTGGCAACTTTTGAGGTACAGTCCCACCAGACGCATCAGTTAGCACACTTAAGGCAAGTTTCTGAGGGAAAAGAGTTGAACAAATTACATGATCAATTTCCAAAAACACAGAAAATCAATTTCCACTGATAGAAGTCAAATAAAATGGAAATATATATTCTGTAAGCAGATATTTTTTAAGTACTCACTTAACAAAAGAATGAGATCTTGGCTGTCTACTTCTGAAAGACAAAAAGAATTTTCCAGTAACCCATTGAATATTATATCCAAATTACCCTATAAAATAGGAAATATGAGAAACAGACTCCCCTTCTTTCGATCCATTATTAAGTCAGAATACCCCTCTCTCAACTTATGAGGAAAAATTTGGGCATTGTTAACAATATACTGCATGATGCCCAATATTTACCATGTCTTGTTGGATAAAGACAATTTAATTTTACAATAATACCAAGGGGTAATTTTAGTATTTCCAGATACATGCACCACGCATAGAAAACAAGGAGATACCTTTGTGGGGCCTGAAGCATTCCCCTTGTACACTTCCTTGCTAATTGAATGTTCCAGCATTTTCTTAGCCCAATCAGGCGGGTTTCTCTCAAGGGCTTCAAAGATGCACTTTCTGATTCTTGTCCCCACATTGGTCGGCAACTTTCTCACATTCTCTAGCGGCTGGGCCCACTCTGGCACGACATTCACATCAGCAATGGCTGGAAGAGGAGAAGCTACTTTGTCAGAATTATCTTTACCTCCCATAAGAATAATCTTTTCTTCATTGGCAGGATCTCTTATCTGCCTCTGTGCTTCTGCAAGAAGCTGAGAAATAACAGATTGATTAAATTTGATACTGGTAAGAGAAGAACTCAACTTGTATTGGGAAAGAGAAGATGAACGCACTAAGGAACAATATAACAACTGAACTAGTTGATCAGAAGAGAAGTTATCATGTACTGTACATTATGCATCTCTGGTACACCGCATGCTGGAAGATGGAACTGACAGAAAATTCTACTATTTCAGTCATAATCCAGTCATGATACTGGTATGATAAAGGAACGTTCTTATAATTTGCATTATTCACCTCGATCTTGTGTGTTCAATTGTGTGCATGCATAGTCCATCTATTTTTCTTTGGATATGGTACACCAGTTTCAATGGTCTAAGATATGTAGCAAACTAAAAATGCTTACCAAAGCATCAGCTTTAATCCCTGAAACACCAGATATTGCACCAAAGAGCATACCACCATCTCCTTGCAATGCTCGAAAGACCTTTACACCATCTGAGCATGACGTGTCTGACAGATCCACACAGGCACTGAGTTTCACAACTGCAAGGGCATATCTCCTGGCCAGCTCTGGCCATGTCAGCTCATTAAGGGTCAATATATCCACCTTTAACTCCTTGCTAGCTGAGCTCTCTACATCCTTTCTCCTTCCACGCCTCGGCCTTGATTCCCTTGCCTCCGCTGTGGGATCCACAAAGACCATCACTCGTGATATAACCTCATTAAGCAAGAGCTTGAGTAAGGAAATGTGGATCGTGGCCAACCAGACACCACCACACTGTCCTAGGGAACCAGATGACAGTTTGACCAGAGAGGCCTCTCTTGTAAATGATGTCTCAACTGGTACGAACATCGACGCACCCTCTCCATTGCCACTTTGTCGTGAGGCTTGGTCATGTGCACCAGATCGCACCACCTCAAGTTGATTCCTGGTGACTCTGGGGGTTTCAGGCCAGGGATTGATTAGCTCTTCTTCAATATCCTCATATGAGGGAAGTTCTTGTAAATCTAAAATATCTTTGAATCTGTACATGAATTCCCAAATCTACAAAATTAAGAAGAATTAGAAATAAACCAGGATTGCCATGATTGTTATAAAATCAACCAAAAGATAAAACATTTGGAAAGAATTTGAATTTACTTCCTTTATGTACATATATATTAAGCAAGAAGTATAGCTCCTCAGGATTGGTGTTTGTTAACACATAATGATACTTAATGTAGATGGATTGACATCATCATGAAATGACTATTTCGTGGTAGCAAATGAGCTCGTTCAGTTAAGGTTCTGTCTAACCATCCTGGGGTCATTATAGGTTTGGGTCACTTCTGGTTCTTGAGTATTTCAGGATCAGGTAATTCTGGGTGTTAGATTGGTAATTTTAGTTTGGTCACATTTTAAAATGATAGGGTCGCACCGGGCATGGAACCTTCATTTGAAAATGTTAGTTTCAGTTCTGGCCCATTAGGTTTGGGGTTGGGTCTAGTTCAAGATTCAGATTATTTAACTTCCACAGTCCTTGGGATAGGTTAGTAAGCTCTTTTACCGACCTATTAATGACCTTCAACATATAAAAAATTATAGCTAAATTAATCTGAAATTTTTTTAAAATAATCAAATAGAAACAAACTTGGTACCTGAAAGACATCTCCAGCTAACTTGGCTGGAAGTCTTTTACTGAAAGGTTTTCCTCCAGGAGGCTCATCATTCCTGTGAAGTTTTCTTGACCAGTAGAGAGCTTCAACCATCCCTTTTACTCCATTTTTTGGTACTGCAACAAGATTCTCACTTGCAACAGTTAATGATTCCAAAAAGTTGCTTCTGTTACTCAAGAAGTGATAACGTGTGCAGTTGCCACAAGCTGGTAGAAGGTTTTCTATGATTTCTTGCACAAATACGAAATCCAATCCAGCCCTGTCACGATCTAGCCATTCTCTGACTGCCAGGCAGGATGACTCCAGGTCTTTCTCATTTTGGATGGTCTTTAATATGCCTACAGGCCCACAAGCACAGCAAACCCTAGCCAAGTGACCAAGATTATCCATGGTTTTTGAACTATCACTCACATGATTACAACAAAACTGCACTTTGCCTGATTGTCGATACAGTTCACAGCATGCATCAAGAATTGTACAAACAACCTTGCCCCAAACCAGAGTTAAGTTCTCTCCTTGCACCACAAACTCCCCAATTTGATCGGTCGGAGATGCTTCCTTCTCTGTACAGGAAGAGAACAGGTTGAGTTGAGAACCAGATGCCTCTTGTTTATTACCCAGATTGCCCTTCAGGCATGCTGTAAGGTCTTCATCTAACTGACCGGGTTCCTCAAGCAGTGCCATGATGTCATCCTCCCCATCAGGAGCAGTGGTAATACAACTCACTGCACTGTCCGTCTTGTCAGTGCTGGAATCAGCAGCTTTTGCAGTGTTCGGGAAAAGAACTGTGGATGCACTAGGTAGAGGGAAAGCAGAGCACGGGATCCGCCTTACCCTGAAATGTGGGCCATTATTTCCGCCATCTAAAACTTCAAATTCAAAGAGGGAGCAGGTGACTCTGTCATGCCAGTACGAAGTAAACCCTACAGGGAATATCTCACAGTTGGTGTGATAGGCCATGCGAAAATCGACCTCTCCCAAATTAACTATGTAATAATCCTCAAATTGGATAGGAAAGCCAACCTGTTAATAAAGAATCAAGAAAACAAGGTATACAAATATCAACATAATACTCTGCTAAATCAAGGATAAAAAATAAACTTAGGTCAACCACCAGGATCATAACACCCTGCTAAATCAAGAATCATGGTTAACCAAAAGGATCATAACACCCTTTCTTGTACATCCATGACTTCAGAATTCAGATGGAAGTAAATAAAATTGCATAGGCTTCAATAACAGCCGTGACTATTTGATCTTTAAAAGCACAAGTGAAAATTGAAGAATAACCATTTCAAGTCTTACAGCAATTTGCAAATTAAATATTCAGCATCTCTCATTTATTAGAAGCAACAATTCTGTCTTAGTTTTTTATAGCCTCCAATTTTATCATCTTTAAATTTAATATCCATACAACGGATCTCGAGAACAAAAATATAGGAAGTTAGCAAACCATGGTGTCCACATCAGAAATCCATCTAAAAATTTAATTACTCCAAAAATAATATAGTGACTCACTCCCAAATCCCTCTGGGTATATCGGCCATTCTCTTCAATCAGGTACCTCGGCAACCTTGGAGGAGCTGCAGAATCAGAAAATCGCGGTTGCATTGCATCCAGATCCATAAATGGCTCCAAACCCAAACCTCTACTGCTACTACTACCACCACCAGCCCTTAAGATCTCTTGGTTTTGTGTGAGGTAAGAAGCTGTGAAGATGTTTGAGCGAACCCTTCTCCTCCTAACATATGTGGATCTATGAGGAACCAAACTATCATTTATAGAGTCGGCTTCCGTTGGGAGATACATTGAACCAGGACCTAAATTAAATGCAGGCATGAAGTGCCTTCCATCTGGAAATGTAACCAACAGACGTGTCAAATGGTCGCAAATGCTACATTTAAAAACTACTACTTCGTTTGGTGAGTGAATTATCTAGAAATGCCACCTTTTTCTCGAAAAATATTTATTGAAATACTAAATTATTAAAAAAAATATTCTTAAATATTTAAGGATCCATATAGCTATAACTTGTTGCAGCTTGTAAATTGCTATATCTATCTAATATCAATAAGGGGTCTTCAAATTAATTCTGCACTACAAACTGATAATACAAACAATACCAGTAGGTAGTCCTTGAATATGAAAGCTTCCTCTATTTGTAGAGTCGGTAAGTATTCCTGAATTATTTATGGCAAAATGGCGCAATGATGTGGCAAGTCCACTCAAAGGAGATAAATCTGATTCATTAGGCCTGTAAACATAGGTAATTGGGTTTGAAACAAAGTAGAAAAGTTGCATTACATGTAAGATCTTTATAAGGATTGTGTTCCTGAAAAAAAAAATCTTTCCATTATTTATAGGAATCAGTAATCCTGACAATATTCCTTATTTTAGAAATCATTACATTTAAGAACCCCTCTGAATCATGCAAAATTATGATCTAAACAGCACAGAACTAGAAGAAATCAACCGGGGTTCAATACACGTCAGCAGTTAGCTCAAGTTGATGGGGGCCAAGATTATTTTAGGCTTCAATTTAGAGGAGGCCCATGAAGAAAATCCATTAATTTAACCTAGTAAAATAAAGGATTTAATGGTAAAATTAAGTTGTTGGGGGAGACCTGGCCTTGGCCAGTCCTACCCAGGATTCGCCACTGGCAGCAGCTGAGCTCAAGTCATCCTAATGATATCAGAACTAATAGCTCTTTATATATTTAACAAATAACTTGCAACAGTTATAGGCAAAGTACCTTCTACGTCTCAATACAACTCTCATGTATTGTTCAGTCCAACCTTACCTTACCCGGCGTGTTATAATTTTGTACAATCAAATGGTATCTTCCACATTTTTGGAAAAAGAAAAAGAAACAAATAAAGAAATGGAAGCTAATAGTAAAGAAATATATATATATATATAATAAGCATGGGTTTGAGAAATGCCTTTGATATCTCGACAAAATTCCAGTCTGCTGTGGTTGACTTGCCTCAGCCTCACTGGGTGGCGGTGCATTCATATCCAGCATAGGATTAGCTCCTCCAGCCAGACTCCACTTTCTTGCTGGCACGCCAGCTGCCTGACACTCAGGACAAACCCACTCGTCAATCCGCTGGTGCCACATGGCAGGAGGCACAGCACAGGCGAGGTGGAAACCTCGCTCGCAGCCATCACACACCATTGTGGCACCGGGCAGCTCAGTCCGGCTGCAGTAGCCGCAAGCTAGAGCAGGCAAGCCAAACCCGGCCTCCCCGGGAAATTCAGCTGGGAGGCCGCGAGAGGGAGTGACAATGCCATGGAACTTGTACGCAAGCATGTAGGCCTCGTATGGAAGGAATTGCATGGGCTCGGAGGGGTCGGTGGGGTCGGGTGTGCCCTCAGGCTCAGAGGGGCCGGGCTTGTCAGGTGTGGGCTCATGGTCGGAGAATGGGTTCGGATCGGAGCGAGGAGGCTCGGATGGCGGCGTAGGAGGGTCTTCGTTGAGATCGATCGAGAATTGCAAGGGTCGTTTAGGCTCTTGATCGGAATCCATTGTGCATTCTAGAACTGAAGTATGTAGCAAGGAGTGAGGTGTGAGAGAGACAGAGAGTGGATTGAGTGCGTTTCAGTTGCTGTCTCTCTCTCTCAGAGAGGAAGGAGGGGGCCAGTGCGATGGAGAAATTGGGGGTTTTGCGCCACCGCGAAGCATTTTACGGAATGACCCTAAAAATAAAATATTAGTTTGTTGACTTTGCCTTTCCTTAAATATTAATTGGCGACCCCTTTGTGAATGGCATGAGACCGTCAATGATCTCGAACATACCGATCGGCATCTATGAACTGTGATTATTATGTGCTTTACTTGGTTCAATCGTAATTTTGCACTTCATTTTTGTTTTTCTATTTTCCTAATCTGGCTAACAAATACAATATGCTCATTACTCAGAAATGTGAGTTTTTGAGGGGCACTTCACCTCTGACTGAAGAAAGGAAGAGTCAAAGAAATATGGCAAATTTAAGCAAAAATTAGTGCATGTTATAATATTGTTGATATAGGGAATCAATGTGTTGTTGTATGTATGGGAGATGAAAGTAAAGTAATTGTTTGCGTTGATTGATGTTTTGTGTTGATATTAGTTGGTTGTGGACTTGTGGTTAGGTAGCTGAGGTTTATAGTGTAGATATAGTGTAGATGACTAAATTGTGTAATTGTTGATATTAATTGTCTCGAGTTTAGAAAAATAAATAATGCACGTTATTCAAATCTATGGGCGGAACTTGCGGCTCTAGAAATGTTTTTGATGCTCGCACTGAACTCTTACGTAAAGAAGCAACTTTTAAAAAAAAATCTAAATTTATCTTTTTTATAGCAAATATGAACCATCATATATGTTACATACAAAATATTTACGAAAGAGGTAGACTAAAATCAGCCGACTGACGGATGAGCACGTCAGATGCGATTATATCTCAATTTTCAATATTCTAACGACATATCCAAACCGTTTAACGTGTTTTTCATATTGAAATCTCATTGGGGACCAAATTATATATATATAGCAAAAAAAACACTATAGAGAATGGATATAATACACTGATGTGTACGGATCGTCCACATACACATGAGTCATTTTTCAAGATCTAAAATTCAAACGATCAATCCGAACTGTTCAAGTTGTTTTCTATATTGAAAAACTCAGATAGACAAAATTTAACATTTTTTCGAATTTTTTTGCTATTTATTATGATACTTTCAAAAAACACTATAATTGGAGTATTTCAGGCCCTCCAATTTGAAAGTATCATAATAAATAGCAAAATAAATTGAAAAAAAATTTAAAATTTAGTCTATCTGGGTTTTTCAATATAGATAACAACTTGAACGGTTTGGATTGACCATTTGTATTTTGGATCTTGAAAGACGACTCATGTGTATATGGACGATCCGTACACATCAGTGTACTATATCCACTCTCTCTCTCTCTCTCTCTCTCTCTCTATATATATATATAGAGAGAGAGAGAGAGTTTTGCTATGGTGAGTCGCGACTCACCAGGGGTCTGTGAGTCACGCTCAAAACTCCTAGATTTGGTTCAAAATGACCGATTCAAACTGCCCAATACGATCTCCCTATTGAAATCTCCATATATACCAAATTTTACATTTTTTCAAAATTTTGAAGTATTTTTTTGAAATTTTAGAAAATCGTTAATCTAATTACTTCTGAACCGTTCAAAAACAGTAATTTTTTAAAAATCCGAAAAAATATTTAAAAATTTAAAAAAATAAAAAATTTGGTCTGCATGGAGATTTCAATAAGGAGATCATATTGGATGGTTTGGATCGATCATTTTGAACCAAATTTAGGAGTTTGAGTGCGACTCACGAGAGTCGCGACTCACCATAGCAAAACTCTATATATATATATATATATATATATATATATATATATATAATGGATAAAATACACTAATGTGTATGGATCGTCCCCATACATGAGTCGTTTTTCAAAATAAAAAATTCAAATAGTCAATCCAAACCGTTCAAGTTGTTCTCCATTGATAGACGGGTTTCACATCGAAATATTCAACCCTTTTAGGCCTTAATTTCAATTAAATGTTTGTGTTTTAGTTAGATTTTATGGCATTTTAGGTTAGAAACAAGGTACTGCTATTGCCCTTTGTTTAATTTCAGGTTCATTGAAGATTTGACACGATTTTGGAGTCTGGACAGTGTTCAAGCGGAGCAAGCCAAGATCCAAGCGGAATGAGCATGAAGAATGATGAAATCCAGACGAGGCACCTGTTCTGGCGATCCCGCCAGAAACCAGGCGACCCCGCCTGAACCAAACCGCCAGACTAAAATTAGGGCGATATTTTTGGAGAAACATGTTGCGCTATTTTCAGACTTTCCAGACATATTCTCCACGAATTGCAACCGACTAAAATGATTATTTAAGCATGTCCAAGGCCACCACACGGGGGATGTCAGATTTTAGAACGAGAATTGATGGGAGATAGCAGAAACCAACCGCAGCTACGATCCTGTCAACCTCGCCGAAAACCAGGTGACCCCGCCAGGATACAAGCTGAGAGAGAATTGCTTTACTTCTTGTTGTAATCTCCCTTTATTTTCTTTGTTTTGATGTTTGATTTGATGAAACCTGATGTTTGTATTTTGAATATGACAAGTAGCGAGTAGTTTAGTTTAGGGGCAATTGTAGGGAACCTTTTACTTGGTAGTTAATATAAGTTTAATTATGATATATCTTCTTCTATTTGCTTTACCTTTCTTGTTTATTATTGCTGAAGCTTTGTGATTTTTGAACTGCTTGATTTGAAGGTTTGCCCATTAGATTAAGGCCTTGTCTAATAGATTGGTAACAAAAACTCTAATTTCAAGATAATTTAAAAGTTGCACAACATAGGATAAGGAGTAGACCGAGAGGTGAAACCAGGACTTAGCTGAAAAGTATGTCTTTACCTATGATCGAGAGATATATGATATCCTACCGAATAGAAGGTAAACTTAGAAAACCTAAGCCAAGGAACGAAAGTTGAAACTTAGGATTTTTAAGAGGTTTGAAAGTTAAAACTTAGTTATCCAAATAGAGAACGAGAGTTAATATTTGACCCTAAGGTTTGACCAACAACCTGCACTTAGAGAAGGTATAACCAAATTAAACCAAGTTAACGACCTATTTTGACGACCCTGCCAGGAAGCTAGCGGATCCGTCTGAATAGGGCCAGGTAGAGGAACCCGATCAATTGAACCTAGTTTAAGCTATAAATTCGAGTTAATTAATTTTCTTTAATTCTTAGGTTAATTTAGAGAGTATTTCAGTAATTTAAATTTAATTTCTTTAGTTAAATTCTTAGTTTTAAATTAAACAAACTTAAATTGATTGTTTTTTATAATTTTACCCTTAGGTTGAATAGAATTGAATTGTTAGAAACCAAAGGTTTAGAAAATTCATCCATGTGATTCGATCCTCAAGCTATACTGCATAAGATTAGATTTGAGGTTTTAATTTGACTTAGGTTTTACCTCTGATCATCCATATTGAAAAACTCTTGCAGATCAAATTTGATATAGTACAATGATGTGTACGGATCGTCTCCGTACACATGAGTCGTTTTTCAAGATCCATAATTCAAACGGTCAATCTGAACCGTTCAAGTTGTTCTCCATATTGAAAAATCCAAATAGACCAAATTTTACAGTTTTTCGAATTTTTTTGCTATTTATTATGATATTTTAAAAAAACACTATAATTGGAGTATTTCAGGCTCTCCAATTTGAAAATATCATAATATATAGCAAAAAAATTTGAAAAAAAATGTAAAATTTGGTCTGCAAGAGTTTTTCAATATAGAAAAAAACTTGAACGGTTTGGATTGACTATTTAAATTTTTTATTTCGAAAAACGACTCATGTGTACGGGGACGATCCGTACACATTAGTGTATTTTATCCACTCTCTCTCTCTCTCTCTATATATATATATATATATATATATATTAGTATTTTACAAAATTCTTAATCTAAACAATTTTGGATCCTTCAATAACAACGATTTTTTAAAATCTCAAAGAAAATAGTAAAAAAAATAAAAAAAAAACATAAAATTTAGTCTCTAACACATTGAACGGTTCGGATTAGCCATTAGAACTTCGAAAATTGAGATTTAATTGCGGCTGACGGGTCCATCCGTAAGTCGTAACTGATATTAGTCTACCTCTTTACGAAAAGGTTTAGCAATAGGCATCAAATTTTCAGAATTTGTTGATGTCGTACTTATACAAAAAAGTCTTATTGGATGGTAAAATAATAATGTCGTAAGGGAAATTATCAGTCTTATGAGAAAAAAAGAAGGAAAGATTAAAGATATTTGTCTTCTTGTATATTCTGATCTAAAATAGTCCGGGGATCATTCCTGAAGAGTGTCATGGGTATACCTGTCAAACGTGCGAAACGGGCACTGAACAAGGCTGTAGCATTTAACGTTCCGTGTCGGTAACGGAACAAAATCACTCTTTCGTTTTCGTTTTGTTTTGTTTCGTTTCGGTAAACGAAACAGTTTTTTTGTTCTGTTTTCGTTCTGTGTTTCAATTTCCATTATTTTCATTTACGTGTTCCGTTTCAATAAAACGGTATAATAATATGTTCCATTTCCGTTCCGTTTTTGAAAACGGAACCCATTTTCTCTTTCATTTCCGGAATATTGACAGGTCTAGTCATGGGTACTTATTTGACTAAGAACTCTTGGGTCTTGGCTCAAAACCAAACGCTGTAGGTCGAAATTTATGTTGCCCATTAGAACAGCACTTTCGCAATTACTCACACAAGGAGTGTCAAGCCGTTAAGGTCTTAAGGACACAGGCAGACCATTACTTGAACGATGTCCTCCGCTTCGTGCAGAAAGAATTTTATTTGGAAATTCATCGGATGCTATAAATAACAGATTATTTAAATTTTAATATCACAATAATCCAAAAATCATAATTTCATAGAGGTAGACTAAAATCATTATGCCATCTCTCTTCTCCTAACTGCCCGAACAGCAGCCACTGCATAAAACCTGTACTTCAGCTTGAAAAGACGCCTGTTGAGTACATATGTAATATGCCCCGTCTCCCTGATCTGGTCTGGCTCCTTCGAGGACCCACTGAAATTGATTGGATGAAGAAAAAGCCAATGGATATGGACATGAATTCTAATTGGCGACAATTTAATTTGGTGTTAATTCTCGATAAGCCATTGCTCACTTTAGGTTGAAAGGACCCTTAGGAAAATGATAAGAGAGAGGTGATTGGTGTGCTTGTTTGTGGGCATTTTATGAGGAATATGAACGTGCAGCAGTGTAAAATTGTTCTGCTGGTGTTTTGGCTCCGACTTGATCATGTCATGCAGTAATTAATGTCTTCCATAGAAAAAAAAAATATAAAAATGAGAGCAACATTTTGGCTAGTGAATGACTGACGGCACTTAAATAAGTAGACTCTGATTAAGTTGGCTACACAATATAAAGCAATGAAGAGGAATTCAATGATGTATATGTAATATCACACCTTTATCCACTCAGTGAAGTCAGTTTTATAATTCATAAAAAAACATTGATAAGAAAAATACACTCTTTCTCACTGCGTGAATTACTTGCGTCAAATGCATGTTCTCGTCCCTACAGCGTGGTCTCTAACCTACCATGAAATTCAAGATAATTTTAGGAAATATTATTAGATTAAGGGTGAAGCGCATTCTCATAGACTTGGCAAGACCGGTACAGCAAATCCACAAGCATAATCACCACGGGAAGCACCTACTAATGGCAGAGAAAAATGACTACAGAAAATACATACTGAAATACATCTATCAACTACCATAAAATGCTGATCCATTCCATTAGAATTCCAGACAAACCTGGGAATGCAAACCCTACGAGAAGTAATAAATACAAAGAAACCACTGAACAAACAGCACCTTTAACTAATTAAATATCCATTTGGGCAGGCATCTTGCAAGTTGCCTTGTTATGCCCATAAACCTTGCATTTGCTGCACCGGTTGGAACGCTTAATGGAGATCCTTGGATCTGCTGGCTTCTCCTTCGGCCTTCCTGCCATGCGGCGGGTGCGTGTTGGTGGAGTGACAGAGCTGTGAATCAGTTCAGAGCTGCATGCAATAGGCTGGCCCACATCAGGGATCGGGTTGATCGAGGAAGAGTATGCAAGGCGGTAGCACTCAGCAGTGAAGTACTTTGAGCAATAGTCGTAGACACCTCGGTCAGTCCGCTCAAAAACAGCAAGTGCATGCATGCATGGAAGGCCATCCACCTGCCAACGACGGCAGCTGCACTCCCATGTCTCCACATTCACCACATTGTTCACAGAATCATCACGAACCTCGAATACATCACCTGTATGAATGTATGTACAAGAAACTCATTATATTTCTTCATCAATGCCACTAGAAGTAGCAGATAAGCGACAAGTGAATTTGGTCCAGGAAGATGCCCACCAGGGACCAGGTGATAGAAAATGCTCCTTTTCTTGCTCTGTGTATTCATTGCATTTGACTTTATATTCTATTCCTGTAATTTAGATTACATTGTTTGTGGAACAATATAAAGCAAACTGTCACAAGGATAAAAATATACCTGCAGAGCAAACAACATCAAGAGTGCGAGCACGATTCATGTGCTCCTGCACCTTACGGTTGGCTGAAGGCGTAAGTAGATCTGTCCAGCCATTCGAGATCTCCCGGCGAGTGTACATCATCTCCATTATCTTGCACCGGACCAAGTCCACCATCTGGACCACAGACAACTCGTATCGGGTTGAAACCCAGTCAGTAAATATCTCAACTGCATTTGATGAGTACTGACCATACCGCAAACCCTTAAAATATGCATCTGACCACCGCTCTGGTTTGGTCTCCATAAGCCACTGATAAACCTCCTCAGACTGTGCTTTGATATTATCTAAACACTGGTTGAATTCTTCAGCTTTAAGAGCATAAATAGCATGCCGGAGATGGTCAACCATGTCATTTTTCACCTCTTGTGTCCACTCTTCGTCCAGCTGAGCAGTAAAATCTTCAATCAACTGATTAACACAATAACCAGGATATCCATACTCGTCAAAAACAAGAGGTATCTCCTCCAATAGCCCGTTTTGTCCATTACAAACAAAAGTGATGGCACGTGATGAACTCAGGGTTGATTTCAACTGCTCAAGGAACCAGCGCCAGTTCTCCAGCGAATCATTCTCAACCACAGCGAATGCAACAGGGAAAATCTCCCCCTCCCCGTCAACTGCTGTTGCAACCAGTAAGCGCCAGTGGCGGGTCGATTTAGAAGTTATGGCGTCGAGAAACAGCAGCGGACGGCACCCATGCTCAAAACCTTCAAGTGAGGCGCGGAATGCAACAAAGAAACGACATTTTGAGCCCTCAGGTGCATCCATTGTTGCAATACTGCCTGGGTTTGTTTCATGGATTCGGCTGATAAACCAGGGAAGCTGGCCTGATGCCTCTTCAAGCGAGTTGTAGAGCTCCTTCTTTGCTATAAATTTGCCCCGCCATGCCTGGATAAAACCATCTAAGTAAGTGAAAAATTTCAAGGCCATATATTTTTCCGACAACAGAGTTAGCTTCTTTTTTATATATAGTTATGTTTATTTGGCTATTTAATTGCAGCAAAGGAAATCATGAATCTGAGTTAATTTGTTTCAATTTATCGACAACCTATCATTTCAATGGTCCAGTTCAATATGAAAAACTGCCAGGTGCCAGCAATTAGAACATCTAAATGGATAGTTGCAAAATATTATCCTTATAGGCATGTTATGAAGTAATGCTAACTCATCGCATCTTATTAAAGTATCACTGTAGAGAAAGGGGTCTTGTGGTGGATGCTTTTTCCTTCTATTAAAAAGAGAGAAAAAGTAGTTTGTCAAGTCAAAAGGTCACCCCAACCCAACCCCAACAAACATATAGAAACAGGAAACTATACTTCTATACCCCATTGTATCCTTCATGGAACTTAAAATCAAAGTATAATTATCATCGACAAAATTTCTTTCAGCTGTGTATGGCATAGAGTTGAGCTGCTCTCCTCTTGTACATAAAATACATTGGAAAGTCATGGTCATCGTTGGACCAATATAATTTTAAATGGAACCCCACCCCCAACACACATACAAAAGAAAAAAAAAAGATCTTCCACAGACTCTCCAATGCATTCTGTCTAATTTAGGATGAACCAGACCTACGACCTAGGACTTCAATAACAAAAAGAAAAAGAGAGAGATCTCCATTTTCCTTGCCTGCGAGTAATTTAGGCTCAGTCCATATTCTTTCTCCAGGTCAGTCGCGATATCTTTTGGCTTATAGTTCGGAGAATCACGCAGCTTCTCCTTGATCACACTTGCAACCCAGCGTTGTGATGCAAGACGGTGACCCCGCTTCATCTCCTTACCACAGGTGTGTTCATCAGACATCTTCTTGATCATAAATTCTTTCTTCGCTGGTGACTTTGATGCATGAATACGCCATGGACAGTCCTCAGCTGTGCACTCAGCTGTGACACGGGTTGTATCATTCTTCACAAACTTGTATGTAAATTTGTTGGCCACAGCATACTTGTGGAGTGTGTCACGGAATGCCTTTGGGCTCTCAAATACTTGACCAACACCAGTGATTAGGTTGGCCCAGTCAACAGATACTCTCCGTCTCTTGGAGCTGCCGTCCACAGTGGCCAATGTGGTAGTGGTCATATCAGTGGTAGTGTCAGAGTCAGCTACCACACTCCTAATTACCCTGAAAAGAGCCGGTGAGATATAGCCATGTCCTTGTTCAGTTATATGAGTTAAAAAAATAACATCTTCTAACTCTAAGAGGAAAAAGCACGTTGATATTGTCATTTGGACTATAATTAAAAGTACCAGTCATCAAAAAATTCAAATGCAATTAAATTCTCCAAATTTGGTAATATCAATTGTTAAAAACATTCCAGAATCCACACTCTTCCTCCCAAAATTCACACTTTACCTAAAGTGACCTCATCATCCTAATGCATACTAGCTCTATTCTAAGACTTACATTGATCCAATTATGCATAACATGTACCTGTTTTCAGCCTTCTTCATGATATAAATGTCAGTGGTGTCTGAGTTAACATGAAAATCCACCATGCGCTTGAGATCTTTATCATTAGACACAGTAATAGCAGTCTTCTTATTGTTCGGGAGAAAATACTTAATCGAATATGCCTCCATGTTACAATTAAACATCCCTGATATCTCATTTCGCAATTCATCAAGAGCCATGTCTCTTTCTATGTCCACTGCATGCGCCTCCCCACCAGAGTAGGTTAAGGTCCCATCTTTGTTTTGTACAAATTCTCCGCCCATTTGGCAGATAGCCAGTACCTTTCCCATTTTGAATGCAAGCTCCTAATACCACAACATAACAATAATAAAATAGATACCCTTGGGTTACTGCTATTATAGAGGTGCGCTTATTACAAAACTGGTATGATGATATAAATTTAAGCATAAATAACTGATGCCAACAGACCAATTTTCAAAATGGAAGCGGCATTTCTTGTTCTTGTACATTAGTGAAAATGAAAAAATATCCAACAGAGAAATATGGCATAATGTTAATGACATCAAAGCAGCAGCTGAAGTTTCTGTTTAATTGGTAAAACTTACGATGTAGTTCAGTTCAGATAGCTTCAATTGCCGAAAATAAACAATCAGTGACGAAGGAGATTGATAAAGGGGTTTACCAAACCAAGTGTCCCAAAAACCCTAGAGAAATAGAGAGAGAGAGAAGGGAGGAGGCTAAGGCTTCTCCCTTTGACTCGTTTCTTGTCTTCGATTGAGAGTGAGATAGAGAAGTACCTTAGTCGGAGATGACACCGGAGACTAGGAAGAAGGATCTAGGGCTTGAAGTAAAAAAAATAAAATAAAGAAGAAAAAAAATTTTACACAAGTTGCGGCTGGATAAGGACCAAGGAGGCAGACGGAAATAAAGAGAAAAGTCGCCCGAATAAGAAAGATTTGTTGGATGCGCCTGGAGTATTGGTCTGAAAGCAAGTTTCATTTTGAGCGGGTCCCACGTGCAGTAGTCGAGAACTGTTCGCTCCAGGTGCAATCAGGAATTTAATAAATTTTACATCGATTACTTATATGCCCTTGCAGTTTAGGGTATTGATGAAATATCAGTGTTGTAATTTGTAAAGGCGGCTCAATAGAGGCCGAATTGTCAGAAATGATGGTCATTTTCTCGCGCAAATATCCTATGAAATAAAAATGCAGAGAATTATTTTGCACAATTGAATATCGGATTATCGTCGAGATTAATTAGTAAGTCATTAAATTGACTAATTATATTATAATTATTAGCTTTAATTAATAATCTATTGAATTCGATTGTTTTAAAAAATTGGCCCATCAGATATGACATAAGTTGACGGCCTATCAGATGTGACATAATATTTTTGGTTGTGGCTTGGTTTGTATCAAAGATTTTAGTAAGCAGTTATAATGGGAGAATAATTCGAACGTCAAATTAGTCTCAGATTTCAAGACAAAACCACTGGTGGGCATCCTCTGCAGACTTTTTTAGGTTGGGAGAAGGCAGAATTTTGATTCCAACCGTATCTAATTTCGACGGGCAAATTTTTACGAGCCGCACAAATTTTAACGGATGTGGTATTAATCACAGGGCACTAGTGTTCTAAAAAAAACACGGTGTGTCCGAACACGTCATAACACGGCACGGTACGGAGGTGGTACGACACGGCAAGACACGGACACGGACACGACACGAGAACTCCGCGTGTCGTGTCCTAAAGCGTGTCGTGTCCAACTTTGATAAAATAGACACGACACGGCACGACACGTGAATTTTCCGGACACGACACGACACGGCACGAGACACGGCACGGCACGACACGAAAGACACGACACGTATTACAGACATGCCAAACACGAAAAGGAGACGCACATTAAGCGTCATAGAAATATAATGGATTTCTCAATTATGTACATACTATTAAAATCAATGATTATTAATAGACTTATTTCCAAAGAAAGCATATGTAAATAGTTTAAATTGAAAATAAAAATATTACAATACAATTAGGTTGATTCAATAAATAAATCACAAACAAAAGTAGAAGGGTCTAGAGCCATTCGCAAATTAAAGATACAAATTTATCTGTGATTTGTCTTAAAAAGAATGAAATAATTTTTGTCATATCTTGTACTGTTTTGATAAGGATAGTATAAATTATTCGTTGTCTTAAAAAATTGAAATAATTTTTTACGGCTCTTGTACTCTCAAATTTCTAATATTCGATGACCAAAAGTATAATTAATTTTAGTTCAATTTAATTTATTTTCATATTTTAATTTTATTAGTTTGAAAAATATACTAATATAATTTTAAGGTAGTAACTCCGTCTATGTTTTCTCAAACATAGCTGGTCCCAAGACCGAAAAAAGAGGAAGGTTACTATAAAATTAAAAATATTTTTTCAAATCAAAATAAAAAAATAATCTATATTTTAATTCAATGGTAAAGTAGGTCTACTTTCTTAATTTTTGACGTATTGTAGTAAACATAATTTTAAATTTAATAAACAAATTATATTTATGTCAAAAAGTTAAACGTGTCTGAACACGTCACGGCACGACACGTCTAAAGAAGACACGGTACGACACGGCACGAGGACACGAGGCGTGGTGTGTCCTTAGGCGTGTCGTGTCCATCTCTTAGGATTTAGACACGGCACGGCACGGCACGTGAAATATTGAGACACGACACGACACGGCACGAGAGATGATCCGGACACGACACGACACGGCATGACACGTATTTAAAACACTACAGGGCACCCATCATTGATCGGACGGTTCGGATCAAGGGTCCGCCCTCAGCACATGATATGGATTTTGTTTTTCTATGCACGATGCGAACTATTACAGCATTTTATCAAGCCTCCCTCTTTTAAATCCGCAATTATAAAAGTTTAACAACAAAAAAAATAGTGACATATGAACTATATTATTTTCACCGGAAAATAATGTATTTCAACTCTATATTTGATTGAACTTAATAACTTAAAAAACTGATGTCAATTTTTTTGCTGTATGATAAAAGTTAATTAAAATGTTATGCAATAATTAGAAATCATGTACATCAGCAGCCTGGTTCATAAATTTTTTTTACTAAAAATATATATACGACATAACATCTAATATAGACATAGTACAACAATAATTTTAAAATAAACAATTCTAAAATAATGTAACAAAAAAAATTATGAGAAATCAAATATCTACAATAACAATCTAAGATCTAAAAATATATATCCAATGTCCAAAATAATAATTTAAGATAATAAAAAATTTTAAAAATACAATTATTATATACGAGTTTTCATTTTCTGATATTTTTGAATAATAGATTCATTAGGAATCTCTTTGAACACTTCTCTTTCTATGTGTATATATGCTACAATTCAATAATTTATTTAAGCATCTTCTATTATGTTCTAAGTTTTATCATAATAAGTTTCATCGGAGGAAAGAGACGACAATTCATTAGGAATGAATGTGACATGAGTTCCTATGTGATTTTTTAGGAATTGCTATGCGATTCAAATCAAACGCGACATGTCCATCTGGGTCTTTCAAATTTCTGAGATGGATCGCAGCCACCTTGTGTGTGTGTGTGTTTTTAAGTTATAAATTATTGCTTTCTCGAATATTATTTTTTTCGGGTGGGTCTCTGGACCCACCAAAATGCATATAGCTTTGCCTTTGATGTACGTCTGACATCTCTTTCTAATATACGAGATTACTTCCGGAGGTAATTGTCTAAATTATATTAAAAGATATCTGTAATTTCAAAATGATTTAATTTTGTAATTTACGATACAGTAGTTTTCAAATAAAATAAAATTATTTAATTTTGTAATTTACGATACGGTAGTTATAAAAAAATATATAGGAATTGTATCCTCTGCAGAGCACTACAGTGGCTCATCATAATCGTACGATCAATAAAAAATGTCCCGTGATTAATACCGGATTTGTAAGCCTCGTAAATTTTAACCATCAAGATTTGATCATACGGTTCCTAAGAAGTAAAAGCCATTGCAGAGGATACGGACCCATGTAAAATAAACTCAATATAAAGTCTCTCTCACCTCTTTTTCTCTTCCTTTCTATTACTCTTCTACTCATTACTCATTTGAACGAGTAAACAACGGGATCGGAGCAAGTTTTTAACTTCTTTCGTAATTTTTCCTTTCTCTCCCTCCGAATTCGTGCTATGGAGCAAACCCTAAAAAGCTTAAGAATTGGAACCTGGCATTATCGAACCGTTGCGTGGTGGAACGAGATCCTCTGGTCGTTTTTTAATCCTATTTGTCCGATCACTAATGGATGTCCCGTGATTAATACCTGATCCGTCGAGATTAGTACGGCCCGTAAAAATTAATCCATTCAGATTAAATCAGACGGTTCAGATGTAAAGATGTTTTTTAAAACGACAAGAGTATCCGGATCCGTTGCGTGGTATTGGTAAACGGGAGAGTATCCTCTGCCAACCTTTTAAGGTTGGCAGGGTGCCAACTTTTGATCCGAGTCGTTAGATTTAATCTGGACGGTTCAAATTTTTCGGGCCTATCAATCTGTATCATGCACAGGGCTCCCATTAACCGTTGAGATTAGATCTAACGGTTCAGATCGAAAGTTGGCACCCTGCCGACCTAAAACTTTTTAGGTCGGCAGAGGATGTGATTCCTTGGTAAACAACTAAACATCCTTTTTCAACTACAGAGGGGTTCGCTCAAAATAAACAATCTGCGCTTAAAGCCTTAAACCCTTTCAATCCAAAACCCAAGATTCCAAAAAGCGAACCCCGTCCCCGTGTTTGTATCGAAATACTTTCTCGGCCATATCGATCCTTCTCTCTTTCGAAGACAACAATGGAGGAGGAGAAAGAACTGGAGGCTCCTGTTAGGGTTCGATTAGCGTTCGCCAATCGCCATCTCCTGACCAAGGAGCAGATATCTCAGGGATTTGGCCGGAGCTGGGCGGCGATCCGCCCCGAACTCGCCACCGTCGCCGACTTTACTCGCGACATCAGCAGCCGCTTTGGCCTTAGTTGTAGTTCCAGCCATGGCATTGTTCTCTCGGTAGGTTAACTCGAGGATCGCGTATTTAGTGACCCATGCGCACGGGTTCAGGGGTTTAAGCCGTTTAGGAAACACAATAATTGCTGTTTTTATATTTCACAAATTAGATTTTGAACAGTATGCTTATTGCATAATTGTTGTTTAAAGGTTCATTTATAGCATTAGGTTATGATCCAACCATCAGTATTGTTGCATTGTGCTTTAAAATTCTTTCAATGTCGGAGTTATGTCACCGTATCAGTTTGGACTATAAAATTGGGGTTTGTGGTGATTTTTTTAAATTATGTTCACTGCCGAATCTTTATCATCTCTAGGATTAATGAAATCTGACAGAATTGAAATGCAGACTGTCTCTCTCTCTTTTGCATCTGCCTGGCTATCATTAGTTTATTATTACTTGCATGATATCTGGACTTAAAGGGATTGAAAGGTAAATTCTTTGAGACTTTAAAGTTTCTGTCTTTTAATGCAGATGGATGGATTTATCTTACCCCCATTTGAATCAACCTCCATATTCAGGGATAACGATATGTTAAGGTACAGCTATTTTCCACATCTACGGTATTGTCTTGCTTGCTTTATCAAAACATTTTAAGTAGACTTTTAGCCCAACAGTTTTTTATCTGCACTCAACTTTTATATATTCAAAAATAAATTTTCAATCCAAGTAATAATGGACAGATACATGCATCTTTGTTTGTTTCGAGATTTACTGTTGTTCTCTTTGGTATTTCAACTTTGATGATTGTTCCTGTCTACCTGTTGTACTGTAGCCTGTAGTTTCCCCTAGATGCTAAGGTAAAATTACACACTAAGGTGCTGTGACTTTTTTCCAGAGTTAAACGGAAAGTTGGTAAGGATAAGAAGACAGATCTTGCTGTCCCTGATAAGGAACTCCAAATAATAGGGAAGAAGGTTATTGACAAGCAAACTTTTTCTTCCACCAACGATGTTGTATTACTTGAAGACGGAGCAAATGCAAGTCGAATGAAGAAGAGTATCAAGAAAAGTAAGAAGAGGACACTAACTGAATCTATCAGCACCAAGGGAGAGCATAAGGAATTGTAAGTAACTGAGGACTCGAAAAGTAATTTTCCAGTTGTTTGATTTGTTGTTATATTAGGCTCAATTGAATTCCAGATGAAGAGAATTAACCTGTGACACTGTGGAGGAGATCATTACAACTCGTTGCTATATTTCTCACATAGGAATAAGAGATTGAAGCTCATGGCTAATGAAAGGCCTGTTATCATCTGCGAAAGCAACTGTGGCATTCCAGCTGTAGAAGCTCCCTGTCAAAAACACACTACTAATCAAGAGACAAATGCTCCGGTTGTAGCATCTGAGAGGTATGCTTTTGGAATTTGGACCTAATTTATCTCATTTCTTAGTCATTAACTATTCGTGTGTATGTCCATTTTGTTAGTGGGGTTTTTCATGTCTCTTTATCAAGCGTTCTTGATTTTTTTTGCTTTAGTGAAATTAACATCACTTTATCAAAAACCCACAAAAATTGAAATGTCATGTCATTTTGAAATGAAATGTCATATCCCTTTCTTTGAAAGGAAGCCTGTTAGTAATGGATCAAAGTACACTTCATTGGTTTATTTTATTTATTATGTGAGATGATAATGCCACTACCTGGTAATATACACAATTTGTCTGTATAATAAGCCTAGTAGGCTTGATAAACATTTTTGATGTTATTGTCCCTAATGCATCTCGCTACCAACAAGAATCCGATAAAGCCATACAGCACGTCAAGGTTGGCCAGCAAGGTGATTGTTCTCCTTAGGCTTTGCTCCAGAAAACTCAATATAAAGGGAAGGGAGAGGATGGCATGTTTCCATCCAAATTTGGAGGGTAAGAGATTGAATAAGTTCATATATAGCATTCTTCCTTTTTCCCCCCCTCCATTCTCCTTCATTTTTTTTTTTTTTTTTGAGTTTGGAGCAAGGGAAACTCCTGGGCAGGAGTTTGGCAGCTCCCTTTTCCCCCCTTTCCCATAATTTCCCCTCTTCTGGATCAATGCCTAAGGCTTTTAATGAGGAACTGAATGAACGGTGATTTCATCATGCGTCTAATTCTTTCTTTGCCCGATGGGGTTGCTTGTGTGGGTGAAAGTTTGCAAAGCGCATCATTTGCATTAATTAATTACCTTATTTTAATTAGGTGTGTCTTTTTCTTTATTTTAATATGTTACTTTGACCAGTGCCTCAGAGCATTTGTTCTATCTGGATGTTTGATTGATCATCTTGGATTTTATAAATAAACTAATGGTAACATCTGTTCTATTTTAGTGAATATGGCTCCAACTAAAATGCTATCAACTTTTAAGACAACATTCAGAATTTTTTTTATCTGAATGCTTTCAGGGATTATTTAATCTAAGCAGAAATTTTGTCAGTCTAATCAGGACATACATTTCAATTAATGGATTTATTGGGGCACATGAGATGATTACATTAGCTATTTATTGGGGCTTCATAAACAAAATGGAGGGGGCTTTTTCCCACAAAGTTCTTTCTGTTGTTACTTGTGCTGAAGTTACTTACAATTTCTTTTCTAGGGATAAAGAAGTTATTTGCACCCACCAAAATACTTCTTCTGAACATATGGGTGGCCAAGAGGTCTTCTATGGATTCTTTTCCTTTATTCTATTTGAAGTTAATTTGATTAAAACATACATTTATCTTGTAAACTGATACAATGCGTTTGCTGCAATGAATGCTTTATTGTTGATTGAGAGGGGTCAAGGAAAACAGAGGGCAATTTTAGTTGATGCTAAAATTGCTTTTATTATGTTTGTAATTGTTAATTTCCACTTTGGTTCCGCATAAGGTACATCTAGTTATTTGGGGATTACATTTGGCTACTTTGTACGAGAACAGTTTGGCTAACAGATAACTATATTGTTTTTTTTTTTACTTTATCATGATCTACAATATGATTCTCTTCCTAATTGTTTTTTATCTCAGTTTCATGGCAAAGATGCTATTTCGAAGAAGCAGAAAAGCCTAATGTTACAGAAGTTCAAAGATAAATTTATTGAGGTATAATTATTTTCAAATCATGCACATTTGAGCATGAAATAGCTCAAGAAAGCAACACTAAACCCTGTTAAAGTAGTTTCTATTTTAGTATTGTAAGTAACTTGGATGTTACTGTTTGTTGTTGAGTATTCGACCTGTTGGTACCAATATGCATATTAACTTTGTTGAAAGCAGAGTTGCTAGTGGAAATTGCAACCCTTGTTCCAATTTGCATACTTGTTCCAAAGTTTTGCATGTGATGTCATGGTTCAAAGTTTTTTATCTCAGACAAGTTGGCGTAGGCTAGAAATGAATCCCCGACCCTGGTCATTTCTTTTGTCTATGGCTAGGTTTTTACGCTGAGAGTCGCTGACTCGCCAAGCCTATCACAAGAATGTGGGGCTTGTACCCTTGACCTCTTAGAAGTCAGTACAGTGCTGTTACCACTTGAGCTACTAGACCACATGCAAAATATCACAAGTTTGTGATGTCATGGTTGTGCTTATACAATATGTAAATTTTGGAACATTTGGATTTAGACTTGTAGGCATTTAAATGGTTTTTAGAACATGAATCTCATAATTTTTAAAATCTTATGTTTATTCTTTTCAACAAAACCTTTCCAGATGGATGAAGCAATTGATGAAGTGGAAGAATCTGAAGAAGATATAGACTTTGAAAGCCTTTGCCCCTTGACATACCTTCCTGCGGTTTGCTTCCCTCTCATTTTTCTTAATTTTAGTATCTTGCATGACAAACAATAGTGATTAATCAAATCTTTGATTCAATAGTTATAACTACCTATCTGAGAAGCAATAGAATGGTTTTCTTTCTTTCCACTATTTTGCTATCCTAATAGGTGGCATTATGGCAGGAGAGATAAGAGGAGAAAACACAGAAGGGAAAATTGCGAGAACAACTGTGCAAATAATTTTTCCTGTCCTTTTCTTTTTCAATGTGATTTCGGCGGTCTCTTACATTATTTTTTATTATCTTTTGGATTTAAAATTGTAGAAATTAAAATAAAGTATTTGCCTTTTTGCTTCCCTGTGAGTGATTAGAGATTCTATTAATAATTATTATAATTAGACTGTAATTTTGTATTATATATACTTGTCAGTTGTCATTATTATTGTGCATTGTAAATCAATTAACGCACGATTCATGCATGCATTAGATTTTTGCCAAATTATCAGGGATAAATTCATATCTTAAGCTCATATGGGATGCATCTTATTATAAAGCACATATATATGATATAATATATAATATATTATTCCGAAAGCTTTTTTAGTTGGAATGCATTTTCTATATTTTGTAATAATTGTTCTAGCTTATTTTGAGATTATTATGACGCATCTTTACGATTCGATACGATGTAATATATAACGAACCATGATAGAAATGTGATTTTGAAACATTGGTTAGGAACTTCCAGTGTGCTCTTCAGGGATCTTCAGAACTGTCATGTTCTCTTCAATCAATAAAGTTATACCTCTTTAAGGACTGAAATGTTCGTTGTTCCCATGCATCCGACTTTATTAAGTTTCTTTGAGAAGGCCCTTACAAATTAACCCTTCTTCTGGAGGAAATGGGTAGTTTGGGGATTCTGGCATCAGTGGGATATTTGAGGGTCTCTTTTGCATGAGTTTAGTGCTTTTTATGACTTATGAAACTTTGGTGGGATCAAGAAACCATCATACTTAGAAATTCTATTTTGTATGATTTTATTTTTTTGGTGATTATGTGCATAATATTTGCATTTCAGAGAGGCGATATAATTGCTTACCGCCTTGTGGAAACTTCCTCAGGTCGACCTGAGCTCTCTGTCTTTCGGGTATGACTGCATAGTTATCTTTTCTAGCTCATTGGCATATGTTTTTTTTTTTTAATTGTTAATTTCAGAAGAATTTGTTGACTTTGTTTGTTTATTTATAGCTACTTTGGTCTTTTTGCTAATCTTAATTATTTTTCCCGTTTCATTTTTTGTCAGGTTGGGAAAGTGATAAAATTTGATCCCATAAGGATGCTAATCTTACTAGGTCCTGTTCGCAAGTATCCAATATTTCCAGATGGTGAAATATCTGAATCCCAAAAATCTCTGTACAAAGAAGATGGTTCCTTAGAGGTATATTTATATTTCAGGGTTTTTTTTTTTCTTTTAAACTGTGTTGTTTTTCTTTTTATTTGTTAGTAATATAAACTATGCTAAATTACTAGAGAACTACTCCTAAAATTGCAGTCAATAAAGGTGAAATAATAGAATTCGTTGGTGGATTAGCTCATATCTGATATACATGGATAACTTTCTCTACAGGTTGACTTTGGATCACTGGTTGACCTACGGTTGGTTAAGGAGAGTGAATCTGGAATGGGTTATAGCAGATCTAAATTCACTTGGGAATTTGGCACTGGTTCACATTCAGGTAGAGAGCTCTTATCAAACTGACCTATCATATTATTGTTTTTATTGGTCAGAATTGGTATGAGTTATGTGTGGAGACTGGGGACAATACTGCTGTTAAATTGGTAATTCTGATTGATGCCAATTTTGTTGACTTGGGGTGGGGGAGGGTGTATGGGGAGTGGGGTTGTGGGAAGGTGAATTTTGGGCTAAGGTAAGTCTTGATCAAATTTTACCTTATCAATGGTAGATTTACAATGTTCCAAGATTTCATTACATTTGAGATTGGTTATTCCATATAGAAAAGTTGCCTGTTATCGGAGGATTTAACAACAGTATAAAGTCAGCTTGGAAGGCTGCTGAGGCTTCTAGTGGAAAAGAAGAATATAAAACTGGTTGGGGGCACAGGTGCATCATGGCAAGACATGGGTGAAAGAGGCAGTATAATTAAGCCTGAAGGAATGTTACTGAAATCCTAAAATCTTCTTCCTAGTGATTCTGTAATAATAAAGTTTTTAAATGCAGCCATCCTGATAATTACTAATGTTGTTTGGTTTGAAATGTATGATTTCTATGCTCATACATCATGAACCTTAACATTGACAGCTATGGTTTTTTGTCCTGAAAATCTCAGATACCAAAATGGCCCTGGGACACAAGTTTTCGTTCAAAAAAAAAAAAAAAAAAAACACTTTGAAGAACCTGTTGTTCAATGCAAAAGTTGAGAAAATATAAACTGACAAAGGCCGTGTTAACTCGTGTTTAGCAGGAGGAATCTGCAAAAATGTGAGTTCATCTTGGCAGGCAGGTGAGGTATCTAATGCAAAGGAAGCAACAGGATGTCGTTGGGGCACTTGGGCACTGAATAATAGTAGAAGTGGTGCATCCAACCCACACTGGGGACCAAATGGAGACAGATTTGGTTCTCGCTGCAGCTTTTCTAGAGGAATAAATGGTAGAGCTGGCCTGTCTATTTAATAGTTTTATTTGGTTTGCAATGATCCGTATGTTGTTATTGTTATGGGAGTGTCATCTTTCCTTTCAATTCTTTTATGTTTTGGATCGATCGTTACTGCATCTGTTCAGGTTTCTTGTGGCTGACTTTAAACTTAGGCTTAATTTATACCTAAAAGATTTCATACGCTCTTGGTTAAAAATTTTTGGATGGTTCTGCTTCTCAGATCACAATGTTATTGTTAATTAGGATAGGGGTTTCAACAAAAGTAGCTAATATTAATACTCGTTTCATGCTGACGAAGTATAATAATGACTTGTATCTAGGAAATAACAATGAAGACTCAGCTTGGGAGGTAAACGGTGAAGCTACAAATACAGATGGAACAACACAGACTCAGGAAAATGGTTGGGATACTTGGGCACCCAATACTAGCAGAGGCAGTTCTCATCGGTCGCACATGGGGCAACTCTGCAATGGGTTTGGGTCCCGTGGTGGCTTTTCTAGAGGTGGAAGGAGCGGCAGAGGTGGCAGGAGAGGCAGAGGTGGCAGGTATTATAATCCGAAGTTCAGTAATTACTAAAGTACAATGTACAGTTCTGGCCCTCCATGACCTTGTGTAGTTTTTAAAGTCAAAAGGTGTTCTTTACTATATGCTTTGCAAGTGTAACATTTTACTTGTCATGGAGTTGGCTGGAACTGTACAGGAAAAATTAGGGATTCCTTTGTATATGTATAGAGTACAACGCAGATTCCGGTGATGCTATGCAAGGCTCCTCAAATCTGTCGTAGCTTTTCTAGCACTCTAGGTAGCTTGCAATTCTTCTTTTCCTTCTTTTTCTTCACGTAGAACTAAGAGTGTATCTAGTTTCGTGTGAATGTGCATGGGTGTTAGTTCTGTAGAGGCATTCTAATATGGCTGTTGAGCGTGCTAGAGGTAATTTTAGCTTAAGACACTTTAATAACAGAAGTACTAAGTACTAAGACGCCGAGAAGTCAGAAACAGAAAGCAATTGTTACGGATTGTTACCAAGCAGTTTTAAATTGTAGTTACCGTCCGATGAATAATTTATGAGCGATCTTTTAACAATGGAAACGATTTGTTGTTGATTCCAAGGTTGATGGCTTGATGCAGAGAAACTTCAAAGGAAAATAATGTCTAGGTCTTCAATTTTCCATGCATATGTTTTTTCCCTAATGTTTGCCTTCAGTTAGTTGAAAGAAAAGAAATTCAAATAAAGCCTTTTAAATTTTTTGTTATTTTTAGTGATGCTGTATCTATAAAAAGGCAGAACAATGAGGATAGCAAAGAAAATAAGCCATCGGTGAGGGTGAGCACCGACCCTCAAATGATGATAACACCTTAAATATAACTTTCCTCAATTTTTACCAAATTGATTTTTAGACGGTTCCATAAAACAACAGAATAAAAAACACTCCTTTAAGAAGTTAAAATGACAAGAGTTAGTCTCTCTATCACAAATGCTTGTTAGAAACAAGAACAAAAATTTAAGAAAGAGGAAATTCGTTCACTTTATGTTTCAAAAATTTCATAACAGCGTTCCAAATGAAAATGTATTAAGAATACCCCAATTACCAATATATCCTTGTTCAGCAACAGCAACCGCTAAGAATATTAGGTGCTATATTATTTTTGAACAAGTAAGAATCAAGAAAGGGAGCAAGAAATGGATCAACTAGGGCATTTTGAACAAAGGGAAATCACTTTCACACCATTGATTGTCTGGAGGCTATGCTTAATCCACCAACATAAACACCTTTCCTCATTTTAAATGAAATTTCCATATATATCAACTCAGATTAGTCCTTGGTATGAGATTTCTTCTCTCCAACGTAGGAAGGCTCAACTGGAGCCATCCAAAGACCCCACAAAATACATAAATGAATGCACAATAGTAGAAGAGAAGAATAGAACGTGGAAGGGTATACATTCCAGCATAGCTCCACTCCAGCAAATAAAATTAGCCTGCACAACAATTAAGCATAAGTAGCTTTCCAAAACAAAAAGGAGCTTTCAAAAGAAATTTCAGGTGGCTATATATGTCCACACAAGTCATGGAAATTAACCAGAAACTCTTTCAAAATGCAATACATCCCTCATGCCAATCCGCCAACGTTTTTTTTTTTTATTTTAAAAGTTGTGAGATACAAATATTTTTTGGCACTGTTTCTCCTTCTTTCGAGCATGAGGATCAGCTAGTGCCATTCTTTATTTCAAACCCAGGGAGGGAATACCGCAAATTATTTTGTTTAAAATCTTTTCAGGTTATGAAAAGTAGGGACGCTTCTTATAAATAATACCAATTTGATACCTTATAAAAGTAGGGAAAGTTGTCTTCCATAAAAGAAATGGCAAAGAATAGAAGTACCTGAAAAAAAAAACAAATATGAATATACTAAGATGACAAGTATGATTGTATCAATGATTTAAGTATAGTCTAATTTGAAAAACAAAAGTATTACCATGAATAGAACTGGTAATGGAGAGATCTAGCAAACACAATGCCAATAAAGTTACCAACAAACATAACTGTCACTATATCTGAAAAAATTATTCCAAAATTTCACAAACTTCAGTTCTGATGACCAAAAAAAAAATGATGGTAAATTTTAAAATATTAATTGCATTCATACGCTCATTGTTTAGCATTCTGAGTCTTGACTTGCATGAGAAAAGCTGAAACGATGCGAGCTTAGACACAGTATCTTTCAACCAGGTCCGCAAAAGAAATATGAGCCCTCCTTCATACCTGATAGTACAATTGGCAATGTCAGCATGTAGAGAAACAACCATGGCGAGACTAGGCACGTAAGAACATGACTGCCAGATACCAAAACACAAGCATGTACTAGACTTTATATTACAAACATACACAGTATTATTTGTGCTAAGGCAGTTTACAAGTGACATTTAGTACAAACCCAAAAAAAAGTACTGTATTAGTTGGGTCTGGTACAAGTACATAGAGCACCATGCATTTTAGTTTTCTTGATGAAGCACTCACTTAGACCATTTGTAGTGTGCAAAAACAAGAAGAGTTGTAAGATGGAGAAATAGCAAGGCACTGGCAAATTCCTTTGATACAAACACTTTCTCTGGGACAAACTTGAAGTTCACTGACCTGTAAGGGAAAAAAATTTATTAATGCTTTAAGTAATCCAAGTGGAGAAATACAATACAAGTTAAAAGTATTATATAGTTAAAAAAATGACCAGAAGTGGATGAAGACTCGGCCCAGGTTGAATGCTCTTGAAATGTATTCCATTGGATAAGATGATAAGAAAGGGAAACCCAGACTGATCTGCAATTTAAATAAAACCAAAATAGAATGCATAAGCAATATAAGATTAGTACTGTAAGAATATGATTACTAGAATAACAATTTTGTAAACAAGATACTTGTATAAAACAATAATCAGGAAAGAGAAAACCTGCAGCAGGCAAGCTCCTAATAATGACAAAAGTACTCCTTCAAAGCTCAAACCCTAAAAAACAAGAACAATGATTGTATGATCATAAATTAATAGAATAATAAGCTATAATAGTTAGGTATAGACTGTTGTAGTACCTTTAACATAAGAAGAAGCAAAGGTGGAGCAAAAAGAAGCACATTCATTTTAATCGATACGGCTCCACTGTAATAACGAAAATGTACAACTGTACAAAATTAAAAACGGAACTTTAATTAACAACAGATGAGTTATAGCAACAAAGTTTACAGGGGTAAATTCATTCAAGAGCTGATTCCGAATAGCTTCAGCGTTTTAGCAGCCATCTGCTATCAGTTACAACCGAATGACTCTAAACAAGACGGGAGACACCAATAATACCACTTTTGTGTTTTTAAGTAAACACCACAATTCATAGTTACCTGAAAAGAAGAAGAGCAAGGTACCACTTCTGGCATAAAAGCAAAGCCATAGAAGAATGAAGAAAAGTCATGGCAAAGCAATCATTAAATAGTCGCAATACAAATATTGAATGAACTCTCTTTGACAAGCTAAGCAAGCCAAAAACCCACCATGGGACCTGTACCAACATTAAAAGAGCATAAACAATTAAATATTAATGAATTATCTGGAGGTTTACAAATCGTTTGCACATGCACCTACATTATATCTAAATTGCATGAGGCTCCTTCATTATCACCAATTGCAATTGCCAAAAATAAAAGACAAAAGGACCCTACCATTTAGTTTGCCTTTTACAGCATCTCTTAATTCTATCAATATAGTTTTAAGTATAAACATTTAGATAAAATAAAACATGCAATCCAAACAGTTAACAAGTTCTCAAGTAACTAACTCTTGTAGTATAACTACCATGAATTATCACCAAAACTTATTTCCTCTAGAAACTCTATAGCCATTGACCATTGCATCAACTTAACTCTGTTATTAGGATGTATATCATAAAGTTCCTTAAAGGAAGATTAAAGCAAGATACTTTTATAGAAAACCTAGAGCTTTTTTCTTATGAATGTCAGGAAGACAGAGGCATTTTGCACTTCCTTGATATTACATATACATAGTACATACTATTTCCTTTCTACAAACCTTCAGGACTGCTTGTGGCAGGAGAACCTTAACACTAACTTATTTCCCTGAATAAGTAGGACGATAAACATACCATTCCTTCTCACTCATTAATGAAGAGAAGACAGATAGAGGATACTTTGGAAAATATAAAGGAAAATAAGTAGTAAAGGGGTCAAGTACTACTTAGTGCATCATATGTAATATGTACCTATTTTTTTACAGCAAATACGTACCACATCTGTCCTTATGTATATAAACTGCACGAGGGCAAGATTGACAATGTACAAAATGCCAAATAATATCTGCAAGGATGAAACACAAAAGTTAGACGTGGAAAATGCAAATATGCAATGAAACCCTCAACAACATTAGTTCTTATGAGAACCCATGCTAAGAACTATTACAAGGGGAATGCAGTACAATATTGATATTGTACTCGCAAATGCCAACAAACAATATGTAAATTTAAGGCACAGTTTATTATCTTTTAAGATGAAAAAAAAAGAGGAACAAATATTAGTCATATGACATATCTTTTCTTAATACAAGGGATGCTAACAATCTTTGCTCTGGTGAGAATCTTAATATAGACAAATGGTCCCTTTGCTTTCTACCTTAAAAACTTGGTAGTCATACACTGGTACTAGGATAAATGGTAATCTTGATGAAATTGGCCAATAGGAAACAGAGACAAACAAACATAATAAATAAAGAATTCGTTAAATTTATAACTATCTGAATTAAAAACAAGCATATATATGTTTTATTTACTGACCTGAGCAGGAAAGACCAGCCCCCCTGTAATAAATTTGACAAGAGAGTATACATAGAGAAACCCAGCTGGATAGACCAAAGGCCCAGTGTCCCCTTTAAGCTTGGAGTAGTCTCTCTCTCCGCTAAGAAACCCATCTACCTAAATATATAAAAAAAGTCAGAGCCTTTTGTTCCAAACAAGTTGGGGTAGGCTAGAAATGACACCCCGACCCTGGTCATTTCTTGTATATATGGCTGAGTTTTTACGCTGGCTCGCCAAGCCTATCGCAAGCATGCGGGCTTGAACCCTGGACCTCTTAGAAGAGAGCCCAGTGCTCTTACCACCTGAGCTACTAGACCACATGCATATTAAAAAAAAACATGAATAATTCAAGAAACAACATTAGGGAAATTTCGAGTCAACCAAACAAAAACCCAGAATTTCATGATAAAAATATCATGGTTAGCCCTCTAAAACACGAGAACTGTCACTATACTCATCCTCTTCTAGTCTATACAAAATATGCAACACTTTTGCTTCCAAATCCATCAGTTTGTAGAGAGAAAAGAATGACCTTGAGCTAGGGGTGAAAATGGTCAGACATTATCAGCTCCAACCAAATTCATTTCCTCAAAAAAGGACATTTTGATTTGAGTAATGGATTTATAGCATTTTACCAACCTTGATGCACAAATGTAATTCATTAAAACATTTGCAGATATAAATGGCAACATCTGTATCTGTTTGGATACGGAAACATCATACGGGCATTTGAAAGTTGACATGGATACAGATTCAGATATTATCAGCATCTGATTGGTAATTAGGAATTTTTATAAACTGGTTACTATTTATTTTCCATACATGAATATTATTATGACACCTCGATATGGATCGATTATTTGTTACATAATACAATAAAACTTTATTATCTGTTACAAGATATAATACAAAATCTGATTATGTTCAAAAGAGAAATAATTTTATAGTTCAAGTAAAAGCAAGTGACAGCTTAATCATCTATCATTAGTTCATTGAAAAACTTGTTTTGCTAAGATGTGCTAAGTGATATATCCATTTTGGTATCTGAAGTTTCCTCCAATTGTATTAAGTCAAATTCGATTCACATTTGCATCTGTTTAATATGTGAACCTCATCCACATTCATACATGTCTGCACCCCTGTATTTATGTCCAATTAAACATATGGCTAGACCAATACCCAATCTGCTTTCACTCTGTCTACTCATCTAGCTTGACAAGTACTTTGAATCTTTTGCTACAAATGGACACGGTACAATGGAAAAATGAAGTTGTTACCAATATTCACTCCAAATTAACTGCATTGCTAGGAAAAAAGTAAGATTATTTTTGCTAAGTTATGTGTTCGAACTCAGATGCCGATATATTGTGTTACTACCTGTGAGGTAGAAAGGATCACAAAGTTGAGAGGGGAAAAAAAAAAGAGAGAGATTTGGTTTAACAAAAAAGTTTACCTGAGACATGTAAGCATCCCAGTCTATCTTAGTATCTGCAAAAACCAGAAACATATGATCAGAGATTGAGACATAACTTGAAAATTCACAATTGCAGTAGCAACTGTGAACTTGAAAAGTGAAAGAATTGAATGCGTGAAATCAATTAGACCCAAATCAGAGAAATAAAAAAAGAAGAAAAGAGACTCAAAAAAAAAAAGTAGGACGATCACTCACATGGTACATAAGAAATAATGAGCGCGACCAAAATTGCGTCGAGGCAAAGGAGCAGGAAAGCGAATTTCCCTTTCGAGATCTTAAATCGATCTATGAGGGTTTTAGTAGATCGAGAGGGATTTCTACCCATTGGTGCGAAAACCTACTCTTTCCCTTTTTCCAAATTCTCTGACGTTGATTTCTCCTTCTCGGTTTCTTCGCGCGAGAAATAGAGATAAGCAGAAAGAGAGAGAGAGAATATCTAAAGGCATAACCCAAATATCTAAAGCCCATTGGGCCTGAATACTTTTCGTCCCATAATTTCCGACCCGAAATTCTGAGCATCGGGTTTGTCGAAGTCCTCTTTAGTCCTCTTTTCTCCAAAACTTCTTTTCGTCGAAGAAAAAGAAACCGAATAATCGGGGAAAATAAAGCTTCTAACACACAATACTTACTAACCGAAAGCTAATCTAATTAGTCTCTTTTCTCTGTTGATGAAGAAGGCGGTAGCCGACGGTGCCTCCCAAATTTACCTTTCTCTTACTGCCGGTTACAGAAAAGGGGTACAAAATTATTTTGTTATTTTTTCCGGAAAGGAAGTAATTAAGTGCTAAACTCTGAAGTGGGAGAGGCTAATAAGGGTTTCAGTCGGAAACCTACTACTACTTTTTTGTCTGCGTAATCAGCTCAGCTTTCTCTAACCTCCTTTATCGCTTTGGTAATTGGTACTCTCTCTCACTGTCTCTCTCTCTCTCTCTCTCTCTCTCTCTCTCTCTCTTCTGTTTAACAATTGTTTGTCTTTAACTTGGAATCTTAGTAGGCGTGTTGTCCTGTTGTTACCTGCTGATCTTGATCCTCAATTTTACTATATTTGAGGGAACAGTTGTTGAACTGGGAAAAATGTTTGATCTTTTTGGAAGTATGGGTTTTGTTTAGGCTTCTGGTAAAGAACTATGCTAAAATTGAATTAAAATAAGAATTAAGTTGAGAGTAGTTTCATTAAGCTGCTGCATTTTTTTATCACTTTCAAGTACCTTCTCTTATAGGTTTTTTCCCTCTCTCTTTCTTCTATTTGATGAGAGGAGACAGGTTATATTTTATATAAAAAGTTTTGTCTGAGGCAATTAATTAAAATTAAAGGAAGTTTCTTATTTGAATTCTTCTCAATTATAATCTGTTTGAAAAACATCAATTCTTTTGAAGATATTAGATGGCTTAATAATTTTTAGATCTGATAGGCTGGCCCATGGCAAGTAAGGGACGAATGCCTCTGCAACAACACCGGCATCTGCCTCCCCAAGGTCCAGGCTTGTTACAACACCCTGATTCATTTGGTCCAGGACCCGGCATCCGCCCACCACCTGGTCCCTTTCCTTATGACCTGGAGAGGAAACTTGATCTACAACATGTGGAGATACAGAAGCTGGCCATTGAGAATCAGAGACTCGCCGATTCACACCATACATTAAGGCGTGATCTAGCTGTAGCTCAGCATGAGCTGCAAATGGTTCAGGTAAGACTGAGACTTGTTTTGATATTGGTTTGTTAAGGTACAGTGCAGTGATAATTACCAGATTAAATTCCTGTTATATGTACTACTGATACTGTATTGGGGTTTGCAGTTTGCTTCATCTGTTGTGGCTTTGGTCTAAGAATTTGGTTGCAAATTTATTCTAGTACAGTTGCGAATAATTATTGGCCACAATATCAGATTAACTTTTAACTGTTGATCTCACTAGTCTATGAACTTCCAGGTCAACAAATTAGTTAACTAACCTAGAAGTTAGGCTAACCTCACAAGCCAAACGCCCCCTTAGTTAACATGAGAATTTTCCTTTTTTGCTGATCAAGATAATTCTCAGGCCCTCTTTGCATTAAGTAGGAAAAAGTTGAAAAGAAGACTTAAGAAAGACCCGAACAAAGCAAAAACAGCTTAAATTAGTGAAACAAAGAAAACAAAAGGTTTTTATTTAATTCAAATCACACTAGAAAATACAACATTTCTTGCTTAATATCTGAAGCGACTTTCTGAGCTCTGTCAGAGTCTTTGATAACTCTGGTACATATCCTATGCAATAAATAATGCTAATGAGGATTGTAAATTGTCTGCACAGCTAGCTTATCTGGTTGAAACTAAATCTATCAACATGTGATGAATTTGATACTCTTATACATGTGTTATCTTCCGTTATTGTTTGACATTTCCTCTGGGCATAGGTTCAGTATGTGTTCAGATAAGAAAAGAAAAAAGAGGCAGTAATTCATACCGGTTAAATTTGATTTTCAGTTTGTCTAGGAACCCCAGATAATCACAAAATGATATTGTTGAAAGAATCATAATTTACCAGCATTAATTTGGCAGTAGCAGCCTGAGACATGAGATCAAATTTTGCTTCGTACTGACATGTAAAACTTGAATCAACTCAGGCACACATGGAGGGTGCCAAGACTGAGGAAGAACAACAACTGAGGGGTATGATTGAGAAAATAAAGAAAATGGAGGCTGAATTAAAGTCTAGTGAGAATGTCAAGTCAGACCTTCAAAAGGCCCACGCTGAGGCTCAGAATCTGTTAGCTGTCCGACATGATTTTTCTGCCAGGGTGCAGAGTATGAGTCAGGATTTCCAGAGAACCGTTGGTGATTTGCAACAGCTACCAGTTTTGATGTCTGAGCTGGATTCTCTGAGACAGGAGTACCAGCAGTTCAGGTGGCTTTTATCTTCTAGACCTAAGTTATATAATCAATTAATTTAATTACATAACTAGGTCATTGGGTTATGCAAATACTGGTTTTCATCCTTACCCTTTTTATTTCACTTTCTAATTTCTTCTCAAATTAAGCCTGACAAATTTGAAATGTGCAATTTTACTTGAATTAAGCCTCAATCTAATCATGTGCCTCAGTTTACGATCTGTTGTGCAGTTAAACACTGATTAAATAACAAAAGCATTGCAGGGTCAAACATGAATTCTTTAGTGCAAAACTTATTTCTTTAAACTGTTTAAGTTTCACACAAATAAGTTAATTGAGTATTGAGGACAATCGTGGCTCATTTTTTCCAAAGAATGACCAAATGAAAGTTGAAAGAGATTTAACTGTTCAATACTGGTCAGTGCTTCACTAGACTTGATTACGGAATTTGATGTTTTGCTCCATAACAGTTGGATGCAGTCACCGTACTTTTCACGAGTACACCTGATGTTTTCCAGTGGAAGCAACTGAATTTATAAACGTGTTTAAGGTTACTTCTGTTGACATAAATACATATTGTAGAGCCACATATGAGTATGAAAGGAAGCTCCGACTGGACCACTACGAATCTTTGCAGCTAATGGAGAAGAACTATGTGGCGATGGTGCAAGAACTGGAGAAGCTTCGTGCTGAGCTCGCAAATGCTGCAGGTACGACTATTTTGTTAGGTGAACTTGCTTTTTGTTATTTAAACCTTTTGATCATTTATTGACCTTCTTAAAATGGTTACTGAAGGATAAGATAAAAGATTTAAAGTAAAATAGCAAAAATAGGCACATTGGATTTAACATTTTACCTACCAGCATGTTTTGATTACCCTGTTGCTACTGATCTGGTAGAATGATCTTTCCTTCAATTTGCCTTGTTAAAGATATTTTTCACAATGCATGCAAAAAACAAAAAATATGTAATGTTACTGAATTTGACCCAATATTGATAGGCTCAACTTTTTTTGTAGGTGCTGCTTATGGTACTATGTCTGGCCAGAAAGAGAATAGTGCATCAGTTCAGGTATGCTTGTTCACGAATGCATTGTAACAAGATGGCATCACTCATTCACTCTGATGCCTATACATTCTTTTTTCTCATTCATCTCATATCCGTTGTTGTTTATATTTTTATTTTGAATATTCTTTCAGTTGGCTAGTTCTCGTATTGTACTGGTTCTCCATGAAAGCTTTTCCAAAGGGAAACACAAACTTCCCTTTGGATTACACCTTTTCTTTCAGAAGATGCTTACCGTTTACTGGAAAACAGGTACAACCCATGCAAGGTGGTCAGAACATACCATACAGTGGAAACCCAGCTGGTACAATCCCTTCTCGGGCTAATACTGGAAACAACCCTAGTCCTAGCACTAACACTAACCCTAATCCTACTTCAAACCCAACTCAGGGTGCATCACCCTATGGACATGCACAAGCACATCTGGCTCTTTATGGTACGGCACAAGCACCTCAATCCTTCTATGGAACGGCACAGGTAGATTACCTCTTTCAACTAGTAAGCTGTGGTACGAGTTGTTTGGTATATACTGACACTTGACACATCCTGTAGCAGGTAGACTGGTATCAAAACCAATAGGAACCTTTTTTTTTTTTTTCCTAGCAAATGTGTAACTGCACACATACCATTTTTTTGTAATGCAAATTAAATTTTTTTTTTTTAAATTTAAGCATTTATTTGAGATCAGATGTTGTATGGCTGCTTATGTTGTTAGTATTTCTTGCATTACACAGGTTCCACAAAATTTATATGGATCAGCACAGTACATGTATGGCCCCTCTCAAGTACCGCCTAATTCTTATGGGTTGACACAAGCACCAGTGCAGCAGGCACCACCACCACCATATGGTTCAGTACCTTATGGATCAATACCGCCTACAAGTCATGTACCAGTACAGGGTCAAACTAATCCAGGAGCTCGTAAATAAGCAAGTTGTAGTTTTCCATTTAAAAGCTATTTATTTGATCAGGGAAGTGAGAAACTGTAACAAGTTTTGCACGTATATTATAATTGCTGTGGCTGAATTAGCAATCTTGTAATGACATAACATTTGCTTATAGGAAGCATAAATTATGTTGATTCGTTATACCTCTTTGTTTGGGGTTTGTAGTTTAGATGCATTTTAAGGACAAATTCCAATTAATAACTCTTTGTGATGATATTTGAAAAGGGTTTAATGTGCATGCATGCATTTTTGGGTCCATGGTTTTCCTTCTATGAAACCCAGTTTTGTTTTTCTAATTTATTTCTTTGCTTAATTTTTTTTTTAATAAAATTCTTGTTTTTTTTTAATGTATCAGAATATTATTTTAATTTATCCTAACAAAAAAATTGCAGCTTGTCGGACATGGGCATATATATGATATGTGTGACTAAGTCTTGCACATCGTCAACCCAGAAGGGACATGTCAGGAACATGCACAAGACATGCCTGGAATTGAAACACACCATAGAATTTCAAGGATACATTATTTGTTGATGAATTATAATTCATGGCCTGCTTCAACTTATCTCAAATTAACTGTCATCATATCATGCCACATAAAATTAAACTGAGATAGGTGAGAAGTTGTAAAATAGAAAAAAAAAAAAAGTTTCCAAACCCGTAGTTGAACCTTTAGACCTTTGCAAATTGAATCTTTTTTTTTTTTTTTTTTCAAATAGACCAAACTGCTTTATTAATAAAGAAACACAAAATTAAAATGTATTATTTTTTTTAATGACTTGTATAATAAGAGTTATCAAAGATCATGTCAAAAACCATATCATGCCCATAATTTTTAAAAAATATTTAAGTTGGACATGGGTAGCCGTATGCACGACTACTCAGGCTTCAACTCGAGGAAGTGCAGCTAGAGATGCCTGCAGCTTCTCCGGAGAGTAAGAGAGGTCGACCATGCTTCCTTTCAAGTATTTCTCATAAGAGGCAAGATCAAAATGGCCATGGCCACACATCGCCGTCACAATGACCTTCTTTTCCCCGGTCTTCTTACATTCCAGAGCTGCTCTGATGGCTGCTGCTATTGCATGTGTCGGTTCAGGCGCCGGGATGATTCCTTCGGTTCGAGCAAACTGAATTGCAGCTGGAATTGAAAATAAAGATATTATAAGTGAGAAGCAAAAAACAGAAAGAACAGGGCTGGTTATGCACCGGAGTAAAAGAACAAAATTTTGCATCCCTGAACATCCCATAATGTTCTTTTACCTTGGAAGCACTCAATTTGCGGAATTCCAATGGCTTCCATCATCCCAAGCTCATAAACATGTGAAATTAGAGGAGCCATCCCATGGTACCTCAGTCCACCTACAATGGGAACACCAAAATTTTCATTCGAACTGGAGATAAATTTACATTTTACCAAAAGTCTAATTCTAACCATGGATATCAATCTTTCACATTGACTATAGTACATTACCAGTAACAGATTAAGGTAACTTCAGTCAAATTTCTCACAAAATAAGCCAAAAATGCCATTGTTGATAACATGGCAAATTAAGTAAAATAGTGGCAAAAATCCTACCAGCACTGTACCAATACTAGCCTTGATCTTATTCTTAGGTATTACCAATATATCACCAAAAGCAATATAGCAAGATATGCTAAAATCAGCCATGACTGACGGATGGACCCGTCAACTGCGATTATATCTCAACTTTTGCGATTCTAATGGCCAATCTGATCCGTTTAATGTGTTCTCCATATTGAAATCTCATTGGAGACCAAATTTTACATTTTTCTAATTTTATTTACTATTTTTTTGAGAATTTTAAAAATCATAGTTATTGAAGGGTCCAGAATTGTTTAGATTAAGAATTTTGTAAAATACCAAGCAAATACTAAAAAATTTCAGAAAAATATAAAATTTTGTCTCCAATGAGATTTCAATATGGAGAACACATTGAACGGTTCGGATCGACTATTAGAATCTCGAAAATTGAGATTTGATCGTAGCTGACGGTGTCATCCGTCAGTCGCGACTGATTTTAGCCTATCTCTTATTACCAAAGCAATAGATTGTTCATACCGGCATGAATGGGGTCGGGAATAAAATCATGACCAAGTGTGTGCATCTTCATCAAAGGCGTCAACCCAGCTGTATCCCCAAAATCATAGGCATATACCCCTTTCGTTAGAGAGGGGCATGCAGCTGGCTCCACCGCCTGAAAGAGTGGGTTCATCCTCCCCTCTATTTTCTCCCTGATAAAGGGGAACACCAGCCCACCAAAATTAGACCCACCACCCGTGCACCCGATAATCAAATCAGGCTTCTCATTTAATGCCTCCAGCTGCTTTATACACTCTTCACCAATCACAGTTTGATGCAACAAAACATGGTTGAGAACACTGCCGAGGCAGTACTTGGTGTCTGATTTGGTGGCAGCAACTTCAACTGCCTCTGAGATGGCAATGCCGAGGCTTCCTGGACTTGATGGGTCAGATTCAAGAATTTTTCGGCCCGACGCTGTCACAGTGGAGGGAGATGGATGAACCTTTGCTCCCCAGGTCTCCATCATCAGTCTACGGTACGGTTTCTGGTCATATGAAGCTCGCACCTGCCATACCTGGTACAAAATAGAAGATGTAATTTTATTTTCTTATTTTCTATCATCAGTCTAAGGTACCTACCCATGCCAACCTGGTGAAGAGAATACTGAAAAAACATAACTGGTTTTGTATCTCAATTCCTTAAGAAAATGATATTATATTATTATGCTTGATTAAGCCTTAATTTTTGGCTAAACCCAATTAAGCACTGAAAATTGACTATGACAATAAGAGCACCAAGTTCAGGTATGGTTTGTTACCAACGAGGACCACCAAGAACATACAATTACTGTAACTAACAGATTAAATAATTCAGGATCAATTAGAATAGTCACTAGTTGCATGCAGTGGTAATCCATCCTTATTAGAACTTATGAGAAGAAGACAAGAAGTCAAACCTCACAATTCAGGCCAAAAAGGCTAGATGCAAAGGACAGTGCACTGCCCCATTGACCAGCACCAGTCTCCGTCACAACACTCTTGACCCCTTGCTGAGCATTATACCAGGCTTGTGGTACGGCTGTGTTTGGCTTGTGTGAACCAGCTGGGCTGGTACCCTCATACTTGTAGTATATTCTAGCTGGAGTATCAAGGAATTTCTCAAGCCTCTTTGCCCTGTATTTTAAATTACAATTAAGGATTACAGGATTTATTTGCAAATTTGATTATTGTTCAAATTATCAGTGGGTGCAAAGAGGGCATAAACACAAAATAACATTAAGAGCAGTCATCTTCCTTGCTTCTCTTTGTAGAAGTTGTATCAGCAGTATCAAATCAGGCTAGAATAGTTCTGGTGCCAAGCATTGATATTATTTGATCAAAGTCAGCTCTACCTAATAAGAGGTGTCGGGCGCCAAAGCCGGTACACATCAATGATTTCCTCTGGTATAGTAATGTACCGGTCCTCACTGATTTCTTGCTTTATCAGCTCCTCTGCAAAAATAGGAGACAAATCTTCCGGGTGGAGTGGTTTGTGGGTTTGTGGATTCAGAGGTGGCGGCGGCTTCACCTCAAGATCTGCCACAAGATTATACCACTGTTTTGGTATGTCAACTTCTGAACCATTGGTACCGGCTACGGCACGTGTGTAGCGCAAGGGTTTTCTTTGTAGGTTGAGAGATGGCTTCTTTATGTAGCATGCTGACTGTTTGCCATGGCCTAATAGAATAAATTTAAAAGTAAAACCGAAAGTTTAGTTTAATAGATAAAATATTTTTCATAAGTTTTCATAAATAGTTAAATACAGAGATCAAGTACCTGAGAAGGCAGTACGAAGGTAGGTGGGTTGAGAAGGAGGAGCAGCCGCCATGAAAAGGAAAGGAGACCTTTTGATATATATTAACTAAAAAAATGTAATTGCTCTTGAAAGAATTTGAACTATAAAAAGGAAGATGGATCCTCTGGTATGAGCTGGACACTAGTGCATAGATATATGCTTATTAATTATTATTCTTATTATTTGATTGTAGATACGAGCTTGTTACGTTGCTTTCATTTTTAACAGTAAAAAAATGAAAACGAGGGAGGCGAGGAAGGTTTTATATAGACTGTTTTTGACTCTTCTAGAGGATAAACCGACAAAGGATTCTGTAGAAGATTTTGTATTAAGTTGACCGCCTACTGGTCAACAATAATTAAGTGTAGAATCTATGTTTTCATTTTACAAATTTGTTTTCTTTCTAATTAAAGTTTGTTGAATGTAATAACTTTTTATTAATTTTAGTACTCTGTTCAAATGCAAATTAAAATGATACTATATACGGCTAGCACAATCTGAACTTCATCCATTTTAAAATCATTCTAGAGCAAAAACAAACTGGCTAGGCATAATGCCCCGAAGTTGAAGTCGACCTCTAATCAGTTCATGAATATTTATGACTAGTTGGGAATTAAAATATGCGAATTTTTTTGTTTTTTCCAACAAGATTCTCCATGCAAATCTATAGCCGATGCGAGAGAGCAGATGCTAGTCTTGCTAGATCGCTACAGAAACAAACAATGGTCCACTAAATTTTCACACCCGGCAGATGGAGGGGAGGAATCAAGAAATTATTAAATTAATGATGCATGATATAGACAAAGTTATGGTTATGGACCCAAACATGTACTAGGTAGGTGATTTGAGTGGCCTAACTCAAACCACGATTGGAGTACTGTTCATGGGGTCCAAAATTAAACGTTTCAGATTACGATTTTCCAAAAACAAACTGAGAGCACACTGGTAATTAACCTGCCATCTTAATCAACTGAGCCCAATATTATCTATTTTTCTTCTTTTGCCACTCAAACTATTTCTTTCAGTTGTCAAATGAGATTGTGACCTTTTTGGTCTAGCAAAATTTTGCTTCTCTCCCAATTGTCAAGTGTGATACCGAAATTTGCCGGTCTTGGTCATAGATGGATTTAAGTAGACCAAAGAGATTCTCTTTATTTCAAATTGGATCTATTTTTGATGTATTTTTAGTATTATGCATTTATATTGTTAAGAAAATACTTATTTGAACCCCCATAAAACTATGATGATTGTTGTATTATTGAACCTCATTTAGCTGCAAATTGTACTTTTATATAATTTTTTTTGAAGATAAATTAGAGGTCTAGGCACCCCACTTATTTTTTAAAATTAAATGTTTATAAAAAACCTCCTAGTCGAGTTTCAAACCTGCCACCTTTCACTCAAGATGCATTGCGTACTTTTATATAATTAATATAATAATATTAGTATTTTAAAAAATCTATATACACGTACATTTGTGGACATACGTGTATTTGTACAAACGCAACATTTCCACCGTGACCATGTATATGCATGTACACGTATGTACCTGCAACCGTGTATATATGTGCATAATCAGGGACGGAGCCAGCCATATTTTAAGCATAGGCACACTAACAATATAATTAATTCAACATTAAAAGGAAAAAATAAAAAACACAATAACTTTAATAAAAAGAATCAATTCATATATATATATAATTGTATCATTACAGAATCCATAATTTTTTTCCATAAATCTAGCTATATCTACCACCAAAAAGTACCCAAAAAAAGCAAAATGTAATTTTAGTTTTCTAATGATTCTTATTCGGCCCAATAAAAGTCGAATATATTTTTAAATAAAAATAGCTCTATCTTTTAATTTTATATATTCATAAAGAATTTTTTTAGTTAGATTTCGATTCTGTAAGTTTTATAAGTGAAATTTGAAAATAGGGAAAATAAAACGTACAGAAAACTTTTCCGTGGAAATCTGTTATTTTCTAATAATGGAAATAACCAAATAAAGCACGTCCCATATAGATTTTAGATTCTTTCAAAATGTACAAATGATAATAGTTGCCCTTCCAATTTACCAAAAAGAAAGATATTCATTTTCCATCCCAATAATTTTGTGTCTTAAAAGTTTTAAAAAATCGATCACTAGCACCGAGGAAGAGGAAAAAACTTAGAACTTCTTAAATTTCGAAAAAATAACTTTTAAATTTCCTGAAAGTTTATTTTAAAAGTAATTATTTTCATTTCGAATACAAAATTGTTTTTTTTTTTTGAAAATAATACAAACTGTCATTGATCGAGCAAGACCAGAAAGACAGTCGTTGTATAACGCACTGACAATTCTAACGGATAGTTTATCCGTTTTGTTTTATTATAACAATTATGTTTTGTGCGTTGTACACCCTGGCGTTGTGTAACGCTCGACAGAAAATTGAGTTGTTTTGTAGCTCTTGACGAGCTATATATATATATCCACCCCTTGTTCTCTCTCAACTTAGTACACAACTTAGTCCACACGTCACACAACGCACATTAAATGTTCAGAATCTTTGAGCAAAAAACATCAGGGGAAAACCAAAGGGGCGTTGTATAACGTCTCTGAGCGTTATACAACACTTTTGACAGAAAGCCAACTTTCCTCAAACCATTGACCTGGCAAGCCATTGTACAACGGAATGAGGCGTTGTACAACGTTCTGATTTTACGTTACACAACGTGAGAGGGTGTTGTATAATGCAAGAATATAACTTTCAGAATTTTGCAGGAAGACAGTGCATTGTGTGACGTTGTATTGCGTTGTATAACGCAAAGACACAGAAAGATGGATTTTGCTGGTTTCTTGAATTTTTTTTACTATCTAGACCATTTCAAAGATAAGTAAGGACTAAAATATATCTTCTACCCTAGTCTAAGCTAACCTACAAGCTCTCTAAAGACTTGATTTTCATCTTGCTCATAACTTTTATCCAAGTCTTCATAAATTATATCTTCTTCTTATAAAACTAAAAGAAGATTGTCAAATCTCAAATGATATTGTTCTGTAATCGATAAACCTAGAGACGTTTAGAACAACAAGTTCATAGGAAACAAACTATTTTTGTTGTTTTACTAGCTCAACTCAATATATATGATGTACATCGACATAACAATGTAATACAGAGAATTGAGAATGAAATAGAATCAATCTTCTTCTTCTATTATTTTCAATCAATTTCAATATCTGTTCATGGTATCAGAGCCACGTACAATGATATGGTATCAGAGCCAAGTGCAATGATATGGGTACAATAGAAGGACAATGATTCGATTCTCTCACATCAGTGTCAATAGATTGTGGTCTAAGGTGGACCATCCAACTTTCACTCTTCGACATATCAAGTGTCAATACCTTGCATGAATTAAATTAACCAACTCTAAATTTCTATTTGCATGTATAGACATATCAAATCATGTAGTCAGTGTTGGCCGGAGAAAAGCAAATCATGCATAAATGTTACTGAGGATTTTAATACGGACGTTGTAAGTTTATAGTGTATAGTTTGTAGTTTTGGTATAAACTCACCAATCCTAGTTCATTTATATAAACTCGCCAATGTGAAAGCCGCTGCTCTAGTGCTCTCTAACACTTAAAAATTTGCAATTCCAAGATCTCAAACTTGCTGTGACACAAGCCGAATGGAAAGCTTCCAGGTGCATATTAGTATTTTTTTTTACTAAGTTTAATTATTTGTTTAATTGTGATGGTCTGATAGATGTTAGGGCTTTGTTTCGTATGAACTTAAAATTGTTTTTCGATTATTTTTTGTTACTTTCCCGTGTGCCATGACTAGCTTACCTCAAATTTACTATAAATAATCCTAAATTGTCCAAAAAAAAAAAAAAACAAAATCCTGTATACCATATCACCATGCACATCATCTCTCTCCTTTTCACTTATCTTTTTTTTTTTTCCATTTTTCAACCAATCTATGCATATAAGTTAGGTCAATCAGCTGGAAGAAAGGTAGTGGAAAGAGTAATTTGGGTGTCTTGTCATGAAAATGCGGGGCAGTAATATTATGTATTATCCGAGGAATTTTCCAATATAAAAGTTTTTCTTATTATATATATGCTAACAACTAAGAAATTGTACCCTAAAGCAAAAGAGAGACATTTTTCTGGTCATAATTTTGACATGTTTCCAAACATTTTATTGTAGCTTCTTAGAACTTTGAAAAATAATAGATGCTCACAGAGTAATTTACAATTAGCCACTCCTATGTAAATAAGGTGGAAAGTTATGACATCATATATTCCTTTTCTTCTTAGTCACATTTAATTACTTGAAAACATCATTCCTCTTTTTATTTTTGGAGCAACATATATATTTTAACTCGCACATGAGGTACACGTTATGAAGTACGATATATATTTTAAATGAAGGTTTAAAGTTGGAAAATTCTGTTTTTGACGAGTGTGGCAGCACGGTACCGAGATTTTTTTGTTCATGTCTTTTACAAGTATAATTCACATTCACAATATAGTTAGTTTTCTGCATGCATTACTACTAAAAAACATATTTTTTTTACAATTAAATATATGGAACGACTAAAAAAATTTTCTAACCACATTCAAGACTTGAGGTAGCTCCGTGCATCTAGAAATGAACTATGTAATCAATTAATATCCTTCAAATGAATTAAAAAGCAATTTTCACGAAAATGATTACGTATATTTTCCAAGTTAACAGAGGTGCTAAGTCATGACCACACAAATATATACCTTCTAGAGAAACATATATATACTATAGTGCTAGAAACTCAAAAAGCAATCCCGGTCAAAAATGAAAAATGCCCCCGGCCGGAACACAACCTATAGTCCTATACTCTGCTTAGACACACATTTGAAGATACTGAATAATCTTTTTTAAAGCTTCCGTTTACTACTAATATTTTGGTGAAACATGTTAACTGATCATGTTGGACAACCTCCACCTGAGTATTTAACATGTTTCACCAAAACATTAGTAGTAAACGGAAGCTTTAAAAAGGATTATTCAGTATCTTCAAATGTGTGTCTAAGCAGAGTATAGGACTATAGGTTGTGTTCCGACCGGCCGGGGGCATTTTTCATTTTTTGACCGGGATTGCTTTTTGAGTTTCTAGCACTATAGTATATGTTTCTCTGGAAGGTATGCACCTCTGTTTAACTTGAAAAATATACGTAATCGTTTTTGTGAAAATTGCTTTTTAATTCATTTGAAGGATAATAATTGATTACATAGTTCATTTCTAGATGAACGGAGCTACCTCAAGTCTTGAATTAATGTGGTTAGAAAATTTTTTTAATCGTTCCATTTAATTGTAAAAAAATATGTTTTTTAGTAGTAATGCATGCATGCAGAAAACTAACTATATTGTGAACTATACTTAGTTATAAAAGACATGAACAAAAAAAATCTCGGTACCGTGCTGCCACACTCTTCAAAAACAGAATTTTCTAACTTTAAACCTTCATTTAAAATATATATCGTAATTCATAACGTGTACCTCATGTGCGAGTTAAAATATATATGTTGCTCCAAAAACAAAAAAAGGAATGATGCTTTCAAGTAATTAAATGTGACTAAGAAAAAAAAGAATATATGGCGTCATAACTTTCCACCTTATTTACGTAAGAGTGGCTAATTACTCTGTGAGCATCTATTATTTTTCAAGGTTCTAAGAAGCTACAATAAAATATTTGGAAACATGTCAAAATTATGACTAAAAAAATGTCTCTCTTTTGCTTTAGGGTAGAATTTCTTAGTTGTTAACATATATATAATATATAATATATATAAAATTATGTGACAAGTGTATGTGTCATATATGTTTGAGACTAGCAACTCTCTATATATACTAAGAAAAACTTTTATATTGGAAAATTTCTCGGATAATAGTACTGTCCCGCATTTTCTTGACAAGACACTCAAATTACTCTTTCCACTGCCTTTCTTCCAGCTGTTTGACCTAACTTATATGCATAGATTGGTTGAAAAATGAAAAAAAAATAATAATAAGTGAAAAGGAGAGAGATGATGTGCATGGTAATATGGTAAACATGATTTTTTTTTTTTTTGGGACAATTTAGGATTATTTATAGTAAATTTGAGGTAAGCTAGTCATGGCACACGGGAAAGTAACAAAAAATAATTGAAAACCAATTTTAAGTTCATACGAAACAAAGCCCTAACATTTATCAGACCTTATCACAATTAAACAAATAATTTTTTGCCCCACTAAACACTGCAATTTTCACGCCTTTTTTAATTAATTAGGACATAGCATGGACCATTTTATATTTATATGTGCCTGTATTCAATATAAATATATCGCATATTAACTATATATAGAGAGAGAATGGCTAACGCGCCATCGATGGCACGTGCCATCGATTTTCTATCGACTTGTTTTTCGAGATCCAAAATTCAAACGGTCGATCTAAACCGTTCAAGTTGATCACAATATTAAAATACCCTTGGAGACCAAATTTTACATTTTTTTTCAAATTTTTTGCTAGTTATTATGATATTTTCAAATTGGAGGGCCTGAAATACTTTAATCATAATGTTTTTAAAAATATCATAATAAATAGCAAAAAAAATCGAAAAAATATAAAATTTGGTCTCCAAGATATTTCAATATGGAGAACAACTTGAACGGTTCAAATGACCATTTGAATTTAGGATCTCGAAAAATGACACGATGGCACGGGACCCTGCTTGTCATCGATGGCACGTTAGCAGTGAGCATCCATATATGATATATATAGGATAGTCAAAATTAAAGTTCCTGATATATAGTTACAAAGGATGCCTTTAATTGCTATTGTCGTGGTGAGATCATGGGTTAGGGTTTGGGATTTGAAAAGTTTGCACTATGTGCAAGCATAATGCAAGCTGCCTAATTCCTTTTTCAGGAGTATTCTATATGACAATTGTTCGGTACCCCCACATATAAAGAAGAAATTATAATTAATATAACACCTTTAGAACATTTGTTTTAGATTTGATTATGGCCTATCTACATCTAATTTAATTATTATCTCAATTTTTGGCATAAAGAACCCTAAATGTTTGCTATTTATATATGCACTATGTATATTTGTTGATTCTTTATACACACACGCAAGCTAGCTAGTTATGAGTTCTGACTTAATTGATATGTTAAGAAATTAATCTATCGTCTTTTGCGATCCTTCTCGTGTTTTGGGGGTCAATAGCCAACGTCCTTCATAGATATATCCCAGATATTACCAGAATACAAAAGGATAAGGCAAAAAATATAATGTGAAAGGGACAAGTTCCAAAGATGTTAATTTACTGGCAAAGTTTCTGTGGTAGTAAAACGGTATGAATGGGACTTGTGGCAAAATAGTAATTATGAAGGACGCGTGATCGAATTCATCAAACCAACACCATCGGAGTTATTTCCAGATTTAAAGATTGAATATCAGCAGGAGCTGTATTAAAATGTTATGTCAGAAGTGTACCAATGGGTGTGAGTGGTGAAATTTTTTTTATAAAAGTAAATTGACAATTTAAAAAATATAATTGCATACTAATTAAGTGATCTATGTGGAATTATGACGTCATCAACCTAGAAATAGGAAAACATTATTAATTAATAGTATGAAATAAAGTTGATTTTGCTAATTACCATGGATATATACAAACAACTAATTTTTAAACAAAAAAAAATTGATTATATTTTAAATGTTAGTGGTCTACAACAATTTTCGTTTGTCTCCATATCTTAGTCATCCAGAGTTATATTTGACGAGTGCTAATACATTTTGTACATATTTCATGTATACAAACGACATTTTAGTTAGCAAAGAAACTTGTGCTTATAACTAATAAAAGTGTAATCACGATCGATAATTCCCTTTAATTTCTGTTCTACTACATTACTCGCAATATACTTTTCCAATATTTTTTATTGTGCTTATCTCATTTTTGGTATTTGATAGAGTACAACTAGGATGTATGCAATTAATTCTTATGTTCACCAACAGATTGAAATTAACCTTAAAATTGAATCATCAAATGGATTTTAATAGGCTAATCTAACCTTATAAGTATGATATATTATCTAAATAATGATTTTATTTTAAATTTGTAAACTTTCTGGACATGAATGCATAAAATACCTTTTTAAATTAGTGGGGATATTGATTTGCTTTCATGCTGTAATCACGTTTGATTAATATAAACATAGGAAGTATCTTAATCCTGAAAAGACCCTTTTGTAGTTACGTGAATTGTGCTTTGCATGGGATTCCTCCAATTTGTTTTTTGGATTACATTGCACAATTGGTCCAAAAATTAAGTATATATATAAGACACCCTGTATTGGTTCCAAAAGTATTTAGTTATTTTCATTTTTGTCCATAATAATTTAAATTTGGGCGTTAGTCTTTTACCCTGTTAAATTACGTCTTACTGCCAAGATATAAAGGCATCCAATCAGTGTTTATGCAATTAACCATGCATGTTTGGCTTATATATATGTTACGTCTTACTCCATTTTCATGAGTTTGGCTTTAACCATGTTTCTTTTTTCCCCAGAATATTACGTTGTAGGAACCACCAAACTAGTATAAATTGGGATAATTAGCAAGAAAAAACACAACTTTTAAATATCATTAGAAAAACGTTCTGATTTTATTTTTATGTATTACAAATTAGATTTCCATCTTTTCAAGTACCTGTATCATTGTCAAATTATGTTTAGCTTCTATTCTAAATTGTAGTTAAATTATTCCAAAATCAAACCTTGTTTTGTTTTTATTTGAATTTCTCTAACACTATATTTCAATGTAAGCTTCTCGTCAAATCATCCTATGATTGAGGATGCTTTTTGGAAAATTCAAATTTTGCTAAATAGCCGTGATATTCACCATTTAGATTGATTTGTCTATATTTATAACAGAAAAAAAAAATATATGAGAATTTTCTGCACAAGAAGAGAGCTAGACATGTATCCGTTCTTGTTGCTAAAACTAATTTATAAATTAGAAGATGATTGCTTACGAGTGATTATAGGAACTTTTATATTTATATACTTTAATTTTTAATTTGATATACTCTTCTATTGGTTAAAAAGCTTTTATGTTATTATTTACTAACTTATAAGCTATTGATTACGATAATTTTTCGAAAATAAATATTATTCTCATAATCACCAAGTAGTCTAAAACAATAATAAATAAATCCTAGTTGATAAGCACGTATATATGCTCAATCAGATTTTTTTTTTTTTTTGGTTAAATATCCATGACTCCACTGTCCACACGACTTACAATTAGTCAGACAATGCTATACATCTATATCTATACTACTTATAAAAGCACCAATCCAAAGTCTATCCAAGATTTGAACCGAAAAGAGCAAACAATTGTTAACACAATTCAATATGGACCGTCCATTTTTGCGATTTGATCAGATCAGTGGTGTAGATTTATCTATGAGATAAAAGGTTTAAACCTTTCGTTTAGACAGATGTTAACATCTGCGCGGAGCGGAATCGCCGCTTGCTCGGGTATCCACAGGGCGAGGGTTCGAGTCTCTGTGTCTGTACATTTTTTTGCTGTTTAATTTTTTTCGCCTTCGTCCCTGCCTTCGTCCCTTTCTATTCCGATCGCAAATTAGCGATAAAACTCAAAAATAGAAAGAAAAAAAAAAAGGAAGCCTCTCCCTTTTCTGTTCCAAGCCTATTCCCTTTTCGATTACAAAAAAAAAATTACAGCTAGGGTTTACGCTCTTCACCCAAAATTCAAGATTTCCTTTTTATAATCTGTTTCAAATTTTCATTTTGCCGCTCGCTACCAATCATAACATGGAAACTGATTTTCGTTTTACCGCTCAGATGGATTTTCGTTTAAGCTATTTAAACCAGCGAAAAAGGATGTTTGAGAGGCACTGTTCGATTGAATCCAACAGGTGAGCAAAACCCTAGATCTGTTAATTTTTTTTGTTGATTGTTGATGAATTTGGTACCATCAAATCTCTCATTTTCTCTGTTTAATTTCTTACTGGTCTCTCTATTTAATTTCTTACCGTGTTATCCACTACCAATTCATGGTACTACTGTCGTTAGCAAGCATATTTTGGTCTGTTCAATTTGCTAATGGGCATAACTCTTTTTGTTATTTGTAGGTTTTGCAAGGGCTAGAAGTTGAAAGAGAAGCACTATCATAAAGGTAATGCTTGAATTCCTGATTTGATTTTTTGGTCAATTGTCAATTTTCTTTTGATAATTTTTCATCAGATAATAACTATCTCTTGTTCATCAATGGTACCAGTTAGCTTATCGGGTTGTGGATCTTTTGGTCGAACTTTTTAGTTGATTTTTTTTATGTATCTTTATGCTGAGATGTGCTTTGCTCTGGAGACCCTTGTTAGGCATATTGTGAAGATTGTTAGACATTTAAACCATTTTAGGCATATTGTTTTCAGTATAAACATTCAATGAACTTCTTGTACGCGAAAAATATTTTATTTTAATATTGATATTTTAGCAAGAGGTGGAACGAACAAGTTCTTGTATGCTAGATTTTTTATTTCACACATTTTGTCAATAGCATTAGCCATTTAGCATTTATGCTGGTTATAAAGTTTTTTTTTTTTTCCTTGGTCTGGTGCCATTGTATACCTTATTTGGCCTGTACAGTGCATTGTTTCAATGGCCGTTATAATAATATCATACAGCTATAATAATAATATGATAAATTGACCTAAGATGAAACAAAAAGATAACTGAACTTCTGACCAAATTAAATTCTATCTATATCATACAGCTTTGTTCCGATTATCTTACTTTGTTCTGATTAAATATTGTTGAATCTTGTTGATTGTTGTTTGTGTTGTGAGAGAGAATTGTTTAAAGTAGCAAAGTTGATGAATTACTATCATGAGAATTCGGTTCATGGTGATTAGTTTAGCTTGTGCAGTATGTAATTGATTCTTTTATATCTTGAATTAGCTTTACTGTAATTAGCTGTTGGTCAATTGCTTTTTGATAGCTGAAACCTCAACAATGATATGTAATTGTGCTTCTGTTTGTCTAATTCTGTTACATATTACTGGATCAGTTGCTACATGTAGTTATGGTATAGGTCTTACTGTACCAGTGCATATTTCATTGAGCAAAAGGTGAAAAATTTGGAATTAGGTTCCCCTAAATTATTAGTTCACTACAACTATATATCAAACTCTATCCAAATGAATCTGACTAATCTCAAAGAAAGGTACAGACCAGCCAGAGTAGGGGTCCAGGCTAAATCCTTACATCTTATCAGCATACCATTTACTTTGCGCCATGCTTGCGTTAGGTTTTAATTTCATTAAGCAATAAGCAATTAAGTAATTTGTTTTATTATTTTTTTTGTTGTTTTCATGAGGGAAGAACTTTTACGCTGCAATACACGCAATCAGGTACTGTCAGCTCTCTCTTTTTCTTCTGAAGCAATGGCGTTTTTAAAAAATTGCTGAACTTTGTCAGAGAATTGCTGAACTTTGTTTGCTGACAACTCTGTTTCTTTCCCTTTTTTTTTAACTTTTTCTCTTTGTTTTTCACTTGCCAATCGCTGGTCAGTATGTATAAAAAAAACAGATTTCAAATTTAATTTGAGTAAATAATTTCTACTATCTAAAAAAACACTCTTGGTACAATACTGGTACGGCGTTTGGGACCAGTAACTCATTTTTGCTTTTTTTTTGCTTCTCTGACTAACCTTAATGAATGGTCATTCCATTGGCTTCTCATCAATGATAATGGTTATAGTTGACCAATCTCCTTTGGCTGTTCACCAAAAAAAGAACCTTTTACACATCAATAATTGGAATCTGACATTTGCAGGGCCTTTTGTTTCAGTTACAATATGTTCTTTTATTGTATAGATAAATATATAAATAATGCAAAATTTCTTTTTGGTGAGCAAATTGTTTGAAAATGCTCGCATAGTTAACTCCTTTAATTGACCATCAAGTTTTGCTGAACTTATTCGTGTCTTCTTAACTCTTGTTCCCCACAGATAACATCCAAATCTGACAACCTCTTTTTAAAAAAAGGTTACTCCTTTTCGAAAACATAACTCATATCAATAAATGTAGTACTTCAGTTTTTTATATAATCATTTGATTGAGTAAGATATATTTTCACTTTCACTTAGTAAAATTATATTTGTCAATAAGCTCTTCTGTTAACTATTGTTTGTTGGTTCTTTTTTTGTCCTTTTTTTGTCATGATTTTTCGCGTAATCTTTGATTTGTACAGAACAAACTGATTACTGTCAAACCAAACACCAGAGTGCGCTAATACCTAACAGCATATGACCCAATTACTGCAAACCAATGTTACAATTATTAAAGTTTATAGTACTTTTATTATTTACTGCAAACCCTTTTTTCCTTTATTTTCATCGCAAATTGAATAGTATACATGATGACATGATTTGATGTGCAGGCTTTGATTGATATGGCTCCTGTATTGAAGAAAAAGAAGCGCACCTATGCGATTAGAGTGTCTAGGTAAGATGTTTAATGCCATTTATTCCTATTAGTTCATGAATTAAACAAAAGAATAGTGATGTTAGTGTACTTAAAAATGCACTTTAATTTCTAATTTGATCAGAGAGCTAACCATAACTGGAACTAAAATAAGAATGATGTAAGTGCTAAAGATCAATATTGTTTATTATTGGACATTTAATTACTTGATTGATGTTTTTACAATTTAATTAATCAAGTACAACCATAGGATATAGTAATTAGACATCAAGCACATAAATAAAGTCCGTACAACAGCCCTTATCAGGAATCAACGTTAGACGATATTTGTTGAATCTATCCTCTTGTGGAAAAGTTGAACATCTCAAACTTAGAATCAAACTCATATGAAATAAATAATGACACATAACACAATCCATATATTTATTTTATTGGGTCATGTCCTGTACTATGTTTCGATAACATACACATATGCAATTAAGTTGATAACTCCTTACGTACGATTTGTAGAACTTAATCATCACTTAACTTGCATACTAATCTTATATGATAATTAATGTTCATTGTTAATTATCAAGATTACGGACGCTTCAGATTTATTATTGTCATTTAATTAATAAATAAAATACAGAAATTTACAATTCAGATCCTCAACCTGAATGATCTGTCAATAACAAATCTAAGGAACAAATGATCAAATATCATCAATTACATAAACTAAAATTAAGTCATTAAATATTGACTTCTAGGACATAACTCTAACAGGAATTATCTATTTTCATTACCTACGAATTCGTTCTCAAAATTCATGCTCCAAATATCTCAACTTCATATTGAAATCTTTTTGGAAACTAATTTTTATATTTTTTTGAAATTTTTTACTTTATTTTAAAAATTTGTCCATCTAATTGGTTTTGAGCCCACCAATAATAATTATTTTTAAAAATTAAAAAAATAGTAAAAAAAGTACTTGAGCAATTCTTATCAAATCAAATTAATTTTTTGAACGGCTCTGTATAACTTTACTTTTTTTAAAGATAGATTCATAATTATTATGCTACCAAACATTTACTTAGCGCCAGAACAAAATTAAACGCCAAACCTAAATAATTTCCCCTCCTAAATATTCTAGACTTATTAATCATTTGATTGTAATTGTGTAAAATTCAAATAAATTATAGTCGATATCAATTGCAATATGTAGAATTATCTTTTTTTCCCTTCCATACAATTTAGACAACAGATCCATGCAAATTCATTAATACACATTTAACTTTCCATCTGTCTAATTAATCTCTTGTCCCTCCTATCTCTTTGCCATAAGAAAAACCCTCCTCTCTCAGAATTCTAAAAAAACAAGAACTCTTTTATCTCGTTCCTCTCTCTCAAAACACTCCTGCTAAGAAAAGGTAATTCCTTCTATTTTGCCAATCGAGTGAATAGGAATTTAAAGGAGGAATTGGATTTTTGCCCCTCTATCTCATTTTACCCCTGTAAGGAATATTATAATAGAGCAACCTCTGGCGATTTTTCTTTTTGCCTTTCTGATCAGTCTCAACTCTCTTTATTTCTTTTTTATTTTTGCCTCTCAACTCTAGTTTAAATATTTTAAAAGGGCATTCAATATTTGAAATATTTCTAGTTCAAAAAGGGAGTTTAATGATTACTTATTATTTTAACATATTAGTTGTTCTACCTGACCAAGTATTAAATTGTATTTATAGGGAAAAAAAGTTGGAAAGGCCAGTGACTATTATGGAAGCATTTGTCGAAACACATGTGCGAAACGATAACCAAAACGAGTTTTATGATGCTAAAGCTCGCAAAATCAAGGTTATTAAATATATACTTTTGTATTAATCTTATTATTATTTTCAGTACTATTTAAATTGAAGGCTAGTATTATATTTTTAGGAAACATATGATAAGCTGATGACCGAAAAGTACGGCACAAATGTGGCGAAATATTGATAAGGGCATATGGATTGAAGCATCAGGAGGAAAGACCCACGGAAGATTGTATGAGATCCTAGCGATACTTGACTAGAATAGCTTACCACGAAGAAAGCAAATCAAAGAACCCCGTTTAGATGTGGTAACTTTTTAATAGTTTTTTGGCTGAGTTAGGTTTGTCGAATAGACAAATTGATTATTATTTGCTTGTGTTACTTGTAATGTATGGGATATGGGTACAGACAAATGGATGAATGCTTGTTTTCCTTGGCCAGATTTGATTACCAGGTTGTTACTCTTTTGTATTTTAATTCATTTTAATTCGTATAGGATATACATGGGTACAGGCAAATGTTTCTTTCTTTGGCTCCTTGTTTTAATTCGTTTTAATTTAATTTAACTTAAACATAGGATGTGTACTTCTACTTTGTACATTTTTTTAATAAATCAATAATTTATTTGTTGACTACTTACAAATTTATTTGACTTAATTCTCCTTGTTTTTATTTCAGCATACTAAGTCTTCAATAATTTATGATGAAGATGAAGATGAAAATCATTAGTGATGATGAGTAGCTTAGATGGGTGGTTCTTTTGCACTTTTGTTTGGTGGTATAATTGTTGGTTCTTGTGACTTTTGGTTTAATTTTGGGTGAGATGATTTCTGTTTTAGATTGTTTTTTTATGTATCTGTTTTGTATGGTAATTTTAATGAATTATTATTAGTTAATATTAATGAATGTGATATTTGTTAACAATTAATATGAATGATGATAATGTTCAACTATTTTTATTGGTAAAATCATGCAATTGTATTTGTCAAATCTATTACAAATCACACAAGTCAATTGCATCGGTTAACCTCATGCAAGATAAGTTCATTATAGAAGATGAATGGATGTGAACTAAGTTAATTGCATCAGTTAAGTTCATACAAAATAATCAATTGCATCAGTGGTATGAATGCAAAATAAGCAAGTTGCATCGGCTAAGTCTGTGCCAAATAAATCAATTTGATCGTAAAAATGGATGCAAAAGAAGTTAGTTGCATCCGTTAAGTCCATGCCAAATAAGTTATTTGCAATGCAAGAATAAATGAAAAAGAAATCAACTACATTGGTAAGTCCATGCAAAAGAAGTCAATTTCATCGGTAGATCGAATGCAAAAGATGCTAGATGCATGGACTAATTTGATGCTAAAGAAGTCAATTGCCTCGGCAAAATGAATGCAAAAGCATTCAATTGCATCAGCCCAATTCATGCTAAATATTTTAAGTGCATCAACCAAGCGGATGCACTGGATGTCAGTTGCATCATCTAATCCCATGCTAGAGAAGTCAATTGTCTAGGCAAAATGGATGCAAAAGAAGTCGAGTGCATCAGTCCAACCCATGCTAAATAATTCAATTGCATCTGACAAACCCCATGCAAAACACATCAGTTGCATTTGTTTTGCCCATGAAAGCTTGCATCGGTTTAGTGGATGCAACTAAATACACCCATGCAACTGTAAATGCCAATGCAATTGAGCATTTGCATCAAAGCCAGTTGCATCGGCCTAGTTGCATCGGTATAGCTGATGCAGAACGCATGCTGGATCAGCACTACGGACGCAAAGAGCCCATGCAACTGCTGAAGTTTCCTGTAGTGATTTTTACTAAATTCTAGTCCCCTGTTGCATGGTTCGTTAGAGCACCCCCATCATTCTGTTCAATAAACCAAACATGTGATGAATCCATGTTATAAAAGGCTTTGGGCCTAGCGAGCTGGTGGATTAGTTATTAATTATTCATGTTTCACTAAACAAATTGTTGTTTAGTAAATTTCACTAATGTTAACATATATTTCTAGGGGCATCGTTGGTGGTAAGAATCAATCGAAGTGTCATCTAGCATGGATGAAACCTAGATTCAAGGTTAATCTCATTGTATTACGAAATGATTGAGTGTTGTTTGTGTTGAGTGGATGTATCAAAATTCTATGATTTCTTTTAACTGGATGCATTTTGAATTGACTTAGATTTTAATGATATCAAAATTTTTTCATTATCAATTGATATACTTCAGTTATGGATGTAAAAACGTTTTATTTATCTTATATCACATTTTAACTTTTTGTTGGGTGGCATGTGCAGTGCACGAGATTGATAGCGAATTGAGAATTTTAGCAAAAATTCACAACCGTGCGCCTTACCCATCAACACTCATGCCTTATATATCATCCACTCATAGCATTGAAATTTCTTCTATACTGATACCGTTATTAATACTTTTATCTTATAGTAAAATGAACTTCATTGAAAGTATCAAAATGTAAAAAGGCAACAGAGTTTAAATAGATCCTCTTCTTGAAAGTCTTTTTCGATTTATACATACTAGTTTATTTTAAACGAGGTTTGGACCGTTTGGTACATGGACCATACCTATCCATGCTTATTTTATCGTAGAGAGAAATATAATAATACACGAGAATAACTCAATCGCTATTCATTGCTCACTTTTATTCCAATAAAATTTATTTCAAAAATAATCTTAATAAACACTACTACACGCTACTCATATATGGTGTGATTACGGATACTAGTTTAATTCAACTATTACAAAATCATTGTACCAAATCAAGTATTACACAAATTTTGCTATTACATGCAAATTATCTTTGAATTCTTCACAAGTACCTGGGATATACAATTTTTTTTTTCAGAGAATTGCATGAAATTTAACTATTCGCAGTATGCAATAGAAACGGGCAATTCGAATAGCACGAAATTAACGGGTGTGATATGCACCATCCAACAAAATAACATCCAAAGCATCCACCATCACTAAACAACAAAATGGGCTTTCTGGGAGCTCAGGCCCTAATTTTTCGCTCGCTGACGTCATCATTTTCGCGCGATGACGTCATCAAATTTTTTTTGAAAAAAAATTTCGATTTTTTTTTCGCGCTGACGTCATCAAATGGACGAATTTTTTTGTTCAGTTAAATGCGTGAAGGGATGAGTTAAACTAATTCTGTGTTCAACTAGATGCAGTGATAATATGAAGTTTTAGGTTTTTGTATTCAATTAAACATCTCAAGGGATTAATTACATGAATTATGTGTTCAATTAGATGCATCTCAAAATTGAATTTTCGTATTTTTGTGTTCAGTTAAACACGTTAAGGGATGAATTCAAAGTATTTATGTGTTCAATTAGATGCATTGGTAATATGACGGTTTAGTTCTGATATGACGTAAATATGAACATTTAAAACAACAAAACAAACACTTACAACAACAAAACGAAGAGACACAAATATTAATTAAATAAAGAAACAATATAAACAAATAGAACAAACAAACCAAACATTTACAACAACAAAGAGAATATTTACAACAATAAACTGAACACATATACAACTTTCATAAGTAAGAAATAAATTATCATATTCAACATACAAATTGAACACTTACAACAACATATTTAACATATGCAATAAACAAAGTGAACAGATACACTCTTCAGCTCCTTAATCAGTAATCAACAATTGCAAACACAAAATCTCCAACAACACTGCATAACTTCTTAATTCTTCTGATTCTGAAAAAAAGGAGACGGAATAAATTAACAAAATTTAAAATTGTAATCGCAAAACTAAGATTATTTATATTATCAAAGTCTGATATATTGATCCAGTAAATATATGGCGAATTAATTCATTAAAATCACCTAATCTCAATCTGATCCTTCTAAAAATCCTAAATCTGACTAATTAAAGTACCAATTAATTCATTCAAAACGCAAAAAAAAAGGAAGGCACTTACAGATCAAGATCAATCGAACAATCAAATGTAATCAATCGCCAGAAGTTGTCTCGACGAATCGGCAGTGTATGGCGAATCTTCGAGGGAATGGTAGAGACGGAGAAAGAGGAGAGACGCGGATTTTGACAGAGAAAGAGGAGAGACGCTTGCGGAGCCCGATCAGGTGGTCGGAGGTGGCGACGACGGCGGTGGTGGTGCCGGAGGTGGGGCGAAAAGGGGCATGGAGGTGGGGAGGTCGTCGTTGAGAGAGATTTACAGCTATATAAATAGACTGGGCCAGTCGCTGGGCCTATAAAGATCTGTTTAGAGCCTGTGGATGCTTGGATACTTATTCATTGGATGGTATACAGTAATTACCCGAAACTAAACCTGACTGTAGTAAGTAGTAACAAACAAAAAAACAGAAGGAAAGATCTATGAAATGGGCTTGGAATTAGCTTTATATGGGCTTAGGAATGAATTAGGCCTAAAAGAAAAATGTCCCGCCTTCCGCCTTCCGGTTAGGGGTGTAAACGCAACTCGTTTCAACCGCTTAACTGTTTCGTTTCATTCATCCGAAACGGTTAATAAAATTAATTTTCTATTTTATAAATGAAACGATTAACGAAACTAGCCTCTTTGGTTTCGTTTATTTTCATTTAACCGTTTATGTCATTTTTTATGTGCTTTTGCTGTAATTTTTTTTTAAGAATTTATGAATAAATATTGATGAATAAGGAATATTATAGTATCAAACCGACTGGTTATGCATGCAAAACAGAAAAATAGATATAAAAATCAAACACAGTTTAACACTCTGGACAGAGCCAGCCCTACTCATTGGGTCATTAGGCCTTGTTGATCTTTTTTGCATTGTAAATTATTTTGATAAAAAAATTGATAGTTTTGATCATATTTTGAAACGAAACGTTTATCATGAATAAATTTTATTTCGTGCCATAAACGAAATGGTTAACAAAAATGTGTTGTTTTGCGATCACTTTATTGCGTTTGCAGTGCTACTTGCGGTGTAGGCTTGGGATAATTTTGCAATTTATTAAACTTTTCCTATTAAGTTAGATAGCCTTTAATTGTTCCACATTTAGGCCAGTTCAATCGTTGGAATTTAAGACTCTAACTATTAGCTCGGTGTTGAAATGAGGGGTTCTACTTAGCCATGGAAGGAGGTAATCCGTATTCCATCCCGCACGGGACGGTGTAGTGCACCCATCTGCACTGTTCGATCTGATCTGGACAGTTCGGGTCTATCAATCTGATATTATGCACGGGGCTCCCTTAACCATGGAGATCAGATCAGACGGTGCAGATGGGTGCGCTGCACCGTCCCGCGCGGGACCAGATTTCGTTTTTGGAAGGAGGGAGCAAGTCTTTTGCAAAAATGTCAAAAACTATCCATGGTCTAGAGTCCCTCAAATGTAATCTACATGAATAAAATCTGCAAGATATTCTTGAAATATATTTCAGGCAATTGGTCAACCCTTAAATTGGGAATTATTTGAAAACGGCGTATAAAAATTCTACTTAAAATTTTCAATTTTAGTAATTGACGGCAATCTAATTACCAAGGGGCCGTTTGGATGGGTTAGGAATTTGGGGAATAGCCTATTCCTAGGCATAAATTTATTGGGAAGTGTGTAACTTTGTGAAGAGGTTGAATTATTTATATTAAATTTGGCATATTTTATGCCCGGAATTTGCAATTCTTGCAAATTCCGGCTTCATCCAAACGGCCCCCAAGGTAATTTCTGAGTCTTATTATTTATGGAAAACAGACTACACAGTTCAAAATAACTAGAGCTTTACAATTTGCAGCAATCTAGCACTACTTGTGTCTGTCTATGCGGTATTTTTTTTTGGAAAAATTAGATTTATGCTACTCCAAAAGTTAAAAATTAGAAAAATATCACCCCAAAATTATAACTTTGAAAAATGCCACTCCAAATCTAATTTACTTAGAAATTTGCCACTTATACATGCATCTCTATACATAATTTTTTATCTTGACTAAAATACCATCACTTCTAAATTTTTAAAATTTAAATTATAAAGCAAAAATTTCAAAATTGTAAAAATTAAATTTTGAAATTCCGAATTTTAAAATTTAAAATTTTAGAATTTCAAATTTTGACAATTTAAAATTTCGAATTTTGAAATTTCGAAAATTCCAAATTTCGAAATTTTAAAGTTAAGAATTTTGAAATTTCAAATTTTCAAATTTCGAAAAAAAAAATCTCAAAATATCAAATTTCCAAAATTTAAAATTTTGAAAAGTTAAAATTTCGAATTTTCAAATTTCGAAAATTTGAAATTTTAAAATAAAAAACTTTGAATTTTGAAACTCTGAAATTTTAAAATTTAAAATTTTAAGTTTCCTAAATTTTAAAATTCTGAAATTTTAATTTTTTTAGTTTTAAAATGGCAATATTTTTAATTAATGAATTTTAAAATTTTAAAATTTTTTAAAAATTTGAAAGGGTCTTTTGGTCAATACAAAAAATTGTGTATGGAGGTGGGTGTAAAGGTAGCAAATTTCTGAATCAACTGAATTTGGAGTTACATTTTTCAAAGATATTATTTTGGAATGGCATTTTTCTAGTTTCTAAAATTTAGGGTGGCATGAATCTTATTTTTCTCCCTTTCCTTTTACAGAGATTTCGAATTGGCTTTATTTTCACCTGCACGAAATTCATTGAAATGCTCAAGATAAATCGAGCCAACCCATATTTGTGAAATGGTCTTTTGCGGAACATTTTGTGAAGGAACATGCATGTTCAGTACTTATCAGTTAATGCACTACGCCCTATATATCATATGCAATATATATAGTCAAGTGGTAAATATAATTAAATAACTCTATTTAATCATGATATATTAATTTTAATTTGCATTTATATTTTGACATCTTGATTTAGTATATAATAGACTTTATTAACTTTTACTCAGACACATCACAAATCTTGTAAAACTTAATTGATCAAACGATCAATAGTTTGGATTCAGTTACAAAATATTTTGGTGTTTGTTTTGGGATATTTTTTTTAATATCTCATATATTTTAATTATAATTATAATTCGTACTTCAACAGAAGCTTTTTGTTACTATATTGCATTAGACCAACAAAGCCGGATTTGATTCTCAAATTATACATAACAGTTGTACTGAACTATATATGTTGAACTAGACTAGTATGAAGCATATACAAAATTAGTAATTAAAGTCATTTATTTACTGTTGGAAATGACCAGAGCATTTTTTAAGATTAGGCTTAAAAGGGATGCTGAATTATGCGCCTATTCTATTGTTAGGCCATATTAAATTACCACCTTGCTTATCTACTTTGGTTCTCTTAAGCTTGCTTACTACGGGTTTCCAGTAAGTACACTGTGACACTGTGTCAGTCCGACATCCACACTCAGATTTCTCATAGTTTTCACCGTACAGAATACTGTATCGCCGGTCATTGAGACAAAAATTTCATGATGATGAAGATAAGTAACAAGTTTACTTGATTCGCTATAATGTTTTTCTGGTGAGTGGCATCACAGAAGGGTTGAAATAAAGTTTTATATGGACTGTTCCAACCTGTGTTTCAAGGAGATTTGAGAGATATTTTCTGCTACTCTGGTCAACTTTCTCTGTACGAAATTAATAAAGAAAAAGTCAGAGAGAGCTGGTGCATTGAATATGATGCGTTCGGATCCTGTGCAATTCTAAGATGATGATAAATTGGCGCTACTATAAGGGGCTGTCTATTGTTTTTTTTTTTTTTTTTTTTTCTTTGTAACATGACTTCACTCTCAGTCAAATGTCCAGTATCAGAAAGGGAAAAAAAAAAGAGCACACAAATTACAGATGACATGGGGTCAGGTTACGCATATTTGGATTTAATTTATTGCTTAGAATTTCGTTCATTATATCCGATTAATTCAGATCATTGAGTTTGAAGAAAAGATAAATCCGAATTACCGACCAAGTTTCCATAATAACCGATTCATGCACGTCCATCATTATAACTTTGATATTTCATACAAGTCAAAATATTCAATATCACTTCAGTTCGGTGAATATGCCAAGCCATTTTCTTTCATTTTAGTCTTCGGTAGGATTGGCAAATTAATATGCATGGCCGGTTTGACCATTTAATTACTTGAGGGCCCTAAGTGGTACCAAGCTGAAGCTTCATTTTTATTTTATATCCTCCTCAAAGCTGGATATTATTTCATCGCAATTTTTCTGGTTAATTTTTAATTATATTTTAAAAGAAGAAAACAGAAAAATATTACATCGATATTTTGTGTCAATCAAGAAGAGCCTTGAAGATTGAAATAAAAAGGGATATCTAACAATAATTTAATTTGGCAATTTTAAACAAAATTAATTTCAAATTTGATATCACATAATTGATTTTTTTTACAAGTGCATAATACATATCTATAAATAATGACGAATTGTGTATTTGTTTAATGGTTAATTTTAATAATTTATCATTCAATTAAATTTTCAATGGTTTAAGATTAACGTTTTTTGATGCATTATGAACGGAAAACTCAAATTAGATGAAATTTGGCTAGAGTTAGTAGCATAAAACTAATTTTAATATTTTTACGATGGCATATTTTTAATTAGTCATCTGAAGATGATATATTTGAAATTGACTAGTTTGATAGTGGAGTAAAATATTTTTATTTTATTTTATAGGCTAAGCAAATGACTGAATTTGGCGACAATTATGTTTTTAACTTTTTATAGAAAACACATATATCCCTACTACTTATTAAAGCGGAATTCTTAGAATGTAAAATGTACATTCATTATTTTATTTTAAGATATGAAGTTAAAAAAATTTCAATCATTAATTCAATAACTTTGAACATAATTATTTTATTCAATCATCAATTCAATAAATTTTTATTTTCATTAATTCAATAACTTTCTATTTTAAAAGTTATTTAAATACATTTTAATGAATTTTTAGTAAAAAAAATTAAAATAAATTATAATATGACTTGACACATTTAACACATCATGTTAACCAACTCCTTCACTTAACATGATACGACATGACACGTTAAAAATATTAACTCGTGTCAACACGACACGACATGTACTCTAACACGTACGTGTTTCACGCGACACGCTTGCAATATTGTGTTTCAATTCCCACTAGTTCTATTCTCGCGCGTTGCGCGATGCATTCCTATCCGAATATGTGACGAAACGATTTCCTAAAGAGAGTGGATATGTTATGGATGACATAAATACAGTCACATATATACCGCTGCACAAAAATTGCAGATAAATACAGGTTGCAGATAAATACAATGGAATGTTATGAACTTACCTGTTTGAGACACAAATACAGTGGCCTATTATAAATAGTTTGAACGATAAAATTGCACAAAAGTACCATTCATATAAGGAATCCCAAACCAATTGCGATGGGAAAAAAATCAAGTATTGATTGATAATGGTATATATCTCCAAACTCCAATAGTTCTAATTTCAGTTATTAATGTAATTAGTTTAACCAAACAACAAAGAAACTAATAAATTCAACATTATACCTTTACTTGATCTAACGTATCTGCAATATTGTTCAAACAAATGTAATTAGTAGTTTAAGCAAGCAGTAAAAAAACGACATAAAAATTTAAGAACTTAATTTCCGTGGCCCAACCTCAAGCAAATGTCATACATAATAGGCAAATTTGTAGAGACCATAGTAGGACCATATTCAATAGAAATTTAAGAACTACCATATTTGCATTTTTTAAACCTAAAACTAAAATTGGGTTAGTACTCAAACACATTTAGAGACCAAATCAGAAGGTTTGACCAATGAACATCATACAAAGCCTTTCCTTATAGGAAAAAAAAATCTACTGGTGCTAGCTGCACTGTAACTGTTTTGAGATAGCAGATACCTGAATCATGATCTCCATGAAAAATGCTTGTCATCACCAGTTTGAGCATCAATCTGAGCTGTTGCAATGGTATCAGCCTTATCAATAATATAATCACTGGTACATTCTCCTTTGCCAGCCGAAAGACATCTCTAACCATCAAAGGCCCCTGAGATATAGAAAAGGACAAATCAAAACATTTATCAAATCCTTAAATAGTTAATCTGATAAAGGATGCTCGTGTACAACCATACAAAACATCAACATCTAATGTATACCAAAGTGTAAAACATGTGCACCCTCCAAGATTCCTCAAAGGTTCTTAAAGGGCAATAGATTCAATGCTTTAATTCAGTGAAAAAAAGGTCACCATATTTCAACAGAATTAAATAAAGGAAGAAGAAGAATTATATAACCTTTCTCGCTGCCTCAGTGAAAAAAAGGTCACCATTTTGTTTTGATTTTTAATTCACCATATCTGACCTGGAGGCGTGGTCACCATCCTTGGAGTATTTGCAGTAACTTTTTCCTCCAAAATCTCAGTGCATATCGTATAACTTCTGGAAACATGACATACATATGCTTATGGGGCCTTGGTCTGTAAATGCCAGACATCAAACTATAAAATAAGTCAAAAATAAATTAATAAACATAGAGGACTACTTATTATGGGGACTTGGTATGTAAATGCAAATATTTATTTTCAGGGGGGGGGGGGGGGGGATTGAATGTATGACACTCACCATGGAGTGCCAATATGAAATCAACTTTGTTTCTTCTATTAACCATTAATTCATTCAGCCATATCAGAAAATTCAAAAGTCAAAAACCTCAAACTGTCATTCAGTATTAACAACCTAAGCATCACCACTGAAAAAAGCAAAAGAATTAAGTTTATTAACTGACGATAATTATTAGGGAATAAAGAGAATAAGAATGACAGAAGAATTGATAGAGATGATCAAGATAGTACTGGGTTGTAGCTGAGATGTATTCTCAAATACAAAAATTTTATTGTATATGTTGAGTATTGAATATTTGATTATTATCGACGAACAGGCGGTACGGAAAAACCAAGACAAATGCAAAACTATTAAACTTCAAATGCTGCTTATAGTTTCATTATATTAAAGAATTTCATAAAATAGCTGCCAAATCATGGATGTTTATTATTTGGCTATATTAACAAAGAGCCATGAAATTATTCAATAATATAGATGGATACCTGCAAGGAATGGCAGGGGATGTTGGCTGTTCCCCAGGACATGATATATGGTCTACCGGAGCTGTCCTAGAAATAGAAATAAGGACTTATACTATGAGGCATATGCATTTTTTTTGCTTCAATATATGCTATAAATGAGATGCAATGTCTCAGGTAGGTATCACCTCGCTGCATAGTTTCTTCTTAAAAAAATGTACCAATAAAGAAACATCATATTTAACTGCATGAAAAAAAATTCTCAGGCTTTTGATTATTTATAATTCATCACATTGTAATGCTATTTCCTATCAGACCATTTTTTGGGGCATCATGGACAAAATTCGGAATTATGTCCAATTGTGTTTACAATAAGGTAATGGATTTAGACTACCTGTTAAAAGCTAAGCAACAACCCATTGAATTTTGCAGTTCAATTTGTCGGTTTCTATCAAAAACTCCACATCACCAATTTCCAGGTTCCAATCTAATACATAATCAATTGTTATCACAGTTTGAAGATTCCTACAAAAATCAACACAAAAAAGTGCAGTACATAAAATAGTATAATTAAGGCATCAACACATTATATTCCCAAAATCAGAAACAAAAAACAACCATAAGAGAAGTGACCGAGCAAACTCGACCTCAAATTTATCCACATGTTTGGACAGTAAATTCGCAGATTAAATTGACATTTTCAAACCAGCTATAATAGTGGTACCTGGTGCCATTTTACCATTGTTAAAATAATCATAAAGGAAACAACTTTTGTGAGAGAGACCATTAATGTGAAGGGGTTGTCAGGAATTAACAACAGAGTGGAAATGAAACAAAAATGAAAAACAATACAACTGACCTAAAGAAGGGCGAGCGCAAGAGGAAAACAGCACAGCACATAAGATCCTGTATACTGCAGCAAATCAATAGCAATACCTTAGCCTCCAACCAGGAAACCTGCAATCAAGAGGGAAACAAAGCCGATCAGCCTCAAATCGAAATCCAATTTCTAACGTCAAACTGTAATCATCCTAATTTTTCATCACACAGTATAATTAACCAAAGCAATGAGATTAGCCTTGGATCTGATGAGAAATTACCGATGCACTGAGCCGCAGCGACAACAGCAACACTGATAGCTTCGCCTGTTGGTATAAAAAAAGAGGGAAGCAGACACATTCTTTTATTTATATGCTCAAACCTGATTGTGCTACCTTATTGGCCTTACAAATTCATATTTTGTAAGAAAGCAAAGCTATAACGTGACCTATCTTAAAATAATAAATAAGCAACAAACGAAACTAAGAAGGAAAAGTACAAACCATCTGTTCTTAAATTATTAAAATCTTAGCATTAAAGAGGCTATAATTCGGACATGAAAATAAAAATCTGGAAAAACAATCTAACGGCTCACTAACTGCATAAATTAGAAATTTAGAGTAACAAACACAAAAATGAGGCAAAATGCAAAAAGAACATGCCAAGAGAACAGTGAGCCAGGCAAAGAAAAAAAAGAAGACAACACCCAGTAAGGAGAAGCATATACACCAATCTGGCCTCTTCAACTATCAGCTTGAAAAATGACAAAATCAAATTAAAATCACAAATAAGAAAGTGTCTTTAATAGATCCAAAGAGAAGAGAAACTAAAAGCATTAGAGAGGAAAAAGGAAAGAAACCAGAAATCCATACTCAAATCACAACTCATACGAAAGAGAAGGAGCCGATCTACTCAACCATACCACCGGCGTTGTGAGTTGAGATGGGAGGTCTCCATAATTCGAGGAAGAAGAGCAATGCCGCCAACCCTTTTTCACCTCGGGAGTCGCGTCATAGGAGGAGCCATCGTGCTCTCTTTTTCTCTTTCCTTTTTTCTCGCCTGGCACTATGGAAAGAACAGGGGAGAGAACAAAGAGACTAAAAAATTCCTTGCACACGGATCACCAGCTCCATTGAATATAAGACTCACTTGACAGAGAAACAAAAAGGCATAGACCACTTCTAAAGGGAATTGCTCAGGACACGTCTGACTTGCTCAAACACTCCCCCATTTTTTTAAAAATGACATAAATGCCCTCAATTTAGCACTAAAATCTTAGAAAACAACACATGAAATATGAGGGTATTTTAGTAAATTTGGGAGTGTTTGAGCAAGTCAGACGTGACCTGAGCAATTCCCACTTCTAAACGATCTGTTTGATCCAACGAACACAATCGAGCGAAGCTAAATCAATGGTTTAGATGAGTTACTGTTCTATCTACAGTGCCTAAGGCCCTTCACATGCAACTCACGCTGGACAAAATGTATATATCTCTAATTCTAATGTTGCTAGAACGGTAAGAGAGGAGGGACGACCTCGTCAGAAGCAATCATTACCTTATAAGAATATAATTAATTTATCGATTGACGATGATAGGTACCAGTGGCAGTGTTTTCCAAAATAACACGATACGAGCGTGTTGGTACGACACGAGCGTGTTGGTACGACACGAGCGTGTTGGTACGACACGAGCGTGTTGGTACGACACGAGCGTGTTGGTACGACACGAGCGTGTTGGTACGACACGAGCGTGTTGGTACGACACGCACGCGTGTTGACACGACACGACACGTCTATGGAATTAGCACGAAACGCGCATGTCAGCGTGTCGTGTCAAAGTCGTGTTGTATTGGAGATTTTCAAACATTGACACGTCTTAACACGACACGAGTTGACACGTGACACGACACGTGACACGAGTTGACACGATAAAAATTATTATTATTTAGAATTTATTAAATTATATTGAGTTTATATTATAAATTTAATAACTTTTTATTTATAATCTTTTAATTCAATCATTAATTTTTATTTTAATATATGAAATTTCAATAATTTATTATATTTTTCTATTTTAAAAATTATTTAAATATTTTTAATGACTTTTTAGTGAATAAATTATAATATGGCTTGACACGTTTAACACGTCGTGTTAGACGTGTCGTGTCATTACGCGTGTCGTGTTAATCAATTCTTTCATTTGACACGACACGACACAACACAACACGTTGAAAACATTAACTCGTGTCGACATGACACGACACGAGCTCTAACACGCACGTGTTTGACACGACACGACACGACACGACACGACACGACACGTTTGCAATACACTAGATACCACCAATCACTCAATCGACGGGAAAAAAGATTTTAGATATCTACACGGAGAGGTCATTATGTTGCGCATCTTTTAACTGGTGGAATGGTATAGTGCAACATCATATTTGAGTCGGAAATGGTAGAGCCTTTTAATCTCATCTCAATTAATAAAAAAGAAAGGAGAGAAAAAGGAAAGGAACTGGATAACTAAACTATCTCTGTTCGTTGCAGATTAGTTTTTATAATTTCGTAAGCCATAGTTTTTGCATGAATTACACTGTAGAATTAAAATAAATTATTTTAAATGGATCAAACAGAGATGCAGTCATACAAAGGACCTACGGAAAAGCTTGGAAATATTTAATTTACTTTCTAATATTCTAGTGTTGTTAATAAAGAAAATTACTATCTATCATCTCTTCATGCGTCATCCCGTACCATCGCGTTTGTATTTGTTCATTTTATTTATTTGTATTTTCAATTTGTTTATCTATGTGTTCACTTTATTCAATTATGAGTTAGATTTTTATTTTGGGAGATTCTGCCATGAGGGCTGATTAAGCCCGACTTAAACCCGGATTTTGCAATCCGTAATCACAGCCATTCAAAATGTGAGGGGTATTATTGGAATTGCACAGTTTCGTTATTTTTTTGTTCTCTCCGTTCTCCGTTTTTCGTTCAGTCTTTCTTCGTCTCTCAACTTGTTTTTCCTTGACGAAAAATCGATTGACGCCTCTCTTCGACAAATCAGAGCAATTTTACTCGCCGTGTTTCCTTCTTTTCGGATCACCGATCAATATCGCCTCCAGGCTCCAGTCTCTCCTCCCATCACGAACTCCGGAGTTCAGATCCCTCGCGCCTCTTCCACGATTCCGAGTGAGCTTTTCCAACACTGAACCAAAGTAGTAGGTCTAACTGATTTCTCTATTTCCTTTTCTTTTTTTCTATTTCTTGGATGAGATTTGATTGGAGATACTGCAATTGTTGTTCCCAAATAGGCTACTGAACCTTCATTGCTCTAATCAACTACTGTGATGTTTTAGAAGTCTGAACTTTGAATGTTTGGTTTGATGTATGTAATAATTTCTGGTTTGTGTTTGCTAATGAGTGAGTGAACAGAGAGTCTCCACCAAAATTCTTAAAGGGATTTGGTACCGGTCCTGGTAGATAAGCGTTTAATTAGAGACCTTCATCAATCACCATTAATGTTTGTGCTATTGCAAGAGTTCAGGGAGGCATGGAAGTGGATGAGGCTAATTGGTTCCCAGTAATTGGCTACCTAAATTTGTGGTGTTCCTCTTATTCTAATTTCACAAATGTTTGTGTCAATTATTGGTTTGTATTAATTTTAGATTTGGGTCTGATTTAAACATGGATATGTTTATCTGTGATTGGGTGTAGTTTGCTTTAGCTGCTTTGAAGTTACTTTTGCTCTTGGATTTTGGGTTTTGCAGGGATGAGATTTACTTCTCGTTTCTGTCTTTATGTTTTGTATCTGTTTCATTTTCAAAAATGGAACTGGGGTGGCACTTCCACTTTTTTTTTTCAAATAGGCTACTGAATTAGATTTTAGTTTGGTTTTACTGAATCTGGTAAAGGAGATAGGGGATTTCTGCAAAAATCTTTTTTTATTGGATATAAACCTGACATAGTATTAGTTGTGCTTCAGTAAAGAAATAGAAATTTCAGTTCTGTTGTGTATCAGACTATCAATGATAGTGATACTTAACCAATTGGATCGGCCTGCTCATTTCAGGCCATTAATTTTCTGCTAGCCAATTGAATTTCAAGATTTTTTCCTCCCATTATATTGAATGAAAGTAAGCCTCAATCAGGGATATAATTAGCTAGGCATCTTCAATGTGCCTAGTAAACCACTCACTGTAAACTTTTGTGGACATTCACACTTTTATTGTTTTTCTAATTTTTGGAAATTGTATTGTGTGTTTTTTTTGTGTGGTTTTATTGATTTACCGCCACTACAGTCTATGACCTTTAGTTTATCATTTAACCATGTTATATTGAAACTCCTTTCGTCAGGTCAGTATTTTGGTTTGCTAGTTAATTAAACTTGTCTTGGTAATTTAAATTGATATTTTTATTCTTAATTTGTAGGATAATGCCGATGAACCCTCACCTGTATTCGATTCAGTAAATTAATTCAATACAAGTTACAAGTAGTGCACAAGGAGCTCTGCTAACTTTCTACACATGCATAAGTCTAGGAAGTGCTGCACTGGTGCTATCCATTGCTTTACCTGAGGGAGGAAACAACTAGTTCTGGCTATGTAGAGCCGATACGATGCTGAGAAGGGCACTCCAAAAGAATAGCACTCAGTTCAGCAGTTCTTTGATAATCGGTGTAAAACCTGTCGAACATGTGCAGAAGCAAATATTAAATGAGAGTCTCAACCAAAACAAACTAGGTCAAAACGGCAGGCATTGAAGTCTGGGTTAATGGGAGGTTATTTCTAAGGCAATTATTAAAACGTTTCTAAGGCACTTGACCTTATTTTTGGGATTTGATTTCTGGGTTAATGGGAGATTTTTCCAGTGTAGCTTGAAAAGCATGGGAATGGGAAATTAAATTTGTGATCACAGAATAACTACGTGCTACCTCATTGTGGAATGTTAGAAATTGAGGAGGCATTGAAATTTTGTTAGTTGATTAAAGTATTATATCTGAATGGCTTTATTATTTATTGTAATTTGCTGAAATTTTTGGCAATCAATTTTGTTCCTGTTTAGGTCTCTATTTTTTAATTTGGTTGGTTGATGTGCTGATTGGATAATTACTTGCAAGTATATGCAAAGATTATTATTCTATAATATACTGAAGCCCTGGTTAAAAATAGGCACTATGTATTATCTTTTGACTATATCCCTTCGATATCTTAAAGTATCCAAAGCTCCAAATAATGTTATTTCTATGTAATAACTTTTAACATCATGTTACATACTTACATTGGATATAAATAATAAAATGAAATGTACCTCAAAAGATGATATTAACGTTTAATCATACATGTATGTTTTCTTGATATAGTTTCTGTCCCCAAAAGTATTCGGCCGTTATTGACTACTGACTTGCTTCCATTTTATTTGTTCTACAATTCTACTACAACATAGATAAACATAGCTATGGTAGCAATTTGAAGGAGATAGTTATAATCAATTCTTAGTATCCTCATGAATTTCTCATAATCATCAATAAGACGATAACTTATAAACCTGATAACCATGCTGCTTTGTTCCAGTATAGAAATTTGAAGCAAATGCACGAAAATTCGAACTCATCAACATCCATAAAAAATTTACAAACAACCCCTTTGTGAGAGAATAATTACAGATTTATGCTCCAGACCATAAACAGAAAGTATCTATCAAACAGTCCCTGAAGAGCAAGAGCTTTGTACTAGTAGGGAAATAGAGACTGGTACGGGTCGGATATGACTTTTTTACAAAATGTTGCCACAAAAAAAAAAACTGTCTACTCTTGTCTACAAAATGTTGCCAAAATGATCCAAAATAACTAGTCTACTCTTTGTATAATTTCTAGATTGCAGTAAAAAATATATATATATATATATCTATATATATTTAGACATGCCATCAAAAAACCATAATGGATTCATGTCACCAAACTTGCATCAGCATAAATAACCAGTGGGAACACACCGTCCTCTGATGGTTTGGAGAGTTCATCTAGAAGGAAGAATCCCAAATCAATACCAGACCCGGGTGGCTGAATGAACTTTTGTGCGGCACCCTTCCAGAAAGGAACACTCCTAGAGGTTCCTATCCCAGGAATTGCAGGAGAGAAGGTGCAGTTAGGTCCTTCCTTTGCAAAATTGTATATTGTCACACTGATCCAAGAAAGAAGGATATGTAGGCAATTGTAAAACAAGTGGACATCAATCCGAAATTATAATTTGGCACTTGAGTTGTCTTACACAGGTCAAAACCTAAACAAAATTTAAAATAACAGAGAGATTAAATATCATCTACAATTGATTAGTCAAGCAGAACAAACCTGAACCCAATTTTCACCAATTTCATCCTCAGAGATAATTTGCTCTAGTTGATTCAAATCAGTAAATCATCAAACAATCCACTGTGAAATAAAAACTTGGACCAAATTATAACTTAATAAATAGGTAAAATTCAACGAACCTCCCATCGACAGAAGCATAAAAAACGAACGAGATGAGGCGCTGCCGCGCTGATCAGGATTCTCCTCATCTGGCGCCAGCTTGATCGTGTTCTTGTGCAAATTGACGTCATTCTTAATTTTCTTTGTGCTCTCGCGCTCTACAAAAGGCGGCGGCGCCGCCACGGGGACCACCGGAGGTGGCGCCATAGGGACCCAGTATGACGGGGAAAGTCGAGGAGATATCGCGCTCTCAAGTGACAAAAGTCAGAATAACTGCTATGAAATTTTAGGCACCGCTAATTTTGTTTATCAATGGCATCCGAGTATTTTTCCCACCAAAAAAATTAATTTTGGAGGTAATTTCCGTATATTTGGTTTAGATAACCGTTTTTTTTAAAAAACTTCATAATTCATTGATCACACATGGCATTTCTTGATTGGTTGGTTTAATAAGTCAAGGATCATGGCCATGGATAGATGACGTGGACAACTTTGTGCTGCTTATTTTTAAAATTTCGTGGACAACTTTGTGCTGCTTATTTTTAACAAATTTTAGCTAGTATATTTTGATTTAATTGCCGATTATTATTATGCATGGAAACTATCATAAAATTTCATTTATCAATTTTTTAAATTGAAAATATTGTCCAAAATGAAATATTAAATTTGTAAACCTAAAATTTGTCCTAATTAAAAAATTTTAAATCATTTCAATGATTTAAGCAACAAGTAATTTGTTTTGGCAATTTAATAGCTTTTATGCTTGTATTGTATTAAACTAAGGAGGAATGCTACAGGAAAAGCAATTTGACTAATTGCTCCGTCAAACTCGAATAGATCTTTAATTCAGAAGTTCAAATAACCAATCCAAAACACCAAAGGTGATTTAGTCATCGAATATCACTATGCATAGAAAATATCTTAAACTTTCATTTATCAATTTTTAAAATTGGAAATATTGTCCAAAATGAAATATTAAATTTGTAAACCTAAAATTTATCCTAAATATTTTTTTTTAAATCGTTTCAATGATTTAATGAACGAGTAATTTGTTTTATCAATTTAATAGCTCTTATGCTTGTATTGTATTAAACTAAGTAGGACTGCTACAGCAAAAGCAATTTGACTAATCGCTTCGTCAAACTCGAATAGATCTTTAATTCAGAAGTTAAAATAAACAATCAAAACACTTAAGATGATTTAATCACCAAATATCATTGTGCATATTAAAATATCATAAAATTTCATTTATCAATTTTTAAAATTGGAAATATTGTCCAAAATGAAATATTAAATTTGTAAACCTAAAATTTGTCGTAAATATTTTTTTTAAAATCGTTTCAATGATTCAATGAACAATTAGTTTTTTTAATTTGTTTCAATGATTCATTAAATGATTTTTTTAAAATTTTAAAATTTTTAATTTATTTTTTTATGATTAAATCATGGTAATTTCTGAACCACTATTGATTTAATTTTGCACAATTCCTAAATGATTCCCTTCCATTTATACATTTGCATCATTTAATTCAGTCGTAAATTTTTTTTTTTGACGATCGTATTTCTTTCATATGCAATTATACAATGCGATGTAATTTCTGGTGCGAATTGCTGATTCTAATTTTGACAGCAACCACTCTCCAAATTGGCTGATGTGTCATCCCTTTATTGGCTGATAATTCTACGGAGTGGTTATTTCTTTCAATATGCAATTCTCTCGGTCGTTAATAGTAGTTATTTCTACAGGGTGGTTATTTCTTTCTACTAAAGTGGTCATTTCAATGATTTTATGAACAACTAATTTGTTTTAGAAAATTTATAGATTTTATGCTTGTATTGTACTAAACTAAGGAGGAATGCTACAGCAAAAGCAATTTGACTAATCGCTCCATCAAACCCGAATAGATCTTCAATTCAAAAGTTTAAATAAACAATCCAAACACTTAAGGTGATTTATTCGCCGAATATTATTGTGCATGGAAAATATCACAAAATTTTATCTTCCCATTTTTTAAATTGGAAATATTTTGTCCTAAATGAAATATTAAATTTGTAAACCTAATATTTTTCGTAAATGAAATGTTTTAAATTGTTTCAATGATTTAATGGACAAATAAATTGATTCAGCAAATTAATAGATTTTAAATAACAAATCCAAAACACTTAATTTTTTCCAAATAACCAATCCAAAACTACGTGTGATTATAAACATGATGTTTTACCATCTTACAAATTGTATCATCAGCTCATTTTTTTTTTTTTTTTGGCAATCTTATTTCTTTCATTCTGCAATTAAAATACAATACTCAAGTTAGGCACTAAATTGGAAATTTTCTAATACGAATATCTGATTATTATAATAAAATTCACATGAATAGTTAGGTACACACAGATAGCCTATTTTATCATTTACGTGAATAATTTTTTGGGCATATGCAATTATACAATGCAGTCATATGCCATGTAATTTCTATTGCAGTCATATGCAATGTTATTTTAAGTGGATATATTTAATTAGCAGTAATTATAAGTGACATCCGCGAAAAAACCATCACTTGCCATTGCTCAACAGACAACGCGCGCGCGTGAGTTTCTGTCTTGACTAGCAAGTGTCTGTTACAAATGTTCAGTTTAATAATCAAAAGTGTTCAGTTTAATGCGTCAACTAATGGGCAGAGTCGCGCCAGGGTCAGAGTCACGCGTGAGTCAGAGAGAGGTGCGCTAGAGGTAGAGTCGGAAAAAATTTAATTTGAACCGGATCGATTCATGACCCCTTCTAATTTTTTCATGTGTTTTTTGTCCGGTTCGTGACCCCTTCGCTTGGTTTAATAATAGCATTTTTTTTTCTTACAACATTTATATTTTTTATTGCAACTAATTGAACATTTATACTCAATTAACAGAACATTTATACTTACCCAACTAAACATTTGTATTTACTAAACTAAACATTTATACTTAATAAAATAAATATTTTTGCTTATAACATTTATATTTTCTATTGCAACTAACTGAACATTTATACTTAAATAACAGAACATTTGTACTTATTAAATTGAACATTTGGATAAAAATAAAAAAAATAAAATAAACATACTGAACACAACAAGCACTTATAACACAGTGAACAATTATAATAAAATGTGAACATTTATATCTAATAAAGTGAACACTTATAACAACGAAATGAACAAAAAATAATATGCGCGTTGGGTGAGCACAGGTCAAGGGAGAGAGCGTTGCTCAGGTAGCGATAGCGCGGATGGTTATTCTGTCGATGACAATAATCAATTTTCTTTAATCAGCGTTGGTGAAAAAAATAATTTGTTGTGAATTTCTAATTGGTTGATCATATTACAGGTGGTTATTTTTAGTAAACACCTTTTCTTTAGCGCCTTTTCTTTTTTTTTTTTGGCGCAATTTTTACTAGTTGGTTTCATGTGTCATGGATCATGTCCATGGATAGTGTTCTAAATACGTGTCGTGTCGTGTCGTGTCAAACACCGTCGTGTCTGGATCATTTGTTGTGTCGTGCTGCAGCGTGTCTAAATATTTCACATGTCGTGTCTAGATTCTAAGAGATGGACACGACACGTCTAAGGACACGGCACACCTCTTGTCCTCTTGCCATGTCGTGCCGTGTTTTTTTTAAATGTGTCGTGCCGTGTCGTGTTTGAACATGTTTGAATTTCATAAAATATAGTTATATACTTATGCTTATAGATTAACTGGACATTCAAATTATGAAATTATCCTTAAAAAATAAACAATATAAGGATTTTTCTTATTATTCCGTAACATTTACTATCTTTGATCCTGATTATAAACTTGTTATGTCTCTTGGGTTGTGCCGTGCCGTGTCTAGACAATTCGCGTGTTGTGTCGTACCGTGTCTATGCCATCAAAGTTGGACACGGCACGCTTAAGTTCTCGTGTCGTGCCGTGTCTGTGTTTTATCGTATCGTACCACCTCTGTACCGTGTCATGTTGTGTCGTGTTCAGACACACCGTGTTTTTTTAGAACACTATCCATGGATAAATGACTTGGATAATTTGAGAGCAGCATATTTTTTAACAAAACTGAGGTATACGTCGATTTATTCGTCAAATAATATTATGTATGGAAAATATTATAAAATTTCATTTACCAATTTTTCATTTATCAAAAAAGTTTCTGACACGATTTCACACAATTAAACACGATCGTATCTAACACGAGATACACGATTGGAAAACACTAGTTATGTTGAATATATCTAGTTCTACCATATAAGTGTTAGGAAGCAAGTGCTATGCTCAATTTTAATTTTGTTACTAATTAACCTAATTAAAAGAACAAGCAAGTGATGGATCTAGCTATTCATGCGATTTTACACTAAAACAAGGAGAAAAAAATGTACCTCTTCTAGTCTAGTCCACTAGAAGGCTCGAATCCGGCGATGTCGAGGTTGTGCGCACCACCACGCGTGTCTCGACCTCAAGTCCACCAAGGTATTAACCAAAATCTCGATCTATGCTAGTAGATGAGAGGTTAAGCCTAATCCCTTCCTTCCCTTTGCCTTAATTAACTATTTAATTGGATGGAGGCAAGAGGTGCTCAACACATGAGCTTAAGAGAGCAATGGAGGAGAGGAAAAATTCTGAAATTTTTCCTTTAATTTTTCGTCCAAAATATGAGGGAGAGAGAAAAAGGGCAAGGTGGCTAGGGTTTGGGCTCCCAAAGTGGTTCTTTTATAGACCAACCACTCTCCCAAAAAATTGTAACTAATTTACAACTATGCCATCACTAGGGCAGCCATAAAATGGGCCTAAATGGGCTCCATCAATTATTTAATTGGTCCTCTAATTCAATTAATTAGTGGCCCAATTAATTGCTCTCAAGTTGGACCTTTAATTTACCATTTAAATATAGGCTCGTTAGCTCAAATTAATTACTTTAATTAATTCATGTTGAACAAATTAATTATCAACACTTTGATAATGATTTAAGGATTAGGATATGCATTAATTTATTTCTATATGATCCATTTGACTTAATTAATTAATTATGACGGTTCGCAACAGTACATAATTAATTAGTCAACATATCATATTGTTGCATTCTTTAATACAACCAAATAAATAATGCACGCATGGTCAAAACTTATTTGTGTGACCCTTTGAGGATTTATGCTCTGTTGGACATGGAAAAATAAATCGCTATTTATTTCCAATAATCATAAGCGGTATCTAGCAACACGTTATGATTTTCAATTCGCATAAATAAATACTGTACCAATACAGTATTTCAATCCTGCATAAGAAATAGAGTTCCTTATTGTTTTGATTCCTATGTCACATGATATCCTTGTGTAATCCAAGATAGGAGTGTGTCATTCTTGCAGGTTACACGTTTCTTGATCTAGAGATGATCGCACAAGTTGCTAGCAAGTGATCCATCTCCATCAAAGGGCCCAGTGGATATCATCGCTCACTAGGTGTACTAATGAGGGACATACGGTTGTCTTGATGATCAGTTTTTCCCCGCACAATTCAAGAGAACATAAATAAAGTCGTTATAGCAGCCCTTATCAGGAATCAGCGTTAGACGATATTTATAGAACCTATCCTCGTGTGGAAAAACTGGACCATCTCAAACTCGGAATCAAACACGTATGAAATAAATAATGACACATAACACAATCCATATATTTATTTCATTTGGGTCATGTCATGTACTATGTTCCAGTAACATATACATATGCAATTAAGTTAGTAACTCCTTACTTATGATTTACAAAACTTAATCATCACTTAACTTGCATACTAGTCTTATCTGATAATTAATGTTCCTCGTTAATTATCAAGACTATGGACAGTTTCGATTTATTATTGTCATTTAAGTATAAATGACCCACAGTGAACCACAATCCAGATCCTCAACCTGAATGAACTGTCAATAATAAATCCAGGAACAAATGATCAAATATCATCAATAACATAAACTAATATAATAATCAACCAACTGATTGGCTTCTAGGACATATCTCTAACAATAAGATTATATTAAAATCATACAATTAGACTATCATATTGCCCTGGGTTTTGCCATTTATTTTCTATTAATTGTAACAAATAGTATTACCAGTTTAATTAGTTCGTGAAAAATATTCATTTCAAAAAAGTTTTTGAAGATCTTTTTGGAAATATTTAATTAAACACTTTCTTAGATAAGTATGTTTAATTTTTATTTAGTACCACCGTTAGGCCTTCATCATTGTGCAATGTGCACTTTATTATAATAAAAAGGACAATTCAAAATATGAAATCTTTAGTATTAACTAAAAGCCGTGATTTTTTTCCCTATTTTGACTTTTTTTCGATTTTCTATTTTTGGTTAAATATAGTTTTCTATTTCTTGGTAAAAATATATTTTTCATTTTTGTATTTCTTATAATTAAAAATATTTTTCTCTTTTTTGGTTAAATATATTAAAAATAGTCCTACTATCATTATTTAATTTATTTAAGAATTAAATATATTGGAAATCATGTTGAATTATTGTCATATAAAAAACATCGCATAGCGAAGCTGCATATCTAGTTGTAGTAATAATTTGTACAACGTGCGAGACACTAATATACTATTGTGTAAATGCTAATTATGTCACTAAATAATATAATTCTTCTAACATTTATTGGCAATTTCATGATGCTAACGCTACAATGGAAAACAAGCATGATCAATCTGTTGTTACTGTATGTTTTTTTTTTTTATTTCTTTTTCACCATTTATTTGATTAATAAGGACATTACTGTAATTTTCCGTATACGGCATGTTGCCCTCTTGAGTATACCCATGTAGGATTACATTTTGGGACAAATTTCAATTCATTGATTTATATCTTACCACAATTGTTCCCTGATAAATCAAAGTTTTTCATATCTAAAATATATATGCTATATATATCCTACATTTACATTTTTCTAACTGATATTATGTAATTACAAAGGAAATTGATCAATAGATATATTCACAACGCATAATTCAATTCTGATTCAAAAAACAAAATAAATGCCAACCAAAATCCAAACTATAAAGGTTAAAGGACTGAACCTGGTACTCGTTCACTGTACCAGTACCTTGACAATACCAAAAGACCCAAAACACTCATAAACATGTGCAACGTAACCAGAAAGCAAACCGGCCTTTAGATCAACATCATGAAATTATGTGTCCTGTTCAAGCATTCCGGAGGAAGGGCCATTAGGGTTGATATCGGGCTGAGAAGCGAAGAACAGAGAGAAGCGGGGATGGGAGCGGAGAGAGAGTGAAGGGAACGAAGAGAGTAGAGGAAGAGGCGAGATCTTGGAGCGGAGCGGAGTCCTAGAACTTAGAAATTAGGATAGAGACGGTTTTCTATAAATTGACTCTTTTGCCCTTCCTCTATGTTAAAGTTAACAGAGATCATTTTTCGATTTTCAGGAGCGAGTGTTTTTAATGATATATGATCCGTCCGATTTATAATTAATGGACGGTCAAGAATTATCAGCCCGCATGCCAGAATTTTCCATTTTATTTTTTATATTGTTATTCAGATATTTATATGCATATTCAATTTATTTTTATTGAACTTATTTGTTTGTATGTGTTCACTTTGTCTATTTTATATGTTCATTTTGTTCAAGTTATGACAAAACTGCAGTGCAGTTATCATTTCTAGTTAATAAATATGATCGAGCGAGCGTAACACAAACGCAAGTTAGCCTGGTTTGACGTGCCTCGTGAGACTCTGATTTTTCTTAATTTTCAGATCGATATTTATTGCACGGAGTAAGTTACAATTTAAGGTAATGAGAAATATCAAGTTTGGTTTTGTTACTTATTCTTCAGTTTAAACTTTAAACATTGTTTCATTGATCGCACTTATTCCTCCACTTTGATGAGCAATGTTGTTTCGCTCAATGATATGTGTTAATAGTTCTTACATTCATTGAATTACTCAACATGGTCGATTTTTTTTTTTTTTTTGCCCAAAATATGATAGGGGCCGTCTAGCAGCTCTAGCTTTACTTATACTTTATTGATAATTGAAAGTTACAACATACACTATTCAAAAAAAAAAAAAAAAAAAGTTACAACATACAAGAGAAAAGTTCACGGCTCAGTGAGATTGAGCTGTTTCTTGTTTTTTTTTTTTAAAAAAAAAGAAAAAATTGAACTTAAAAAGTATTTTCGAGATTTGTACGATCAAAGAAGAAATTGTAGAAATCTCATCTCTAAAGGAAACCAATATCGTCGATTTTTTTTTTTTTAATCATATATAGGTATTATTATTTGATTGTCAATGATGAAGGAATTAAACCCTAGGATCAAATAAAATTGTACCTAGACCTAACCTCACTAGTCGTTCAAGTTAAGCTTAGGGTCGAACCCAAGGGACGGTATAAATGAGTACCGGACTTAGTCTTTCTTAAAATCTAGACAGAAAAAGTATTTGTGGAGTTTTGAATTAAAATCAAAGCTAAATAAATACTGATTAAAAATGAGAGAAATAATTAATAAGATATTTTTGGATTACTTTTTATATATTTTTCGGGACTCTAACAGATGCAATAGAATGTCTCAGGACTTCGTGTTCATTTGATTTAGCTTTAAAGCGCTTCTATCTTGATTTTCACCAAGACAGAGAACAATTTCGGACCGAAATGTATAGATTTCGGACCGAAATCTATACAAGTCGGGCCGAAACAAACCTTAAACTTCTTGTTTCGACTTGGCAAAATTACACAACACTATGTGAAGGGTACTGGGCGACCAGACCTAAACCCTAGCCTCAGCTGTCGCGATTTTGGATTGGATTTGGTAAGGAACTCGGTTTTCATCACGTGAATAACTAAACCTAAACTTTCGTGTCGGACTTTAGTTATTTAAGATTGTTTAAAGGGATTTCTAGAGGTATTTAAGGTCCTGTCGGTTCGATAAAAGTTACACCTTTCGGTTGTGAACTAGCCTCCTCTTTCGAGTGCTTGGCTTACCTCAAATACTTAGTTAATTAATTAATTGTTCTAGTCTAATGTCCTATGAATGCTGCAGTTCATTAATAGGTAGCAATCAAACAAGTAATCAATTTGACTAAGCAAAAATAATAATTTCTCAACTAAACAAATCACATAGCATAATATAAATTCATCAAGTCAATCCAAGTACTAAATCAAACTACTAACTGGTCCTAAGACATAATAAAATCTAGCCTAACATGTTCAAACAGAAAATAACAAGTATCATGCGAAAAATAGAGATACAAGCCATAAAACAATGAAATAAAGACATAAAAGATGAAACCAAGGAATCCTTATGCTAATACTCGCTGTTCTCGGGCCGAGGAGTCAAGATGGAGAGTCAAAGTCGCTGCCGTCGCATGCAAACGCTGCTGCCTCTTGAAGAAATCCGTCGAAAGAGCCAAAAACACGCCGAAATAATGCCAAATATGGTATCTAAAGTGGGAATAAAGTAGAACCCCTTCTGCACGAAAATCAGTGCCTAAATACTGCCCCCAGGAAGGTCAGGAGGCGGCTAGGGCAAGAGGTGCTCTTTCCATTCCCGAAACTTTCCAAAATCTTCTTTTCATGTATGGATTTCGGACCGAAATGGATCCATTTCGGACCGAAATCAGGCTCTGGCGAGATGAATTGGGCTGGGACCAAGGTTTTCGCGTGACATCTGATCTGTCTTGGCCCATGAGAGTCCTCTCTGGTCCTAGGCATGTCTGTTTGGGCCGGGAATGAGTCGTCCGGCTGAGAATTGGGCTCCATCCTTCTTATTCGGCGCGTTTAGTCTTCGATTTCCACGAGAATTCTACAAAACAAAGATAGAGGCGGCGGCAGTACCAAAATCCTGGAAAACACAGTTAATCATGAGCAATTATGTTGGTTTGAGTGTCATTTTGGTGCTAAGTATGGTTAAAATATGCGTATATTTGATAGACATCAAATCCCCCCAAACTTAAACTTTTGTTTGTCCTCAAACAAGATCCTAAGTTTAAAAGAATTAACTATACTTAGACCTAAATTCAATCCATCTCAAACCAATTTATGAAAGACCAATTTTTCGAATTTACCCTGGATTTCACACAAGTTTGAAAAAGTAAAGCAAGTTCAAAAATTCAATTCAAGGACAAGGATTTAGTTTTCTTTTGGACTGAATTTGTGCCTCTCTTAGTCCTAAATGAATTTCATTTTTCAAATCAAGAACCTTAGCTTCTCTTTGTCAATTCAAAAGCGATCTCAATTTCAATTACCCGTTCTTTTCCATATCTCACAAAAATTTGTAAAGTCCTTTGTCAAAATCAGAAATTTTATAATGAACTCTTCTCAAAATCAATTCCATTTTTCACCAATTTGTTTGTGCAAGTCGAGTCGTGGGGCTTTGCACCCTAGAGGATTTTTTTGTGCGAGTCATTGGCCTTATTTAAGCTACTGGCACGTGTCGTACCAAGGAGCTCGGTCCAGTTTTTACGTTTTTTTTTTTTCGCTACAGACCACTACGGACTCAAGCATTTTGCTAAGTACCTTAAGCCTCCAATTTTGTGGTTTAGTTGGTGGAAAAAGGCCTCGACGCATCCTCGTTTTCACAACTATTTGATTTAATTGTCCCATTAAATTTTGCTCGTTGGTGATTCAAGTGATTAAAATAATTTTCGACAAGACAAGTTCATTTCATAATTTCTAAAGTTGACAAATTTCTTTTTAAACAAAAGTTTGTCAAATACAAATCCGTTCACTCGGTAAAAACTTGTGAGAATCGACTAAAACTGTTTTGACAATTTTCAAGCATCCAAATTTAGGTTCTTTATCCTTCAAACTAATTTTCGATTTGGTCTATTGGTGCACAAAACAATTTAAAGCCTTTAAACAAGCAGGAATCCTTGAGAAAAATTTTTACAAGTGCTTTAAAAATTGAAAACAGTGTGAAACAGTGATAAGTTCAATCAATTAAGTCCAAACAGAGATCAAGCATGCATCAAAATTAGTTTCGAAATTTTTCAAACAGTTCTGCACAAAATTTCACATTCCAGAGAGTGATTTCGGACCGAAATGGAAAAATTTCAGACCGAAATGAGATAAAATTTTTCGAAAAAAAGGCCAAAACAGAGACGAATTTTCACAAAATTTTTTTTTCAATAAGTCCAGAATTTCCTTTTCTTCCTGTCCCCCCCCAAACTTGAATTAAGCACTGTCCCTAGTGCTATACATTCATCACATGAAGAATAAAATAAGAAGGGAAAGGAAATGATACCAAATCAGTAGGGCGGAGGATCGGGGCCGTCGAATGGCCCGCCAGGTGGCTGCTGTCCAGGTGAATGAGGCGATGGTATGCTCGAGGAAGATGGCGTGGAGTCCCAGTCGGGTGGCCACCGTCCATGTCGTAAAAAGAAGTTGTTCGCATTGGTGATGTGAGTCAACTCGTCAAGGCGCTGCCCATGGCGAACTACTGCCTCCTGTGTTGCTGTGGAGGTAGTCAGAATGCTCCTCACCATACCACTCAACTCCCCATACCAAGAAGGGTACTCACTGGGGTCCTCGTGTCTCTGGGATCCCTCTGGTATGTCAGTCTGAAAAGGTACCTGCTGCTGTGGCACTGCACCCATGTCTGGAGCTGGTGCAGTATAATCAAGTGGGACCAGCCAAGTGCTCCGGTCCCTAAGATCAATCCTGTGAGGATAAGGTAAGAAGAACCCAGGACGATTCTTCATGTTCCATCTATACCGACAACCAGAACCGGTCCTCACAATATCAAAGAATTTCATCTCCCTGTACTTGTCCACTGTAGCCCTAGACCATGCCTTGCAATCCGTCCTCGAAGGAATAGGCAATCCACATCCCATGGCTATAAGGGTGACATAGGCTCCCATAGAAACGGCCCCCGTGCTAGTCTGATCTCGCTGCTCGATCCAATGATCCACCATAAGCCTGGAAATGCAGATCTTCTGTGTGGTGGGTCTCAGAATCAAATCCATGAGCAAAAGATCACTAAGAGTAGCACGTCTCACAGTCTTTCCACGAGCAAAAACCGTAGAAGCTATGCACCTGTGTAGAAATCTCAATGTAGGGTGATCAATCAGTGTCCCTAGAGTGTCAGAGCCCGGGGAACGTGCGATCCTACACCACAAATCATCTCTATCTAGCATGTTCCCTATCTGCTCCACTGTCATCACCGGATGTCTTTCTTCTAACCTAAAAAATTCTCTAAGTACGTCCACAGGTGTCCTCCAATGGTTATCCATGAGCCTATACTCAATCCAGTCTACCCCATTGAGATTGATCAATTCCAAGGACGAGAGAAACTCAAGAGTAAGTCGTTTGTAGGCCTTGACATCCTTTCTCCAAAAATTCGGTGTAAAACCAACCCGCTCAGTCAATTCCAGAAATTCCTCCAAAACCCCAAATGTAGATAAGACATCCAAGTCAACTAACCTCGTATTCTCAAACGACCGCCTGTGGAGCTTCTTGTAGTTCTCAAATTGCCTCTTGGTAGGCATATGGAATCCGGCCTCACGCTCGTATGGAGCGGCCGCGGGGTCATACAACTCCATAGGGTCCCTTTGCACTGGAAGAGGCACTGGCTCTGCCCCTTGTCTAGACTGGGATCTGGTTCTACTCTTGAATGGGTTCATTTCTTAGAAAGCAACACAAAAATAGTTAGTCCAGACAGTGATTTCGGACCGAAATGTTAGGGTTTCGGACCGAAATGTGCACAGAAATTGGGGTTTGGTCCCTGTCGTTTGTCAAATGGCAGTGTAATTTCGGGTACACCCAGAATGGACTTCCTTAATCTCTGTAAACCTTTCTCCAATCTCTGTTTATCCCATAAAAATTGAACCCAAGTGAGAGGAAGAGAATTTCGACCTTAACCGTGAGGAAAATGCGAAACTTGGCCAATCCGAGAGAAAAGAAGGCCTAGGAAGCAATGAGATGTGAGGTAAGGTCTAGTAGGGCCCTGCTGGACTGCTACAACTCGAGTTCTCTTCGATTTCGTCCCAAATTTGCTCCAAAACCGAAATCTTCCCTTGAAAAATCGGCCACCGAGAAGCTGCCTCACGTGGAACTAGTGGTACCTGTGAAAAGAGGGTGGCGAGATGGTTTTAATGGTGGTCCGATCTGTCGAAATGGTGGAGGGAGGTTGGGTGAGTGTGTGGAGGTATTTGGTTTCGGCTAGAAGAGAGGGGACGAAAGGGTGTGTGTTGTTGGTTTACGAATGGGGAAGAGAGTGGGAATGGTGGGGATGGGTTTTAGGTTAGTGGGTCGGATTTTGGGTGAATGGGTTTTGGGTTTTTGAGTTGGAGAATTCGCATCCATGAAGGGTGGGCTTCCATTTCGGTTGGGGCCTGCAATAAAATGTATAGAATGAATTAAATAAGCCCAGTGAATAAGTAAAATAAGGATGACCCACAAAACAATTCAATTTAACCCCAAATTGTTCGAATCAGCCTGGATTTCGGACCGAAATAGAAGGATTTCAGACCAAAATCGTTACACAGGTGTAATATTTTATGGCTGTGTTGCTCGTGTTCCTGTGAATTTTGGACAGTAAATGCAGAGAGATATAATTGAATTTTTGATGCAAAGAAAATTTCGAATTTGTCTCTGGAATTTCAGAATCGTCCAAAAAGGCCTTCTTTTCTCGTGTTTTCCAAGGCTCGGGGCGGTGCAACTCGCATGAGGTCGTGCGTACGCCATTGCTTACTGGCTAGTGGTGCTCTAGCACGAGTTGCTGGCCTGTTTGACTCTCATCAACCCTTTTTCACCTGCAAAAGAAAAGAATTAAACTAATTTTTTTTTTAATATTTTCTGATTTTCTGATTTTTTTATTTTATTTTATTTTATTTTTTTATTTTTTTTTTGATGAAAAGTTAAAAACAATTAAAATTTTAAAATTTGAAAGAAAGAAAGAGAGAGTCTTGGGTTGCCTCCTAAGAAGCGCTCGTTTAAGGTCATTAGCTTGACCACCATTGGCTACGTTTCTTTTGGAGGTTCGGAGAGGTAAACGCTAGTCACCTTTTCCATATCCTCGTTGGCGATATAATGCTTCAATCGTTGTCCATTGACTTTGAAAGGCTCCGAATCCTTGTCACAAATGTCAATAGCGCCAAAAAGATAGACTTTCACCACGCGAAACGGTCCAGACCATCGCGATCTAAGCTTGCCAGGAAAAAGCCTCAACCTCGAGTTGAACAAAAGTACTAGGTCGCCTTCCTTGAATTCTCTTCTCGAAATTCTCCTATCATGCAAAAGCTTTGTCTTTTCTTTATAAAATTTAGCATTTTCATAGGAGTTTAGACGTACCTCATCTAATTCGTGCAAGTCTAGAATTCGCTTTTCTCCAGCCTTAAGCAAATCCATGTTGATGGCACGAGTCGCCCAATATGCCCTGTGCTCGAGTTCGACTGGCAAATGACATGGTTTCCCATAGACTAGCTTGAAAGGACTCATGCCAATGGGTGTCTTCAAGGCCGTGCGATAAGCCCAAAGTGCATCATCAAGTTTGCTTGCCCAATCCTTGCGCGAGCGAGCCACCGTCTTTTCCAGAATGCTCTTGATCTCCCTGTTGGACACTTCAACTTGTCCACTTGTTTGAGGGTGATATGCTGTGGCCACCTTGTGAATGACACCATGCTTCTTCAAAAGTCCATCAAAGTGTCGATTGATGAAGTGCTTGCCACCATCGCTTATCACCGTCCTTAGAACACCAAATCGAGGGAAGATAATCTTGGAGAAAAGGCGAATGACTGAGCTTGAATCTGCCGCCTTGCATGCAATTGCTTCCACCCATTTTGAGACATAGTCGACAGCTACCAAAATGTACTCAAATCCATGTGAACTTGGAAACGGCCCCATAAAATCCACGCCCCATAAATAAAAAATTTCAACTTCAAGAATAGGGTTAAGAGGCATTTCATTCCTTTTGGATATGTTGCCCGTTCTTTGACATTGATCACAAGAAGAAATAAAAGAATGAGCATCTTTGAAGAGAGTAGGCCAGTAAAAACCTGATTGGAGTACTTTGGCCGCTGTTTTTGAAAAGGATGCATGGCCACCATATGCAGATGAGTGACAACTAGCGAGGATTGCTCTAACCTCTTCATAGGGTATACACCTTCGAAAAAGATTATCGATTCCAAGCTTGAAAAGGTACGGCTCCTCCCAAAAGTAGTACTTCGAGTCCGATTTCAGCTTTTTCCTCTGTTGTGCAGTCATGTTAGAAGGTACATAGCCACTCGCCAGAAAATTAGCCAGTTCCGCATACCAAGGCTCCTCTGTTCTGCGTTTTTCTCCTCCATTTCGGTCCGAAATGGCTGGATTTCGGTCCGAAATGGTCACATTTCGGTCCGAAATTGTCCTGCACAGAGAATAACTTTTCATCAGGGAAGAAGTCATTGATAGGAATTTCATTACCTTGTTCCTCTTCCCAATGCAAACGAGATAGATGGTCTGCTACTGAATTTTCAGACCCCTTTTTGTCCTTGATCTCAAGATCGAACTCTTGAAGAAGTAACACCCATCGAATTAATCTAGGTTTGGCATCCTTCTTGTTTAGGAGATATCGGATTGCCGCGTGGTCAGTGTACACAATCACTTTGGAGCCCACAAGATACGATCTAAATTTGTCAAGTGCGAAGACTATGGCGAGAAGTTCCTTCTCCGTGGTTGTGTAGTTGACTTGGGCGGGGTCTAGCACCTTGCTAGCATAGTATATTGCCACTGGCTTCTTGTCTTTTCGCTGCCCAAGAACTGCTCCAACTGCATAATCACTCGCATCGCACATAAGCTCGAATGGTTGGCTCCAATCCGGTGGTTGTAGGATAGGGGCTGAGACGAGAGCCTCCTTCAACCTACAAAAAGCATCAAGACATTCATCATTGACAATAAATTCATTATCCTTAATTAGAAAATTTGTTAGAGGTTTGGCAATTTTAGAAAAATCTTTAATGAATCGGCGATAGAATCCAGCGTGTCCTAAGAAACTTCGAACATCCTTGACACTTTTTGGCATATCTAGCTTTTCTATCACCTCGATCTTCGTCTTATCAACCTCTATGCCTTTTGAAGTCACCACATGTCCAAGCACGACTCCTTGTTGCACCATAAAATGGCACTTTTCCCAATTCAAAACCAGGTTAACCTCTTCACATTTCTGCAAAATTTTAGAAAGATTAGCTAGACATGAATCAAAGCAAGTGCCATAAACAGAGAAATCATCCATAAACACTTCCATTTCTTTTTCAATAAAATCCGAGAAAATTGCCATCATGGCTCTTTGGAAGGTCGCTGGTGCATTACAAAGACCGAAAGGCATACGTCTATAGGCATAAGTACCATAAGGACAGGTAAAAGTGATCTTTTCTTGGTCATTTGGATGGATGGGTATTTGAAAGAAACCATAATAACCATCTAAATAACATAAATAAGAATGATTAGCAAGTCTTTCAAGCAATTGGTCCACAAATGGAAGTGGGAAGTGATATTTTCGAGTCGCGGTGTTGAGCTTGCGATAATCGATACACATCCGCCATCCAGTCACCATTCTTGTCTGAATCATCTCATCTTTTTCGTTCTTGACCACTGTTGTACCTCCTTTCTTGGGCACCACATGCACTGGGCTCACCCATTTGCTGTCAGAGATTGGATAGATGATGCCCACATCGAGGAGTTTGAGGATTTCCTTCTTGACCACCTCCTTGAGATTGGGGTTGAGTCGCCTCTGTCCCTCTATGGATGGTTTGTGGCCTTCCTCCAAGAGAATCCTATGAGTGCAAATTGAGGGATCGATACCCTTCAAATCATCAATGGAATAACCAATCGCACCCTTGTGAGCTCGTAGTTCCACCAAAAGTCTCTCTGTTTGATCTGCATCCAATCCAGAATTAACAATAACTGGAAAGGTTTGATCTGGGTCGAGAAATTCGTACCTGAGAGTCGCTGGAAGGGGCTTTAATTCGACCTGGGGTGCTTCATTTCGGACTGGAATGGCTGATTTCGGACCAAAATCCTCTGCTGCTGCTGCTCGGATCTCCTCCAGGGACAGATTTCGGTCCGAAATGGGAGGATTTCGGTCCGAAATGGGTCCTGACAGAGGTGTTTCATCACTGTTTTGGTCGTATTTTAGCTCCTCCATGGTCTCCTCGACTCCTATGGCTTCCTGAACATCAGAGAGAAATTTTTGGTAAGAATTTAAAGCAATTTCATATTGATCTTCGAGCGATTCTTCAACTGTGGGTTCGATTTCCTCGATCATGAAATATGAGTTGTTGATGGGACTAGGGCACTTCATGGCTTGCTCAATGGAAAAACGAAGTGTCTCCCCCCCTACTCTGACCAAGATCGTACCGTCTCTGGCATCCATCATCACACCTGCGGTCCTTAAGAATGGGCGCCCCAAAATGATAGGGACCTCTCTGTCTTCCTCCATGTCCATCACAATAAAATCACCTGGCACCAAGAACTTTCCAACCTGCACAGGGACATCTTTGATTTCGCCCATGGGTAGGCGTTTGGAGGAGTCTGCAAGCTGTATTGTTTTATCAGTAGGCACCAAATCTCTAAATCCTATCCTCTCAAAAACTGTCTTAGGCATCAGGCTCACGCTTGCCCCCATGTCACACAAGGCTTGTTTGATGAAAGCGTTTCCAAATACACAGGGCAGAGCGAACCTTCCTGGATCTTCTAACTTTGGTGGCATCTTGCGTTGTAGAGCCTGACTGCTTCGGTTTGTCAAGGCCACAGTTTTCAACTCCTCTAAGGACCTCTTTCCAGTGCACAACTCCTTCAAGAATTTAGCATAAATAGGTATCTTAGTGAACACATCAGAGAATGGAATAGTGATATGGACTTCCCTTAACAATTCCCAAAAATGCCTGAACTGAATATCCTCCTTCCCTCTGGTCAACCTCCTAGGAAAAGGAACGGGAGGTTGATAGGGAACCTCTGGGATTGACTTGCCCTTTTTCTCCTTCTCTGGAACCACTTTTTCGCCATCTGGACCTGTCATTTCGGACCGAAATGTGTGGATTTCGGACCGAAATGAGGGTTCTGGCTCCGCCTTTTCAGCTGCTGGTGCACCGGATTGAGGCCCCATCGCATCGACAGCGCCCTCGAGAGGTGGGAAAGGCAGAACTTGCTCCAAAACTGGATCTTCTTGCTCGCCGGTCCTCTCGTCCATGTTGGTTGCATGCGTCTCAGCTCCAGATGGCATAGGTGGGTCCTTGTATTGTGTGCCACTTCGCAAGGTGTGCAAGGCTTTGCACTGAGCATTTGGGTTCACCTCTGGTTGGCTTGGTAGCTTGCCTTGTTGCCTTGAATAGTGCGATTCCATCATTTGCTCCAACCTGGACAAAGTTCCAGAATTAGTTTTAAGTTCCTCCATGCCTTCAACCAACATTTGATTAAATTTGTCCTGTTCATGCATAAAGTCTTGAACAACTGGTGGTATACCATCCCTATTGTAGACAGATTTCTTTAGAAAGAGTTGGTCACGACTGTTGTTATTAAATTGAGCATTTTTGAACAAAGTTGGTGGGTTGGTGTTCTTGTACTGGTTCCTAGGCACCTATGGTCTATTTGTCACATTATTATGATATTTGGGGTGGTTCATGTTTTCCCAATCTGCTTGTTTCCCATCACTCAATGAATAGCTTCGACTGAATATGTGTCTTGGAAAATAGGAGGGCTCGTTGTTGATCGAGTTGACTTTATGCCCTCCGTTGCCAGTTTTCGCTAGCGGACAATCGATCGAGGTGTGCCCTTCTTCGCCACACGCGCCACAATTGTTGGAGTTGAGGTGGGTGCCTTGAACTGACTGGTAAGCTTCCAATTTCGCCTCGAGCTCGGCTATCCTCGTATCTTTTGTCGTGATCTCATGGACTTGATGTTTAGAGCTGCTCGGGCGTCTGTGAGTTGGCATAGGATACCACGTGTAGTTCCTTGCACAATAGTCGAGCAGATCACGTCCTTGTGCCGCATCAAGACGCTTGAATGCACCCCCTGAAAGAGAGTCAATGTTAATTTTAATGTTATCATAAAGGCCACCATAGAAAGACTTAATAAGCATCCACTCTTGAATCCCGTGATGAGGGCAAGAGTTCTCCAAATCCCTAAATCTTTCCCACGCATCTCTCATTGACTCTTCCTCTTTTTGAGCAAAGTTATTTAATTCCCTTCTAATCGCATCAGATCTGTCCGCGGGAAAATACCTATCCAAGAAAGTTTGTGCCATCTGATCCCAAGACCGAATTGACCCCTTTTTTAGTGTTTTATACCATTTCTGGGCTCTATCCTTAAGGGAAAAATGGAACAATAATAGCCTAATCGCTTGTTGAGGAACACCATTAAACTTAATCAATTTAGTGCAATCAATAAAAGTTTGTAAATGAGCATGGGGATCCTCTTTGTCATCTCCATAGAACGGGTTCTGTTGCACAAGTGTGACGTGGTTGGGGGCGATCTGCATGTTGTTGGCCTCGATGCCTGGAATCACCACAGGTCCGCCCACGTCTTTGGCATTAGGAGCTCCGAATTCTCCGAGTGTCCTATTCTGATCATCATCTTCCTCGTCCTCGGAGTTGTGGTTGCTTGCCTTGTCCTCATGTGTCCATCTTTGCCGCTCAGCCTCGAAATCTCTTCTTTGAGTTGCAAGAGTATTCCGATCGGCGGTGATACGAGATTCTCTCTGGTCCAATTGGAGTCTTAGGGCCTCCAATCGTTGGGCCTCTGTCTCCAAGTTGATTGGTCCTTCGTTCCCTGCCATTTTGCCTGTTGTTTCCTCTGTTTTGTCTAGATTTCGGACCGAAATGGGAGGATTTCGGACCGAAATGGGCTCTGGTCGAAGCGCTGGTTGATCCACGGAGTGGCTAGAGCTCGGGTTCGCTTGGTCGCTGAGCTCTGGATCTGTGTCAAGCCTTCTGGTGAAGTATTTGCGCGAAATCTGAGGCTTTGACTTGGTCTTCTTAGTCTTTCCAGCCAGTTCTCAACCTGAAATAAAAGAAAACAACAAAAAATTAAATAAAATAAAAAGAATCTAGTCTCTTAATACTAAAATAAGTAATCGATATCAAAACCGTCCCCGGCAACGGCGCCAATTTGATGAAGGAAATTGAACCCTAGGATCAAATAAAATTGTACCTAGACCTAACCTCACTAGTCGTTCAAGTTAAGCTTAGGGTCGAACCCAAGGGACGGTAAAAATGAGTACCGGACTTAGTCTTTCTTAAAAGCTAGACAGAAAAAGTATTTGTGGAGTTTTGAATTAAAATCAAAGCTAAATACTGATTAAAAATGAGAGAAATAATTAATAAGATATTTTTGGATTACTTTTTATATATTTTTCGGGACTCTAACAGATGCAATAAAATTCTCAGGACTTCGTGTTCATTTGATTTAGCTTTAAAGCGCTTCTATCTTGATTTTCACCAAGACAGAGAACAATTTCGGACCGAAATGTATAGATTTCGGACCGAAATCTATACAAGTCGGACCGAAACGAACCTTAAACTCCTTGTTTCGACATGGCAAAATTACACAACACTATGTGAAGGGTACTGGGCGACTAGACCTAAACCCTAGCCTCAGCTGTCGCGATTTTGGATTGGATTTGGTAAGGAACTCGGTTTTCATCACGTGAATAACTAAACCTAAACTTTCGTGTCGGACTTTAGTTATTTAAGATTGTTTAAAGGGATTTCTAGAGGTATTTAAGGTCCTGTCGGTTCGATAAAAGTTACACCTTTCGGTTGTGAACTAGCCTCCTCTTTCGAGTGCTTGGCTTACCTCAAATACTTAGTTAATTAATTAATTGTTCTAGTCTAATGTCCTATGAATGCTGCAGTTCATTAATAGGTAGCAATCAAACAAGTAATCAATTTGACTAAGCAAAAATAATAATTTCTCAACTAAACAAATCACATAGCATAATATAAATTCATCAAGTCAATTCAAGTACTAAATCAAACTACTAACTGGTCCTAAGACATAATAAAATCTAGCCTAACATGTTCAAACAGAAAATAACAAGTATCATGCGAAAAATAGAGATACAAGCCATAAAATAATGAAATAAAGACATAAAAGATGAAACCAAGGAATCCTTATGCTAATACTCGCTGTTCTCGGGCCGAGGAGTCAAGATGGAGAGTCAAAGTCGCTGCCGTCGCATGCAAACGCTGCTGCCTCTTGAAGAAATCCGTCGAAAGAGCCAAAAACACGCCGGAATAATGCCAAATATGGTATCTAAAGTGGGAATAAAGTAGAACCCCTTCTGCACGAAAATCAGTGCCTAAATACTGCCCCCAGGAAGGTCAGGAGGCGGCTAGGGCAAGAGGTGCTCTTTCCATTCCCGAAACTTTCCAAAATCTTCTTTCCATGTATGGATTTCGGACCGAAATGGATCCATTTCGGACCGAAATCAGGCTCTGGCGAGATGAATTGGGCTGGGACCAAGGTTTTCGCGTGACATCTGATCTGTCTTGGCCCATGAGAGTCCTCTCTGGTCCTAGGCATGTCTGTTTGGGCCGGAAATGAGTCGTCCGGCTGAGAATTGGGCTCCATCCTTCTTATTTGGCGCGTTTAGTCTTCGATTTCCACGAGAATTCTACAAAACAAAGATAGAGGCGGCGGCAGTACCAAAATCCTGGAAAACACAATTAATCATGAGCAATTATGTTGGTTTGAGTGTCATTTTGGTGCTAAGTATGGTTAAAATATGCGTATATTTGATAGACATCAGTCAATGTCACACTATGCATTGATGGGTCACGGGAAGTTAGGAAAAACATTATCTTTTTCATCCATCAGATGGTCCGTCAACTTATGTCGCAACAAAAGAAACAATCAAAGTCGGTTACAAAACTCAGTAACCGGTTATTTAACAACGTGCTTCTTTATCTTAATTATTATACGAAAATTCAATAAGATCAGATTAATGTACAAAACAAATAATATATTAAAAGAGATAAGCGGGTCTAAATTTTCAGTCAACCAGAATGGTCCCTCCCTGAACTAAAAATTTAGATCTAATTTTTGAATCTGATAACCCGTAAAATATACTAATCACAATTTCAATAAACATATTCGATCAAAACCAAACGATAACTAGATCAATTGATACAAAATTAAATATAGAAAAGCCATATTACCTTGACTGAGTGGTTCAAAAATCAACAAATGAATCAAATCAACTATACAATATGAGACTGCTACGTAGACTCAATTTCCAATCAGTCCATCAATCAATTTTACAATCAGCATTTCAAAATCTTTAGGCGTTTCGGTTATTAATCATCTAATCAAATATGATTGTGAAGAAGAAAGGGAAAGTTTGTTTTTTTGGTGTGTTTTGGGACTCGCGCAAAATAAAATGGAAGAGGCTCAAATGAGTTGATCGGTCAGGGAAGGTTAAAATTTTTCAAAATTAGGAAGAGAATTGCATGAAATTTAACTATTCGCAGTAAACTACTAAGCTGTATGCAATAGAAACGTGCAATTCGAATAGGATGATTCATGACTTGACTTTAGTAACAAACAAAAAACAAAAGGTCAGATCTATGAAATGGGCTTGTAATTAGCTTTATATGGGCCTCAGAATGAATTAGGCCTAAAAGGAAAATGCACCGCCTTGTGGAGTTGTGGAACTTGTGGTGTAGGCTTGGGACAATTTTGCAATTCATTAAACTTTTCCTATTAAGTAAGATAACCTTTAGGGCTGAAAACGGAAGCCTGTTTAACCGTTTTCCGTTTCGTTTCGTCTAGACGAAACGGTTAACGTAACAATAAAACGATTTCGTTTGGTTGGACGAAACGATTAACGAAATTAAAAATCTATTTCGTCAACGAAACGAAATGGTTAACGAAACACTGTAGTTTCGTCACCGTTTCGACCATTTTGCAGTCCTAATAACCTTTGATTATTGCACATTTAACTAGTTGAATCGCTGGAATTTAAGCTCACTGTTGAAATGAGGGGTTCTACTTGGTCATGGGAGGAGCGGAGGTAGCAAGTCTTTTCCAAAAATGTCAAAAACTCTCTATGGTCTAGAGTCCCTAAATGTAATCTAAATAAATAAAATCTGCCAGATATTCTTGAAATATATTTCAGGCAATTGGTCAACTCTTAAATTGGAAATTATTTGTTGAAGGCGTATAAAAAATCTACTTTAAATATACAATTTTAATATTTAAAGGCAATCTAATTACCAATGGTAATATCTGAGTCCTATCCACTTTTATTTATTTTTTTTGATGAACTCCTATCCACTTTTATGGAAAACAGACTAATACAGTTCAAAACAACAAGAGTACCTATGATTTGCAGCAATCGAGCGGTCCTTTTTTTGTGTGCGTGCGTGTTCGTGTGTATTTTCTTTTCTTCGGACAGATATCTCAATTAGGCTTTTATTTGCACCTGTACGAATTTCGTTGAAATATTCAACATTAAATGTAGGCATTTTACTTTAATCAGACGGTCTAACTCAATTCACATCATATTTGAAAATTGATTGCCCAAATTTGCCTGGAACGGCTTTTAAAAAAAATTGTACTAATGTGGAGGAACTAACCCACATTTGTGAAAAGGTCTTTTGCAGAAGGAACATGTTCAGTACTTTTTTTCAGTTAAGGCACTACGCCCTATCATACAAAATATAATCAAATGGTCAAACAATAAATAACTCTAGTTAATCAAGATATATTAATTTTAATAAATTTATTTTTTGACATCTTGATTTTGTTTAAAAATAAACTTCTAATTATTAAGTTTTACGGAGACACATCTTTAGTAAAAATTAATCGGCCAATTGTTTGGATTCAACTATAAAATATTTTAGTTTTTTGGTGTAAATGTTTTTTTGTATCGTATATATTTTAAATATAATTCGTATTTCAAGCAGTTTTCTGTTACTATATTGCATTAAACTGAGCTAGATTTGGTTCTCAAATTATACCTAACAGTTGTACTCAACTATATTGAGCTAGACTTGTTTGAAGCATATATATATTTAAATTGGCAAATTAAAGTCAACTATGTTACTGTTGGAAATGACCAGAGCATTGTTTAAGATTAGGCTTAGAAGGAATGCTGAATTATGCGCCTATTCTATTGTTAGGCCATATTTAATTATCACCCCGCTTATCTACTTTGGTTCTCTTTAAACTAGCTTAGGCCTCTTTATTTATTTCCTTTTGGATGGCAAAGCTTGCTTACTACGGGTTTCCAGTACACTGTTCAGATTTCTTGTAGTACTCACCATACAGAATACTGTATCGCGGGTCACAAAAGGGTTGAAATAAAGTTCTATAAGGACAGTTCCAACCTTTTCTGCAAGGAGATTTGAGAGATGATAAATGTAGGGTTGTAGGGTAGTTGTATAGTAATGTTAGGGAGATGTATCCGCTTTAATGTTTTTTTAACGATTATTAATGCTCACGAGCTTTTCAATCAAAAAAATAAAAAGAGTTCTGATATTGTGCCTAAAGATGCCTGCTCTCTGCTACTCTGTTCAACTTTCTCTGTACATTGAATATGATGAGTTCCGATCCTGTGCAATTCTAAGATGATGATAAATAGGCGCTACTTCATCTCATCTTAAACTTTGGATTCAATTAATAACTGATGGGGTTGAATATTTGGATTCAGAAACGACTAAGGGCTGTCTCTTGTTTCTATTTTGTAACATGTTTTCAGTCATATGGCCAGTATCAGAAAGAAAAAAAAAGAGCACTCTAATTACAGATGACATGGGGTTTGGTTAGGCATATTTGGATTTAATTTATTGCTTAGAATTTCGTTCATTATTTCCGATTAATTCAGATCGTTGAGTTTGAATAAAAGAGAAATCTGAATTACCGACCAAGTTTCCATAATAACCAATTCATGCACATACATCATTATAACTTTGATATTTTATACAAGTCAAAATATTCAATATCACTTCAGTTTGGTGAATATGCCAAGCCATTTTCTTTCATTTTAGTCTTCGGTTGGATTGGCAAAATAATATGCATGGCCGGTTTGACCATTTAATTACTAATTAATTACTTGAGGGCCCTAGGCCCCTAACGGCTACCAATTAAGCTGAAGCTTCATTTTTATTTTATATCCTCCTCAAAGCTGGAGATTATTTTATCGCAATTTTATTTAGTAAAATTTTTAATTATTTTTTAAAAGAAGAAAACAGAAAAAAAATATTACATCGATATTTTGTGTCAATCAAGAAGAGCCTTGAAAATTGAAATAAAAAGGGATATCTAACAATAATTTAATTTGACAATTTGAAATAAAATAATTTCAAATTTGATATCACATATATAATTGATTTTTTACAAGTGCATAATACATATCTATAAATAATGACGAATTGTGTATTTGTTTAATGGTTAATTTATCATTCAATTAAATTTTCAATGGTTTAAGATTAACGTGTTTTGATGCATTATGAACGGAGAACTCAAATTAGATGAAATTGATTGTTATGTTATCAATGTGTCCAATATCTAAATTTAATTTTTAATTTTTAAACAACCTAGCTTTCCGACAGAACTTCATTAGCGACTACTGCAATTGACAAAACAATACAACATCACATATGAATTTTTTAAAACCTGTCATTTTAGGAATGTTGTAAATAGTAGTTTGTTTCCAATAATAGCATGTTTTAAAAAATAAAAAAAAAATAGTAATAAAATCTCAAAAATTGTAAAATTTGGTTTGCTATGAGATTTCAATATGTAGATTAGATTGGTTAAATTGAATTTATCAATTTACAAAAATACCTCTAAAAAAATTCGCAATGCATAGAAAATCTTATGCATTATGGTGCATATTAAACTTTCTCTACTATTAATGCGCAACAAGGAAAACTCAGTGCATGTAAATCATGACCCCATTTCCGATTTCTAAAGGCATAGAAAGTATGAGGTCTTTTTGACCAAATTTGAGCCAGCTTGGAAACGGGTATCTGCGTTTTCTGTGTCGAAGCATCAATAGACTTCTGCTACACCGTGTTGTATTTCCCTGACAGTTGGGCAAAAAGGCTTGCGACATTTCATGCAAGCCCTTGGAAAGTTAAATATTTTCTTCTCCAACAACAAAAGTGCGATAAAATTGATTTCTAATTTTCGATTAATCATGGTGTTGGTCCTGCCGATTAGTTAAGTTGCATTGTATTATGAGAAAGTTTAATATGCACCATAGTGCATAGGGAGTTCTATGCATCGCGGACTTTTTCGGGAGTATTTTTGTAAATTGACAAATCTAATTTAACCAATCTAATCTACATATTGAAATCTCATAGCAAACCAAATTTTACAATTTTTTAGATTTTATTACTAATTTTTTCGAATTTTTTAAAACATGCCATTTTTGGAAACAAACTACTATTTACAAATTCCAAAAATGACAGGTTTTAAAAAAATCTCAAAAATAGTAATAAAATCTCAAAAATTATAAAATTTGGTTTGCTATGAGATTTCAATATGTAGATTAGATTGGTTAAATTAGATGTGTCAATTTATAAAAATATCTCTAAAAAAGTCCGCGGTGCATAGAACTCCCTATGCACTATAGTGCATATTAAACTTTCTCTTGTAATATTGGGCCATATCTTTTTCTTTTCACAGAGAAATTAGGACATAATTTTATTTTTATTTTTATTTTTGTATGCCCTTAGGCCAGTGTCTCAGAGTAACTAATTGAGTAATTGATCAGTCCTGCCTATTACACGAGAGAAATTAATTAGGCCAGATTTACAGAATCAAGCTCATGTTTTGCTAATAAAAATTATTTTCTTCAAACACGTGGAGACGAACTGCATGCCTACAATTAAGGTAATTGAAGGTAAATATAACACAACTATTTGCGATTTTAAGTGACCTAAAATAATCAATTCTCTTCCTTGTCAGTAATTAAATAATCAGATAGGCCATATACACATCGTAAGGTTATTATTAACAAATAATAAATTAAAATTGTTAAACATTTTTTTGGTTATTAATAATTCATATATGATAAAAAATTAGAAATATTCTTACACCACAATATTTTTATGCCACAAGTTGTAACGAAGTTTAATTCTAATTAACATAAAATATGCAAACTCAGAAACCTAAATCGGAAATTTATAATGTTCCTTTTGATCTTCTTGACAATTCATGAATTATTTATTCTTCACTACAAGCTCAAGATACCAGAATTATTATTATTATTATTATTATTGTCTTTTAAATATGGGAATCAAGTAGTTTTAACTTCATAAGATCATGGATTTCGATCTTCACCCAAAGATAAAAATTACGATATGTTGATTGCGAAAAATGAATCTATATATCCGTACTGCGTTTTACTTACAGCAAAAGATTTAATAATTAATTGATGTTTCATTTTATGGTTGGCAAAAAGTTGTCCTGCTTTTTAGCCAAGGAAGTGATATCCGACGCTGCTTCTTCATCATATATATTAGTTTACTTTACCATTATGGCCACACATACGCCTTACATTATTTAAAAAAACATTTATTTGTATTTGTTTAATTAATAAATAAAAGAGAATTGATCATTTGGCCTAGGCAATTAAATACTATTCTAGGTTCTTATCCTATAGCACTAACCGCCATCTTGGAAAATGACCGATGTTTATCTCTTTAGCATAAAAGGGAAAAAGATGGACTACTTGGGACTACAAATATGCTTGTTATTATAAATAATTTAAAGAAAGCCAATCATAATCCACATGCATAACGTAAAATCTTCTTGTGATCGCCAAATTCAACTTTATTTTTGCGTGGATAAGAGCTCGATTTGTTTGGTGTAGACTTGTAGTGTTGTGCTTTGTCTGTAGTTTCTTTTTATTTATATATTTTTTTCTCTTTTCGAAAGGATTGCATGTAGTTCATTGTACTGTACGTATATGTATAGCATTGTCTGACTAACTGTACGTCGTGTGGACTGTGGATCGAGTAATGGACCAATGAAGGGCGCTTGATTTCTAGAGGTGGGGTTCCAACTGTCGAAAAATGGAAATTTAACCAAAAAAAAAATCTGATTGAGCATATATACGTGCTTACCAACTAGGATTTATTTATTATCATTTTAGACTAATTGGTAATTATGAGAATAATATTTATTTTCGAAAAATTATCTTAATTAATAGCTTATAAGTTAGTAAATAATAACATAAAAGCGTTTTAACCAATAGAAGAGTATATGAAATTAAAAATTAAAGTATATCTCTACTACTTATAAAAGCACCCAAAACAAGGTCATAATAATTTCACAAAAGGGGTTCAAACATTTGTTAACATCATTATTGACCATTGATCTGATGTACGGTTTAGATCTGTATTTCAGACAAAGAGTCGGACCACTTTGCAGAAAGGGATCAAGGCACTGGATGATTATTTCCTTTCTTATTCTTTCTTAATTTGTGTACACAATAAAGGAAACAAAAAAATAAATCAACCCTCTTCTACCATACTAAAATCGCCTCAGATTTTCTTTCCCATTCCCACACAGTCAAGTGGACTCATTTGCTAGTAAATTCTCATATTTTTTTTTTTTCATTTACAAATATAGACAAATCAATCTAAATGGTGAATATCACGTATGGCTATTTAGCAAAATTTGAATTTTCCAAAAAGCATCCTCAATCATAGGATGATTTGACGAGATGCTTAAATTGAAATATTGTGTTAGAGAAATTCAAATAAAAACAAAACAAGGTTTGATTTTGGAATAATTTAACTACAATTTAGAATAGAAGCTAAACATAATTTGACAATAATACAGGTACTTGAAAAGATGGAAATCTAATTTGTAATACATAAAAATAAAAAATCAGAACGTTTTTCTAATGATATTTAAAAGTTGTGTTGTTTTTTTTTTTTTTTTTGCTAATTTTTTTTTGAAGAAAGAGGGAGGTCTTTGCCATCTAATTTTTTTTTGAAATTAAAAGTGCATGCGGGGTTTGAACACTTGACCTTTTGGAGGCCAGTTTAGTGCTCTTACTACTGAGCCACTAGACCACATGCTTTTTTTTTTTTTTTTGCTAATTATCCTAATTTATACTAGTTTGGTGTTTCCTACACTGTAATATTCTGGGGAAAAAAAAAACATGGTTAAAGCCAAACTCATGAAAATGGAGTAAGACGTAACATATAAGCCAAACCTGCATGGTTAATTGCATAAAACACTGATTGGATGCCTTTATATCTTGGCAGTAAGACGAAATTTAACAGGGTAAAAGACTAACGCCCAAATTTAAATTATTAAGGACAAGAATGAAAATAACTAAATACTTTTGCAATGTAATCCAAAAAACAAATTGGAGGAATCCCATGCAAAGCACAACTCACCTAACTACAAAAGGGTCTTTTCAGGATTAAGATACTTCCTATGTTTATATTAATCAAACGTGATTACAGCATGAAAGCAAATCAATATCCCCACTAATTTAAAAAAGTATTTTATGCATTCATGTCCAGAAAGATTACAAATTTAAAATAAAAGAATTTTTTAGATAATATATCATACTTATAAGTAGATTAGCCGATTAAAATCCATTTGATGATTCAATTTTAAGATTAATTTTCAATCTGTTGGTGAACATAAGAATTAATTGCATGCATCCTAGTTGTACTCTATCAAATACCAAAAATGAGATAAGCACAACAAAAAATATTGGAAAGGTATATTGCAAGTAATTAATGTAGTAAAACAGAAATTCAAGGGAATATCGATCGTGATTACACTTTTATTAGTTATAACCACAAGTTTCTTTGCTAACTAAAATGTCGTTTGTATACATGAAATATGTACAAAATGTATTAGCACCCGTCAAATATAACGCTCTGGATGACTAAGATATGGAGACAAACGAAAATTGTTGTAGACCACTAACATTTAAAATATAATCAATTTTTTTTGTTTAAAAATTAGTTGTTTGTATATATCCATAGTAATTAGCAAAATCAAATTTATTTCATACTATTAATTAATAATATTGTTTTCCTATTTCTAGGTTGATGACGTCATAATTCCACATAGATCACTTAATTAGTATGCAATTATATTTTTTAAATTGTCAACTTACTTTTATAAAAAAAAAGTTCACCACTCACACCCATTGGCACAGTTCTGACATAACATTTTAATCCAGCCCCTGCTGATATTCAATCTTTAAATCTGGAAGTATTCCGATGGTGTTGGTTTGATGAATTCGATCACGCGTCCTTCATAATTACTATTTTGCCACAAATCCCATTCATACCCTTTTACTACCACAGAAACTTTGCCAGTAAATTAACATCTTTGGAATTAACTTGTCCCTTTCACATTATATTTTTTGCCTTATCCTTTTGTATTCTGGTAATATCTGGGATATATCTATGAAGGACGTTGGCTATTGACCCCCAAAACACGAAAAGGCGATAGATTAATTTCTTAACATATCAATTAAGTCAGAACTCATAACTAGCTAGCATGCGTGTGTGTATGAACTATGAAGAATCAACATATATACATAGTGCATATATAAATAGCAAACATTTAGGGTTATTTATGCCAAAAATTGAGATAATAGTTAAATTAGATGTAGATAGGCCATAAAAAAAATCTAAAACAAATGTTCTAAAGGTGTTATATTAATTAATTTCTTCTTTATATGTGGGGGTACCGAACAATTGTCATATAGAATACTCCTGAAAAAGGAATTAGACAGCTTGCAATATGCTTGAACATAGTGCAGACTTTTCAAATCCCAAACCCTAACCCATGATCTCGCCACAACAATAGTAATTAAAGGCATCCTTTGTAACTATCAGGAACTTTAATTTTGAGTATCCTATATATATCATATACGGATGCTCACTGCTATAGTACTACTGTCACTGTAATTATATATATATAGTTAATATGCGATATATTTATATTGAATACAGGCACATATAAAGATAATTAAAATGGTCCATGCTATATGTCCTAATTAATTAAAAAAGGCATGAAAATTGCAGTGTTTGGTGGGGCAAAAAATTATTTGTTTAATTGTGATGGTCTGATAGATGTTAGGACTTTGTTTCTTATGAACTTAAAATTGCTTTTCAATTATTTTTTATTATTTTCCCGTGTGCCATGACTAGCTTATCTCAAATTTACTATAAATAATCCTAAATTGTCCCAAAAAAAAAAAATCCTGTATATATACCATATTACCATGCACATCATCTCTCTCCTTTTCACTTATCTTTTTTTTTTTTATTATTTTTTCAACCAATCTATGCATATAAGGTAGGTCAATCAGCTAGAAGAAAGGCAGTGGAAAGAGTAATTTGGGTGTCTTGTCAAGAAAATGCGGGGCAGTACTATTATCCGAGGAATTTTCCAATATAAAAGTATTTCTTATTATATATATGCTAACAACTAAGAAATTCTACCCTAAAGCATAAGAGATACATTTTTCTAGTCATAATTTTGACATGTTTCCAAACATTTTATTGTAGCTTCTTAGAACCTTGAAAAATAATAGATGCTCACAGAGTAATTAGCCACTCTTATGTAAATAAGGTGGAAAGTTATGACACCATATATTCTTTTTCTTCTTAGTCACATTTAATTACTTGAAAGCATCATTCCTCTTTTTGTTTTTGGAGCAACATATATATTTTAACTCGCACATGAGGTACACATTATGAAGTACGATATATATTTTAAACGAAGGTTTAAAGTTGGAAAATTCTGTTTTTGACGAGTGTGGCACCACGGTACCGAGATTTTTTTTGTTCATATCTTTTACAAGTATAGTTCACAATATAGTTAGTTTTCTGCATGCAGTACTACTAAAATTTTTTTTTTTTTACAATTAATTAAATGGAACGACTAAAAAATTTATAACCACATTCAAGACTTGAGGTAGCTCCGTGCATCTAGAAATGAACTATGTAATAAATTAATATCGATCCTTCAAATGAATTAAAAAGCAATTTTCACAAAAATGATTACGTATATTTTCCAAGTTAAACAGAGGTGCTAAGTCATGACCACACAAATATATACCTTCCAGAGAAACATATATATATACTATAATGCTAGAAACTCAAAAAGCAATCCCGGTCAAAAATGAAAAATGGCCCCGGCCGGAACACAACCTATATATAGTACTCCTATACTGTGCTTAGACACACATTTGAAGATACTGAATAATCCTTTTTAAAGCTTCCGTTTACTACTAATATTTTGGTGAAATATGTTAACTGATCATGTTGGACAACCTCCACCTGACCTAGATAAAAGAGTTACCAGTTAGTCAGTTACATATTCTTCTCTCCACCCTCAAGAGAGAGTACTACCAAAAGGTCTTTGAAACATCTGTAAGCAGGGAAATCAGAGAATTTTCAGGAAATTCCCATGAGAATTGCATGACTTGAATACACCGCCAATGAGGACGCCAAAATTATGAAGAATATTTGACAACCATATATATGCGAATTGGGGTGCCATGTCTATAAAAAATTCTCAAAAGAAAATTTGTCAGAAAATAAGCGAATTAGGATGCCAAAATTTGTTTTCATTTTGTAACCAGAAAATTTGTCATTGGATTTTTTCCCTCTTTTCTTAAATAATATAAGTTATCACTTTTATCTTCATTTTTTTTTCTAGTAAATAATCCATAATGTACACATTAAAATTTTCCAATGAACTACAGTCGACTTTTCGATCACCTACTGACCTACTACGTTATATAAGTAAAAAAATATTATATACAAAAGACATGGATTACCAAAAATAAAAGAGATGGTATCGAGAGAGATATTTGAATCAACAAATATGAACTTTGCATTGTCTATTATTTGCTTTAAGAAAGTTTATAAAATGTTTACCCTATATATCTTCATCTTAAAGAGATGCTGCAAAGTTTATTTGGCATCTACGTATGGTCCTTGTGAAAGAGAGATGTTTCCTGTGTATATAACACGTACTGCCAGTTCTGCTGAATTTTTTTTTGTGATTTATACGATTAATCATTAAATTTACATTTCATGAGCATTTCTTAATTTCTTCTTGTTCAAATACAAAACGTAAAAGTAATATGTTTAGAATAAAACGTTCAAGTTAATCTCTATTTGGCAAAGTTAATAATAAATTAATGCGAGAGGAGAAAGAAAGAATTTCAAAAGTTTTAACCTAACTAAAAGTAGTTTGAATGGTCATAAGAATCTTACTAAGACTGTTAATTCGTGGTAGTTGGTTACAACTATACAAAGAGAGACTCCAATTACCATTTATCGAATTCCTCGGAATCAAGATTTTTCTGCGACGGACACTCAGATATTCACTCAATGCGCCAAGTTTCTGTTAACATCCTGCATTTTAGAAAAACGAAAGAAAAATAAACAGAAAAAAAGTAAAATTAAATTGTAATGAAATAAACAGAACCAACAAGCGAGTGACACACGGACACAATAAAGATATCTTAGATCATGCATGAAAATGACTAATTTAAATTAGAAAATTACATAAAAAGATAGTTTGTTAAAATTGTTTTGATGATCTTTTCCTCCAAGAAATACGCCCAATATTGGCAGGGATTTGAACATCATAGAACTCACTACATCATACGAGATCGTGGACATGCCACATAGGATCGACCCAATCCTCTCGGGTCCAAGATAACCCAAAAGGAGGTATAGAACTGGAGGAATATTAGGCTCTTTTTTTGAACGGGCTCTCTGGCCGTTGCTACCTAAACCACCCTTTTTTTAATCTCACATCAATTCATCAAATCTCCTCCGTTGATCCATTTTGGAAACGTACAGAATCTAAGCGCTTTTTGTTCCCTCAGCCCCTAGCCTCTGTAGGGAAATGTCTTCCGCAATAAAGTTCAACCACAAAATGATTTATTGATACGCTGTATATATGCTTTGCAACTCTCTTGAGTAGAGAAATATAATCCCTTTAATGATAGTATAATATTTTCTTTAACGCAATGAAAAGCTTATTTTAATTGAATACAGCTTCACTAACTTAGTGCTTTGGTCTTTAATCTTTATAGTCCGTCAAGGCCATTAGATTTTTCTTAACGCGATGAAAAAAAAACTTTTTAAATTGGACACCACTTAACACATCATTGCCTAGACTTTGACTGGATAAATTATAATAATAGTACATGAACGCAAGGTTTTTTTTTTTTTTTTTTTTTTTTTTGCATGCTAGCTTATTATATTCATTGAGCACACCATGTGGGATTGATGACTGTTGTTGCATTACATGTTTAGACCCTACAAATCAGGATAACATTTTCAATTAAATTTGCTTCCGTTTGTACATATGGCATTGGATATTTCTCCATTAAATTTACTTTTTTTTCTCTCCCTTACACTGATTAACAGATCTGTTAAAGGCTTTCTGTTTTCTTTAATTCTACATTTTACTTTTTCTTTCCTCAGTATTTTTTTAGACATGTACCTCTGTGCAACTTTACTGTCACTAATAAAATTAATAGTTTGGCGACCGTGAACCCAATCTTAAAAAAAGATGAAAAAAAATATATAAATAACCATGTAGGCTTCTATCATAATTTGCGGAATCCACTCTGTATTGGAATACAGCTTTAAGCTTGAAATGATATAGCTAAGAAAGTCTTCGGACAGGACCAATGATCCTTTAATAGATACATGGCATGGCATAAAGAATGTCTAAAACCAACCTAAACCCGACCCATTATTGGCCCTATAAATTGAAGAGCACTATACCCCTTACAAGCTAAGAAACAACCTCACAAATCACACAATAAAGAGTAGCTATCAAAACCTTTTGCTAGAAGAAAGAAGCACCTTATATGGGTGGTGGCCAGTCATGCTTCTCCTTCAAAGAACAAAGCTATAGGGATGATGAGCCAAGCTATGAGCCACCACGCTACACCTCAAATCGGGTACGACCGAGTGACGAGGACAGGGGCCTCTACGTAGGCGATCCCGATGTCGACTCCAAAGCGACTGAGTTAATTAAATTCTACAAAAAGCGCTTCATGGATCTCGAGACACAGACTGTCGGCTAAGTGTAGTTGGATTAAGATTGATTCGCTTATAATTAGGTTGTTGCATTTATGATATCTATATATGCTGTGTAGTACTACAAGTAGTTTAACTATATAAGCAGGGTACTATAAGGTGGTGCTTTGTATGTGGTATCGTACGTCTTTGTGCTCTTTTCTTCTTCTTTCTTTTTCTGTGTCCTCGTTTTTTTTTTGTTTTGTTTAGTAATTAGACTCCCTTAATGGAGAACAAAATGTTGTAGAGGAAGAATAAGAAATGAGTACATTTCTGTACAATATATAGGCGGGCATACACACATTAATTAATTTTCTCTCTAATTTGCAGAGATTTTTTATATACTTTTGATCTTCTTCTTGTATTGCGTCATATTATGTTCTCCAGATTTGACAATATGAAGTTCATTTGTTTGTTTGGTCGCATTCATAATGGGTATGTTTGGCAAGAATGACAACAAGCGTGAATAATGAATAGCTTGTTCACGAACTGCTAGTTTGTAATTCCCTAAAATCCTGGAATTAAGAATAAGGGGGTAGTTCCTAGTTCGTGCATGTTCATAGGTTGTTTGGCTCTCGCAAACTAGAGTTATTCGCGAACTGCTAGTTCGGTGATGGTGCCAAATGTATTTTGTTGTCCGTGCTTTGTAGTTTGTACGTCCCAAACTCGCTTTATTTATTATTTTTATTTATTTCCTTAGTAACTAGAGGCTCTATGGATACCAACATTTTAAGAATTAGAATGTTTCTTTTCATAACACTGCTTACTTTTTGTTCTTCTGCATTAACTTCCTCACATATATATATGATTGTGCAAAAATCAATCAACCTACAGGAAAAAGTTCGAATATATATAAAGATATGCATGTTTCTTTGTGTTTGAATACATGTCTAAACTGTAGAGTCACTGGCAAATATCTTAGAGCTTCTTTTACTGTTAACAACAGGGAAAAGTTCCAATAAATGGGTATGTTTCATCATAAAAGGGTTTAAAATTAATATCTCTTCCTGGAAGCCTCCTTACATGACATGCTAACGTGTTTACTTTATAATATTTTTTTTGACTTGATTAAATGACTTGGTTAATATATAGTGCCACTTTTTACTTGTTTTTCTCAGTAACAAGTGAAAAAAGTAACTACATTACTTCATGAATCACTGAATTATTTTCAGTAATAAAGTGACAAATTTTCATAATAATACAAACACACAGAAACACGCGCCTAATTAACAGCAACATAGATCAAATAATGTCGTTTATAAAAAATAATCAATTATTCTTTATTCTTATGCTGTTAATAAAATACTATACAGTCATACAGCAAACCTGCATATACAACTATAATTAATGGTAAATAAAGCCATACCCTTTGTTTTCATATATATTAACCTTTATTTTTTGGTTATTTTGTGCATTTATGGCCAATTATACAGCATATATAACATTATGGGGGAGATGATACTTTTTTAGAGGCTTAATTTATAGGCATAGACAAAATTAAATAGAAGAAAATGGAGTCCTATCTCTGTTTTCTTTTAAAACTTTATTTGTTATTTTTAATGTTATAAGCTAATGTTTTAAGCTAACTCATTTTGGACACCCATCAAAAAGAAAGTATCCGACTTTTATGTGGTATATTTCATGTTTGCGGTCATTATGTGGCTCCTATTGGAACAGTGTATTATTACACATGGAACAAAAATATGATCAATTATCGGAGAAGATGTAATATATTATTGACCGGAATCTAATTTGATTTCAATTTTTACTCACGTGTACGGAGACGATCTGTGCCATCGATTGCACAATAGACTATCTCTCTACATATATATACATATATGTATATTATATACATATATGTATATAGGATGGATAAAATACATTCTGATGTACTGATCGTTCCCGTACATCCTAGTTGTTTTCGAAATCTAAAATTCAAATAGTCAATCCGAACAACTCAAGTTGTTCTCCAAAGTGAAAAACTCTTGGAGACCAAATTTTATATTTTTTCGATTATGTTTGCTATATATTATGACTTTTTTTTCAAATTAGAGGGCTTGAAATACTTCAATTATAATGTTTTTTTTAAAATATCACAATATATAGCAAAAAAAATTCAAAAAAAATATAAAAATTTAGTCTCTAAGGATTTTTCAATATGGAGAATAACTTGAACAGTTCAAATTTACCATTTGAAATGTAAATGACCAAATTTTACATATTTTCGAATTTTTTGCTATATATTATGATATTTTCAAATTTGAGGGCCTGAAATACTTCAATTGTAGTGTTTTTTTTAAAAAAAAATATCATAATGTATAGCAAAAAAATAAAAAAAATTTAAAATTTGGTCTCCAAAGATTCTTCAATATGGAGAGCAACTTGAACGATTTGGATTGACCGTTTGATTTTTGGCTCTTTCATATTAGCCGCGTTTAAATAGCTGAAAAAAGCTGTTTTTTTTTCAATACAGAACTAAAGGCCCAAATGTATATATATACTTAAATCAATGAATTTTTTTAATACAGAACTCGGCAAGTCGGCATACAGATTGAGCTGCAATGTATATATATACTTAAATCAATGAATTTTCTTTTAGCGTTTCTTGTTTGTCTCAAACTCACGAGTTCCTTTAAAGGCTAATTAAATATGCACATTTGGAAATTAGAAATATTATTGTCAAAATTTTTAAAAGTCAAATTAGTCTTGTTATTGACCTGAACGGGATATTCAATATAAAAAAAATTTACAAATGCCATTATGGTGTGACTGAAAACAACTGCTTCCTAACTAAGCAAAGCTTCCCTCCGGATTTATGTTGAGTACATAAAACCCAAAGTGACAATAATGCTACATCATGGCTTCGCCGAGGCTTCATTCTCTTAAACGGGCAAGTTCATAATTGTTTGATATGGCAAGAATTCGTAAGGGTTAAGCTTTGCTTTACCATCTTTCTGTCTTTGTAGCTCAAAGTAATATATTCTACTCATCATTCATGATTTGCCTTTTGGCAATTCTCCCTGCCAATAATTATGTACTCCTCTTTCCTTTGTCCACTACTATAGTAAAAACTGAAGTTGATAAGGGCGCTTGAAAGATCTGGAACAATTCAAAAAAAAAAAAAAATGATATATTTAATGAAAACGACTTTGATTGCAATTGGGTCAAAGCTTTATTTTCTATTTGATATTTGAGTGGTACTGTAGAATTCTAAGAGTTTCGGACTTTCGGTTGACAAGATAAAGACATTTTATACATAATAACAAAATAGCACGTAAAAATTAGAGCACGTATACTGGTCAATTATACTTGAGGTGTTTCCAAAAAAACAATCATAACTTTATAAAAATTAGAGCACGTCCTTTGTTCTCATCTATGTTATCATAGCCTATAAATTATTTATATTTAAACAACTGTACAATTGGAAGTGAAAAACATATCTAAGAAGATGAAGATAATTCTATCACCTTCATTTTTCATGCATTCGTTTGTACATTATTATGATAAACTTAAAGACTTTCATAACAATATTGTAGCTAGAGAAACTAGATATATTTATATCAATTTTGATCTTGCATGCATTAATGAAATTCAAGAATTTGAAAAATTCAATGTATAGATTATTCACATTAAGAATGTGGGAGTCAAGTTTTGATAGTCCGTGTCCGTCGTTTTTTTATAGAAAACATATTTATATTAGTTGTTTGTATCGCACACTGACTATCTCTCTCTAAATAAATGGTGTCTTGATAGAATAAAAAAAAAGTTTTCATATTAGTAGATTGTGCTCCTAGGCGGATTTAAACTAGGTTCAATGTCGTAAATATTGATGCACTGGAAGAAAAAAAAAATGATATAAATCATATATATTTATCGCAATTGGTTCTGGTATCTGAGTTTTAATATTTGAATTGCCTTATCTAAGATTTGAAACTAATATGTATTGAAGACAACCTAAAAAGACATTCAAATCGTTCTCAAATTAAATAGAACAAAAATTGGCTTTTTATTCATTTAAAAGGGACCATATAAGGATGCTACTTGTATTTGATGGAAAACAAACTTGTAGAGATATTCTAATACACAAAAGCATCTTTCCGACTTCATGGTTACCCCAGCAATCCTTTGGTGTCTTGACATATTTTTTTCCTATAAATGTTCAATTGAGTTGACTAAAATATCCCAAAATTTGTGTGAAATCTTTGTCCGAAATAATTTTGGTAAATGATTGTTTCCATGCATATCAATACGGTAACGAGATTTAATATTAAACGCATTGTGCAACACCAGCTGGATTTGGATACATGCATGTTCCACATTCCTGTTTCATGGAAATCAGAACGGTAACGAGATTTTAATTAAATTCTTTGCGTAGCACTAGTTGGATACCCTGCATCTCATTCTGGATAACATTTTATATTTCCTTTTTTTCCTTTTTTGACCACATTAAACTTGTAGAAAGTAACACTTTATTTCCAAGAAACATATTCTACATATAATTTAAGAGGTTCAGAAATCTCTGTTTTCATGACAAGGAAAAATCTCTTCGAACTTCCGGAGCATATGACATAATTTGAGATTTACCCAAATTAATACCATAAAAACAAATAATAAAGCAAAAAACTTGGGCTTATTTGCAAGAGACGACTGCAAAAAGTTTAAAATCATTCCCATAATATTAGAAATATATTATCACACCAAGTGATGAAGTGAACACATCGATGGTGCTATAAGAAGAAGATAACCCTGGCATGAAAACATGAATATGAAGTTGGTGTGCAGAAAAAAATAATTAAGCTTCATATAACGAGCTATTAGAAAAATGTGGTGCTCTTTTTATCTACCTCCGTAATTGTGCTTGACACAGCAATTTAATAGAACATTAAGCTTTTAGTGAACATTTGAATGTAATTTTTATCAAGTTCGTCACGTTGATGGTAAGTTAGCATTCTATTGAACCGTATTAAAAAACTAAAAAATAATCAACTCATTTGAAAACAACCGTTGGCTAGGGTTATGCATGGAATTATTTGTTAATAAAAATCAAATCAGTTCGTGGAAAGTATAATAAAAAATTTAATAGGAGACTAGGAAGTAAAAAACGCTAATCATTTTTTTAATTAAAAAAACAAAGATAGAATTTTAACAATGAAAAAGAGAACTCAGCATTGATTTGATATCTATCTCTTCCGATTTATTGAAGTAACTTTGGAGCCTTCACTCTAACCAGATGAAATTGAATCCCAAAAGCAGAAGGAATCCAATGGTGAAAGGTCGCTGAAGCGTTTGTTGATACATCTCACTCAAAGGGAAAAGGTACACATCTTTGGCGCCTTTGGCATATGCTTCACCTACCTAATGGAGATAGTTTCTAGGGATTGATTTCCTTGTGCGTCTGTTTTGTATATAACTTTCTGGTTTTTGCACTTTTACCAGATTTTTATGAGCCTCTCTGGAGTATCTAATACTTAACAAATTGTAGTCTAGACCACTTCAAAATCACAATTTGCCTTCTCCTATCCCATTTTTATTCCGATGTTAGTACCATAGCTTTTTAATATACATGGTACATTGGTACCATATCTTGGTGCTTAGTGGCTGGCAGTACTGTGCCATAGGAAGCACAGGGGTCCGACCGATGGGTCCGATGCACATTGGACCAGTTTCCAGATTCTTGTTCGATGAATGTTACAGCCATTTCCGATTCACACCTTACATATCTGTTGATTTAATCTGTCCCTTAATAGGATGTCTGCAGCAGCTATCAATGACAATCTTTTCTATTTTGTATCTTATATATATCTCAGTACCCTTGTGTCATCATCTTTAGTCTAGATTTGAACCTCAAATTGGTGCATTAACTTTTTTTTCATTAGGATCGCGAAATGAATTTTTCCCTCCATGGTTGCAAATTTGCAATTAAAGGATGATACAAATATTCCCAACAAAAATATGGGACCAAATACATAGTTTTGATCTAGCATAAATGTTTGTATAAATTAAAGCTCCTCTTTACACAGTTCATAATTCTTTCTAAATATAATCTAGCACGCTTTGTTTGTCCAGGGTTACTCCGTCCAGTGTAGGTTTTTTTATTCTTTACATGCATGCTCTTTATTAGGATACATAGTTTTCGTGTTCTATAGTTCCATGGGAGTAGTGCATTTATAGTTCAATAAATTTAGCTTAATCTGAAAACTTGCCACAGAAAATCAGAATTTCCAAAGAACGGCTGATGTGATTAAAATCATTAAATCAAAGATTATCACTCTCTGCGTGAATGGGATTGGTACAAGATAATATATTTTTTAACACTGATACTAGACGGAAGTTGCGAGATTAGCATCTTTTTAAAAAATTAGAAAGAGATTCAAATCCGGATAAAGCAGCATCTTACTGTATGATTAGACTTGGCAAAATTTAAAACGACTGATAGACATTGTTTAGCATATACACAAATTGAAGAAATTAAATCAAAGGGTGTGCTTAGTGTGAGATTTTATCCATCAGGCATGGGAGGTAATTTTCACGAGTGATATTTATTCTGTGCCTTTCAAAATTCGTACATTGTACCTTTTTATTTATTGAAGTACCATGACACGTGGCTAGAGGAGAGCCGTTGTCATGTTAAATATTGCTCAAGAGTTTTTCTACTCCTTTCTTTAAAATGGTCTCAGATTTCAGTTCGAGGGATATTATTATTCTAATACATTGTGTATTTTATTAATTAATCTCTTACAAATTTTTGTTAGAAGTTGTGAGGATCGTAAAATACTGCTCTCCGTGCGTAAGATATTATTTTGTAACGGGTTTCATGGAAATATCCCTGGTAAACTCTCCAATTAATTTGATCCTTATTTTACTTTTTAAAAGAGAGATCTTTTTATGATCTTAATTTGCCCGCATCATAGAATACACATTTAAATATGGTGTTTAATATATACTTATTTGTTATATTGATGCTCATTTATTTATTGTTTTGCTACACAGTTACATTTAAAATATAATTATTGACAAGTTTATGTGGTTTTAATCAAGTCAGAAAAGTATTTTGATTGTTGTCGAGCAACAGTCTGACTGTCTGAGTCTCTCAAACTCAATTTCCGGGTCTTATGAGTTGCATACTTGAGTATTACGCCAATATAAATACACTTGTTCATTTTTCCCCCTTGAAATGTTAACAAAAAAATTCCTAGATATTTTCTAAATGAGTACCTAAAAGTTAAGTATAAAACTCTTAATTCAAATTTTATAGTTAGGTTTATAAAAAATAAAAATCCTAAGCCATATTCCACACAAAAAGGAATAAAGAACTGTATAATTAACTGTATATACAATTAGTCAGTGGACCGATAAAAAATGATCCTATCTCACGGAGTATGCTGCACTAAGTGTCTAAGTATCTTTTTTTTTTCTCTAATTTGTTTTGAAAAATATGATCAATAATTATCATATAATCTAGGAATTACATCTCTATCTCCATTCTCTATTCCTTATAAACGCATGAATCCAAGAGGGATTACACATTAGATCTAGCATGAATCCAACTGTTTATGTCATTCGATCAATTTGATATGTGGTCGGATTCAATCGCTAAATGAAGCAACAATATGTTTTGGTTTTCTGTTTAATAAGGAAACAAAATAAAAACAAGGTTGTAGGACCTCTTTATTCATATTTCATACGTCCGATTTAAAAACAAACAGCCGATTCATAGCGAATTTTACTGGGCTTTAAACTTAACTGTCAACGAGGATTGATCCAAATTATGCTGGGCCTTTAATCTAACCCTTGCTATATCTGATATCCAAAGAAAAGTATCCCAAAAAAAAAAAAGAAGGATACAATTATACAAATATACAATACAAGCAACTGCACGATGATAACAATGTGGGCTGTTGTTTGACGTAATTTGGGCTTCACATAAATAGGACAATATCCTGATAGTTGCTACAATTGTCAAGCCCATTGCCCATACCAAAATTAAGCTGCGATATCTGCAATACTACATTGATTCAGGTTCAATGCATGTCAGAGCGAAATTGATCACGGGACAATTAGATCCTTTTTTGTTTTTTTTACCCTTTTGCACCCTTTTCCAACAATTTTCAATTCTAATAATTGCGAAAAGAAAATTACCATGGTTAACAGGGATATTGGACTGACCATATTCTGGTCATGTGCGATCAACTAAAATTAATGGTGAGGGTTGTCTAATACAGCGTGATTCTTTGCACTCGTAGTTTCTTTTCAGGTTTTGCTGTGTTCAGAAAAGCATATTTAAGAGTTTGGACCACACGCACTATTGCTACAGCAAAACCTGAACAGAGATTTATGTATCATACGAAAAGACATAGACAATTGCTATTAGAGCTAAAACGAACGATTCATTATACATATATCATCATAATTACGTTACTGTAACCAATGCTACTGTGGTAATTGTGTAGGAAACGAAAAGACAGCATCTCCAGTTACATGGTTATATAATTGCAATGCACTCCTTTTCCCTTGTCGAGTCAAGTTAACATGACTATTCCAGATTTGCCATTATAGTTTTTCCTAATAAAGACAAGTCAGAGTACTTACATTTCATTTCCAAAAAAGCAAGAGGGGACTCGGAAAGACGGCCACTATCTGGGTCCGTTCAACCTTTTTTTTTCTTTTATTTGTCCCGACTTGTTTCTAATCAGTTCTTATTTTGTCATTACTCCTTACCTCTCCGCTTTCCTATATACTGAAGTACCACCTTTAATGGCCGAAGTACCAAAAGAAAATTAACTCTTTTTCTTCTATTTTTGAGAAGTTTTCCAGTGTGCGATCATAATGCCGAGAGCTGGCTGTGCAAATGCATATTTTAGACCACAATTCGTTACTAAATTGCAACCTGCTGATCTTCACAAGCTGGTATTTTTGCTCTTTTCATGTTCTATTTCCGATAGAGATTAGTAGGTAAGCATGTATGTACTTTTCAGGGTCTTTGACTGCTCTCTTGCATTTCTATCACCAAATGTTACAATCATCACTAATATCTGGGCAATTTAACCCATTTTTTTTTAATGATATTCATATTTATTTTTTACATGACTGGGCAGCAATTTTAAGGGTGGTGCAAGATTTTTGCCATAATCTTCTTTCTTACTACATGTTTATTGTTTGTGTGGTTTCTTATTTAGTACTACCGAACAAGGCTACTTTTATTATTTGTATACCACATTACTTTTAATATATACCACATTACTTGAAAATCTATGAAATTTTTTATTTTAATAATTGCAGTTTTGCAAAGGTTTCAATCTGACCAGTAACCGACCATCAATCAATCTAGTTTCCATTGATCTTTGCTTGTGAAGTGTGAATACGTGCACTATTCTAAAATAGATGAGACTGCAACTTTTATTTAAGTTCAGTACATCTTTAGTAATTAAACCATAAAAAATTGAATAAACAATGATAGATAGAAGGACATAATCCAAATTATTCTCTTCTTTCAGAAAATTCCATCAGAATTTATGAAGCACATGGAAGATGAAGACAAGAACTGTTCAGTTGCAAGTGTCTTCAGCCCTCTACGTAAATTTTGGTTTATCAAGTTGATCAAGGACGATTCGAGGACCTTTTTCAAAGATGGTTGGCCTGAGTTCTCCAAATTTCACAAATTAGAGGTGGGCTTCACACTGGTGTTTCGTTATGAAGGCAACATGGTTTTGAACATTAAGGTGTTTGGTCTTGACGGATGCCTCAAGGATTACAAGCAAGGTACAGTAGCACTTCTCAGGAGAACAGGATTCAATGCTTCGAGAGAGAAATGTGCAGAAAAACGTGCTAAAGTTACAGAAGGCAAGTAATATTTGTCTTTATAATTTTTCTTTCGGAAGTATAAAGTCTTTTGATTATTATACGCCAGTACCGGTCCCCTAAATTTTTATGGTTATTCTGACTCAGAACTTTATGTTAAAGGGACGAGAGATAAAAAATGAGATCTGCTTGTACCCAACCATTTTATGGGTTCAGTTACTCCTGTACCATTAAACTGATGTTGAAATATTATCAAACAATACTCAGAAGTCACAAAACACAATTAAAGCATTGATAAATCATACAAATGAAATGCCTCTACTATAAAAAGTACAGATATACTGATATGAATCTTCCAAAACAACCCCTAAAACTATATTACTTTTAATTGAATTCATTTCCTCTTGAGCTGCAGGCCCATCATGTTCAGGCAAACAAAAGAAAAGAAAGCATGATCTGCTGATGGGGGCCACACCGCATGATCAGCGCTCTAATGTTCAACATGAACTCAGAACGACGTCAAATTCAAATGTCAGGAAGAAGAATGTCATCTCTACTTCTCATGAAACTCATGAAACAATAATGAGTCATTACAACATCCATAACTTCATGGTAATAAATTGGTTTTTTCTATTCTCCATTTCATTTATTGCTCAACACTTTCAGCTTGCTGCACCTTAAAATTCAGAATTCACTAAACCCCACTCCGAATGCCTCCCCCCTCCTTTAAAATGTCTATCATTGTCTCTAATCATCTAATTGATCTTAGTAATTTCAGCCTCTTCCAAAGAAATTTGGCTCGGTATCTCCATATATTTTGGAAACTGGAGAGGTTACAGTCAAGAATGAGAAACAAGAAACCTGGAAGGTACAATTTAACACTCCTGCTAGGTACAATAACCTTTGCAGAGGATGGAAAGAATTCTGTTGGCAGAACCGCATAAAATGCGGTGATACATGCCTACTTAAGATCATAGCTCAGAATGAAATACTTGTAGCCATCTCTAAAGCAGCTAAAACTGTGGAAGCAATTGTTGTCGAATAGATGACATCATTTTGTAAAGACTGCTAATGAGTTCAGTAATTAGATAGCTAGTTGAACTTAATCTATCTCAGTGATTGATCTGAGCTTGATAGCTTATACAGCTTATGGACATGCACATCTAGTGTAATGTCATCAGCTTGCAAACAAATGCAAAGATCAAGTGTTCTTTTTTATGGGTTTTCCTGTTTGTTCCTGATATATTATAAAACTAATTTAGCTTAGTGTCTTGAGTGCCATCTAGTGCTTTCTTCTTAACATTTTTTTTTCCTAATAGTTTATCAAGGTTCATTATCATTAAAGAAGGCAGGAGGCTTTTGCTATTGTTGCCATCTCCGACAACAGTGATATAATAATTAGTACCATGTTGTTTAATTAATATAAATATAGGCAACTTTGACTCGTTTGGCTGTAGTATTTCGTGATAGGTTAAATAAATATAAATGAATCATTTAAGTTATACGAAAGGTTATTTAATAAACAGAGGGTACAATTTTCATTGGATGACTTCTGCAATTTTACAGAAATAATCTGAAAGTAATTATACTACTACCAAGAATATAACATGAGAACCAGATTTAGTTTCCAACTACAAAACCGTGTATGCAAAATTTTTGTACCCTGCAAATAACCTTTGGAATTAATAGATGACACCCTAATAACCTTTGAAGTTACCTATTTCTAATAATTGGGAAAAGTTTATAAATATTAATTCTTCCAAAAGGGAGACTCTCATGCATCTGTTTAATACCTTACTTAAAATTAATGATATCTTTCCAAAACCAAGAGAAACTACACCCTGGCACAATGCTGGAATAACAATAAATTAAACTTAAAACTCTCTAGAGCGCTTCTGCAGCACTTAGAAGAGAGAAGTCAACACTTATTAATATTCTCCAGACAATTACTGATTCTAGTTACTGGCACTGGGATCCTTCTAGGTCTTATACTGTTAAATTTCTATATGCTTTCTTGAACTTTTAGAGGTATCAAAGAACAAAGATTTAAGGATCTCTGGAAGCTACCTATCCCCTTGAAAGTAAAACATTTTGTTTGGCTGTCTTAATCACAAAATCCTAAGGATAATTTATTGAGAAAAGGGTGGACAGGTCCTCTTGTTGCTTCTGTGACCAGAATGAAACAATTTCATATCTATTTCTTCATTGCCCTTACACTGAAGAATTTTGGCCTATTTTAAATTGCTACAATACTTTTGGCTGGAATGTTAATATGCTAGATCTTAACACTATTTGGGATTATAGCTTAACTATCCATACTTCTACCAGCTCTCATTTTCAATTCATCTTGTCAGCTTTTTTGTGGCACTCATGGTTGATTAGGAATTGGAGATGTTTTGATAGTTCTACTTCTCCCTCTAATCATGTGATTTACTTAAACGTTTTATGTTTGGCCTTGACATGCAAGCATGCTGGATGGGAGAGTTCCTTTGGAAGCCCCAATGCCACTGGTACCACCGGTACAGTTGCTGCCAATGATGGTACCTCGGACTCTGATGAGGTGGAGATCCTTCCTGACACTAGAATTGAGATAGTTCACGACATTGGCTCAAGTGTTGACTCGGATCTGGACTAGAGATTTAGTTTTTCTTTTCTTTAGTTGGTTTTTGGGATAACTGGGGCAGCTAGGATAGTAGCTTGTTCTATCCGTTTATCTTGTTTTTTCTGTTTTTTTTTTTTCTCTTGGATACTTACTTTGGATGTTGATTTATTTTGGCTTTAATGAAAGCAGGCAATCAAACCTTTGAATTGCTTTCCTAAAAAAAAAAAAACAAAACCGTGTCTGCTAAAATTATCACTTAATTGTTGAAAAACTGTAGTACCTGTTCTGGCTGAAATCCAGAGATGTCAATCATGTCTTTCATCATCAATTTCATGCTCTCCTCCATTTGATGAGTATCAGAATCCAGAGATGGGAAATTGTTTGTGTCGGTTGCTAACTTGCTATCTGGCATATGCTGCTTCACTGCTTCTAATGTGGATTCTGCATGAGCGCCTGATTTGGAAAGTGGAGCACAACATATTATTTTGATTTTCTGATTCTTACTTTGTTTTTTTTTAATTTTATTTTATTGGTTGAGGGTTGGGGCTTATATAATTATAATAGAAAGCATGTTTAATTATACCTGGCTTGGTAAGGATATGAACCAAAGAGATTCTGTTAGATAGGAGACCAATTTCCAGATGAAAATAGGAAATGGATGCATTGCTACGATGAATATATCTCTGACGGAGCAGCAGTAAGAAAGGAGACGAGAAGTTTTACGAGTTCAATTCATTTATTAACCATTGTTGGGATGCATTTGCGACCAAGAGCGAAATTAATGGCACCGCTTCCTTATAAGAGGGCAAAAAGCAGATTCTAAAAGTGAAATTATGACGGAGTACCTGTCATGTCAAAGAGAGAGATTCTTTCTAGACCGTACTAATCGACGGCGCGAATGATGAATTCAACCGAGAGAGGCTGAGTCCTGAGAGGGAGATGATGAGAGTACTTCTTTGTCGTTTTTTTTTTTTATCTAAAGAGTTCTAGATAGTAGATCAGATCACTGGACTAGCTTCCATGGGCTGAGGTGGAGCGATTTTATCATAGGTTTGGAACTTAGGGCTTTATCAAAATGTTTTTACGCAGGATTTCATTTCATTTCATTTTAATTCAATTGGTTTCTTCGGAATTCGTTGATTTAATAACATAAAAATTCCAATCAAATGATACCAAAATTTTTTATTTTTATTAGAAAATTTCTAATGAAATAAAATTCCATGTTAAATAAAAGGATTTTGATCCGGGCCTTAATCAATCACACTGATTCCAACTTAATGAAATTGCACGAACAAACTCAATAATTAAAATTTTTATTTTCGTACTATCTAAAAGAATCAGTGAAAAATAACTAGTGGTTATTTATTGAATACAAATTATGTATATATTGTTGATCTTTTACATCAGAATTAAATTAAAATAAAATGAGCATCTATTGTTATTTTATTGGTTGAAATCTCCTAATTAAGTATTAGCATTTGTGTATCGAATTATTTCTAAAATTTAGCTTTAACTGCGAACTTGAGCTCAAAATCAAGAAAAAAATAATTAAAAAAAATGAGATCAATTAATCCCATCATTACCATGCATGTAATTTTGTAGAACAAAATTATTAGAGTTTTTTTTAAGGTAAAAAAATTATTAGATTTGAAGATGAACGGTTCTAATTATGATACGCGAGCCCCAAAAATTGGAGTCAAGCTGGTTACATGAATGCAATGGATTCCTTCCCATGTGAATTGTGCGATAAGATCCAAAATACGGTACGATAGAGATATTTTTTTTATATCCGCATCCGTTAAGTTTTTTTACTACAGATTATAAATGACATGTAGGAGATACATAATCTAATGAATCTCATCTAATCTAATCTAAGATATTGTTAATTAAATCCCGTCGGTGTCCTCTTTTGTTTTGCAGACTCACAATTGTTTTTTTTTTTCTTTTTGATTTTTAAGTTAATGCAGCACCATAATCTTATTTATGTCCGTTTTTCAAGGAGTCAAGAATTAATTCAGCGTCAATAATTATATATTCTATAGAAAAAAATTTAAAATTTATGTGTATTTGTAATTAATGCTTATTGAGAAGAGTACAATGAACAGGTCTCCGATTTTAAATCAGACAATAAAATAATAAAATATTAATCAAATAAATTAATGCTTATCGACAAGAGTACGAAAAGTCAGACATGCGATTTTAATTCAGATAAAATACTAATCGAACATAGGGACAATATGAAGATATTTTGACATCAGCGATCTTTATTTTCTACGATATGCCGGCCGTATGTAAGGCTGTTAATGAAATCTATTTCACCGTTTATTTTATCCATATCGTATTTGATAAAGCAGGTATAAGATAAAATTTATCTATATCAAATTTATCTTGTAAAATCAAGTAAAATCTCATACTTAGAGGAGCCCATCATGGCCTTACCACTAGTTCCGTCCCTGCTCATTGGATAAGGATACGGATAAGAGCTATTTCGTATCTATTATCTAACAGGTAGAATTTCACAAATATATATGTATATATAATCATCTTATTAGTATATTTCATAAGATATGATATCAGTTTTGATCTTCATCAAAATTTATTTATGTTGATGAAAAAATTAATTTGCACTTTATTCTATTATGATTTATAATTAGAGATATGCTATGGTGCATCGCGATGTATTTAGATTTTTGTACATCACGATCATTATCCGTCAACTATTTTATAAATTGACAAATCTAATTAAACCAATCCAATCTACATATTGAAATCTCATTACAAACCAAATTTTATATTTTTTGAATTTTTTTTACTATTTTTTTCGAATTTTCTAAAACTTTCTTTTTTGGATACCAATTAATAATAAGGAAATTCCAAAAATGACAGGTTTTAAAAAATTCGAAAAAAATAGTAAAAAAATTTCAAAAAATATAAAATTTGGTTTGTAATGAGATTTCAATATATATATTGGATTGGTTTAGTTAGATTTTCAATTTGTAAAACTATTGATATATATGGTCGCGATGTACCACAGGAGACAATTGAGAATACAATTGTGAGAGATTATTAACATTGATACTAGAGTAGAAATAATTATAAAATGGTAAAAGACGTAGGTATCTCTAACGATAGTTGCTAAAGGACCATAATATACATGCAATGTAATATTTTGAAAATCGGACCGGTCATCGAACCGGGAAACGGTCCGGCGGTTTTATTAGTAGATCAGTTCTTATTAATTATTTTGTCTTTTAGCTCACCGCTTTCCAATATATACCAGCGCTTTTATTTATCGGTGGAGGCGAATGTGCTCAACTTTAGCTCTTTTATTGGCCAAAGCACTCTTTTTTCTATTTTCAAGTTTTCCGGTGAACGATCAGCATGCCCAGAGTTGGCTGTTCAAGCGCAAATTTTAGACCACGATTCATCGCTAAATTACAACATGCTGATCATGAGAAGCTGGTAATTTGTTATTTTCATGTCCTTCTTTCCTGTTGATTCTAGAGCCTAGCTTTTTTCTTGCTCTGTTAATTGTTTGTTGTGATTTTGTGTTCTTTTATTTGTTTTGGTGTAGTATACTCGAGAACCATACTATTATTGTTTGTTTGTATTTTTTTTTCTACTTGCTCCCCTTACTACTAGAGGATTGCATTTGGTGACTGTAATAATTTATACCACATAATTCTTGAAACCTCCCCAATAAATTATGAATAACTGCAGAGGTTTTTATCTGACTAGTACCCGATCATGAATTAATCTAGGTTCCATTAACCTTTGCATGTGCAGTGTGAATATAGATTATTCTAAAATAAATGAGAATGCAACTTCTACTCTTGTTAGTGCACCTATCATCCGGCGATCAACCTTAATGTAAAAAGGAAAAAAAAAAAAAAAAAAAAGAGATAAAGAGAGACGTTAACCAAACCAATTTTCTCTTTTCAGAAAATTCCATCTGGATTCATGAAGCATATAGAAGACGAAAACAAGAGCCGTTCTGTTGCCAGTGTCTTGAGCCCTCTAAAGAAACTTTGTCATATTAAATTAATCAAAAAGAACTCAGAGATATTTTTCAAAGAAGGATGGCCTGAGTTTTTCAAATTTCACAAATTGGAGGCAGGCTTCACGCTGATGTTTCGGTATGAAGGTAACATGGTTTTCAGTGTGAAGGTGTTTGGTCTTAATGGATGCCTCAAGAATTATAAGCTAGGTGCAGTCGATCTCAATGTTTCAAGAAAGAAATCTGAAGAAAAATGTGCAAATAAAGAAGGCAAGTAATAATATTATTATCTTTATAAATTTTGTTTTAAGAAGTGCATGTTTTCTTATACCTTTTGTCCCCCTAATATATTATTGTTATCATTATTGTTGTTGTTCTGAACAAGAACTTTATGTTAAAAGGAAAAGACAAGAACGAGATCTGGTTGGCGCCACCAATTTTATGTGTTCGGTAACTCTCATACCATAAAGGTGGTGTTGTGATTGTTGAGAATGGAAATATGATCTCATAATTATTTATCATTAGTAAAGATTCATCTCAGATCAGGCACTGTAATAAACAGCAACCAAAGAGCCGTTTGAAAATAAATCAAGGCTAATCTAGCAAATCATTCATAATGTTTACTATGTTTAGAGAAATTGTAAACAACTAATTTAGGAAATAGCAAAACGGCTAGTGACAGAGGAAAGCTATAAATACCCATGTATTTCATCTGTTGTATTTATCAGATTGAATGAATGTAGAAAATCAACTGTGATAGAAAACAACAGTCAGAAAACACAAAAAAAGCATGGATAAATTCTGCAAAATGAAAACCTTTCAAACTCATCTAAAAATATATTCATACCTCACAAGCAGCAGTGCCATCATGTTCAGGCAAACAAACAGAAAGAAAGCATGATCTGTTGATGGGGGAGACACCGCGTGAGAATGATCGCTCCAATATCCGAGATGAACTCCAAACCCCATCAAATTTACATGTTAAGAAGAAGAATGTCATTCAAACGCATGTAACAAGAATGAGTCATTCCAAAATTTATAAATACATGGTAATATTTTTTTTTTCTATTCTCATTTTTCATTTAATTACTAAGTTCGCCATCCAGAACCAGGAAATTTAGTATCCACTAGAAAATATAAAATATTAATGTTAATGATGATTCACATCTAGGATTACCTAATCAGTAAAATTTAGGACAGAGTGTAAGAAAGGCATATTGCTTATTTTCGCCTTGAGTTATAAATGAAACTGTATTAATGAAGTGGTTTTTGAATTTTACCCCTTGATTTTTCTGTATTCAAACAAAAACACTAAATAAATTTAACAATTAGTACAGATCTGACAGCTAGTTGGTACTGAAATATGGCTGCATGATACTTTGGTTACGATTGTATTACATTTTTCTTTCTGGTATTAACTGCACTTGAAGAGTGGTAATTTATATTAAAATAATTAGCTTAAATGAAATTAAATGTCTACCATAGTTTCTAATTCTGTGGATCTTGGTTATTTCAGAATTTTCCAAAGAAGTTTGGCTCAGTACGTCCATATATTTTGGAAAAAGGAGAAGTTACAGTCAAGAATGAGAATCAAGATACCTGGAAAGTACTGTTTAACACTTGTCGTGGCTACAATTACCTTATAGGATGGAAAGAATTCTGTTTCATGAATGGGATAGAAGTAGGTGATATGTGCAAATTTGAGATCATAGCTCAGAATGAAATACTTGTCACCATCTCTAAAGCAGCTAGAACTGCAGATGTCATTGATGTCAAATAGATAATATCGTTCTCATTCAGGCCAGATCGACGAGATCCTTTTGTAAAGGCTACTGATCAGTTAAGTAATTAGATAGCAGGTTGAATATATCAATCTCAGTGATCAAATCTGTCAGTTATGTAATTGGATAGCAGGTTGAATGGATCTCAGCGATCAAATCTGAACTTGATAGCTCTCTTTTTGTTTTGCTTGGGAGAAAATCTGGAAGTCAAGAAGTGTTCCTTTTTTATTATTTGGTTTATCCAGTTCTTTGCTGATGTATTATAGATCTAATCTAGCTTAGTGTACTCTACTCTGTACATCAGTACATTAGTGCTTTCCTTATATATACTTATCTTCTAATAGTTTACTAGAGGGATATTTTAGTACCTTTGTGTTGTTAAATTAATATCACTATATATAGACACATTTGACTTGGGTGATTATATATTTTTATGGAGAACCAAATATAAATCAGCCATTTAGTACAACTTTTGTATGATGACTGCCCCATTTTTTTCTGGAATAATAATCTGAAAGTAGATGCCATGCCTTGCATCATCTTCATGTTTCCTCCATTTGATAGATGCCAGAATTTAGAGATGGGCAATTGTCTGTGTTGGTTGATATTTGGCACATGCTGCTTCTAATGTGGATTCTTTATGAGCGCTTGGTTGGAACTTGGAAAAGGACCATAACTTATTATTTTTATTTTCTGATGTTTTCTTTTTTTGAATTTATTAGTTGTGGCTTTATTTTATAATAAGATGCATGTTTATTTCACCTAGCTTGGTAAGGATATGAACCAAAGAGATGCTGTCAGAGACCAATTTAAGATATAAATATGCATCGCTCAATAAGAAGCCAGAGGAGAGATTTTATAAGTTCGATTCATTTATTAACCATTGTTGGGATGTGTTTTCGACCAAAAGTGAAATAAATCGCATTGTTGAGATTTTATAAGTTCGATTCATGTTTTAATGAAATTATTATATTATGTACCAGGGTCAACAAAGAAAAGAATTATCCTTATTTAAGCAAGGTAAAACAAAGAAGTTAAAAAGGATTGCTATTGTGGATTGAAGAGATGAGTAATACCTATGAAAGAGAGAAATGCTCTCTAAAGAAGAGTAATCGACGGCACGAAGGATGGAAGGGCCGAGATCAATTCGATCGGGATGCAATTCGGGGTTGAGAGGGAGCCATCTGGAGCATTTTTTTTTTTTTTTTTTTTCTCTAGAAACTAGGTAGCGGATCTCTGGACTGGCTTAGTGCGGGCCGAAGTTAGTGATTTGATTATAGGTTTCAAATTTAATTAATCACACTAATTCCACCTTGATGAGAGAAATGATAACCGCCATCTGCAGTTTTGTCACTTGTCATCGCTTGAACAAACTGAACACATAAAATAGACAAGATGAACATAAGATGATCAAAGTGAACTCATATAAACAAATAAGTTTTGTCATCCTTTTTCTAATTTTTATATGCATACCCCTTTTTCTGATTTTTATATGCATATCCAACTATTTTTATTGAACTCATTTGTTTGTATGTATTCACTTTGATAATTTATATGTTCATCTTGTTTATATTATGTGTTCACTTTATTCAAGTGATGGCAAAACTACAGATAACAGTAATCAATTTCCTTAATCAAATTGCATGCACGATCATACTCAATTATTTAACTTTTATTTATTTTCATATTATTTAAAAATTAGTGAAAAAAAAAATTGTAGTTATTTATTGGATACAATTTATATAATTATTTATATGTTAATTGTTGGTTTTAAATTAGAACTAGAAATTAACATAAGAGCATCTATTTTTATTTTTAGTACTAACTTTTATGCATCGAATTATTTTGAATCTAGCCCGGACGAGTCAATTTTAATTAACTGCGAACTTGAGATCAAAATGGAGCAAAAAAAAAAAAAGTTGAATAATAAATAAATAAATAAGCCATGTGTTCCAACCGAATGTGCTGTGTGGAATACAAACAATCCAGTTAATTAGCTTTTGGGAAAAATAAATAAATAACAGATACGGAATTGCTTAGGATCATCTCTAAGATTCTATTATTCCATCATCCCCATGTGAACGCATTAATAACAGACGCGCTAATTTCATTTTTAGAAAACGCGTTAATTCTATTTTTGGAAGTGCAGAGGATGAGAGGATGACCGCTGGGAGGATGAGCGACGCGAATCAGAGGGGAGGAAAAGAGGGAGGGGAGAAGGGGAGGGAGTGAAACAGAGAGGGAGGGAGGGATATTAAACAGAACAGTTATTATAACTGTTCTAGTTATTATAATTAAATGTTCTAGTTAAATAAATAATTGTTCTAACTGTGGATTCTAAATGTTCTAACTGTGAATTTAAACAGAACAGTTATTATAATTGTTCTAGTTATTATAATTAAATGTTCTAGTTAAATAAATAATTGTTCTAACTGTGGATTCTAAATGTTCTAACTGTGAATTTAAACAGAACAGTTATTATAACTATTCTAGTTATTATAATTAAATGTTCTAGTTAAATAAATAATTGTTCTAACTGTGGATTCTAAATGTTCTAACTGTGAATTTAAACAGAACAGTTATTATAACTGTTCTAGTTATTATAAGTAAATGTTCTAGTTAAAAAAATAACTGTTCTAACTGAGAATTCTAACTATTCTAATAAAATAAATAATTGTTCTAACTGTGAATACTAACTGTTAGTTTTGTTTTCAAGAACAGTTAGTAATATTAACTAGAACCGTTAGTTTCAGAGCTTGAACAATTATTTATTTAATTAGAACAATTAAGAGAGGGGGGTGGGGCAGGGGTTAATGACAGAAAAGGAATGATGAGGTCAACGCTGGATGAAATATGGGAGGGGACCAGAAAAGGAAAGAGATGGAGAGAGGGGATGAGCTCCAGGGATTCACATTCTAAAAAAAGAAAACGTGTTAATAACTACCAGGGGATGATTGGATGATTAATTAATCACATTCCTAATTGTTTGGGGGGATGATGGGAATGATGAATCTTGGGGATGATCCTTATCAGCCCCGATAACAGATAGCACGACTGTTTAAACAAAATGGTTTTGAAACTCTTTCCAAATTTAAACGAAAATAGAACTCATATCCAATGCATTGGCATTAACCCAAGTTCTCTCTTTTTCTTTTTTTCTTTTTTCTTTTTTTTCATTTTTATAATCAAGAGTGGATACAGGGAGTCTTTTTTTTTGGGTGTGATATGCATCATCCAACAAAATAGCATCCAAAGCATCCACCATCACTAGAGACAACAAAATGGACTTTTTGGAGCCCAGGTCCTGATTTTTCACTCGCTGATATCATCATTTTCGCACGATGACATCAGTAATTTTTTTTTTGCGCGCTGACTTCATCAAATGGACGGATTTTTGTGTTCAGTTAGATACGTCAAGGGATGAGTTAAACTAATTATGTGTTCAATTAGATGCAGTGATAATATGAAGTTTTAGGTTTTTGTGTTCAGTTAAACATCTCAATGGATTAATTACATGAATTATGTGTTCAATTAGATGCATCTCAAAATTGAATTTTCATATTTTTGTGTTCAGCTAAACACGTTAAGGGATGAATTTAAAGTGTTTATGTGTTCAGTTAGTTACAGCAGAAATTTGATTTAGTAGTTTTTGTGCTCAATTAAACACGTTAAGGGATGAATTTAACGTGTTTATGTGTTCAGTTAGTTGCAGCAGAAATTTGATTTCGTAATTTTTGTGTTCAATTAAACTAGTTAAGGGATCAATTAAAATTGTTTATGTGTTCAGTTAGATGCACTCGTAATATGACGTTTTTGAAGTACTAACTTAACACATATGAAACAAGATGATCTCTTAGAGGTACTAACTTAACACGTATGATGACTAACTAATCCTCCAAATACTTGTGAGTTTGCGTATTCTTGAAATTTGTTTAGTTTGCGTATTCTTGAAATTGCTGCGATTCTAATTCAAACAACTTAGTTTTTGAAGCCAGTAACAAGTGAAACAAAACAAAACTAGTACAAATTAATCATACCATTGCATATGAACCCTGAAACTCCAAAACTAAATCAATAAACATATTTCCCACACTCCCATATCCAAAATCTGCCAATTGGGCTTGTATCACAAAAAAAAAAAAAATGAAAAAGAATTAGAAAAGATAAAATATTTCATAATCAATCGGACTTTTGGTTTACGAAGAAAAATCAAATTAAAGACAAAATAGTTGAAAAATCAAATCAAACTAAATAGTTGGAAAAGATTTTGCCTGAGTACAATGTCATCATCTTGGACTTGTCTCTCAAAAATCGAAGCTAAATAAACAAACTAATGCACAAAGAAGAGTCCTCGGCGGAGGAAGACATGAACATAAATTCACCACCTTAACCTCCTCACCTTCTTCTGTTCTCCGTCGGCGATTGGATCGACGGTGGCCGCTAGAGTTTCTCCCGCCGTCGACGTGTTTTGGATGAGAACAACCAGGATCCGATTGTCTCCTTTTCTCGATCGGGAGAGCAGAGGAGAAAAAGACGGCTAGGGTTTGGGGTGAGAGGTAAGAGAGGAGGTTTAAATAAACTGGGCCAGTGTTGAATCCATAAAGAGCCTGTGGATGCTCTGGATGCTAAGAGAGTGGATGGTATATATTAATTACCATTTTTTTTTTATTTCAAGCCAAAGAGCCCAAATTGTAGACAAATTCAAGTATATACCTGTAAAACATGAACCACCATAAAATTCGTAAGTAAATGTTAGAATGTCTTCTAGCGCTAAGTAGTACTTGGTATTTAGTGAACATCCAAAAGCCTCTAGCCTTGGACCTAGCCCTAGTCAAGCGCCTCTGGCACAAAGGGCTGGCTCAGCCTCCCTAAGCCCTTAAGAAGGGCCAGGGCCTAGAGAGGCTAGGGTTTGAAAGGGCCGGGCCACAATCTCAACTGAAGAGAGGTCAGACTTTCGAAGGGCCAGGGTCTAAATAGGCCAGAATTTGGAAGGGCCAGGGCCTAGAGAGGCCAGTCTTAGGAAGGACCTAAGGCCTGGAGAGACCGAAGTTATGTATAATCAGGCACAATCTCAAGTGACATGTAAGATCTTATCTGATCCGATCTAAATTGAACGGATCATTTCAAATAACATTTAAATTCAAGTTAAAAAATATACATATTACTCATCTTTTACATTATATTATTTCATACTGTTATACTAAACGTCTCTAGGTTTGTCGATTACAAAACAATATCATTTGACATTTAACAATCTTCTTTGAGTTTTATAGGAAGAAGATGCAAATTATGAAGACTTGGATAAAAGGTTCAAGCAAGACCAAGATCAAGTCTTTAGAGATGTTGTAGGCTAGCTTAGACTAGGGTAGAAGGTATACTTTAGTCCTTAATTATCCTTGAAATGGTCTAGATAAAAGAAAAGCTCAATATACCAGCAAAATCCAGTTCTCAGTGACAGAGCGTCGCACAACGCTATGGTTCGAAAACTAAAACAGCTAAATTTCTGACAATTTGTGAAACAGCGTCACACAACGCTCAATAGCATTAGTTAACGCTGAGTGACAACGTTGTACAACGCTCAGTAGCATTGTACAACACTCCAGTTAAAGACTTGGGAAAATTCCTATGTACTTAAGGCAGAACGTTGTGCAACGTCCTTTACAGTTGCACAACGCCCCTGAGCACCGTTTTGTAATGGCATATAACGTTGTGTAACAGTCTTTAGTATTGTATGACGCCCTCTTGAATTTGTCAGAGTTGCTTCTCACCGATACTAGTTTGTTTACCAACGAAACTGTCAGAACTTTCCTTTGGTTATACATTCCATCATTGTGTAACGACATTTGGCGTTGCACAGCGCTCTGACAGTCTAACGGCTATATTAAATAGCTGTTTGATTTTACAACGATAATATTTAATGTTGTACAATGCTATTTAGTGGCAGGTAACGCTCTGCCCAGTTTTTACTGGTAAACTACTTATTCCGAGCCCTATATATATCCACCATTTTTTTTCTCTCTCTAGAGAGCTTTGCTTTGCCAAATTAGACCATAATTGAGCCTTTGAGCACAGGGATACTCTCCCATTTGAGCTTTTCATAGCTATATCATTTTGAGAGATAAAGTAGCCTCAAACACCACTGCCTCGACATTGTCGCTAGGTGTAGGTTGGAATAGGTTGAGAGCTCTTCTCCATTGGAGGCCTTGGTGCCATTTGTCTTTCGAGTTAGGCCGATCCGCCTCGAGTGTCCTTGTGACGAGGTGATTCGGTTTGAATTTGTAGTCCTATTCTTATTGGAATTGAACGGAGTGCGCCCTTTCGTGGTAGCGAAACTCCTGGAGACGTACGACTAAGGCTAGCCTTTCCTAGCGGGTCGAAACTCAGTAATCACATTGAGTGTTCAATTTCTCTCTCTTTTTGTTCCTTTATTTATTTGCTACTTGAATTGATTATGTGTGCTTGTTAATTGTTGAGTACCAATTGAATTGTGTTAGAATAGTTCATACCAAACCGGTCTAAAACCTTAATTGCTTTCGCTAAATCTTAATTAAGCCGCTCCATTAGGGACAACACATACATTCGTAATTTTAGTTTATTTTAATCCATTAATACGTTAACAAAAAGATTATTTTTACTTTTTCTTTGTTATTATAAATTATAATATAACCAACCTTAAACCCAAATTAAAGATGAAAAAATTAAAAATATTAATATATATAATGAAAAATAAATGTTTACAATTATATTTAAATAATTTATAGTATTTTTATTATCTTTTACAAATAAAAATTGTTCATTTTAAATATAGTTTAAATAAAGATTTAAATAAATATATTGTCTGCTCGTCGGCCCTTCAAGTCCGGCCTCTTGAAACTCAGAGGGCCTAAAAGGATCAGGTTTGAGAAGAGCCAGACTCAATCTTCATATTTAAAAGCTCTTCTTAGCCCGGCCGGCCCTTCCAAAAATCTCTCTAAATCCGGTCCAGTCTAGCTTTGAATAGGTCTTTTTAGATCCGGCCTATCTAGAAACCGACCCCGCCCTGAAAGACGTTCACTATTGGTACTTCCGTGAGAGGATGTCAAGTCAAGCAGTCTGGTCCCTAATTAGGCTGACAAAAGTGGCAAAGCACCTCCGATGACACGATTGCAGTGCTCTTCTGTTCCCTTCCAGAGTCAAACTAAATATTTTATATTCTGAAAAAAATAATTTCGCAATTGCCATTTTCATATTTCTAGCAATAGACTAGTCAATATATCACTTCGTTAGTTCGTTTCCTGCAAAAGGCAAGAGCCAAGAGGGGACTTGGAATGGAAAGGACAGCTTCTGCCCCCTGCTTTAAGCCTTTAATTCTTTTTTATTTTAGGCACCCTGCTTTAATCTATCTTTTTTTTTTTTATTTAACATGATTCTTGTTTTCTGATTTTCTCTCGTTAGTTTGTACATATTTACCTGTCATGATAGTTGTCACTAGTGTTAAATGGTTAGCTCGTCTGCTCGATAAAATAATCAAATTTAAGGCAAAATTAATAACGATTGCATTGCTTGCATGCAGAGCCCGTCGATTCAACTGATCACCTAAAATCTGATAACTAATTGATGATTTTCATCAAATCTAGAATCATTTTAAGTCTTATAATAACCCAAAACTGATAACTTCACTTTCACAAATTTTAGAAGAATAACTTTATTTTTGCACATACAAACCTTGATTCAGGTTTTATAGATGTCATCCTCTTGCAGAGGTTGGGTAATCCGTAATCAGTCCGAATGTGGCATCTTATACTGTAAAATCTGTATATTTACATTTTTTTTTTTTTTGACATGCATTGTAAAGCTCTGTGATGTTATCAGCTTCCTCTCGTTTATCCGGCGAACAAATCCAAATGTCAAGGTCAGCTGTTCTCTTTAGGCTTATCAAAATTGTTGTTGATAAGGTATGTGACCAATCTAGTTTAGTGTACTGTACGTGTACATTCAGTGCTTTTGCGTATCTTTTGCAATTAGCTTACCAAGATTGCAAGGCCGGAAATGTTTGCTTTTGTTGCAGGTTCTGACTAGTGTGATATAATTAGTATTTCTTTTCCTCTTTTTAGAATAAATATTACGACAATAGGCGCCTCTGACTTCAGTTATTATATTGCTTCCTGATCTGCTAAAATCAAAAGAATCACTTATTAACTAAAACAAAAAAATATTTAATACATTAGTAGTACAACTTTTGCAACGGATGGTTGCTACGATTGTACTGGAATAAGCTGAAAGTAGCATACTGTTTCCCCAAGAATATGCCATCAGTATCAGTTTAAACTCCCAGCTACAAAACCAGCTCCTCTGCAATTATTTATTAATGGTAGAAAAATAATACTATGTACTGTTTTGTTCATTGTAAAAATTAAACATGCATAAACGTTTTGAGTTACACTAATAATGACATATTCTACAATCTTGTCAGTGGTTTTCTAGTTTCATTGATAACAAACATACGCCCAAATTTTGTATTGCAGACTGTTGCAATTGGTTGGAAATAGCACCTTATTAGTCACCTATAGTTCCCCCTTCCATCTATAAATCTTCAATTTAGCTAGTCTCCACTTCTCACCAACGCACTACACTCTACACATAGAAGATACAACGAGAGAGAGAGAGAGAGAGAGATGGTGGAGAGTATTTTGAAATCATCAATACCATATTTGTTGTTAATAAGCATTGCAATCATCATGGGCATAATTACAGTTGCATTGATAATGCTAATTTGCACACACCGCAAGTCATCAAATGGAGACTCCCTCTCTTCAATTGAGAAGGCTGTTGTTCCTGTTTCAGCTGATTTGGGTCCCCAAATTGTCGTCATTATGGCCGGAGATGACACACCGTCTTTTGTTGCGAAACCTGTTTCGGCTTTGTAGGATTACAAGTGACCTTTTTTCCCTTTGAAGTGTTCTGTTTCCAGGTTTTCCCTTTAGTAAGAAAGCCTCCAATCCATTAGATAACATTAGGTAGCAACTAACAGTAGGAGGACAATTTAATACCTTTTTGTTTTCTTTTATATATTTTTTTTCTTGTCCAATTTTGGTCTGGTGCTTTCATCATTTAGTTTCGTAAGAGCATTGGTTGTTTTGTTTTAGTTGATTTTGTTCTTTGAGAAAATTTTCTTCCAGCTACGCTATTATGTCCCAAATATTCAGGGCATCACATATATATACTGTCTCAGAAAATAAAAAGATAATAACTGATACTGAAATATTTTTCTATTTCAAATTTTCAATGAAACAGGACTACATTTTGGTGGTACTATATATTTTTAAATAGAAGGTTATTCAAAAGTTCAATTAGTACTAGCGGTTTATATATATATATATATATTTTGTCTACAAAAGTAGTTTTATTTTCTTTTCTCTCTTTAATTTTAGTCCATCTGCAAGAACAGAAAATTAATACACCTAACTGATCTATTGAACGTTTCAAGCCTTTTATCTTAATTGTTAACCGAACAAGGTACAGTAAAAATTATCCTGGTTAAATTGTTGGAAGAGCATTCACAGATAAATTACTTGGTAACCAATTAATTTTCCTTTTTTTGTTTGAAAAATGTGGTCATTTTACCACCATATTTCTATTAATCAAACTTTAATTTTACAGTACCCTAGTTTTAAGCTTGTTTAACTTAAAAAAATAGTATACATAACGCTCTTGTTAATTTAACTCTTATGTACAAGTAAACAGCTGAGTCAGGTTAATAGATAGCCTGTGTGCCTTCTTGCAAGATTATAATCTCCTCTATAATTAATTTAATTACCTCTAAGATTAGATGTCGATTTTGTAGACCTGCACCGCGCTCTTTCTTTCCAAAAGGTGTTGTAAAAGATGCCCACATATTTAAAATTGAAAGGTCGAGATTTCACAAGTACACTTTATTAAGCAAAATCCTGCAGATCTTTTGGCTTCCAACAAAGGCAATTTCATTTAGTTCCAGTGTAAAATGTTGAATTACCATTTAGTTGACTGTATGTTCGGTTCCAAAATACTATAGGTATAACTATACGACAAGATGAGAATGCAAATACAGATCCCAAAATTGTAAAATATTATAAAACAATGAAATATATATTGATTGATACTCTACATGATGGATTGAAATAATAGTTTTAATTGAATGACAAACTTATACATTTTAATGTAGTAAAGTATCTGCATTTATATGCATATCAATAGTTCATGATCAGTGTATGACAAGACTGTCGACATCCGTTTTTTTAATAATATCAAGCACAAGTTATATTCTTAATTTAACTATGATCTGAGTGAAGTCGTAAGTGGAAAAAAAATGAGAAAATTAAGAATGAAGTTCGCTGATAGAAATAGAAAAGAGGAATATATGACGTGAATTAAATAAAATCAACCACAACCACTTATTAAAAACCATTGTTATTATAATATTTTGCAATTTTGGGATTTATATTTGCATTCTTGGAATCGTCTTGTCTGAATATTCATATACAGTTATACACACAGGATACACAGCTTCATTAATTTTCAGCACTATATTTGATATACCCGGGACGAATTTGAGACACGTATGATATTTTAGATTTCTGTGAGGTTGAAATGAAAATTTTTCTTAAAATTTTAATAAACTGCGGAAGCGGCGCTTCGAAGTGGTTTGAGTCCAGTGGTTTAAACCCCTTTTGGAGCAATGGTTTAAAGAATCATTAACATACCTTTAACTTTTTCATTAATAAATATTTAACATGCTTGAGACGTAGTAGACACGATTCCTTTCCTCTTGAAGTGCATTATCTTATTGTTTTTAGCGAAGAAAATTCTCATCTCGCCATACAAATAATTAAAATTCTGTTTGTTGTGTATTATAGTATTCTTAGCGAGCAAAATTCCCATGTCACCATATAAATAATCAAACTGTTGTTTTATGTGATCCTACATAACAATGTGCATGTATCCAATAGATTATTGAATGTGAAAATAATTATCAATAAACACTTGGAATATTTCTTGTACATATCTTCGTCATCTGATCAATCGTCCTGATTATAGAAAAATCAATCAGATTAACAAAACCTACTAATTATTAACCTTACTCGTCATCTCATCTCTCTTTTTTATATATATTTTTCGGAAAGATATCTATATATATATAAACAATTCAGAAGTATTTAGTACAAACACAACCTATAGAGGTGCGTCTACATGATGTATTTTTTTATTTTTTTTCCGGGTAACAAATAGAACTTTTCTCTATAAGCTAGACAGCTAGACTTGTAGTATAGTTGTGGCAAATAGACATTGTTAGGGAAGACTTTCAATGATGATTCCCACAATCCCACCGAGGGAAACAGGGAAAAAAACCCTCATCCAAAGAATATCCATAGAATATGACCCAGCCTTTAGTGCAAGTGAAAGAAATAAAAGAGGAGATAAACGGCTACTTGTTTAGTCATCTCATATCACTTTTGCAGTTTTAGTATTGCAACCATAATAAGTGTGCATAAAAAGAAGCATGCTTTAATGCAAAGATTTAATACTAAACTCCACCAATAATGCATCATCCTTTTCATTAATTATAAAGGCATGTTTTAGTTTATATAACTTAGGTTATGTTCACAATACTGTCACCTTGATGTGCTAGTCATAATTATCAATCTTAACTCAATTATTAGGTAAAAATAATGTCACATAATCTATATAAAAACTGTTAATTAATTTATATATATAATATGTAAAAGTTGACAATTATATAGTGGGGGGGCGGGGCAAATTTTTTTTTTTCCGAAAGCTTGAAAGTAGCTGTCAAGTAAAAGGGACCCGGATCCCGTGTAGCGCACCTCTCGAGCCGTCCGATTTGATCTCGACGGTCAATTTTTTTCGGACCTTACAATCCGGGGAAAATTAGGGGCCATCCATCATAGATCTGATGGGCCGAGTGCCACGCTACACGGGTGTCGCGCGGCACTAGATCTGAATTCAAGTAAAAGTGGCTCAACAGGACAAGGAATAGACTCTAGATAATTTTCTTTTATTATTTAGTTATTGTAAAATGTTATCAAATAATATGCATAAATTGAGTTAAGATTGATAATTATTATATGCGTATTTCTTTTTATGCACACTTATGTACCTAGTATTATATGCGTATATATTTCTTTTTTCTTTGATAGCCAACACTTTTACGAATAAATGACGAATTAAAAAAATTGTCCTAAGTAACTCATATGCATGATACCCAAAATTTTCACAGACTTTATGAATTTAGCGAATAATATAATTATATCCACTTTATTGATATACGAATAATATGCAATTATATCAGTATTTATAACTCGTTAATTATTTCTAAATTCTGAATTTGTCGTCATTGTACAGCATATTAATTGTGCTTCTCTATACAAAAGAATTTTTTTTTCTATGACGAACTTTGTGGTTTGCTTAAATTTTTGCATTTAGCGACTCAATGAGTTTTTGGATTCTTTATATGTGTATGCTTCAAGCAATGAAAATTTATTTGTTGCGCGTTCTATTTAAGTAATTTTTCTGTTAGTATGAACTAAGTTGTCCGGTAAAATATTTCAAATTATGTTGGTGAACACATCGAACTTCATCTTTAAAGGGGTTTCATTTGTAAATTTGCTCTTTCAGGGCATCTATTGCGATTATGGGTAAAAATATGAGGTCCATAAAATGATTATCATTCTTAGTAGAGATTTTTTAAAAAAAAAAAAAGAAAAAGCAAAGAAAAGGAAAATTAATTACTATCATCTGCAGTTTTGCTATCGCTTAAACAAAAAACACATACAATAGACAAGATGAACATATAAATGATCAAAGTGAACACATACAAACAAATAAGTTTAATAAAAATAAGTTCAATATGCATATAAAAATCTGAACAAGAGATGGCAAGACTTATTTATTTTTATTTGTTCACTTTGGTCAGTTATATGGTCACCTTGTCTATATTATGTGTTCACTTTGTTTAGACGATGGCAAGCGATAACAAAATTGTAGATTACAGTTATCATTTCTTAAAAAAAAATGCTTCCGTTTGGAGTTTGTACCATGGGGCCAAGTTGGACCGAGAGAAAAGAAAACTGAAAAAATGGATTGTCCTCAGATTTAAGCAATCTCCTAATTAACAATTAAGTTAATTAATTAGTACGAGAAATCCATGGATTTATTTATACACATGCACCAACATCACATAATTAAAAAATATTGATTCGCATTCATCAATTGGTTGCATGTCGTGAATAAGCAATTAAAAATATATTTCAGCTCTGCCTAAGTGGCCTTGCATGATCTGTCTGAGTTTTAGTTCGTCAGACGCACACTTGACCATGTAAGATGGCTTATTTACCTCCTCAATTAATGGTTGTGTTTTTACTTTTTAGTGTGTCGGGCACTAAAGATTAAAGAGACCCCAGAAGATGGTCTTCAATATTTTCTCTTATTCTACCCAAAATAACATGAAAATTCTATAATAAGATTTGGATAGACATAAGGCTATTTAAATCAATCAGATTACGAAACAATCCTTGAAAATTAAGCAGATTTTTGCTGTTGGAAAACTCATCAGGTTAGGACTGAGGCTTTTTTATTGGGCCTAAGCCCTTGGTCCACTGTGTTGTGAGCATTTAGTACCGAAAAAACAAGTCACGCAATATAAAACCTGTGTCACAAGTTTATTGCCAACTAAAACCTTGATTAAGTGTTATTATTACTATTAGAAACAAGATGGGACAATAAACCAGTGACTAATGGAGTGATGGGTAGTTGGGTTATTGGATTTTTTTTAGTACAAAAAAGATGGAACCTCCTAAAGTTGGGAGTGGCTAGTGTCAAACATATAGGACACAAGCACTAGTCCAACATGATAAAATTTAAATTTTTAAGATTAGAATGGCCGATCCAAACCGTTCAAATTGTTTTACGTTATAAAATCTCTGTGGAGGCCAAATTTTATATTTTTTCCAATTTTTTTTACTATTTTTTAGAATTTTTTAATATGCTCAATCTAAAAAGTTATGAACCCTCCAATTTAAAAAATTCGAAAAAAGTAGTTAGAAAATTTGAAAAAAATATAAAATTTGATTTTCAAGGATATTTCAATATAGAGATTATATTGAGTGGTTTGAATCGGCCGTTTGAATTTTTAATTGTCAATGTTTGGACCGTGTTTAATGTCCTATATGTTTAATTTTAACATTACTCTAAAATTTATATAAAAAAATGTTCCCTCATAATTATTGCCGACAATAAGAGACTGCCCCCATTGAAGTACGATGGGGATAGTCCAATTTGAAATTGATGATCTACACTAACACTTGTATGAATTGTCTTCATAAAGTTGGTGAATAAATACATATGGGTCCCTGAGAAATTTCTCTGTTGCAAATTTGGATAAGAGTGGGATGATGCATCTGCTCTTCACTTATGCAGCGCTGTAGGAGGAACCGCAAATTTTTTTACTACACAAATCTTAAATTGAATATTTAATATTAAACATAATAAACAAATAATTCTATCAATAAACATGGCAGAGCGCCACTGACAGGGCGTATCGGCGGCGGCGGCGCCACTCCCATTAGCGCACCTACCCATTTAGACCCATTTCAACTCTTTTCAAGTTTGAAAAATTTCAAATTTTCTACCTGTGCCAATCCAGTGGCGCTTCCTATTTTTGAAAAAAAATTATTATTTTTTAAAATAAAATTTATCTGACAGCGCTAATGAGGTTGACGTGTTAATATTTTAAAATTTTTATTTTTTATTTTTAATAAAATAATTATTATTTTAAAAAAAATATATTCCTATTTTAAAAAAAAAAATTGTGACAGTGCCAGTTACAATGGCGCGTAAATATTTTAAAAATAAAAAATTCTTATTATTATTTTTGAAAATTAATTTCTCTTGAATTTGGGAGAGCCATTCCCAGTGGCGCGGCTGCAGGGGCGTCGGTCCCAGTGGCGCCTGACATGTTTATAATCAAAATTCTTTTTTTTTATATGTTTATTATTAATTTTTCAGTTTTAGTAATGTTTGTTAAAAAAATTTACGGTAGGAGGAGCCAATTTCTATGCATTATCCCCACAAATTTTCTTATTCATTTTATTCAAACTGCATCATCCATGGCATAATTTTCTCAAATTTACAAAGTTTTTTGGATCTATCACAAGATGAAGCAAACAATTGACATGTTATATCGTATATGAAGCAATTTCCTACCAAGGCTGATTTTGGTTTCCTTTCTCTGAGCTAACTCCATATACAACTTACAAAACCAAATAAAAAGTCTGGCTAAAAAGACATTTTTGCAATTAAATAGTAACATAGTGCAACCGGCTTCCAAAATGCTCAATTGCTCATATTCCACAAGTTCTAGCTAGTGACACCTTTGCCAAAAACAACGTATTCTAAACAATGATGACATGCGCATGTGGGCCCGGGCACCAGATAAGGACGATTTATGAGTGGTAATCCACTCGTCTTGCAAACACAACTGCTCCATTTTAGCTTTCAAGAGTACCCAAATAAAGGAAAAGTAATTGCCAAAAAAAAAATAATAATAAAGGAAAAGTTCCTTTGGTCTGCTATAGCATTTACGATTTACTCCTAGTGTGTATGCCGTGTGGTGAATTAATGTATGAAAATAATATGATCATAGCAAGGCTTTGAATAAGTACGAAATGTATGTTCCATTAAACAAACCTACACAGAGTCAAAAGTAAATTGTGGATTACTTATGGATCAAATCAAAATCATATTGAGATGAAAAAAGTTATGATATAGATGATATGGCTCTTGTTGGGAGTAAGAAATTCTTCTCACTGTCAAAACAAGCTTTACTCAAGGAAGAGTTTTCGTCTACATGCTATTATGAGTCATATATGATCAATATTTGTGATCCTCCATTCATTTCACCCCCAAACAATCCAAGGATTGATTCCTACCTAACAGGGTGCAGCATGACTCAGTGATTCCACTTCTTTAATTAAAATAGGAAAAGAAAAGAGAGAGAATGGTTCCACTTCAATGCGTGGTACCCCTCCCAACTTGATTCCTTGGCCACTACATGCAGTGCTTGAACCTCTCTATAGATCAAATTTTAAGATCCGATTATTAAAGTAAAAGATCTTCACCGTCTTCTATAAATCAATTCATTAATTATTTGCATGCATATGGTTTTAAAAAAAAATTACTTAAACAATTTTGACAACATACTTTTAATCAAATTATGTATGTTGTTAGATACGCATTCGACTTGTTAATCAAATTATGTGCAATTTGAATATTGTTAACAAGAGAAGGGTTCTAACCCCGTAATTTTTTTTTGCGTAAAAATTACCACAACCTCACTTTTTATTTTTATTTTTATTTTTTTGATGGTCGGGTTGCAAAGTACCTATTTTATTTTTATATTTAAAAGTCACACATCGAATTCAAATTGTTGATCTCATTCAGATTCATACTAGATACATTACCATCAAAATTTTATAATTTCTTTTAGTTAATTTGATATTAAATCATGAACTAAAAAATAAATGTATGAAAATTAATTTAGTATAGTTAACTGAATTTATTTATCTTTTATCTATTTATCTAGCTAGTATCAAACTAACTCAAAATATTACAAAATTTATATGGTGATGAATCACCCAATCACCCATAATTATATAAGAATAATGATTTAGATTCGATTTTTTATTTTAAAATATATAAAATAAAATAATGAGATGTGGCATTTTTGTGGCACATAATATAGCATTAGAACCCTCTCGTTGATCTGTAATTCCGTATCCGTCTAAACTTAACCCCAAAGCCTCGACTCGGCTCCAATACGTCTTTAAACATCTCAACATGCATCTCCACATTAGTTTTTCCAACGATAGTTAATTTTATAGTATTTTGGAGAAGAAAATATACATGGACACCCAAGTGAACGTAGCGCACACATAAAATTGTGAGAAACATAAATCCTCAATAAATTCAATATAAGTTTTGGTTTTAATTAATAGATGTGATATCAGTACATTTTTTATTTTGTTCAGTACCAATCTAGTAAAATTCAAATTTATATAAGATATACACTTAAGAAAATAAATATGAATCTGTATAATACATACTATAAAAGATTTGAACATATGACTGACGTTATAAGTATGAATCATATATGATTTTTCTATTAAATATTAATCGTATATATAAAAAAAAATTGAGTAAGATTTACATATACGAACGCTTTGACACATTAAATTTCGTACCGATCGATTAGCACAAATCGAAAATATCCTGAACTATACCAAGCCCCTAACAGATAAGTTCGTTTACAAATCGCATCTGCCACTATATATATATATATACACACATGATTCCAAAATAATCTCAAATTTGATTTCTTAAGCATATGATTCTATATTCCATACTTCTTTCTTTCTAAAACGGATCTTATTGGAATCCGAGCAATTTGAAACCAAATCCAGATCCAATAACACCCATCTACATAAGACTAGAGCTGCCCATCATCCAAAACCAGCAAGCACAACATAGAACGAGAAATTAACACCACCCTCAAAACCACGATTAAGTAAGCATATACAAGAACAAATATTACAAGATAGAGATTTCTAGAGATGAGGCCACTCAGCACAGGCGGGTCGAGCACCTGGGCATTTCCAATCCCCATTCTCTATGGATGCATCTTCCTTTTATTAGCAGTGATATTAGTTTCACTTCTCGTGCTTGCCTTTTTACACTGTCGTTCCAGCAGAAAGACGAATTCTCAATCTTTAGATTTCACGGAGCAGTCGGCTGCTCCTTCTGGGACCGAAGCACGGATTGTTGTTATCATGGCAGGAGACGACAAGGCGACATACTTAGCAAAACCTATATAATTAAGCAGCTCTTAGTTTTGCAATTTGTGATTGAGCTGGTGCATGAACTTAACACGATTTGCTTCTCTTTTTAAATTTTTGTTTTCCCTTTTTTCTTATGGGTTTTTCTTACAAATGAGTATTGCCTTCCTAGGCGATGAGACGTAGATAGTATTGTGCCTTTGTAGTTTGAAGCCACTAATGCAATGCTAATTAAGGATGCAGGGAAAAATATAGCTTAGACTTTGCAAGCATTTTGGTGATGTAAATATTAATCTCCAATTTTACAGAAAACAATGACTGTTGTATGGACCAATATAAATTTTGGGCTTCAAAAGAATATGACTTTCTCGATACTTTTGACAAAACTAACTTATACATAGATATAAATTCAAAATTATGGAAGACAGGAGTTATTCAATTGATTCTACATAAGTCGGAACCTATATAAAAAAACGATAAGGCCTTCAGCTATAGCTTATGAGTTATGATTGATTCTCCGAAGTACTTTAACATTTTTGTTTTGTTTAATGAAAATTATTGTTTTATAAGAACTCTCCGATTATGCTCTTTTTACCTTAAGAGGGGAGCGACAAGGTCCTGTTATTAACATTTCAGTCTTGATGAAAGAAATTTTTACGAACAGGAGTGCTGTTTTTATGATTGAGTTTGTTTAGCAACCTTAATTGCTTAGCAAAAATTGGGTTTGCGGTGTACCATTAATTAATGCTTCATGATAAATATTTCTCATTTAAACTTTAACATTGAAATTTTAATCAATCAAAATCTCATGATATTGAATATTATATAGTAAAATGGTTAATATAAATTGAGTTTTAACCTAAATTAATATTAGATCAAAATATGTTTGATTAGTAATACAAAGGATAATTTTTGCATTTTCGTTTTTTCTCTCTAAGTTCATTTTAACCCAAAAGATTTAATATAATTAAAATCCGAGAAACTACTATAGAAATTATAGCTAACAGTATACGTATGAATCACTGATTGATGTCTACTGTCAGTATGTGTTTGCGAAGTTAAACCATGTGAAAACAAACTTTTAACAATCGAAAATTTGGCCACACCTTGAGTATAGTTTTTAGCCTTATCGACATAACATATCCTACTTTACTGAATTTATCAATGTTAGCACATAAAAAGGGTTCAGATACAGACATACAGTCTCAAGCTAACTACAATATCGAGATAATGTAGCTTGTAGTAATCGCATTTTATGATACATGGCTCAGTTAAAGTCATTTTTCCTGGAGGAAAAGCATGTTCAAAACAGAAGTTTTTTCATCGAGCATTACTACATACAACTGACGACAGATATGTAAAACAATGATATATATTACCTCATTTCATGGCAATCTATCCTAAATTACATAAGATTCAAAATTAATTTTGCTAAGCACTGAAACATTACCAAACTAATGTTTAAGTAAACTTAAAGAAATGAAGGGAGAACCGTGCAAAAAGTGTAACAAATAATATTCCTCATCAAACACAACAGCAAGAGCTGTTGGGAGAACAATTCTGACACACTAGGAAATAATAGAAAGAACGGCTCAAAGATCAAGCACAAAAGCTACCGAACACCTAAAAAAACAGAATCACAAAAAGTGTAAAAAATCAATAAATATACACTAGATACAGAAATCAAAATAAAAACCTAAAGAAAGAGACGATAGTTATTGGTCAGCACGAATGCCAAGTATGCATTGTGCTAGATGCGTCAGATACGGTTCAGATTGCGAATTGTTCCTACTCAGTATGGGAACGAGGCTCTGCAACTCCACATTAAATTCGTTCTCAAATTTCCTGAAACAACAAAGTTGCATATCATTAGATCAAAGGGATATATCACACGTCACATATTGATGTTTTTGCAGGGTTATACATGATATTCAGAATTTTTTAAACAGCTTATGTTTCAATAGCTGCAAAAGTAAATATCATGCATAACCCCAAAATACCGGAAATATCAGAAAAACCTCAGAAACTAGAAAATGTATAATATAACCCCTCTTCCTCACCAAAAATTGAGACCCAAAGCCCCAAACTATCTCCCTTTTTTTCATAGTATATGTACAAAAATATGAGGAAGATGAGAGGGTTTATCCATGTCAGATAACTACAATCAGAGTTTCATGCAATTGAGCAGTCAAAGGAAGAAATATAACATAAGTTGTCCTCATTCGCAGTGAGAAATGGTCAACAGTTCAGTTGTGGATTGCTCAATTTGCAACAACCTTGATTGCAGTTCACAATACAAGTGCATATTATATTAACAAAACATCAAAGTAGATGGAAGTAGAATACATGATAGAATCAGAAATGACAGTGTTCTCCAAGGCGAGCTTTAGTTGCTGTTCCTTAAGTTGTGATTGTTTTATCCTAGCGGTTGTGGCTAACTTTGTATCCCTCTCTGGCAGCATGTTCATTGATGGTATGAGAACTTGAATTGAAGTTGCATACCGAAGGCACAATGCCTTCAATTTCTCCACTTTCTGCAAAATTTATTAGATCAATAAGCATGTAAAAATTGCTGAAAGTTCAGATCATGCTTTAACTAAATCTAAGGAGCTTATATGTTTAATAAACAGGTGAAAGGATATACTAATTAAGGACAAATAACCTATTAACTAAACTGATTGGTTAACTATGTACTAGTGAATTTAACCGTATTAAGCTGCCCAAATAGGTAGGCATTGCTTGGAAATGTCTACCAGGATAATATTATCAGTTCCGGAACGTCACAATATAAAGGATCTTGCTAAGAATTCATAAAAAAAGGCATTGTGATAAGATCAATATTTGATGAACTAAAATATAACAACCATGGATTATAATATCGTGTAACCGTAGGACTTACCTTGAGGAGCTGAGGCATAAGCAGCAAGCACTCCTTGAGGCATTTATGAAGAAACAAATCGTGGAATTCAATAACCTGCACCAATTTGTTCTTCCCTTTATTTTCTAATGGAAAGGGTGTGCCTTAAATCAGCATTATGCTTTAAGTAGAAATAATAATGAATACCTCATCTATGCTCTTTGCAGTTAAGAGCCGGTCATGCATCATGTGCCAGTTAGGTTCAAGAACCTGAAAAGAAAAATTCAAATAAGGTATGATACATGGATGAAAAAAAATTATTATATCAGAGATAATGTAAAAGAAATAATGTTAATACCTCGAAAGTAAGATAATGTAAAAGGCTATTGATAAACTTGAGCATACTTCGGCAAAGAATTGATGACCTCGAAATTGGTGTTCCTAGAATTTTGCATGCACGAAAACCCTAAAAAGACAATGATTAAGTTCATTTTGTTCCAAATTGTATCTCATAGATGGAATTAGCAGTTTTCTTAAAGAATTTCCAAATAATACCCTGCTGCAAAGTTATGTCAAAAAATAGATGGCCTGAATGGTCCTAATTTTTAAAATTTTCAGCTCGAACATATTGATTCAGAAAAGGTCTATGAAAATGTTAAAAGAAACATGAAAAACAATATTGTAAGGTTTAGTTAATATGGATGATAAAATTAAACTTGTAAATATTTAAACGGACACCCTTTCCATTACAATCAAGGATGATTGCCATTTACAAAGATATTAGCAAAGTTGAGTGGGAGTAATAAATACAAGCCCTGTCAGGCATCAGGATTGAAAAATCAGAAATAAACTGAGTACTACTTAACAAGCTATTTTGATTAATTACCTGATGTAACTGCCAAGCAGTACAGAGCTGGCGGCTGACGTGCTTGCAGTGAAATAAAAGCCGAAAAATCATTTGGTACTTGGTCAAAGCTTTCCTCGATATTACAAGTGAGAGAGGCCATTGCACCTGCATATACACACAATTTAGTCTTTTTCTCTACTCACCAGAAAAAGAAAATATATATTAATGAGGGCAGGCAACTAATCTTGTCAGCTCAACATGTTTAATTAGAGAAAGAACAACAAAATTTAAACTGAAGCCTAAACCCCAAATGGTCCGGGAGTGGTCAATATGCTATACTAACCAGCTCAATAGTAGATGTCAGGTTCACCTTTATGTTGCAAGTAAATTGATTTAATTAGGAGAAATTAAGCACAAAGTGATTCAGTCAGGTTTGGCCACAAACAGCTGGACGGATCATAACCCAACCCAACTGCAACTCAAGAAATTAAAGCACCAGAAGATACCAGCTAATCTGACTGCTAGAGAGAATCCAGTTTTGAGTAAATCCAATAGGTAAAAATGTTAAATTATATAAAATCTATCAAGAAAAACATGGTAAAAGGTACCTTATAGCTAAGGGAAAATGTTTCCAAACCGGTAATGTTTAATGGTTCAGCTAGCTCCGGGTCATCAATAGCAGCATCATTTGCACCAGAAACAGGACCTGGAAGGTCTTTCAGAGTAGCCAGTGTCTTTTGCAAAGAAACCTTTTCCTGTTGAGCATTAAAAACAAAAATATTAACATTAAGTGCAATACACAGCATAATCATATCGATATTAGGACAACGATGAATTCTTTTTCTAAATGTGCAACTTTTTTTACCACACAACATGTTAACTCTTCATGGCATGGATCAGATGCAGCAGCGGTCATTCGCAGAGCAAGGTCTAGCAAGGACTATAATATAAATAACAAATAAATAGCATTATAGAAAGAATAACAATATAAACTGTATTCATTAGATTTATATTTTTGAACAACTAAAGATTTTTGCAACATATAAGCACCTCAAGTTTCTCAGCAGATACTTCTTTAGGACTCTTTGAGAGTTCTTCTCGAGCAATATCCATAAAATGGACCAAGAAATCTCCCTTTAAGGAAAATGAGAAAATTTCAAGAAAGAAAATAACTCAGAAACAGCACCCCAAAGAAAAATTTCTGTTAAGTGGAAACGTTTAAGGACAATATCAGACTTATGTACCAACCCTAGAAGAAAGAAGGTAAAAGATAGATATTAAAAGAGAAGTTACTGTGTTTTTCTTTTAATCTCTTTTTTTTTTTCCAAATAATTGCCAGTTATCTCTAAAGGTGTTGGCACAGAACAATATTAGAGTGTGAGAGCTGAAATGACATGTTGTAAAACTCACAAAGTCACTACAAAAGTACAAACAATGTTTTTTTAATAATGAAAATTTTAATGTCCCAACTTTACAATCTTATAGCTCATCAAGGTGACAAAATTGGGAAAGAAAATAAAGCAAAATGTAAAGAGTTCAGGTTCTTTATTCAAAAAGGAAACTGAAGGACCAAAATAAATAAAATCAAAAGTTCAAGGGACCAAACTGGACAGTTCAGAAAAGAAAATACATAAAGAAATATGCACCTGGTCAACCAGCAAGTAACGCTTCAAGGACCTTAACTTCCCAATGAGATCGTACTTTTGTCCCAACAAAAACCAAAACATAAAAAAGGAAAAAATGACATTAGTTCACAGAATATTAAAAAAATATATTGAGTAAGAGCGCCAATCATATAGAAGGAACACCTTGTTTTTTATAAGAGTAAGGAGTTCGCCACTTGCAAAATCATAAGCAGCCTTGATTCTTTCTAGGTACTCATGGTTTGGTCCAAAGCTTGTAAGTTTTGAATTCTCTGACAATGGCACCTAACACAAACTTTTTTCAGATTTTCTATACAGTCCAATATATCCTCTGATAAATAAATTTCCTTATTCAAAGATTTAAGCACAGTCACACTTTTGCAAATTACACATGGATGATGATAATTTACCCAGTTTATAAACTGCAATTAACCATTGGCTTGCAATAGAAAGGTAGCATTCTATCAAGTATTGACAATTTTATCCTCTGACTTCAAGAAAATTTTCTTTTAAGCACCAATTGCAACAAACCAAAACAATGTAAAACTTAAGTTGGAGGTTTCAAATTTACAATAAGCTAATGGTAAAGATACAGTCTGGACATAGTATGAAAAAGTTGGTCAATTTTTGCTTGATATGACCTTGGTGCTATTTCTAAATAAGCCAATAATATTCGGAGCTAAATGCAAAAGTGAGAAATGAGGAGTATTAGGTATTAATTGTAAAGATGGAAAAGTTCTGAATGTCAGTGCTGACAGCCCAAAAGAGAATACCTGCACGTGGTGGCCACATTCCCGCATGACATTTAGATACTTTCCAGTGGTAAGAATGGTATGAGAAACACTCCTCAGAAAAGAAGGTACACCATCTTTCAGCTTGTACCTGTGTTCCCAATACTTGGCATCATAATCTTCTGTTAAGCTCTCCTGCCATACAGAAATTTAGAATAAACAAATATTGTGGTTTCATATTTCTTTGAATAATCAGTTTTAAGTCCCAAAGAAAGGATCACCAAACAGGCCAACATTACTCTTGCGTACCCAAATAGCAATTTTGTAGTGGATATATTACCTTCTTTATCCTATATAGATGAACAGAGACATTTTTTAAATGGATTGTATTGCCTTATCTTGAAGTTCAGAAGCATTAGTTAGGTCTCAGTTAGCCTCGCTTAACTATTGACAGGATTGGAATCAATCATACAGAACTGCCAGTCTAGGCTAGAGACCAAAACTTCAGCCGTATTTAGTATTGACAGGATTGGCGCCGATAAGGTTTCAACAGTTCTTTTTTTCGTGCCAGAACTTCCAATGTAGCCATGGGCAAGAAAAGTAATACAGAAAAACTAAAGGAAGTTTCTTAACAACTGACCAGTACCTGACAGAATAATCCTTTACATACATAACCCTTAAAGGTGAATAAACAGCACAAAGAAAAACATATCAGAGAACAAAAATAATGAAGGGTATTTACCTTTTGCAATGACTTGTTTTCAGAAATGAAAAATTCACCATAAGGATCATCAATAACTCCTTCATAAACCCATCTAGATAGAAATGTTTAGCAAGAAAGGAAATAAGAATTGAGTAAACATTTACAAGTATGAAAACTTACACAAAGCAAGAAGGCTGGAGAAAATGACTACTACAATATTACCTCTCCAATATTTTAAAGTATGCAGCACTTGCACATTCTGTCATTCTTTCAAGCAAAGAACGAACAGCATTATCACCAGCCATAGCCTTAACCTACCACACATAACACCAAACTATATTACATACTATAATACATTGATTCAAATATTGGTTTAATTATACTACCGTTAATTTGTTGTTAAATTGAATAAACAGAAAGAAACTTGCTGATGCATGATTTGGCAGTAAATCCGCAGATTAAACATCATTAAGACTTGTTGTGAATTTACATTAAAAAAGTATATAATCCAGACAAGCAAAAAGAAAAGTGAAAAATATCATAACAGAGAGGATGGATAAGCTTACTTGGCTCTCAAGGAGATTTAGAGTAGCAGAGCCAGAGACATTGTCAGTTATGGCTTTTTCAACAAGAACTGCCAAAGCATTCATTGAACTCATCATCCTCTGTACCACAAAAATAACTTATTATATTTTGTATCAATTTGTCCATTCCAGTCCTTGTTACCAACACTGAAACTTTAACATTCCTACAATTACTTGTTTCATGGTAACCACTAATCAGATAAGATTGAACAAAATATCATTTTCGTCATCAGGCCATCATCATCATATCTATATCTATCTTTCTTTCATCAAAGTGCATTTTTTATCATTTTTTGCAAGGTAATTAAAGAACAGTTAAGGCTGAACTCAAGTACAGTCAACAGAGAATCAACAAGTACCTGACAAAAAAACCAAAGGCCTTGTGAAGATAGCTTGCCAAGACGAAATTGATGTTCCAGTTGGGCAACCATTGCCTGATAATCCTATAATTAAGAATAAATATTGTAGTTACTGACTTGAAGGGTTACTTATGTTGAGCACTACATAAATACTTACGAGAAGAAAAGCTCTAATAGCAGCTGCTAGGGCATGGTTGCCAAAACCATTCTTGAAGTGTGACCTGGACTCCACAAAATGGTTAACCAGGACATAACCCTCACACAAAGGGAATATCCTACTAGTCAATTCCTGCACAAAAGAAATAATAGATATGTAACCAATCGAAGTCTTAATTACTTTCATGACAAAACTGAGACCAGATTGGCTTAACAGATCATAAGTGATGGGGTTTGGGGGTTGAAGCAAATATGGAACTTAGTTAAGCTTACTGCAGCATTAATGTAGTAATCAGGAAACTACACAATACCAATCAATCCAATGATTGTCGGTAGTTGCAGGATTTGTGATAAGTTGACACTTATTTGTAATAGATGAAGCCATTGAACATAACAGGAATGGGATTGCACATAATTTATTCAATTTGGGTGAATTTAAGCTTAATTTGTACAGATGACAAATAACCAGGTTAAATTACTAAAGCTGCACAGTCAGGGAACCTGCGTGGTTGCGCCAGTTAGTGCTATTCACTAGTAGGAAACAGTTGCACAAGTCGGTGATAGGACAACTCAAGTAAATAGGATGCTGTATTGCACATAATTAATGCTCGGTTAAATTTGGTCATAAGTTGAAGATATTTGAGGTTCACCTGTAAGGCAAGGTCCATGGATGTATCAATTTGGAAAACAACGTAACCCTCCTTTCCTCTGATTCTCTTTATAGAAATGTATCTCCCTTCTATCCCTACTAACGCATAAAGCAAGTCTTCTATCAAGAAAGGTTCCTGTTTAGTTATTTAATTATTGCAGAATTAGTAACTATTAGGAGCTTGTGTCTGCAGACAAGTTAACAATAAATTTTCAACATTTACCCAATAAAAAGTAGAGAACATTTTCCACTTATGCTCTTAAATCAGTTCTAATTTTTTTTCTGCGTTCCCAGAGTGAAATATTATTAAGTCTGAGGATAATAGAAGCAAAAAATTGGTCATGTAGCGGTTTAGTGGAAACACAATTCAAGGGATAAAATATTATGAATGAATAAATATGACTATAATTAAGCACTTGATCATAGTGATTTATATCTTCTTCCATCTTTCTTTTTCCTAAAGATGTGTAACATATGTTGGTACTAGGTAGCACAAAACGCACTTAAGTTGTTAAACTGAGGTGTACAACCAGACATAATTGCTCCTATGGCTTTTTTTTTTCTGGCTCAATTTCAGCTTAATTGATTGTTTTGCAGTACCACAAGGCAATAGGTACGATACTGTACAGGTACTGAACATATCGGCACGTTATCGACTAGTACGAAATCAATAGAAATTGCATTGTATACATGAAACAAACATACCTGAACTGAAACAGCAAATGATGCAATATCCTTCTCATTGCCTCGGCTGAAAATCAGACAGAAATCAGACCGGCATGAGATGAAATCCTCAATTTTTTCATCAGTCGAACACATTTTTTAAGTGATTTGTTCTACTTTCACCTCTAACAATGCTCAAAGTTGTACCATAAATGGCGAATTAAAAATGTGAGTGGACCTTTAATACAAGCAACAAGGTAAGAAAAGGCACCTGGTGAGGTCAAATTGATAAAGGGGCTTAGATGCCTGTGTCATCATCTGCATCTGCGATGAGGATTTAACTTCCTGCAATTATAAGGTTAATCAAACATTGGATTTATAAATATATTTGTTTAGGGGGTTTATTTGAGAGGAAGGTGAGAGAGAGACCTGATGGAATCGGCCGGTGAGGAAGGGACGGTCGAGATTCCATCTGGGAGTGGCGGGGACAGTGTCGGACATTTAATGCGGAACGCAGGATCCGAGGTGAGGTGAGGTGAGAAGGAATATAGAAGGAGCTCTCCTCTCCTCTAGGCTCTAGATCTGGAGTGAAGAGCGAGAAGCGAAAGAGTTGGTGAAAGAGGCGGAGGTAAAGGTCCGGTGGGGCAAAAGCCAAAAGGTAAGAGGCGGAAGAGGCAGACTCTACTGTACACTGGGAATTGCTTTTTTGAAATTTCGGCGAGCGAAATGCGCAGACTTCGTCGAGTTTTCTTCAGTATGGTTTTCTGTCTGAAAGAATTGCTAAAAAAAAAAAAAAATTATGTTTTTAAAAATTTTTAGTTCTAATACTTTCCGCCTAGAAATAGGCTATTCCTCTTATTCCTAAGCGATCCAAATGGCCCCAAAGAGAATATGAGGGAAGAAACTATTTACTCATAGGGTGAATCCAAAATTATCAAATGAGATGAGTGAATCCAACTGGGGTGGGACAATAATCTCATTTCAATGATTTTTGGTAACCTCAAATTTAAAGTGTAAATTGTTCTAAAAAAAAAATTTAAGTGTAAATGTTTACTCTATCTACCTAGCCTTTTCTTAATATCCCTTTACTCTCTTTAAAATTTTTGGAGTACAGCTTAAGTGGAAAAAATTGATACAAAATTTTCCTTAAAAATATTTATAAATTTTACTTCTTCTATATTTTAATACATAAGAATAGCGTAAACATAAAAATTGTATTATTATTATTATTATTATTATTTAAAATTTGACAAAATTAGTTTTATGCCCCTCCAAAATTAGTTCTTTCCAAATTAGTTTTTAGTATAGTTCTGTAAATTTAATATGTCATAACAAAAATTATTTTTTAAAGCTAATTCTATTTCAAATAAGATAATTGAACATATGAATTTATTTATACTGTTCATTTTAACATAAAATTACACTTTCATATATACTATTATAAACACTTTTTATATTTTTTTCTATGTACTGACTATATATATAAAATGGTATTCTTACATTATTCTTTCACAAGCCAAACACGTACTATGTAGAAATGACCATTTTGGCAAAAGCAAACTCATCTTTCTTGGCATTACCGTCATTGTTTTATCACTATTGTGGGTCTTGATCAGTACAATTTATACTTTTCGTATAATGTCTTCTTTTATTGATAATAACATTAAAAATAGGAACATTATTAATTAACCTAATTTGCAATAATATACTTTTCCTACTCTAAAACTAGTATATATAAGAAGTTACGTAAAGTCGGGCACCTGTTGGAGCCCACTACCTTAAGCTGCTAAGTACAACGTCAGGTGGGGAGACCTTGGTGCCGGACATTAATAAATCCTGTGTTTGGGATATAGGAACATTATTTACATCGTCTTATGCTTTTGATTTGTAATATTGGATGCTTCCCATGCTAATTTTGCTTGATTGAGATTTGAGAATAGGTGCTGAGGATTAGCATTCCTTGCATTTATGGGAATTTATTTAGAATTTAGTTTTTTTTTTTTCTTTTAGTACTAAAGCTTCTTGTCAATCTGTCTTGATCAATGATCATGCTCTGATATCGATCGAAATGCGAAAATATATTAATGTCCCATATGAATATCTTATATTATAATTGGAATCATGCTAATGTCCCATATGCAGAGCTTTCATGAGAAACGGGCACGGAACATGTTTCTATTCCGTTTCGGCAACGAAATAGAAGTACTCTTTCGCTTCCATTTGGTTTCGGTAAACAAAACAGTTTTCTGTTCCACTTTTGTTCTGCTTCTTCATTTTTCATTGAAATCAGCCCATTTCCATGTTCCGTTCCGTTCCGTTTTGGTAATGTTGACAAAATCACATTTTGTTTCCGTTTCGTTTCTGAAAACGAAACCAATTTCTCTTCCATTTTTGTTCCGTTTTGGACGGAACGAAATGGAAACGTGCGAAACGGCGGTATATTGACAGCCCTACCCAATGGACTAGAAAGATGAGAATAGTCAATGGTCCGGACTGGATCGAGTTTATCTAATGGAAATCCATTGACAGCTGTAGCCTGAAACTATGTTTTGGTTCATGAATCGCTTGACAGTAGGTTTGACTTTAGTTGTAGCTCTTTTGGTTCGATTAGATTTTTGACCGGTTCAGGTTCGAGTATGAAACTATTCTGGTCGGCTCCTCGAATTCGACTCGAAATTTGACATAATGTATATTTTACTTTTTAAGTATAAATATTACTAAAGTTTCTTCAAATTTTTTTTTAAATGAACAACATATCTAAGTAAATAATCGATCGTAGCATGCATCCATTTTATTCATCAATATGATCAATTAATCGTCAATAACATATCTAATTGGGAATGTTTATACAAAAATATGATCCAATGTATTCTTCGTTGACTATCTCCTAACTTCAACTTGCTTACCACACTTTCAGTGTTCCATTTATTCGAAGACAAAACGACCGGAGTACATTTCCCAGAGCTGGTTTCTTTGTCGAATGATTCTTATCACATAGTATATTATTTAATGAAAATTGACTAATCACCCAATATTTAGTTATGTATTGGTATTCTCGATCTGAATTGTTCGGGGGGGTTGGGAGGGGGGGGGGGGGGGTTGGCAAAAACACATACTATAGGGTAATAAATTCAAATCAGGACAACAATTACAACTTGTGAACAATTCAGTCTCACTGAAATAATAAATTATAATTTTTCACACATGAAATAGCAATTGGAGACAAAAAGTAAAGCACAAAAAAAAAAAAAAATCAAAACATAAATCAAAATCAGTTGAAACGACGGCGATAGGTATACACAGAAACAAGAGTCTGCACCGTGGAAAGAAAAATTGCAACGATCGAACTAACAAATGATATGACTGCCCAACGGTTGTTGAAATATTCGTGCATCAGCCTTGCTCTTTTCTGTCGAAAGTATGCCTCACAACTTACATTGACCTGTTCAAACAAGTCCCAAAAATAGTGATCACTAAAGTCGCTCGTGACTTGTTTACTGAGCTGACTGAAAAACTGAATCATTTCATCTTCACTCGGCAACAAATTAAGAACGATTCCGCTCCTCTGAAGGATTTCCAGATCTTTTTTATCCTTGACAAGGCAGTTCATCATCACCATCAGACCGGTCCATCTACATTTGGTCTCTTCCAAGCCATGCTCAAACGCCAAAAGGTTCATCAGCAATGTCTGTCTGGTGGAGTCGATGATGAGACGAGGGATCCTAATTCTGGTACGGTGCTTCAAGGTCACCTCGCAATTTTCGATCGAATCCTGTTTTCTCAACACAAAACCAAGCTCTAATAGCCGAGTAGCTGATGGTATTACTAAAGGAAGTCTGTGATTCTTTTGTCTATGCGACGAGGCTTTGTAGCATTCTTTTCTTGTTTCAGGATTTGGCAGGGAAAGTTCATGGTAGAGGTGGAGAAGGTGGTGGACCGGGCCTTCAAATAGTCTTTGGACCCGGCTGGTCTGTAGGTTATCCCCAAAGTATTTAACAAACAGATTATTTACCACCAACTTTTTGAGATCTGAATCAACTGGGCTTTTATAACCATCAAGGCCCTTCGAAACAGCGTACAATTTTTCGAGGACGAAGAAAGGAATTTGGCTTTCTATCAAGAGTAAATCGGACAGAATGGACATGAAGTCCCATCTTGCCCAGCAAAGGCAACGGTGCTTGTCATTCCCGAGTTTCAATACTAACTCGAGTATAAAGCAACCATCAAGTAAAAGCATCTGAACAAACTTGTCATCACTTAAGTATATAGGCTCGCGGTAGTAATCACTAGCATATTTCATCACATTTTGTACTGCATCGATATAGGCACCGGCATTGACTTGTGAGTTGCGCTCTAGGAAATCATGCAGATAGTGACGCTTATGCTCCTCCATTTCAAGAAAACGTTCTTCATTGTGGTGGTATGGCCCGATCGGGACCATCTGGGGCTCGTAAAAGTCCTTATGGTTCTCTCTGATGAATGGAGGAATGCGGGAGATGGTGAAGGGGTCATTTGCGATAGTTCTTTTAGGTATGTTTTCAAGCATTGTTTTAATGGTTTCTTGCAAGGATTCAGGTTCTGTTGCCATTACAGCAGGGCAGAATAAAAAGTGTCGTGCTAATATGGGGGAAGAAAATTTAAATAGAGTAGATTTTAGGAGACGAAGAGAGTTGAGTTTTGAGTATATCCCTCTGAGGCCAAGACTGGGTGCATATGCATAGGTATATATAGATGAACACAGTCTCACACAAACACACACATTAATTTCTTGAGAATTGTTGGCTCTTATGTTTTGGATGTTTGCGAACAATGCGAGGGTTATTTCATAATTATTAGCACTACTTTGATTTGTACGTAAACAAATGTGAAGATTCGTTGTATATTTCATTAAATAAAGACTTAAGAAAAAAATGATTAGTGAGTTAATAATTCTCCGCTTTTGTTGGTTGACTTGCTCGCTGTTCGATGCACCTAAATGTAGGTAGTGAGTTCTACATGTGGAACCTCCTATACTTGACCTCGAATTTTGAGGCATATAAAGACATGCGAAGTCAATGGCATGTAATATATACAACAACCATAAGATAGATTTTTTTAATAAAAGCCAACAGAAAATGAAAATTTTTAATAAAAACCATGACATAATAAATGCGGCGCGTTATTAATTAGAACCAATCAATAATGGACCGCCCTATTGATAATGACCGAACAATTTTTTTTTTTTCATATTTTTTTCCTAATATCGCACTTAATTATAGGAGTGCGTTATTAGTTTTTTTTTTTTTGTAATTTTTCGTTTTACTCCCTACATGATTTTTTATTTTATACTGATTAATTACTTTATTCACATGTTAAAAGAATAAACGTAGAATTACACAAATATAATTTATGAATATATGCATTATATATATTTAAATGAATATTAACTTTGTAACTAATATTTATACAATGTGTAATTAAAAAAATGCAAGGAGTAAATTGGAAAAATATAAAAAAATAACAAAACCAACTCTCACTCGTTGACCGAATATGATTTAATCATTGTAATCGCCCCATGACCTTGCAAGTTTTTTATTTACAAATATTCGAATAATGTTTCAAATAACATTATATTTTACAAATAATATGTACAACTATACACATGCATGCGGCTGTGTTTGGTTTGGCTCAAATAAGAACTTATTTGAATAAGCTCTTATTCGTGCGTACCAAATGACAAACGAATAAGCGCTTATTCGAATAAGGACTTATTTGACTCCTTATTCTTGTTCCACCATTTTCTTAGAACAAGAGGACGAATAGGACTTTCTAATAAGACTTATTTTTTATTCGGGCGAGACATCCAAACATGCTTATATATACATATTTAAATTATAATAAAATTTTGAATGTTTTATAAATAAGAAACATGCAGGGTC